>LR738713.1:169668077-169768777 GCA_902687465.1 Secale cereale | reverse complement strand
CCCCCTCAGACCCGAGATGTGCGCCCACCGCGCAAAGTACCTCTGTCGGCCCCTCATCGTCAAATGAGTCCAGAAGCGGCGGTAGTACAGACTCCACCGGATCATCTGACTCCACCCTCGCGCTCCAAAGGCGGCTCGGCGCCGAATGCAACTCAAAAGTCCCGATCCGAATAGATTTGGCAGGGGCCGACGCAGCAGATGGCCCTGGAGTAGAACTGGTGGGCGCGTCAGATGTAGGTAGTGTCCCCTTAGCCAAATCATGCTGCGAGCCCTCAGACCTCGAATTCTGATTGCCTGCCCCTCCGTCGCCCTCAGTCGTATCCATATCCACAATATCCTCACCCTCGCCATCCGGAGCGATAGGCGTATCCTCAATCTCAAGTTCAAGCACATATGTAACTCCAGCATGAGTCCACTTGACCACGTCCGGTACATACTCCACGCTAACAACACTCACTAGTAGACGAGCCGCGCCATGAGACCGAGTGAAAGGCATATCCACTTCCTCGGTCTTCCCAATAAGAGAACCCAAGCTCCAAGCAATCAGAAAGTTACTAATGAAATGACGTGGTGCCCCATAAAACCGGACCCAAACCTTCTCCAACGGTGTGCCAACTGGATCTTTCTCCTTCCATTCATCAAAAGTGAGGTAGATACTGGTGCTAGGATATCTGCACATACCCCACTTGAGCATATACAGTTGATCCTCCTTTGTGGGGAAATCAACCTTGAAGGTTTGTTCCTCCAACTTAACAAGGTCCCACTGATGATTACCTGGAACCAGGTCCTGCAATTGACGCACAATCTGAGCCTCTGTCAAACACCCATTGGCCACCTTGACCACAGCCGGAAAAGAGCTCTCCTGCAACTGAATAGAGGGTGCCATATCTGGTGACTCAAAAAACATCAGCTCCTGGCAACATACGCCATAAATAGTACAGACCGGCTTAGGGCCCACAAGCAACGGGCAATCACTGGAAGTATGCTGGGATCTGCAACAGTAATCACATAGTGTCGTAGTACACTCAGCCACAAAATGTCCAGCCTCACCGCAACGATAGCACGGCAGCTTCTTCTTCTTAATAGCCCATTTAGAAAGTTTGTCACCATTGCGCTTATCCACAGCCCTGTCAGTACCCCCATGCACTGCCGTCACCTCCGGTATACTCACCGCAGCCAAGGCCTGAACCGCATCAACCGCCGCTTGCGGGAGCACGGGAGGGGTAGCCGTAGCAGCCACGGGCAGCACGTCCTCAGTAACAGTAGCCGCGGGTGGCGTAGGCTGCCTTGGTGGGAAGGGACGTCGTCCCCCACCGCGCCCGCCACGGAACGCACGGTGACCCCCACGATGCGGACGGTTAGTAGGACCACCAACACCCTCAACGAACGATCCAGGCGGCCCTTGAAAACCACGACCTTGTCCATTGCCATTGTTCCAGCCTGAGCTCCGTCCTCCACCTGAAGATGACCCGCGGTGCTGTCCGTCACCGTGGGCGTTATACCCATCGTCTCCCCAAGAACCATAGCGATTAAAACGAGCACCCCCTTTGGGACAGTCCTGACCCTCGCCTCCGCCAAAGCCATCCTGACGCATGAAACCGGCGCGCCCTCCCCCATAGGCTCCACCACGGCCAGCCCCGCCACGAGCAGTTGCGGCGGCCGCGCCACGGCCTCCTGCGAAGCCCGAGCGCCCGGCCATCTGCGAGCCTCCCCGTCCAGGAGGATGCCCACCGTTCTGCCCGCCAGGGCCAAGCCCGGCACCCCGACCTGCACCATGCAAGGCCGGACCATCAACTGCCGCAGGAACTGCAGAGTCCTTGCCCACTGTCTTGGCCGGCGGCGGCAAGCCCCTGCCCGACATATCTGGGGCGCCAACAAGGGACACACCTCGGGCTCCTCCCGTGCGGATGCGCCGCGCTCGCCCAGCACCTAGTCGCGCGAACGAAGCGCTGACGCCGCCCCTAGCCCTAGAAAACAAGTGATCGCTAGGACCGAACTCGACCGAGGCAGGAAAACGATCTACACCGATCGCTTCCTGGGCCACTTGCCCCTCCTCAGCGGGAATCGGGCCAACTGGACTCCTGTCAGGCCCATCCTGGCCCAACAACGAGTCCAGCCGAGCCGCACGAGCTGCCCTTCGTTCCTCGAGGTTCAGCGCCGGCAGCACCGCCGCCGGCGGCCGACCTTTACTCCGGCGGTTCGCAACCACCCTCCAAGAACCAATGAAATCTCCAAGCGTGAGAGAAGGGAGACTTACCTTCGGTAACGGCCCCTTCCAAGGCCGGATCGCCGTCGAAGCCGTCCGGCGATGGACGACTCGCCGGAGCACCTCCGTCTTGTCCGCCTTGGATAGCCCGCTCCACGCCTAGTCCTCCAATGGCACAATACCATCAACGAAGCATGCAACCTCCTCCTCGGAATAACCAGCCCCCAAAACTTCGCAGACTTTATCGCTCGGCGTCGGGGAAAGTAGCCCAGATCTGCCGTCTTCATCATCTGAATCGTCCGATCCCGATGACGAGAGAGCCCAGAACCTGTTCCCTCCCCGAACCGGCGCCGGCGGGCGCATCGCCGCGGCAAGCCAGTCGCCGCACTGGTCGCCAGTTGCCAGGCCCTTCACCAGTCGCCAGTCGCCAGTCGCCAGTCGCCAGTTGCTACGTTCTCACTCCATGAGCTGGATATATTTTTTTAGTTTGCAAGTATGGTAATTTCTGATAAGAAGTGAAATGAGGTGGGTTTATCATGCTCACCAACTAAATTTGCCATCGTCGATGAACACAACTTGCCATAAAAGACATTCAATTTGTCATGTCTAAAATCTAAAATCTGATCTTCGTTAGATATTCGTGCAACATCAGGTTGTGTAAACTGTATCAAGAAGGAAACAAATGAGGAAAAATAAAGGACTAGGCAAGGTCCCTTTGGCTATATATATTTTTATGCGTGTGTGTAGGTTTCCTTTTGATGTAGTAGATTTATCCGGGGGCAGAATTCCGGCAGTGATGACTACCAAAACATGTTAGTGACGCAATCGCTCCTCTCTCTTGTGTAATCGCAAATCAAATAGTAGTAGCATATTTTTTTGGTAAACGACACTTTCATTAACTTAAAATACAGTATCAAACGGATACAAAACATAATAAGCAACATCCAATCTCTACATAACTACGATACACACAGTTAAACCTAAACAGTTTGACATGACATAAATAAAAACACTGACAGGACAGACACTATGCTTATGTCGAAGTAGGTTTGGACAAAAGATAACTAAAAATAGCACATGTGAGCCTTTGTTCGTATTTTCCTCGCTTACTAGCTGACCTTTGCAGGATCAATTAATTCGGTAAAGATATGACACTTAAAATGCAAAGATTGCAAAGTCATCGGACTGTGGCGTCGCGTGCCTTCGTATCTGGCAAGATCAGGCCGTCGATCGATTACGATGGGGTTCACAAAGCTGAAGCATCTAAATATGTACGAAGAAAGCAGGCAACTTGATGCGATTCTGTGCCTACAAGATAAGTGATGGGGGGAGTTATCTGGACGCTATTCTGAAACTGAGGCGACTCGTCTCCGGCTGCATACTTGGATAGTTTTCATGGCAGCGCATTGGCCGTACGTACTGTATTCGGTAATTTGGTTTACCTGTCGTTGTCCCTATAGAATTGTTGGACAACATGGCGCTATTTGACTGATCTCATGAATATTTCCGCACATGGCCTAACCAGCCAAATACATGCTGAAAAGTAGATGGCCCTTGACCTTCCGATAGCCAGATGAGAGATTCCTCTATAGGTCGACACAAGCTAATATTCCCAAGTCCATTGGCTCCTAATGAAAACCTGCGCAACGCTATAAAATGAACCCACTGACTCCATGCTACCAAACCATCCCAAGTTTCGTCCCACACAACAGAAGCACAAAGTACTCGCAAGTTCTCTAGCTAGGAGTACTCTATCAGCAAGCTCATTGATACCAGCTTGCCTCGAGGTTCTTGATCTAGCGTCAGGAGGCAGAGATGGACCGTGTGATGAAGATGGCGTCAGAGCGGGGGGTGGTGATCTTCACCTTGAATTCATGCTGCATGTGCCACACGGTAACCCGCCTCTTCACCGACCTCGGTGTCAACGCTCTGGTTCATGAACTAGACCATGATCCCAAGGGCAAGGAGATGGAGAGGGCGCTCCTGAAGCTTGTCGGGAAGGGGCCACCTGTCCCAGCAGTGTTCATCGGTGGAAAGCTTGTCGGCGGCACCAATAAGGTCATGTCTCTGCACCTGGGTGGTGAGCTGGTCCCCATGATACGGAATGCAGGTGCCCTATGGCTGTAGAGGCCATTCTACACGGTCAATATAGTCACAGGAATGGATATTACAGAGCCTAACTCCGGTACCACTCATCAGAATAAATAGTCCAATAGTGTGGAAGACAAGTTTTCGTAGAATAACCTAAGAGCTTAAGTAGTACGTCGAGATAGGTATTTTCAAGTCCTATTCTGACAACAAATTTTGGATCACCATATGTAGTAAGCTATGTCCATGGTTTATGCATATAGGTTGCTTTTGCGCCTCTCCTCTTACCCCAATCTATGTATCCATCTATATTTTACTCACCCATTTTGCACGTGCAATAGAGCTACTGGATATGTATATTGAGTGCCAATTATTTATTATATTTGTAGTTTTTTTTATCTCGGAACCTCGTCAAGAGCATAATGTGATGATCCCAGTGATTCAAATGGAAGAAAGAATGCCACGGTTTATAATAAGATAAAATGCATTGGAGGTCACAATTCTATTTTGATAGTGTAGGTTTGGTCTTAGTTCTCTTAAAAATGCACGTTTAGGTCTCCGATCTGGAGTAAGTTGCCCATCATTGTTCCTTTTCTCCCCGAGCATCGTCTCACTTGCTCACATGACACATTGAAACGGGGGCGCGGTAGGAGTTTTCCCGCTCCAAGCGATTGATTTTTTTTTTACAGAAACACTCCTTCAAATCCTTCTATTCTCATTCTCCATTCCCTAGGTTATCTCTCCCAATCTCCTCTCTCTCCCATGCCCTACTCGGGTGACACTACTACAGGGTTAGTCGGCACTGACCATCGAAAACATATCATTGTCAAGTCGCCTTGGATCCATGAATAGTTCCCGGCCAGTGACGAATAAGTCATGATTGACAGAGCAGCCAACCGATCAGTGATGACATATATGAATGATGGCCTAGTCGGTTTACGGAATATATATATTGGCATATCATAATTGAAAAAAGTTTAAATATCATCCTTACACAGGTTCCATATCATCACGCATGCAGATGGAAGTTCGACAAATTTTGGATCGATGTAAGTAGCTAGTAAGCGATGGCATGGTTTTTATGCATATATCTTGTTCTTGTGCCTTCTTCTTACCCCAATATAATGTATCCGCATGTACTCATCCCATTTTGCACGTGCTACATGGCTATTGGCTATGTGTGATTATAAATTATGTTGTATGTTTCTGTAATGGAATTATCGTGAAGAGGAAAATGTATTCTTGCAAATTCATATAGGAGAAAGAATGAATTGGTTTAAAAATAAATAAAAACACGCTAAAAATGAAACAATGCACGACTGATTAGAGGGCAATTGTACAAAACCCTAACATGGAACAACCACCTAGCTAAACTAGGCTTGGAACTACATCTAACAAAACAACAATAACGACAATCAGACGCCGCCTTCTCGCTCGAAATACACATGCTCCCATTACGAGAAAAAGACACATTCGTGATGATACACGTTCATCATAGTAAGTAAGTTTTATTATCATCGGTGTACATCCATGATGGGTGTAATGCCCGCCTCCGCGCCGCAGGGCCCGATCGAGCCGGGCCCTTCCAGCTCGCCCGCAGCCGGCCCATCTCCCGCAGCTCCAGATCCGTTGGCCCGAGGCCCGTTCGATATTCCAGATCTGAGGTAGTTTTCAGTGCTAAGTCCCCAGATTTGTTTGTGTCTGATGCTAATTTCAAATGCTGATAACTTTGTGTGTGTTGCTCCGTTTTGCGTAAATGACATGTCCAGACGTTCGTGGTGATTAGCACTACGATTCATTCCATTGTTCCATGCATGTTAGAGATCATCTAGATGCTTATTTTTCTGTTGCAAGAGTGCATCCCGATATAAACTGCTGCTATGTGTTGTTTTTATGTCATCTTTGCAAAGTGATATCTTTTAGCTCGTTTATCCGAATGATGTAAAATGTCCACGTGTTCGTCTTGCCATGCTCTACATGTTTCTTGTGTTAGGTTGCATGGTAGATTTATTCTTTCCATGGGTATCCTCGTTGCAAAGTGCTATGTGGCTGTTTAGTTGTTTAACTTGTTATGACATGCCATCTTGTTGAGCTCATTGCTATCGTTGTGGTTATCTCCATGATGCATGCTTGTATGTTTCGGAATCATCATCATGTGCACTTTGATGTGGTGCTTACCACTTGTCATGTTTAGTTTTGAGGTGACATAAACTTGCTCTTTTAGATGCCATGATGAAACTGCTGTTTTAAGACTTAGTGAAATTTCACTAAGTCTGGAATCTGTAATGTTCCGATGCCATGTTTGCGTGCTGTTCTAGGACAAACCATGATAGTTTTGGAGTGTCTCTTGATGGTTCCTTCTAGTAGATATTGTTGGCTTTCCATTCATGTTCTCACATTCTTATTTAAGTGGCTGTAGCATATTTAAATTTTGCTCCAAAGTTTCAATAAAATTATGCTGTCAGGATTTTGTTGTCAAGTTCAATATGTCCAAGCTTGTTGCTATTGATCCGTGGCTCCTTTGGGGGTGCACCTTTGGACTTATTTGTTGTAGGATATGTCTAGTTTATGTTCATGCTCTTTGCCATGTTGTTTGAGTGTTGTAGCTTATTTTTCTAGTGCTCCGAAGTTGCTATGTTGCTGTAATTTTCAGCTTTCGCATGTTTCTTGTTTCGGGCATAACTTTTAGCCCGTAGCTCCGTTTGCAGCGAGTCTTATATGAAACTTGATTGATTTTTCCGTGTAGATTCATAATCTCCTATTGTTATCATGTTTTGAAGTTTATTGCTTGAGTGCTATTTTCCGTGCTTCATGTGCTCCCTTAGTGCATCCATCATGCATCCATCATTTTTGAGTGCGCATTGCATCTTGTTGATTCGTGCCTTGTGTGGTTGTATTGTTTAGAGCCGGAAGCTGAGACCGAGTACGAGTACGAGCACGAGGTTACCAACGAGGTTGAGCACGAGGACACTTCTTACGATCCGAACGACTACACTTCAGGCAAGATGACCGAACCCCGATAACATTACTATCTTTGCCTATTGCTAGTAGTTCCGCTCTATAGTTTTGCCTCGATGCCCATGTCTTTCCTGTCAGCCTCCTACTTGTAACCATGACCATGTTTAACCACCCTACCTATGCAAACCGTTGCTTGGCTAAGTACGCTTCGCTCAGCCCCTCTTATAGCATTGCTAGTTGCAGGTGAAGATCGAAGATGCTTGCTTCATGTTGAAGTTTTGTTGGGTTATATCACACTATAATAAATCCTTAAAATGAAATCATCTATATATTGGCAAGGGTGGAAGGCTAAGCCTTTTGCTTGGTGATTTGTTCCACTCATGCCGTTAGGAACCGTTTAAACCGGTGTTATGTTCCTTGATTATGCGTTCCTAACACGGTTGGGGTGTATGGGACCCCCTCGATAAACCGCTAAGTGCTAAGTCTTTTCCAGCAAGTCCCAACATTGGTACTATTCGCCTAAACAACTAAAACTTTCTGAGGGAGTAATTAACCCGAGGCTTAATTAATTCAACCCCCCTGGGCCAGTGCTCGATTTGAGTGTTGGTCCAAACTAGAGTCACTTGCGGATACCACCCAGTTCGCTAGGATCTTCGGTATCTGTACGTAGCGCTCATCCGGTCGTGGCCTGAGACGAGATACGCGCAGCTACTATCAGGGTGTCGGCACGCCGGGAGGATTTGCTGGATTAGCCTTACCTTAGTTCGGAGTATCTTGAGCACGGGATTCCGAGAATACTCAGGTCTTCCCACCTTGGAGTTGCGACTCCGCGGATCGTGGGCTTGTCATGGGCCAAGTTGGAACACCCCTGCAGGGTTATGAACTTTCGAAAGCCGTGCCCGCGGTTATGTGGCAGATGGGAGCTTGTTAATATCCGGTTGTAGATAACTTGACACAATGTTCCAATACACTACCAGCGTGTGTACCGTGACTGTCAATTTCCGAATAGGGATTCGGGAGTTGAACACTGTGGGGTTATGTTTGTTGAGCTTTAGCTAGGATCACTTCGTGATCATCTCTCGACCGAGGCACTTCTCTTCTCGCACTCTCTCACGTAAGCTAGTGCTAGTTGCTGCTGCAGACACTTATTCTTTTCTTCAGCCTTAACCTCTCCCAAGGCTTAAATAGTCTTGTTACCCGGGAACGGGATTGCTGAGTCCTCTGTGGCTCACAGTTACTTCACCACACCAGATGCAGGTCCGATGGTGAGCTATCCAGGTGATGGCACCGAGCTAGACTGGGAGTATGACGAGGAGCGTAGTCGATACTATGTTCGTTATCCTGATGATCAGTAGTGGAGACTTCTACTAGGATTCGATCCGACCTGTGGTTTTAATTTATTTTTGGTATCTTGTCATTTGGATTTTACCCTTAGAGGGCTGTGATGTTTTATTGTATGATGATTGAGACATGTATTGTATTTGTATGACGTGGCGATTGTAAGCCAACTATTTTATGTTTTCCATCCCCATCTTTTACATGAGTTGTGCAAAGATACCAGACTTGCGATAATTCTAGCATGGGGTTATGTCTCTAAGTCATGCCTCGACACGTAGGAGATATAGTCCCATCCTGGGCATTACAATGGGTTTGCGGCATAATCAAAATTGTCGCACATGTGCTATCGTCGATCACTTCCATGGTCATTTTTTCCTCATGAAAGTGTGCCCTCCCATGACAGAAATTGACACATCATGAAAGTAGTTTCCATCGCGGCTGACTGGCTCAACTGGGACAACATCAACACATGGTAGCCACCATAAAGAGGCCGTCTCTAAACTAACGGGTGCGGGGACAAGATCCTATATCATTTAACAATGTGGCCTCCAATGGTTCATCCATGTTTTGGCGTTCTACTTGGCTGAGAAAATTATGTGTATGCTATTCACTGGAACAAGCATCACACATCATATGGCCTAAGTGTAGCTTCTGCACGTTGACACATGTCACCTGGCCCACTAGAGGACCATTGAGGTAAAATGGCTGGCCCAACCTAGGCCATGCATGGTTAAGGCCGACGGGTTTCTAGCCCATGGAAGGCCCTTTATAGGCCTACATGCGCCTCCCATTAATAGTCCAGGTCAATATGGCCCATTGACATCCTATGTGGATTTGGCTCACCACCGCCTAGTGGGTCTATTGGCTTGATTTAGGCACATTGCTTCTTCCGGCCCATTTGCAACGTGATGGTTATTTCATCCATCTGCTCCCCACATTTCTTCTGGCCCATATTACGACATGCTATAATGTCGATACGTTTGCAGACTCTGGTGCTTTCAACCCATCAAATGGCTCATAATGCTTTTAGTCCATTTGTCGCCCATGGTACTTTAGGCCCGAGGCAGTGGTTATTTAGGACCATCGGTGGCCTGTGGTTCTTTCGACTCGTTAATGACCGTGATTGGTTCAACTCATTAGTGGACCACGAGAAGAAACATATGGTAATTAACAATAAATATGTAGTTTACAATAAGACATTGTAGCATATTACATTCATTGGGCATCAAAGTTCGCCACAAGTGCAAATAAACGCAACAACCAAACAAGTTCAAAGAAGTTTTACCATTCCGATAGAGCTTAAGAAACGTTAACCTTGCCGCAAAGTTGCGGCGCAAGAAGTTCAAAAGATGATGAGACTACCACTTTTTGACGCTTATATATATCCTCCGCACTCTCGATGTTTAGTGATAATGTGCAGATGTGACTTTTCCATCATCTTCCTTAGTGATTCGACTTCTAGTCGGAGTACAACTGAACCTTGTATTTCTATTTGGAGTTAAGACTGGAGAAGGCAAACTGATTCAGGCGTTGACTTCAGAAAGCTTGCATCACTGGCAGTGGAGAGTATCTCAAACACTACATTGGGAGATTACTTTTTAGTTGTCTCACTATCTTCAAGATGTCTTGCCTTCGTATGTGCATTTGCTCCTGGGAAAGAAAACATGGGGTTGTCACGTTGTCTTGAGGAGACCCTAGCATGATATACGGATTATCTTTAAGATAGGGAAACAATGGTTTATCTCACTATCTTTCTGAGACATTGCCATCATATCCGAGTTAGCATTCTAAAAGAGAGACAAGAAAACATATAGCATGTTTTGCATGTATATAAACAACAATGGTCACTATATTTGATCATTCCACCTGGATCCTAGGGTATATCAATTTGGTTTGGTTTAACCTATGTTTATTTTTTCACATGATATGTGTTATTCTTGGAGTGTCGTTTAATTTTGTTTGCTGGTATGTACAATAATCACATATAAGTAAATATACTTTGGGAGAACTCATGCATGGTGATGCATCTATAGAATTGCTCTTTTGCTTCACTTATAAGTGTTGGAAATATGCCCTAGAGGCAATAATAAAATGATTATTATTATATTTCCTTGTTCATGATAATTGTCTGTTATTCATGCTTGACTTGTATTATACGGAAACGATGATACATGTGTGAATACATAGACCACAACGTGTCCCTGGTAAGCCTCTAGTTACTAGCTCGTTGATCAACAGATGGTCACAGATTCCTGGCCATGGACATTGGATGTGATTGATAACGGGATCACATCATTGGGAGAATGATGTGATGGACAAGACCCAATCCTAAGCCTAGCACAAGATCTTGTAGTTCGTAATGCTAAAGCTTTTCCAATGTTAAGTATCTGTTCCTTAGACCATGAGGTTGTGCAACTCCCGGATACCATAGGAATGCTTTGGGTGTGCCAAACGTCACAACGTAACTGGGTGGCTATAAAGGTACGCAACGGGTATCTTCGAAAGTGTCTGTTGAGTTGGCACGAACCAAAACTGGGATTTGTCACTCCGTAGGACGGAGAGGTAGCTCAATGTGACTAAGGAGTTAGTCACGGGATGATGTATTATGAAATGAGTAAAGAGACTTGCCATGACGAGATTGAACAAGGTATCGGTATACCGACGATCGAATCTCGGGCAAAGTACTATACCGATGGACAAAGGGAATTGCATACGGGATTAAGTGAATCCTTGACATCGTGGTTCATCCGATGAGATCATCGAGGAACACGTGGGAACTAACATGGGTATCCAGATCCCGCTGTTGGTTATTGACCGGAGAGTCGTCTCGGTCATGTCTACGTGTCTCCCGAATCCGTAGGGTCTACACACTTAAGGTTCGGTGACGCTAGGTTTGTAGAGATAAATGCACACGGTAACCCGAATGTTGTTCGGAGTCCCGGATGAGATCCCGGACGTCACGAGGAGTTCCGGAATGGTCCGGAGGTAAAGAATTATATATAGGAAGTCCAGTTTCGGCCATCGGGAGAGTTCTGGGGGTCACCGGTAGTGTACCGGGACCACCGGAAGGGTCTCAGGGGTCCACCGGGTGGGGCCACCCATCTCGGAGGGCCCCATGGGCCGTAGGGGGAGGGGGACCAGCCCATAGTGGGCTGGCGCACCCCCTTGGGCCTCCCCCATGCGCCTAGGGTTCGAAACCCTAGGCATGGTGGGCGCCACCCTTGCATTTGGGGGCAAGTCTCCCCCCTAGCCGCCGCCCCCCTAGGAGATCCCATCTTCTAGGGCCGGCGCCCCCATGGCCCCAATATATAGTGGGGGGGAGAGGGCAGCCGCACCTCAGCCCCTGGCGCCTCTCCCCCCCTCCCGTTACACCTCTCCCTCCTCCCGCAGGTCCTTGGCGAAGCCCTGCAACTTTTCCTGTTGTATCCATCACCACGCCGTCGTGTTGCTGGATCTCCATCAACCTCTCCTCCCACCTTCCTGGATCAAGAAGGAGGAGACGTCGTTGTACCGTATGTGTGTTGAACGCGGAGGTGCCGTCCGTTCGGCGCTGAGATCATCGGTGGCAGGGATCACGACGAGTACGACTCCATCATCCATGTTCTCTTGAACGCTTCTGCTCGCGATCTACAAAGGGTATGTAGATGCACTCTTTTATGCTCGTTGCTAGATGACTCCTTAGATTGATCTTGGTGAAGCATAGGAAATTTTTGAATTCTGCTACGTTCCCCAACAGTGGTATCAGAGCTAGGTCTATTGCATAGCATCTTGCACGAGTAGAACACAAACAAGTTGTGGGTGTTGATTTTGTTCAATTCTCTTGCTGCTACTAGTCCAATCTTGAATCGGCGGCATCGTGGGATGAAGCGGCCCGGACCGACCTTACACATACGCTTACGTGAGACTGGTTCCACTGACTGACATGCACTAGTTGCATAAGGTGGCTGGCGGGTGTCTGTCTCTCCCACTTTAGTCGGATCGGATTCGATGAAAAGGGTCCTTATGAAGGGTAAATAGAAATTGACATATCACGTTGTGGTTTTGGCGTAGGTAAGAAACGTTCTTGCTAGAAAGCTATAGCAGCTACATAAAAACTTGCAACAACAATTAGAGGACGTCTTACTTGTTCTTGCAGCATGTGCTATGTGATGTGATGTGGCCAAGAAGATGTGATGAATGATATATGTGATGTATGAGATTGATCATGTTCTTGTAATAGGGAATCACGACTTGCATGTCGATGAGAATGACAACCTCTAGGAGCCATAGGAGTTGTCTTGTTTTTTGTATGACCTGCGTGTCACTGAATAACGCCATGTAATTACTTTACTTTATTGCTAAACGTTACCCATAGTAGCAATGTTGGGGATATCGCTTATCGGGAACTTATCGGTTGACCCATGATAAGGGGTAAATCGGCCCGTTTATCGGCATATCGGCCGATTTATCGCCATATCGGCTCATTTATCGGCCGATTTATCTTATCGGTCAGACAACGATAAGCGATAAATCGGCCGATTTATCGGCATATCGGAAGATATCTTGAACAGTGCATAGTAGTAGAAGTAATATTTTGGCGAGACGACTTCATGAAGACACGATGATGGAGATCATGATGATGGAGATCATGGTGTCATGCCGGTGACAAAGATGATCATGGTGCCCCGAAGATGAAGATCAAAGGAACAAAATGATATTGGCCATATCATGTCACTTTATTTGATTGCATGTGATGTTTATCATGTTTATACATCTTATTTGCTTAGAACGACGGTAGTAAATAAGATGATCTCTCACTAAAATTTCAAGCCCCTAACTGTGCACCGTTGCTAAGGATCATTGTTCCGAAGCACCACGTGATGATCGGGTGTGATATGCTCTAACGTTCGCATACAACGGGTGTAAGCCAGATTTACACACGCAATACACTTAGGGTTCACTTGACGAGCCTAGCATGTACAGACATGGCCTCGAAGCACGGAAGACCGAAAATTCGAACATGAGTCATATAGAAGAACGATCAACATGAAGATGTTCACCGTTGATGACTAGTCCGTCTCACGTGATGATCGGACACGGCTTAGTCGATTCGGATCATGTTTCACTTAGATGACTAGAGAGATGTCTATCTGAGTGGGAGTTCATTAAATTTGATTAGATGAACTTAATTGTCATGAACTTAGTCTAAATTCTTTACAATATGTCTTGTAGATCCAATGACCCACACTCATGTCACCCTCAACTTCAACGCGTTCCTAGAGAAAACCAAGCTGAAAGACAATGGTAGCAACTATACGGATTGGGTCCGTAACATGAGGATCATCCTCATAGCTGCCAAGAAAACTTATGTCCTAGAAGCACCGCTAGGTGACGCTCCCGCCTCGGCAAACCAAGATGTTACGAATGCTTGGCAGTCGCGTTATGACGATTACTCCCAGGTTCAGTGCGGCATGCTCTACAGCTTAGAATCGGGGCTCCAAAAGCGTTTTGAGCACCACGGAGCATATGAGATGTTCCAAGAGCTGAAAATGGTTTTCCAAGCTCATGCCCGAGTTGAGAGATATGATGTCTCCAATGCATTCTACAGTTGTAAGATGGAGGAGAATAGTTCTGTCAGCGAGCACATACTCAAGTTGTCTGGGTTGCACAATCGCTTGTCTCAGTTGGGAATGAATCTCCCAGACGAAGCGGTCGTTGAAAGAATCCTTCAGTTGCTTCCACCTAGCTGCAAGAGCTTCGTGTTAAACTTCTATATGCAAGGGATGGAGAAGTCCATTCCCGAGGTGTATTCAATGCTGAAATCAGCGGAGGTGGAGATCAAGAAAGAGCATCAAGTGTTGATGGTGAATAAAACCACTAAGTTCAAGAAAGGCAAGGATAAGAAGAACTTCAAGAAGGACGGCAAAGGTGTTGCCGCGCCCGGTAAGCCAGTTGCCGGGAAGAAGCCAAAGTATGGACCCAAGTCAGAGACTGAGTGCTTTTATTGCAAGGGAACGGGTCACTGGAAGCGGAACTGCCCCAAATACTTAGCAGATAAGAAGTCCGGCAATGTCAAAGGTATATATGATATACATGTTATTGATGTGTACCTTACCAGCGCTCGTAGTAGCTCCTGGGTATTTGATACCGGTGCAGTTGCTCACATTTGTAACTCAAAGCAGGAGCTGCGGAATAAGCAAACACTGGCGAAGGACGAGGTGACGATGCGAGTCGGGAATGGTTCCAAGGTCGATGTGATCGCCGTCGGCACGCTACCTCTACATCTCCCCTCAGGATTAGTTTTTAACCTTAATAATTGTTATTTAGTACCAGCTTTGAGCATGAACATTGTATCTGGATCTCGTTTGATGAGAGATGGCTACTCATTTAAATCCGAGAATAATGGTTGTTCTATTTATACGAGAGATATGTTTTATGGTCATGCCCCGCTGGTCAATGGTTTATTTTTGATGAATCTCGAACGTGATGTTACGCACATTCATAGTGTGAATGCCAAAAGATGTAAAGTTGATACTGATAGTCCCACATACTTGTGGCATTGCCGCCTTGGTCATATTGGTGTCAAACGTATGAAGAAGCTCCATGCAGATGGACTTCTAGAGTCTCTTGATTATGAATCATTTGACACGTGCGAACCATGCCTCTTAGGCAAGATGACCAAGACTCCGTTCTCCGGAACAATGGAGCGGGCGACCCACTTATTGGAAATCATACATACCGATGTGTGCGGTCCAATGAGTGTTGAAGCTCGCGGAGGCTATCGTTATGTTCTCACCCTCACAGATGACTTAAGTAGATATGGGTATGTCTGCTTAATGAAACACAAGTCTGAGACCTTTGAGAAGTTAAAGGAATTTCAGAATGAGGTTGAGAATCAACGTGACAGAAAAATAAAGTTCTTACGATCGGATCATGGGGGTGAATATTTAAGTCATGAATTTGGCACACACCTAAGGAACTGTGGAATTGTTTCACAACTGACACCGCCCGGAACACCTCAGCGTAATGGTGTGTCCGAACGTCGAAATCGTACTCTGTTAGACATGGTGCGATCTACGATGTCTCTCACCGACTTACCGCTATCTTTTTGGGGTTATGCTTTAGAGACTACCGCATTCACTTTAAATAGGGCTTCGTCAAAATCCGTTGAGACGACACCGTATGAACTTTGGTTTGGCAAGAAACCTAAGCTGTCGTTTCTGATAGTTTGGGGTTGCGATGCTTATGTCAAGAAACTTCAACCTGAAAAGCTCAAACCCAAATCCAAAAAATGCGTCTTCATTGGATACCCAAAGGAAACGATTGGATACACCTTCTACCTCAGATCCGAAGGCAAGGTCTTCGTTGCCAAGAATGGATCCTTTCTGGAGAAGAGTTTCTCTCGAAAGAAGTGAGTGGGAGGAAAGTAGAACTTGATGAGGTGACAGTCACCCCTCCCGAACCGGAAAGTAGCGCAGTGCAGGAAATTGTTCCTGAGGTGCCTGCACCGACATGGGGGGAAGTTAATGATGATGATCATGAAGATTCAGATCAAAATACTACTAAACTTCGAAGGTCCACAAGGACACGTTCCGCACCAGAGTGGTTCGGCAACCCTGTCATGGAAATCATGTTGTTAGACAACGGTGAACCTTCGAACTATGAAGAAGCAATGGCGGGCCCGGATTCCAACAAATGGCTTGAAGCCATAATATCCGAGATAGGATCCATGTATGAAAACAAAGTGTGGACTTTGGTGGACTTGCCCGATGATCAGCACGCCATAGAAAATAAATGGATGTTTAAGAAGAAGACTCACGCGGATGGTAATGTGACCATCTATAAGGCTCGGCTTGTCGCTAAAGGTTATCGACAAGTTCAAGGGATTGACTACGACGAGACTTTTTCTCCCGTAGCGATGCTGAAGTCCGTCCGAATCATGTTAGCAATTGCCGCATTCTATGATTATGAGATATGGCAAATGGACTTCAAAACGGCATTCCTTAATGGCTTCCCCAAGGAAGAGTTGTATATGATGCAGCCGGAAGGTTTTGTCAATCCTGAAATGCTAACAAGGTATGCAAGCTCCCGCGCTCGATCTACGAGCTGGTGCAAGCATCTCGGAGTTGGAATATTCGCTTTAACGATCTGATCAAAGCGTATGGGTTTCTACAGACTTGGGGAGAAGCCTGTATTTACAAGAAAGTGAGTGGGAGCTCTGTAGCATTTCTCATATTATATGTGGATGACATATTGCTGATGGGAAATGATATAGAATTCTTGGAGAGCATAAAGGCCTACTTGAATAAGAGTTTTTCAATGAAGGACCGTGGAGAAGCTGCTTATATATTAGGAATCAAGATCTATAGAGATAGATCGAGACGCCTCATTGGTCTTTCACAAAGCACATACCTTGACAAGATATTGAAGAAGTTCAATATGGATCAGTCCAAGAAATGGTTCTTGCCTGTATTGCAAGGTATGAGATTGAGCACGGCTCAATCCCCGACAACGGCAGAAGATAGAGAAAAGATGAGTGTCATCCCCTATGCCTCAGCCATAGGTTCTATTATGTATGCCATGCTGTGTACCAGACCTGATGTGAACCTTGCCATAAGTTTGGTAGGGAGGTACCAAAGTGATCCCGGTATGGAACACTGGACAGCGGTCAAGAACATCCCGAAGTACCTGAAAAGGACTAAGGATATGTTTCTCGTTTATGGAGGTGATGAAGAGATCGTCATTAAGGGTTACATCGATGCTAGCTTCGACACAGATCTGGATGACTCCAAGTCACAAACCGGATACGTGTATATTTTGAATGGTGGAGCAGTCAGCTGGTGCAGTTGCAAGAAGATCGTCGTGGCGCATTCTACATGTGAAGCGGAGTACATAGCTTCTTGCGAAGCAGCGCAGGAAGGAGTCTGGATGAAGGAGTTCATCACCGACCTAGGAGTCATTCCAAGCGCGTCAAGCCCAATGACTCTCTTCTGTGACAACACTGGAGCTATTGCCATTACCAAGGAGCCCAGGTTTCACAAGAAGACCAAGCACATCAAGCGCCGTTTCAACTCCATCCGGAATTATGTTCAAGATGGAGAAATAGATATTTGTAAAGTGCATATGGATCTAAATGTTGCAGATCCGTTGACTAAACCTCTTCCACGGGCAAAATATGATCAACACCAGAATTCTATGGGTGTTTGATTCATCATAATGTAACTAGATTATTGACTCTAGTGCAAGTAAGAGACCGTTGGAAATATGCCCTAGAGGGAATAATAAAATGATTATTATTATATTTCCTTGTTCATGATAATTGTCTGTTATTCATGCTTGACTTATATTATACGGAAACAATGATACATGTGTGAATACATAGACCACAACGTGTCCCTGGTAAGCCTCTAGTTACTAGCTTGTTGATCAACAGATGGTCATGGTTTCCTGGCCATGGACATTGGATGTCATTGATAACGGGATCACATCATTGGGAGAATGATGTGATGGACAAGACCCAATCCTAAGCCTAGCACAAGATCGTGTAGTTCGTAATGCTAAAGCTTTTCCAATGTTAAGTATCTGTTCCTTTGACCATGATGTTGTGCAACTCCCGGATACCGTAGGAATGCTTTGGGTGTGCCAAACGTCACAACGTAACTGGGTGGCTATAAAGGTACGCAATGGGTATCTCCGAAAGTGTCTGTTGAGTTGGCACGAACCGAGACTGGGATTTGTCACTCCGTAGGACGGAGAGGTATCTCTGGGCCCACTCGGTAAGACATCATCATAATGATCTCAATGTGACTAAGGAGTTAGTCACGGGATGATGTATTACGGAACGAGTAAAGAGACTTGACATGACGAGATTGAACAAGGTATCGGTATACCGATGATCGAATCTCGGGCAAAGTACTATACCGATGGACAAAGGGAGTTGCATACGGGATTAAGTGAATCCTTGATATCGTGGTTAATACGATGAGATCATCGAGGAACACGTGGGAACCAACATGGGTATCAATATCCCGCTGTTGGTTATTGACCGGAGAGTCGTCTCGGTCATGTCTACGTGTCTCCCGAACCCGTAGGGTCTACACACTTAAGGTTCGGTGACGCTAGGGTTGTAGAGATAAATGCACACGGTAACACGAATGTTGTTCGGAGACCCGGATGAGATCCCGGACGTCACGAGGAGTTCCGGAATGGTCCGAAGGTAAGGAATTATATATAGGAAGTCCAGTTTCGGCCATCGGGAGAGTTTCGGGGGTCACCGGTAGTGTACCGGGACCACCGGAAGGGTCCCGGGGGTCAACCGGGTGGGGCCACCCATCCCGGAGGGCCCCATGGGCCGTAGGGGGAGGGGACCAGCCCATAGTGGGTTGGCGCACCCCCTTGGGCCTCTCCCCTGCGCCTAGGGTTGGAAACCCTAGGGGTGTGGGGCGCCACCCTTGCCTTGGGGGGCAAGTCTTCCCCTGGCCGGCGCCCCTGGCCCCTATATATAGTGGGGAGAGAGAGGGCAGCCGCACCTCAGTCCCTGACACCTCTCCCCCCCCCGTTACACATCTCCCTCCTCCCGCAGGTCCTTGGCGAAGCCCTGCAGCTTTTCCCGTTGCATCCATCACCACGCCGTCGTGCTGCTCGATCTCCATCAACCTCTCCTCCCACCTTGCTGGATCAAGAAGGAGGAGACGTTGCTGTACCGTACGTATGTTGAACGCGGAGGTGCCGTTCGTTCGGCACTGGGATCATCGGTGACAGGGATCACGACGAGTACGACTCCGTCATCCACGTTCTCTTGAACGCTTCCGCTTGCGATCTACAAAGGGTATGTAGATGCACTCTTTTATGCTCGTTGCTAGATGACTCCTTAGATTGATCTTGGTGAAGCGTAGGAAATTTTTGAATTCTGCTACGTTCCCCAACAATAAGTACTTCTTAAAGCATGACTTATATTAGCAATATGTTTTATACTCCTTTTTGTTTCACTAATATTGAAATAGAGAATATATGTTGGCATGACAATAATATCTTGATGCTGAAAGTAATATGTATGCATTGGTGGTACAATCAAAATTGCATGAATAAGTCTAGAGTGACAAAACTTGAAGGGATGATTCCTAGCAATCGTTAGAGGCCTCTTCTGATTTCGCGGATTTTCATTGGAAAACATAGGAACATGGATTCCATTAGAAAATTTCATATGGATGCATTCGATACTTGGGAACGCGTACAAGAACTCCATAGGAATATTATTCATTTCCCGTGTTTTTAAGGAAACTGCACATCCACTCAAAGCTCATTTTTTATACAGGAATGAGGAAAGAAATTCCACAGGATGACATGTGCCATCCTATAAAATTCCCATACTATTCCTAATTCTTACGTTTTAGTTAACTCCAAACTGAATGAGCTCTAAGATAACATCGGAGTAATAGATGAATCCGTCGGTAAATGTCTTTGAATAAAGTAATGAAGAGATATATTGTTAAATTGTGTGGGATAATTGCCTTTCTTCATTAATGAACTAAAAATTGGGAGTAAGAAGGCGCTAAGTTTAGACCGAAACACATGACGGGCTTCGGCACCACCAAACTATACCCTAGGAGTTTATCGATTGCGTAATCTTGATGAGACAACCATGTCATGTTCATAGGAGCTCTAGTTCTTTAAACTAATGGAAATTGATGCCACATTGCTTCATGTACCTTCATAATTTTGCTAGCCTCTTCGGTATTGAGCAATGCCCAATCTCACATTTGAGACTAGGCGCATACTTCACGGATACATTGAAACATTATTGGAGGACTTCCTCTTGTTCTCCTACACATATGCCTACAACATTATCTTCCTTAAAAAAACACCTTACCTATCTATTATGACAGTTTCATATCTATTCCAACATATATTATCATGCAACATCCATCATTAGTTTCATTACATGACTAGATATGGCATCCTTTATTGTCATATTGTTTTGCATGATCATATACAACTAGCATGATCTTATTGTGGAAAGGCCACGATTCACCATTATTTCTTATATCCTACTCTTGATCAGTGCACATCCTGGAACACAGCTAGAGGCATTCATTAGAGTTTCTAAATCATGTTTATTATTTGTTCACTTGAGTTGTATCGAGTTATAAGTAAATTTAAAGTGTATTCTTCATCACTATGTAGTGTTGCTCCTACCTGTGAGGATATATGTATGTTACTAAGTAACATAATATATTTTGTATACGGCCGGCCCTAAACAACACACAAATGACAATTTCCCGAATCCCATGCTAAAACTACCGAGTGCGCTGAATAAAAAAGCCAACCCCAATCCCATCTTCTACCTTCCCAGAAACCATCGGCCGACCCAAAATCCCCACCCAACCTCTCCCTTCTACTGTCATCGTCATCGGTCACCAGCCCCGGCGCACCTACCGTGGCCCACCACCTCCTATCCACCACCACCACCTATCAGTGTGCCATGTCCCCGGCCACCCCGCGCTCGAGAGACTCATAACGGTTGCATCTACCTGCACCTACTTCCACCACCTACACCCATTTCCGCCTCTACCAACACCAATGAGCCCCAGCCGGGTGTGCCACCAAGCATTGCCACCAGCCATGTCAGATCGTTGCACTGATCTAACATCTCTAAATCTGGGGACAGGTGGATCAAGTTTTGTCGACTCGTGGCCTCAACTAAATGGCGACAGAGAAAGGGAGAGGCATCACCATTCATGTCTTGTCATTGTGTACACATCTGCCCGCCCGACCTCGTCACCATTTGGGAGCGAACTCATGCTTAGTCATTGTGCTTCATTAATGACCGGACAAGGTACTCCTCTACGTCACCTCGTCACCATAGGCAAGTTCCTCCGTCTCCTTCTTACTACCAAATCCCAATGGTACCCAAAATCGCATGATCTATGGGCATGGGAAGAGATGAACTTGTGCTGCGCGTGTGGTCTGACATGTGTTTGTCTTAATGCCTAAGAGGAGAAAACATGTTTTTGTACCCGCCTCGACAAATGGTTTTTATTTATATCCTCTCTACTGAACTCTAGCACACACATTTGTAGGATAATTTTGATCGTCTCTAATAGATGGCACTAGTTTGATGCAAATAGCCAATAATGTCCTACTACTTATGTCTTGCTATCGATTTGTGATTTGTTGCCAGTTTTGTACTTGTGTTATTGCGTAGAAATGAGAAGAGTCGGCTTGTATTATGGGAGTTCACATATAAAATTCTAAAATGTTCAAAAATGTTATAAAAAAGTTTAGATATTCTTTTCCGAACAGTCCATGGTATCAACTTGTATTAGTTTGAAGAAGTAAATAATAATAAATGTTGAGTTAGTGGCGGCGGTGCACTGGATGAGAATTTTGGTCAAGCTTTGAGTGTGGTTTGCCCCTTCAAACAGTGATGGTTCAATGTGTGAAAAAGTTGAATGAGACTCAGTACTACTTTTTTCAACATTGTTATCAAGAAATTGAAATACATTAAAAACATTAAAACAAAAAACTTTTAAGAGGGTCAAGTTAGAAAAGACAGAAAGCCAACACATCCAATGCTGGAAGTTCTCCTACAAGACTCGGGCACTTAAAAACATGATGACTATGTACATTAGAAGTTCATCTATTAAAATTTGGGGAAAAATTCAGTCAGCTCAGTAAATTAAGTTTGGAGATGATGACAACGTCAATTCAAACGACAAAATGAACAAAATAAAAACTTATACGACTTCACTTATATAAGTTAATGTGCTTATCCTAAGGCGTTCAACAAAATTGGTCAAAAAACACAGCCATTCATTTGTGAGTTAAAAAGGTTGTTGTCGTTTGACAGTATCCAACACAACCCTTGAACCATGCTGCATTCTGAAAATCTTTCTATATGAAAAAGTTTCTTCTATACAACAACTTTCCAATGGCATATAATATGCTTCATCCTGAAAAATGGATCAAGATATCGATATGTGTCATTCGACATAATTTCACCATACTAAAATGTGCTTTAAACCATTATGGACTGGAAAATGCTTAACACAAAATGTTGCGCCTTTTCAATATTTTTCCGATGATATATTATTTACTTAATCCTGACAAATGGCCTAAGAGTGGTGAATAAACCAATACGAAAATAGAGTGAAGTTCGGCTATGAAAAGACCTTGGTTCAAACTCACACAGGGCTCAGTTCTAGTAGTCTATTTTGGGAAGGAAAAAGAGCAACCGTTGGCAAATTTGAGAAAACGTTCAACATGAAAAAAACACATTTTTATAGCCAAACATACATTATTTTCCTGATTCCGACAATTTTAAATATGTATTTGTGTCTGAATAATTTCGGCCATATTCAAGTTTCAATGTGAAAATGTTATATACAAACAAGTTTCGCCACTTTTATAGCTTTTCAATGGTATATCATTTGCAGCACTCTCACAGCCGGTTTTAAAGTAGGAGCAAAAATATGATTTTGCCCAAAATTTGGTGATTTCTCCAATTACTCTAAAATCATATGGAATTTGGGAAAACTTTATACATGAAAAGGAGTGGATTTGGAGGAACTTTCCAATGCCATCTAATTTTCTCTATTTTGAACAAACTCTGAAAGTTAGACCAAAAATATGATTCACATTTTAATACAAAAATGCCTTATTAACAACTACTCTTAAAGGGTCAGGAATATATGAAAATGTTCAACATAAGAAGTCATTGCCTTCTCCACAGATTTTGAATGTATATTGGATGCCCCCTTTGGACAAAAAACTCAAAAGTTTAACGACTCGTGGGTTGTAGTTCGAATACTATGGACGGGATAGTTCACGGCATTAGAATAAAATTATGTGAGTAATAAAATAACCATATTTTATGTTACTCGAGGGTGAATGCACTAATCACCAGCAGTGGGGTGGTCCATGCTTGCACCAACATTGTCAAACTCACATGTGGAGTGGCTTTGATTAACCATTTTGTTTAAAAAATTAACTACTTAATTAACCAGCGGTACCCACCTACAATCAATGGTGACTGTAATAGACTCAAGTCTGATTGGTGCCTAACTAATGATGCCACATCGGCGACTAATCAGCAGCAATGCACAGGCATGGCGGAGGACGTCTGAATCGCTCCTCCGGTGACCATTTGAGTGAATATTCCATCTCCAGAGAGAGAGAGAGAGAGTTGGAGGAAGGTATGATCGAGGAGAGGTATTCAATCCGGTTAGTGGTGACCTTATCCCTCCACTAATGGGTCAGGATGCAAGGAGGAGGTGGTGCTAGAGCGACGTCTACGTGGAGAGCACGCACTCTCATCCTTCTAGTGAGCGGAGGAAAATGACCCTGCCTGGTGGGTTGGGCTGGGCCAACTGGGCTAGCAAGTCTCTCTCTCTCTCTCTCTTCTCTCTTTTTATTTTTAACTTTAATTTATTTGAAAATAGTTTGAATTAATTCAAGATTCAAACGATAGACAAAACTTCTAAAAATGGAAGTGTAGCCCCTGGACCTTTCAAAGTCCACACAAAAAGTTCTAGGATTTTTAGAATTATATTGTTATTTATAAAGATATAATATCATTTCAAATACATTATGATTCAATTTCAAAATCCATGAAACATGTGTTCTTAAAATTGTAACATTTTTTAAGTGAGTCCAAATGGTTAATACGAGTTCATAGAAAAATCCTAGTGTCTTATAGGGTATTTTGGATTCATTGAGAAAATTATTTTGGGTTTAGCCCTTATTAAACATGATGCTTTGAATTTCCTTTTGTTTCACAGTAATTTATTTGAATTAAACATGATGAATGCAATGCTTAGGGCTAGTCTGTTACATTACAATCAACTATGGTTGAATCCAATGCTTAGGGCTACTCTACGCCACTACCATTAACTACGCTTGTTATATGCTAGTGGATGTACTTTCGTTCATTTTATTTACTTCGATGGTTTTATATTAACACTACTTTCTTGATTTTAAATAATGTATGCAAACTAAAGAAACGTTCACATGGATACATTAAATATTCCAAATTTTAGAGTGCTCACAAATTCAACTACTATTCATGCATTCAAAAAATATTCATGGACTAAAAATATATTCACAAATTTAGAAAAAAATTATTAGTTTTAAAATTCACGGATTAAAAAAAATCTTGATTATAAAAATGTTTGTGAATCCAAATCTCATTCCTAGATTTTAGAAAATATTCATGAATTTAAAAAATGTTTTGGGAGTTGAAAAAGAGGTCACAAATGAAATAAAAACCAAAAAATGGAAATGAAAAACCCAAATAAAACCTCTAAAAAACAAAAATGTGAAAGGATTAAAGTCAATGGAAAGACACAGAGAAGGTTGAATTGGGCATGCCATGTCACTCTTCAGAGGGTACATGTTTGTTGGCCAGGGTGGAGCTAGGTAACTTGGTCAATGGGTTCGCTCATTTGCTAGTTATGGGGACTTTATATAATTTAATTGAGTCCAAGGTCTATTTTTATGGTGTCTTATCACATGAGTACATCGACCAAAGCGTAAAAAGTAGAAATATGATCAATTTATCTAATATAATGCTTACATTAAAAGCTGGAGAGTGTAAGCCATACATGTTAGAAGAAATTACAAAATTGTGTGCTTACATATTATAAATAGAGTCATCCAAAAATAACTCCGTAGCTTCGAATGCCAATTCTCATCTTCTGGTAACATTGAAATAAATGACAAGTTAGTCCAACAAGTACCATAAAAGTAAAAGAAGCATGTCAGGTCACTTCCATTCAGAGTTTCCCCTTCTGATCTTTCATCATCTTAAAATGATCAAAGAAAACATCATTATTAATGATAGAAAACACAACGTGCCTCCCACGGAAGAAAAAAGAAACAAAAAACCTGTTTTTTCTCATTTCTGAGAGACACGGTCGTCCCTCTCACGGAAGAAAAACTTGTTTTTTCACGCAGTTTTGTTTAATTTTTTTGGCCCAAAAGCTAAGGAAGACCGGTGAAAAAAAAACAGGGGAAGAGGCCGAAAATACATGCGGAAAAATTGAAAAAAAAACAAAATCCTGAGGGAGGAACCAGAGCGCGACACGTGGCGGCGGCTGAGAGCGTGCCAAGCGCCCACCCCCAAGTGATCATTGGGAGGTTTCCGAAGTAGCACTCTCCAACTAGTTGCTCCCTATTACACCTCCCCACTAGCCTCCGCGCATTGGGCCGCTCCACAAATCACGTTCCTAATGCGTTCGCTCGGGTTGCTGGACTGGTCTTTTTCTATCCTTTTATGTGATTTCCTTACAATTCACATTGGTTTCTTTAGTTTTTTGAGTATTTTTTTTTTATACTAATTTTATTTATAGCTTTCATTGCTTTTGATTATCTTTCTTATTTTCGTGTTTCTATACACATTTTCCTTTACTCTTTTCATTTTTGTGTGTATCGTTTCAATGGGTTACTATTAGTTTTTCATAGTTTTGAATGAATTTTCTTTGAATTTTTTACACACTAATTCTTTTTCAAATACTTGATTATCATATTTTCAAATATATATTTTGATGCCTATATTTGTCATACACATTATACTTTTTTTATACCTATAAAAGATTTATTTATACATATTTGACATACACGTTACACAGTTATATATATACATGAACACTATTCTGATCACGGGATAAGAATAATATTCTGATCACAACCTGACCTGTCCCGCTAGTAGTATGTTAAACTTCCCCCTGTGCTAGGTTGAACTTCCGCCAACATTGATCAAATGTGGCTTGCGATATACCGTTGGAAAGCTATGGACACGAGTATCATGATCCAAGTTAAATTTTTGATAAAATGTAAGCAGTTTAAGAGCAGTTTTGAAACAGTTTTTTCTTCATACAAAAAACGTGAATCATATTTTCGATCGCATTTCTAAACCGTTTATCGGAATGAGGCAAATAATATGGCGTTGGGAAGTTGCTGCAAAACCGCTCCTTCCACATGTTAAAAGTTTTCTCGAATTCTCTATGGTTGAAGAGTAATTTGGAAAAACATAAAATTTCGCAAACCGAACAACCGAGTTCGTATTTCCGATGCCATTTCTAAACGGCTAATCCAATCGAGGAAAATAATATGGCATTGAAAAGCTTATGAAAATGCGCTACTTTTTCATGTTGAAAGTCTTTTCTAATTTTGGATAGTTTAAGAGTAATTTAGAAAACGGTACAAGTTCTACCGAGTTCGTATTTTCGAGCTCATTTTTTAACCGTGGGTCCAATTGCAACAAATGATATGGCAGTGGAAAGGTTGAACACATGCGAAACTTTTTGGTATATATTGTTTCTCCCAGTTCTTTACGGTTTTCAAGTCAACTAGATGACCAGTTGGGCTAATGGCGCAAAGGCCAAGAGTAAGCCATGTATTGAAAGAGTGTGCATTAATATTATTCGGGCACATATTGAAACATATGAGAAAAATTTCCACTTACTATAAGTAGAAGCGATGCAATACCCATATAATGTTCAAGGACATATCAGTATTAATAGAACTGTATATTAGTCAGAAACAAATCCACACCCAAGAAGCACTTTGTACAGGGTTGAAACTTTTAAGCCTCACATTCCCAAGCAATCTTAAGGAGGGCCAACCGAATTGAAATCACTGATGCGAATTATCAGCAGTTAGTAACATTTATACACACAACTTCTTTATTGTAGTAATATGATGATGAAATCAGTACGTAAATCAGCACCAAGGATAACCGATCAGACAAACAAAAAAAATGCATCTCGCTGAACAACACTATTATGCATGACTCATTTTAAAAGTCCCTCAGTTCTAATTACTATAAGAGCTTGAAACTTTGGATCCAAGGCTACGAACCTTCAAATCCAACAAAATATCTTACCATGCAAACATAGTAAAATGGGAAAGAAAGACTCTAAATGTGACGCACCAAAAGCGGAAGAAAATATTCATATCACTTGGTAATACCATACATTGGCTTTATAAGGACAAGCTATACTAGCATAGATGTATGGTGTATGTAGTGCTTGCCCGTTAACCATTGCTTGAGTATTGTACCTGCTGTTGGCTGGAAGGAAAGAATTAAGCCAAAAATTGACGAAATAATATGAGATAGTAACATCAAATGATTTGAGAACAAAAGATCAAGGTCAATTAGCATCTTATCATCAACTTTGGCACATATTTTTTAAACATGTTGTGCATCTAAAATCCTACTCGATGCATAAGAAAAGGATCTCGTAGTAGCATCCCAGAAGGAAGACAAAGAACATGTGCAATAAATTATTCTAGGAACACCGACATTTCTCCATGCCCTGTGCTCAAGCGGTAGCTGTAACCCCCACGTGGCTTGCGGTAACCAAGATTGATTTCTATATCCATCCGACATAGCAAGAACCCGTACAGATATAGGAAATAGTTGCACAAAGTTAAGATACTGAAAACAAAAAGTTAACACTCCAACAATAAAGAAGAGAGCAGTTGACCTTTCCGCTAGCTTATTCAAGTTTGTCAATGACTTTCATTGCTGGGAGATAATCGTTAATAGAAGTATGGCTCTTGTACCCACAAAAAAGGATTGTTCTTGTGATCTACATCAAGGCATGTCTTTAGAGATATAATAGTACCTCCATTCCCAAATATAAGACGTTTTGGTAGGCCATTTTAGCCAAGACTACGAAAATGTCTTATATTTTGGAATGGTGGTAGTACTCCCTAAACCATCTTCCCTCTCAAAAATATGATATGAGGATATTTTTTTCTCAGTACGCATCCTTCATGGCCAACAAGTAGATAAGTCAAAACACAATCGATTCCTCAAATTTGGAGAAACATATCAATGCAGGGGACAAAGTCAATATCATGCCGTCATATATCCATCTAAATTGATCTGTGCTAGGAGGCTGTTTTAAGCTACATGGAATCGCACACCTGTCGTCATATATTCATCTAAAATGATCTGTTCTAGAAGGTTGCTTTAAAAGTTGAGAAAAAAGCTACTGTAATGAAAATGCATTTGAAACTTAATGCATGTCTTGTGTGGCATCATCCCAAGCAAGAAATCATAAACTTCACTAAACCATAAGTAGAAATATGGGTCTGAGGTAGAAAAAAGTGTAACCTAGACATATCCATATGTAGCTTTTCCGGGTTCATTCTGTATGCACTTTCTTCTATAGGATTAAGTTTTAGTGCAAACCTGAGAATAGGATATTATGTTGAACACAGAAACCCTCATTGCAAAAGAACTAATCAAAGACAATAGCTAATTAAATGTAAGAAATAAAAGTGAGCGGACAATCAAGCGTAAATTAGTTTTCACATGTTTCTCTAGTGGCTGTGGAAAGCATCCGGTCAAGCATAAATTCAGTTGTCACCTGTTTATCTAGTGGATGTCAAAAGCAGAGATGACCGAGTGAAGCAAATTTCAGCATAATAAGAGGTAATGGACCACATTGTCGCCTGTTCTAGCTGCTGCACCATGGAGCATGATGAACAAAGTGTTGTGCTCCTTACCTGCTGCTCCCATGCTTCCCATGCTGAGAAAAAGGCATGACAGAGGACATGCAATAAGGGTCTGCGAAAATTGTCTATCTGACAACAGAGTGAAAGCATTGTTAATTTCGGAATAGAACTTGTCTATACAAAACAGAGAGAACATGATGACGGGCGCCTCCAGCTCGTATGAAATTAGCGACATCCAGAGATAATAAACTATAATTCAAATTAAATATTTGCACCAATAAAAAATCTACACAAAAATTTACAGGAAAACAAAACTACAACCCCATGGATCTTTCACTGGAGAAATTCATCTAAATATACACTTAGATCTTGATATTAGAAATGAGGCATAGTTATTTTAGTCCACCAAGCATTTTGTGCCTGACGCAATCTCGAAGTGTATTATGTAACCAACCTAGTTGTTACCTGGTTGATACTGAGAAGGAAGAACAACATGAACAACTAAGAGGAGTGTGGTGGGGAGGCTGGATTGTGTACTGATTCAAACTAACAACTAGTAGAATGAGTTTCACATTAACAGAAAACAACATCACATTTATCATCGAGTGCTTAGCTGTCATCATTCGAATACACGTAATTTCTGATTTGACATTGACATACTGAATGAAGCATCTACAACGGGAAAGCATTGAGATCAGAACTACAGTCCATGTAGTATAATATCAAAATAACAACAATTCCATGTTCGTGCTCAAAGCTATCTATTGCCAGGTCTACATCTAAGTAAGTGATGTCGCTGAAAGCTACGTCGGTATTTCCCCAAAGAGGAAGGTATGACGCAGCACAACGGAGGTAGGTATTTCCATCAGATCTGAAACCAAGGTTATCGAATCAACAGTAGAACCAAGCAACAAAATGTAAACAATATCTGCACACAAATAACAACTTCTCGCAACCCAGCGTGTAAAAGGGGTTGTCAATCCCTTTCGGGCAAGGAAGTAAGAGAGATATAAATATTAGTAGATTGGTTGATAAATAAGATAAATTGTAGCAAGGTATTTTTGTATTTTTGGTTTAATAGATCTGAAAATAAAAGCAAGGAAAAAGTAGATCGCAAAGGCAAATATATGAGAAGGAGACTCGAGGGCCGTAGATTTCACTAGTGGCTTCTCTCGAGAAAAATAGCAAACGGTGGGTAACAAAGTACTGTTTGGCAATTGATAGAACTTCAAATAATTATGACGATATCCAGGCAATGATCATTATATAGGCATCACGTCCAAGATTAGTAGACCGACTCCTGCCTGCATCTACTACTATTACTCCACACAGCTACCGCTATCCATCATGCATCTAGTGTATTAAGTTCATGGAAAAATGGAGTAATGCACTAAGAACGATGACAACATGTAGACAAGATCTGTTTATCTATGGCGTTAGATATGGATCTCGTCGTTTTATCCTTAGTAGCAATGATACATACATGTCGGTTCCCTTTCTGTCGCTGGGATCAAGCACCGTAAGATCGAACCCACTACAAAGCACCTCTTCCCATTGCAAGATAAATAGATCAAGTTGGCAAGACAAAACCCTCGAAGAATAAATACGAGGATATAAGCAATCATTCATAAAAGAGATAAAAAAAATCAAATACTTTTCCATGAAGATCCATCTAGCTACTATCTACGGATCTTGTCTTACCAACTTGATCTATTTATGAGCTACTATCTCCATATGAGCTACTATCTACCCTCGAAGAATAAATACTTTTCCATATAAAAAGATAGATCTAATCATAAACTCAAAGTTCATCGGATCCCAACAAACACATCGCAAAAAGAGTTACCTCATATGGAGATCCATCTAGCTACTATCTACGGACCATTCTATTGATAATCAAGAGAGAGAGAGAGGAATCCGTCTAGCTACTATCTACGGACCCGTAGATCTACAAAGAACTACTCACGCATCATGGGAGAGGCACTAATGGAGGTGGCAAACCTCATCCGAGATGGTGTCTAGATTGGATCTGGTGGTTCTGGACTCTTTGGTGGCTAGATGAATATTTTGTCGACTCCCCTAGGGTTTCTGGAATATCTGAGTATTTATAGAGCAAAGAGGTGGTGCAGGAGGCCATCGAGGTGGGCACAACTCACCTGGGCGCACCAGGGGGGCCTGGCGCGCCCTGGTGGATTGTGCCCCCCTCGGGGCACCCCCCAGGTGCAGCTCTGGCCCATGAGGTGTCTTCTGGCCCATAAAAATTCTCCGAAAAGTTTCGCGGTGTTAGGGCTCCGTTTGATATTGATTTCCTGCGATGTAAAAAACATGCAGAAAACAACAACTGGCAGTTGGCACTATGTCAATAGGTTAGTACTAAAAAAGGATATAAAATGACTATAAAATGATTGTAAAAGATCCAAGAATGATAATATAATAGCATGGAACAATCAAAAATTATTGATACGTTGGAGACGTATCAGTAAGATCATGCAATTAAAATCTATTGTGACCATTACCTATGCAGCCTTTGTATATGTTACCCCTATTAACATGTATGGAACCAACAGAAAATAGCAGGGGCTATTTAAGTAGCACCAAGGAAAACTATTAGCAGATCACAAACAACAACAATATGATAACCAAAGCACAAGGTAACCAATACAAAGGCACACTTATAAAGAATCCGTAAACAAGATAGCAAGCAGAACATAACATAGAGATGCATAATATAACCTGTTGCGCCCTTGGCGCAAAAAGCGAGAGCAAATGAGTATTTAAATTGTGCATATGTGATTGATTTACAACCAACTTAATAGATACTTATATCCCATTTAGTCAAATAACTAAATCAAAGGTAATTGATAGGAAGAGAAGGAATGGGGATATGTTAGAACCATTTCTACACATACATGGCATATATCTGAAAAGGAAAAAAAGAGCAGCCTAAATACAAAGTTGAAGAAAACATGGGTTCATAAAGAAGCTACTGATCCTGAAGGGAACTGTTTAGGTAAAGAGTTCATCATATTTTAAGTAAAATAAAGAACTCAATCTTCGTTAGTATTTCCATGATCACAGAAATGTCTAATTAATCAGGCAGGCCCTCTTAACTTCCGAAAACAAAGACAAAGCTATAACCTTCCTTAATCTTTGGTGCCTAATCAAAGTTGATCCAACTACGTGTTAGTTTGATGCCAATTTTTAATAATATAAATGAAAGCAAAAGAACTAAGACTTATCAAGGGATGCCTGAATTTCATTGGTGCGTCTATATTTTGGGAGTAAAGAACTCTGTTGTTAAACTGTGTTCCTCACTGTCGGGGAAACGACACCTATGGGATCCCTTTTGTTGCGGTTGCGGGGCGTAGAGTTGTGCAAAGAGCGGGTCTAGGCGATCAACGCGTGGGAATTTTTACCCAGGTTGGGGCCCCAAGATGATGCGTAAAACCCTAGTCCTGATTGTCAGTTTATATTCGGTGTTCTTGAGCTCTCGAACTGGCCTCTATGCGTGGCTGTTCAAAAATTCCGACCCCTCTCTCAGTATGCATTGGGCCTCGTTTTATACGTCCAAGGGGTTGCCACAACGACACACATGACGTGTAAAGCTACTACAATTTACTAGGTTATCCCCTGACATTTTAGGACAAACGGATTTGATACGTCGCCTATGTGTCCCCTAGCTTTATTGGGGATGGTAAGAAAGCTTGTCCCACCCATTGCCGCCTCACCTTGCTCCGACACGCGTCCAGGCTGACGAGGCGCGGCGCCACGCTGGCTGCTAGCTGCTGTGGTGGCATGGTCTGCACGAAGATCTGCATGCCACCACACAGATGCTTGTAGTTGGCGTAGGAGCCGCATGCTGCCACGTATGTGCTTGTCCAGTTGGCGAGCCGGTCGTGACGTAGGAGTGTCTGCAGGGCGGCGAAACCTTGGCGGGCACGGGCCAGGTTGTGTCCCCACAGACGCCCCCGACAAAGGGGTCTTACCGGGGTCATCTGGCCGTCCCCGGCAAGGATCTTGCCGGGGGTCTTCGGTCGCCCCCAGCAAGGCTCTTGTCGGGGGTCTTCTCCTTCTGGTCCCTTGGCCCTACAAGGGTTTGCAAGCCGCTGCGTAGGTGCCCCTCGTATCTTGGCCTTGACCTTGTTGATGGTGTCTGGGCTCTTAGACCCGAGGGCGGTGGACTTGCTGGTGTTTTGGGCGAGCGGTCCCCGACAAGGATCTTGCCGGGGTCGCGTAGGCCGCCCCGGCAAGGGTGTTTCCGGGGGCGAGCCCACCTTGCCCCTCTGTCCTTCATGTCTCTGGCTTGAGAATCGCCTTGGCGGCTTTGTGCCTTCCTTCTCCTGCTCCGCCAAGGATGGCCGTAGGCGTGGCTACAACCGCCCGTACACAAGTAAAGGGGTGCAAAAGGACCCCTTCTTTTGTACACCGACAGGAGCCCCTGGGCCTGGGCCACCCATAAGCACGGAGCATTGTTGGGCCCGGCCCAGAACAGTGCGTGGGCACGCGTGGTAGGATTTTAATATGTGCGGGTTGTGCTTCCCCATGACTCGCGTTAGTGCGTGACGTGGGGGTTGTGCGTGGGGCGATTGCGGCACGCTTGCGTCACATCGCGGTAAATATTAAAGAGACGGTCTGTGTCTTCCCCATGAGGAGGAAGACGCAGGGGCGCTGCTCATTTATGGTCGCCCCACATGTCTTCTTGACTCTGGTTCGCCCGCCACGTGTCCCCCATGCACTAGGGAGGGTGAGCGGCGGATATGGGGCATGGGCATTAACGCCGAGGCGGGAAACTGGGCGTCGCTGATTGGAGCAGCGGGTTGGTCCCAATTCCCTGCGCCTCCCGAGGTCGGATTGGCAGAGCGGGGCGGCCAATCTCAGGTTGGGGGGGGGGGGCAAGCCCTGGCCCGCCCCCCTATAAAATGGGAGAGGGGTAGCATCTTCCTGCATTCATCTCCTTCTTGCTCGATTCTTCCCTTCCAGTCGCCATGGTTAGAGGGCGCGCCGGCGCTCCAATGGCGGCGACGAGGGCTTCTGCTCGACAGCGCGTCCCCCACTTCCAGAACTCACAGCAGCGGAGCCCACTGTGAGGGGGAAGAGGGATAGGGCGAGGTCGTGGTCGCCGTGGCACTCAGGGGAGAGGAGGACGTGGCGGTGCATCGGTCGCGCTCTCGCGAGCTGCTCTTCCCCCGCAGGAGGGCCATGTCGGGGACCAGCCTCGCAAGTTCTTCATCAGGCTGTACAAGCCATTGTGTGGTCATCTTTGCCTCCCAGTTTGTTCGCTTGGGAGATGGTGCTCGCCCCGCCGCATGCCTTGAGGCTGCATATGAGCGGTTGCAGGAATGACAGCACGTTGGTCAACGTGACTTCCCCGCCCCTCACATTATGTATCTCCGCCATGGGTGGAAGACCTTCGCCCGCGCCCATAGCTTGTCTGAGGGGCACATTCTCAATTTCAAATTAATGGAGAGCGGCCTGCTCTCCATCAAGGCTTTTGGGTGTTTGGGAATCCGCTTAGGGTGCTGCATGGAGAGTTCCACCGACGATGAAACCTCCTCCTCGAGCGATAGTGATGAGGAATACAACGATGGTGAGGAAGGCGATGGCAAGCGGGAGGACGCCGATTCCGGCTCCGACTGACCGCCGGCGGCAGCACCATCATCTGCACTGCCCTCCTGCCTTGGCTATGCATCTCGCCAAGGGTCACCCTCGCCATGCTCTCCATGGGTGCATTCCGTCGCACTTCCCTTGCCTTGACCCGCGACACCTGGGAGGAAAGGGACAAGAATGGAGAAGACGAGGCGTTTATCTTTCTTTTAGCACGTATGCACTTGCCGAACCTTAATATCTAAAAAATGTAAACTCTCGAGCCCATGCATGTGTTCTGTAACATCCATACTTGCATCAGCATATTAATGAAAAAGACAAGCCTTGTCGGGGATTCGTGCATGTATATGTCCATGCAGAGGAGAAATGCCTCCTTACACATATAAACGAGTTTTGTCGGCAAGCTGCCTTGCCGGTGCCCTCTATGCCTGTCGGAGCATCACATCTGCCGGGTTGCAGACAGAGAGTCCAGCCCCCTGCCAACCTTCTTTTAGTAAAGGGTACTGCAACCGCCCTAACCGAAGCAGCATTCAGTTCAGGGACGGGAGCACCCGAGATTAGAAGAGAGCGGCAGGGTTTTGTAATGCGCAAGACATAGGTTACAAATATGAACATGCAAGAGGTAAACTTTATCTGTTGTTTTGCTGGGAGTCGCTGTGCTGGGCAGTCCTTCCAACTTCTTGCCGGAGCCGAGACCTTGGCGGGATCGAAGCTCCTTGCCGTGGCTGGAAAGAAGAGAGGACATGAGCATGGAACCTTGGTGGTCCATTAACACTTGATGGAAAAAAGTAGTACAATACCCTGGACAAGCATGTATATAGGCGTATATATAAACATGGAAATCAACGGGAAACTGTACATACTAAAAGGTTTCTTTTCCCCGACTGCGCACAGGGTCTGCGCCTGGCTTTGTACATAGGGTTACATGCCTTGTTGGCAAGGGTAGTACAAAAAGGGGGGGTTGCCGGGGCTCCCGGCAACCGCGCCTTAGGGGTAAAACTTGCGAAGATGTTCGATATTCCAGGAATTTCTCACCAGAATGCCATCTTTGGTCTCCAGGTGGACTGCACCGGGCCTGGTGACTCGTATTACCCGATAAGGGCCTTCCCACTTCAGCGTCAACTTGTTTGAATTCTTGGCGGATTGGATCCGCCAAATAATAAGGTCGCCTTCCTCAAGGCTTCTGGCATGAACCTTGCAGCTATGGTAGTGGCGCAAGGCTTGCTGGTAGCGAGTGGCTTGTACAGTAGCCTGAAGACGATCTTCCTCAAGGAGCATTGCGTCTTCTTGGCGCAGGTGCTCTTGCTCAGGCTCATCGTAAGCGAGCACTCGAGGTGATCCGTATATGAGTTCCATGGGGAGAACTGCTTGTTCCCCGTATACTAGGGCAAAGGGCGTCTGGGCAGTGGCTCGATTTGGTGTCATCCTGATTAACCAAAGAACCGTTGGCAACTCATCAACCCAACATCTTCCGCACTTGTACATCCTGTCGAAAGTCCTAGTTTTATGTCCTCGCAACACTTCTGCATTCGCCCTCTCAGCTTGGCTGTTACTTCTAGGATGAGCAACAGAAGCAAAGCAAACCTTGCTGCCGAGATCTTGGACGTATTGCATGAAAGTGTGGCTCATGAACTGTGTGCCGTTGTCGGTGATGGCTCTGTTTGGCACACCAAAACGACTGACTAGTCCCTTAAAGAACTTGACGACTGATTGCGCGATCACCTTCCCCACTGGCTCCATTTCCGGCCACTTCGTGAACTTGTCAATCGCGACGTACAAGTACTCAAAGCCCCTGATGGCGCTGGAAAGGGGCCGAGTATGTCGAGCCCCCAGACCAAAAATGGCCAGGAAAGAGGGATTGTCTGAAGGGCTTGAGCTGGTTGATGAAGTTTCTTTGAATGGAACTGGCACGCTTCACACCTGGTTACTAGTGCAGTTGCATCCTGGAGGGCGGTGGCCCAGAAAAAGCCTTGCTAGAATGCCTTGCCGGCAAGGGTTCATGACCCTACGTGGGAGCCACACGTGCCTCCGTGTATCTCTGACAACAGCTCCAGTCCGTCCTCCCGAGGAATGCTCTTAAATTTCACGCCGTTCGGTCTCTTTCTGTACAGGGCATTATCCACAAACTGGTACATGCTGGACCGACGGGCTGGTTTCTCAGCCTCTTCTTGTTCCTCCGGGAGTTCTCCTGTTTGGAGGAACCAGATGGTATGTTGTGCCCATGCTGGAGCCTGGGCTCGACGGCAAGGACCAAGGGCTCATCTTTGGCCGTGGGGGCCGCCGCCTCTACGGTCGGGGCTTGGGCCCCTGCCGGAGGTTGCTGCTCCCCGGCAAGCTTGGGGTACCCGGAAACATCCTCGCCGGTGGCTCCTGGGAGCTCAGCGGAAAAGTACTTGCCGGGGCCCATCTTCCTTCGTTTATTCTGCCCCGTAGATGGTTCAATGGATGGTTGGGTTAATTGAAGCACAAAGGTACCTGATTCCACAGGTAGCTTGAGGGCGGCGTGTTTGGACAAGTCGTCGGCAATGCTGTTCTCTGCTCAGGGAACATGTTCTGCCTGCAAACCATCGAAGTGCTCCTCCAACTTACTCACCTCATCCACATAGGCCTCCATCAACGGGCTCTGGTAATCTTTTTTAACTTGCCTAACGACAAGCTACGAATCACCCCTCACGATAAGCTTTATGATTCCGACGTCTGCCGCGATCCTGGGACCAGCAAGAAGTCCCTCGTACTCTGAAGTGTTGTTTGTTGAATGTTCCCGGGGAAAGCGCATTTGGACTACGTACTTGAGGTGCTCTTCAGTGGGTGTGACGAGTAGCACGCCAGCAACAGCACCTTGTAGTGAGAAAGCTCCATCAAAGTACATAATCCAATCACGGCTCATCCTTTTGCCGGGAAGGGTGATATCCTGGGCCTCTTTGTCGAGCGTTGAGCTTCATTACGCGATGAACTCTGCCAAGGCTCAGCTCTTGATGGTTGATGTACTTTCAAACTTGAGGCCAAAGCTTCACAACTCCAACGCCCATTCCACAATCTTCCCAGTTGCATATGGGTTGTGCAAGACCCGTTGCAGAGGGAGGTGAGTGACGACGGTGATCTCGTGTGCTTGGAAATAGTGGCGCAGCTTCCTTGAGGCCATAAGGAGGCCAAAAAGTAGCTTATGCATACCGGAATACCTTGATCTAGCCCCCTGCAAGAGGGAACTGACAAAATAGACCGGGTGATGCACCATCTTCTTTTCTTCTGCGGGACCTCGCCTTCTTGCGCAGACTCTGTCTTGCCGGGACCAAGCCTTGCCTGGGCCCCGCCTTGCCGGCCTCGGGCCCTGCCGGGGAGGGCTCTGTTCCATCATCCAATGAATCCGCCGCCATTGTCACCTCTTCCTAAAATTCCCTTTGCGCCACTAGCGCAACACTGACCACTTGATTCGTCGCTGCTAGGTATAGCAGCAACGGCTCTTGCGGTTTATGCGCGACTGGTGTCGGCGTGGAGGAGAGGTATCTCTTCAAATCCCAAAGTGCTACCGCTGCCTCCGCAGTCCATTTCATTGGGCCCGCCTTTTTCAAATTTTTGAAAAAGGGGAGGGCGCGCTTAGTAGATTTGGAGATGAACCTGCTTAGTGCAGCAATGCAGCCGGCGAGCTTACAGACGTCCTTGACTCGTGTTGGCACCTCAATCTGCTCGATCACTTTGATCTTGACGGGGTTTGATTCGATCCCGCGTTGAGATACAAAGAACCCGAGGACTTTGCCGGACGGGACTGATGTCTACTACGCAACCTTCTTCTTGTAGACGTTGTTGGGCCTCCAAGTGCAGAGGTTTGTAGGACAGTAGCAAATTTCCCTCAAGTGGATGAACTAAGGTTTATCAATCCGTGGGAGGCGTAGGATGAAGATGGTCTCTCTCAAACAACCATAGGACCAAATAACAAAGAGTCTCTTGTGTCCCCAACACACCCAATACAATGGTAAATTGTATAGGTGCACTAATTCGGAGAAGAGATGGTGATACAAGTGCACTATGGATGGTAGATATAGGTTTCTGTAATATGAAAATATAAGAACAGCAAGGTAACTAATGATAAAAGTGAACACAAACGGTATTGCAATGCTAGGAAACAAGGCCTAGGGTTAATACTTTCACTAGTGTAAGTTCTCTCAACAATAATAATATAACTGGATCATATAACTATCCCTCAACATGCAACAAAGAGTCACTCCAAAGTCACTAATAGCGGAGAACAAATGAAGAGATTATTGTAGGGTACGAAACCACCTCAAAGTTATTATTTCTGATTGATCTATTCAAGAGTCCGTAGTAAAATAACATGAAGCTATTCTTTCCGTTCGATCTATCCTAGAGTTCGTACTAGAATAACACCTTAAGAAACAAATCAACCAAAACCCTAATGTCAAAAAGATACTCCATTGTCACCTCAAGTATCCGTGGGCATGATTATACGATATGCTTCACACAATCTCAGATTCATCTATTCATACAACACAAAGAACCTCAAAGAGTGCCCCAAAGTTTCTACCGGAGAGCCAAGACGAAAACGTGTGCCAACCCGTATGTATAGATTCCCAAGGTCATGGAAACCGCAAGTTGATCACCAAAACATACATCAAGTGAATCAATAGAATACCCCATTGTCACACGGGTATCCCACCCAAGACATACATCAAGTGTTCTCAAATCCTTAAAGACTCAATCCGATAAGATAACTTCAAATGGAAAACTCAATCCATTACAAGAGGGTAGAGGGGGAGAAACATCATAAGATCCAGCTATAATAGCAAAGCTCGTGATACATCAAGATCGTGCCATCTCAAGAACACGAGAGAGAGAGAGAGATCAAACACATAGCTACTTGTACATACCCTCAGCCCGAGGGTGAACTACTCCCCCCTTGTCATGGAGAGCACCGGGATTTCGAAGATGGCCACTGGAGAGGGATTCCCCCCTCCGACAGGGTGCCAGAACGGGTCTAGTTTGTTTTTTTGGTGGCTACAGAGGCTTGCGGCGGCGGAACTCCCGATCTAGGTTATTTTCTGGAGGTTTGGATATATATATATATAAGTGGTGTTGGAGTCGGGAACAAGTAATTAAGGGGGGTCCCCAACACGGCCACGAGATAGGGGGGCGCGCCCAGGGGGGTAGGGCGTGCCCCCACCCTCGTGGTGGCCTCGGGACTCCTCTGGTCCATCTCCGATAGTCCATGGGCTTCTTTTGGTCCAAAAACAATCTCCGTTGAGTTTCAGGTCAATTGGGCTCCGTTTGGTATTCCTTTTCTGCGATACTCAAAAACAAGGAAAAACAGAAAATGGCACTCGGCTCTAGGTTAATAGGTTAGTCCCAAAAATCATATAAATGTGTATATTAAAGCCCACTAAACATCCAAAATAGATAATATGATAGCATGGAACAATAAAAAATTATAGATACGTTGGAGACGTATCAAGCATCCCCAAGCTTAATTCCTGATCGTCCTCGAGTAGGTAAATGATAAAAACAGAATTTTTGATGTGGAATGCTACCTAACATAATTTTCAATGTAATTCTCTTTATTGTGGCATGAAAGTCAGATCCGAGAGATTCAAGACAAAAGTTTAATATTGACATGAGAATAATAATACTTCAAGCATACTAACAAAGCAATTATGTCTTCTCAAAATAACATGGCCAAAGAAAGTTCATCCCTACAAAATCATATAGTTTGGCTATGCTCCAACTTTGTCACACATAATACCCAAATCATGCACAACCCCTGTTTCAGCCAAGCAATTGTTTCATACTTTAATTTTTTCAAACCTTTTCAACTTTCACGCAATACATGAGCGTGAGCCATAGATATAGCACTATAGGTGGAATACAGTGGTGGTTGTGGAGAAAACAAAAATAAGGAGGATGGTCTCACATCAACTAGGCGTATCAATGGGCTATGGATATGCCCATCAATAGATATCAATGTGAGTGAGTAGGGATTGCCATGCAACGGATGCACTAGAGCTATAAATGTATGAAAGATCAACAAAAGATACTAAGTGGGTGTGCATCCAACTTGCTTGCTCACAAAGACCTAGGGCATTTGAGGAAGCCCATCATTGGAATATACAAGCCAAGTTCTATAATGAAAATTCCCACTAGTATATGAAAGTGACTAAACAAGAGACTCTCGATCATGAAGATCATGGTGCTACTTTGAAGCACAAGTGTGAAAAAAGATAGTAGCATTGTCCCTTTTTTCTTTTTCTTTCTTTTTCTTTTCCCCTTTTTTTTCCTTTTTTGGGCCTTTTCTTTTTTTTTTCTTTGGCATTTCTTTGGCATTTCCTTCATTTTTTATTGGGACAATGCTCTAATAATGATGATCATCACACTTCAAATTATTTACAACTCATAGATTACAACTCGATACTAGAACAAAATATGACTCTATATGAATGCCTCCAGCGGTGTATCGGGATGTGCAATGAATCAAGAGTGACATGTATGAAAAATTATGCATGGTGGCCTTGCCACAAATACGATGTCAACTACATGATCATGCATGGCAATATGACAATGATGAGGCATGTCATAATAAACGGAACGGTGGAAAGTTGCATGGCAATATATCTCGGAATGGCTATGGAAATGCCATAATAGGTAGGTATGGTGGCCGTTTTGAGGACGGTATATGGTGGGTGTATGGTACCGGCGAAAGTTGCGCGGTACAAGAGAGGCTAGCAATGGTGGAAGGGTAAGAGTGCGTATAATCCATGGACTCAACATTAGTCATAAAGAACTCACATACTTATTTAAAAAATCTACAAGTCATCAAAACAAAGTACTACACTCATGCTCCTAGGGGAAGGGCTGGTAGGAGTTAACTATCGCATGATCCCGACCTCCACACAAAGGATGACAATCAAAGAAATACCTCATGCTTCAAATTTGTCACACAACGGTTACCATACGTGCATGCTACGGGACTTGCAAACCTCAACACAAGTATTTCTCAAATTCACAACTACTCTACTAGCATGACTCTAATATCACCATCCTTATATCTCAAAACAATCATCAAGTATCAAACTTCTCATAGTATTCCATGCACTTTATATGAAAGTTTTTATTATATCCCTCTTGGATGCCCATCATATTAGGACTAAATTCATAACCTAAGATAATTACCATGATGTTTAAGACTCTCAAAATAATATAAGTGAGGCATGAGAGTTCATCTATTTCTTCAAAATAAAACCACCGCCGTGATCTAAAAAGATATAAGTGAAGCACTAGAGGAAATAACAAACTACTCCGAAAGATATAAGTGAAGATCAATGAGTAGTTGAATAATTATGTAACTATGTGAAGACTTTCTATCATTTAAGAATTTCAGATCTTTGGATATTATTCAAGCAGCAAGCAAAACAAAATAAAACAAATTCACGCTCCAAGCAAAACACATATCATGTGGTGATTAAGAATATAGCCTCGAGTAAAGTTACCGATAGACAAATACGATAGAGGGGATGCCTTCCCGGGGCATCCCCAAGCTTAGGCTTTTGGTTGTCCTTGAATTTTACCTTGGGGTGCCTTGGGAATCCACAGGATTAGGCTCTTGCCACTCCTAATTCCATAGTCCATCGAATCTTTACCCAAAACTTGAAAACTTCACAACACAAAACTCAACAGAAAACTCGTAAGCTCCGTTAGTATAAAAAAAATAAAACCACCACTTAGTTACTGTTGTGAACTCATTCTATATTCATATTGGTGTAATATCTACTCTATTCCAACTTCTCTATGGTTCATACCATCCGATACTACTCACAGGTTCATCAGAATAAGCAAACAACACATAGAAAACAGAATCTATCAAAAACAGAACAGTCTTTAGCAATCTGTAACTTTCGAATACTTCTGTAACTCAAACAATTCGGAAATAAATTGGTGGATGTGAGGAATTTTTCTATTAATCGTCTGCAAAAAGAATCACCTTAAAATCACTCTCCAGTAAAAAATGGCAGCTAATCTCGTGAGTGTAAAGTTTCTGTTTTTTTACAGCAAGATCGCGAAGACTTCACCCAAGTCTTCCCAAAGGTTCTACTTGGCACTTTATTAAAAAAAGCTATAAAACATGATTACTGCAGTAGCTTAATCATGTGTACACACAAAAACAGTAGGGATAAATATTGGGTTGTCTCCCAACAAGCGGTTTTCTTTAATGCCTTTTTAGCTAGGCATGATAATGACAATGATGCTCACATGAAAGTAAAGAATTGAAACCTAAAGGGAGCATCATGAATTGCTTGAAAAGCACATTTAAGTCTAACCCACTTTCTATGCATGGGGATTTTGCGAGCAAACAACTTATGGGAACAATAATCAACTAGCATAGGAAAGCAAAACAAGCATAGCTTCAAGATTTTCAACATATAGAGAGGAAACTTGATATTATTGCAATTCCTACAAGCATATGTTCCTCCCTCATAATAATTGTCAGTATAATCATGAATGAATTTAACAATATAACCATCACATAAAGCATTATTTTCATGATCCCCAAGCATATAAATTTTATTACTCTCCACATAAGCAAAATTCTTCTCATTTGGAATAGTGGAAGTATCATAAGAAACTTGAATTAAATAGATTGTTTCCACATTAAAAGAGTGATGTTCAGAAAAAGGGTAATCATAATCATGACAAGTTTTATAAATATAATCATCGCTACTTTTTATAGCATAAGTGTCATCACAATAATCATCATAAGTAGCAACTTTGTTCTCATCATAATCAATTGAATCCTCTTCCAAGATAGTGGAATCATTAATAAATAAAGTCACGACCTCTCCAAATCCACTTTCATCAATATAATCATCATCAATAGGAGGCATGCTACCATCATGATAAATTTGCATATCAAAACTTGGGAGGCTAAAAATATCATCATCAAACATAGCATCCCCAAGCTTGGGACAAATATTAATTGCAGCAAATAAATTTATAAACATGTCATGCTCATCAAACATAGCATCCCCAAGCTTGGGACTTTTCATATCACAAGCATAATCACTTTCATCATTAATAGTATGGATAGCACCGATAGTATAGCAATTATCATCATCACAATGAGTAATAGGAGCAACATCATTTTGAAGGGATTCTTTTTTACCTTTGCTTCTCCGTCTTTTCTTTTTCTTCTTTGCATCATGTGTGGGTTTAATCCTCTTTTTGGAGCTCCTTATTAATGATATTGGTTGAATAGAAGGCTCCTCCTCGTTACCCGATTCATCATAAGAAAGAATAGAGGATACGGGGAAACCTCTTCCCTTTCATTATGTCGGATTCAGGGCTCCGCAAAACCCGATAAGTTCGAACACAGGGGCGTGAACAAAGATCTCTCCCACTCACGTCTACCTAGCGCCTCGCTCTAGTCTCGGTGGAAGGATTCGGGCAAACAACAGATAGAACACACAAGAGATTGCCCAGGTTCGGGCCACCGTGTGGTGTAAGACCCTACTTCCTGCTTTGGTGGATTAGCTTCGGGCGAGCTGGAATATGAGCTAGTACAGTGGGAATCCTAGCTACTTGTGTGAGCTCAGGAGGGTCAGCAGGCAAGTGTTCTTGCTCCTTATGTGCTAGCTGAGTGTATGGTTTCCATCCTCCTTACAGTTGGAATCCTAGCTACTTATATAGGCGCCACGGTCCTATTCCCCCGAAATGTTTAGGCGGGAAGGGATCCCACAACTGCCATTTTTGAGCGGGAACACAAGGATGTTCCTACCCTGACAAAAGTGGTCTTCGCCTGTAAAAGGATCAGGCGATGACGCGGTGGTGGGCTCGACGGTGACATCTTCCTTGTCGTCCTTGCGGTCTTCGGTCTTGTTGGACCAATGGGGAAACCTTTGCCCCACTCCTTGGGAACCAACGGATGTGCTGTCCCCTTTGCACCGAAATGGCAACTGCGCCGCTGGCGGGCGCTAGCACCCGCGGGCGCGGTGCGTCACTGCTGACATCACTGCCTCCTCCTGAGGCAGGCCGGTCCTTGGATTCTCCGCCCCTTCGGAGCACCTTGCTGAGGCCGCTCCTGTGGAGGTCTTGACGTCGTTCTCCTCGCGAGGCTTAGCCCTCCCTCGCGAGGGTCTTGGACAGCTGGTCGATCAACTGGGCCGTACCAGGCCGTAGTAGGAGCACGTTGCGGCCCGCAGACAAGCAAGTCTGGGTACCCTAGTTCCCAGGACGCCGACAGTAGCCCCCGGGCCCAACGCGCGCGTGGAGTCGACTTCGGGGCGAAGCCTTAGCCGAGGACGAAGTGCCGCGGGCCCCAAAAAGGCTGCGGGCCAGGCTGGCGCGTGACGGTTGGATGGGACACGGGGACGAAGCCTTAGCCGAGGACGAAGCCTTAGCCGAGGACGAAGCGTCGCGGGCCCCAAAAAGGCTGCGGGCCAGGCTGGCGCGTGACGGTTGGATGGGACACGGGCGACCCATGCTGTCTCGGCAACCGTGCGTCTTGACAAAAAGGGGCCTTCTCTGCTGGGGGAGTTATTGCTCTCTTTCCTCCTAGCTCAGATTTCTCCCCCTTACGCCTCCTGCCTTCCTGTGTCCTTCGGCTCCCTCAACCATGGCGAAGAGGAACAAGAGTGCCGCACCCACGTCTGGATCGGCTTCTTCCCTTGATGCGGCCTTTGAGGAGTCCTCCATCACCAGGGAGGAGGACTACTCAAAGGTCCAACCTTTCCCGTCGAGCTCCCGCAACGAGCACGGCCCGACGCGGATCTGAGCCGGATCCACCATGGCGCGAACCTTGTCAAAGTCATGCTACCCCTTCTTCCTCCACAGCATCTCCGTGGGGCTCATGCCGCCTTTCTCTGAGTTCTTCTACGCCATCCTAGAACATTACTAGGTGCACACTCTCCACATCCAGCCTCACTCCATCTTCGTCCTGTCGCTCTTCGCCTTTTACTGTGAGGCGCTCATGGCGGTGAGGCCGACCGTCGCCCTCTTTCGCCATTTCTTCTCCATGCGTCGGTACGATGATGGCCCGTGCTCGGGCTGCGTTTCCTTCGTCTTCCAGCACTAGGGCTGTCGGCTGATGACAGTCGGGAAGAAGATAGAGTCCCACCGGAAGAGGTGGGTCTATCTGGATCCCAACGCGTCCATCCTCTGCTGGCACTGCCTACTGCCCGTCCGGCAAAGCGCGCTGGCTGGAGCTACGCGAAGCTCACCGACCCCCTCGCCGAGCCTGTCCTAGCAAGGATTGAGGCCGACCTAAGCTCGAGGCTCAAAGAGGGCTAGATCGTCAAGGAGTTCTTGAGGCAGCGTCTAGCTCCGCTGCAGGATCACTCGTGCCCCATGTGGGAGCTGATGGGCGACGACGACAGGCTCCGGCTGCACCCAGGGGTGCTGGCCGAGGAAGATCTGGACATCACCTTGGGAACTCTCTTGGGGATGGTTCCAGAGGATCTCCCCGGGGCTTAGCTGCCGCTGTACAGCCGCCCTAACAAGGCCGAGCTGTTGAAGGCCGTGCCGGGTCCTGGTGCACCCGTGGGTGCTCCGCCCACGTTCGACGTGTCTTCTGGTGCTGGCGACGTGAGCGATGAGGGGGGCTCGGAGGATACCCTGGACGACGAGGGGGACTCCTCTGAGGCGTTCGCCGTAGCAATGACGCCAGGCGCAGGTGCTGTCGGACGGTCCCAGGCGACCACTCCACGTCGATCCGGATGCACTGTGTCTGGGGGAAGCAAGGTGGCGACTCCGCCGAAGAGTACCGTGCCAGCGAACCCGGCGACCGCGGTCGCGCCCAGGACTCTGGCCTCACGCCTCGCCCAGGCCCGGGCTATCGGCACGCCCAGGGCGCCAGCGGCTGTTGCTGACCTGCTGGCGAAGAGAAGGGCGGGCCTCGCCTCCGACGAGTAAGTGTGCAATTTGTCACTCATCCTTCTTTGACGTGTCCCTGATGCGCTTTCCCTGGTGCAGCAACCTCGGAGGTGTGATGAAGAAGGTGAAGGGGGAGGCCACGCCGTGATGCCCTGCTCCTCCGGCTGCCGATGCGACCTCGGGGAAGGATGCCGCGGTGCTGGGTGCCCCGGTCGACCGGGCCACCGAGCATGCGGCTATGGTGTCGCTCGAAGAGGTCCCCGCCTCCGGTGAGGTTGCGGAGTTGGCTTCTGCTCCGGATGATCTGGCGAGGGAGGCCGGGGCCCCCGAGCCCTTTGTCTAGCAGTCGGCCTTGTCGGTGCCCGTGCGCCAGCCGGCGCAGCCTGGTCCTGAGGCTTTGGAGGCTGCCTCTGCCGCGCTGGGTCGTCTTCGCGCCGATCTGCAAGATGGTGACGGCCACCTGACAGAAGGGCGCCTGGGGCTGATCCGCGGGTGGCTCCCGGTAGACGAGTCTGCGTGGACCTCCTGGAATCAGGCCTCGGCTGTCGCTGCCAAGGGTCGAGAGGAAGCCGCGGCGGCCATGCGGGCTCGCGACACCGTGCGAGCCGACGCCGCGTCCTTCGAGAAGCGCTGCCTCAAGGCAGAGAGCGAGTTGGAGGCCCTCCGCGGGGAAGGCATCGGGCGCGCCCAGGAGCTCAAGAGATTGGAGAAGGACCTCGAGGCGCAAAAGACTGAGTCGTCCTGGCTGCAACAGGAGCAGCTTGCTGACAGCGCGTCCCTGGATAAGCTGAAGGTTGAAGTTGAGCAGGCCAGGGTGACCCAAGCTGCTCGCGACAAGGTGGAAGCCCTCGCGGCCTCGGCACTGGTGAGTCCCGAGGCCCTTGTCGCCTTTGACCTTGAGGCCCGCAAGGCGCTGCATGCCGCCTACAGGGAAGGGTTCAAGGAATCGCTGGCCACCCCGGAGGAAGGCCCCGCCGGGCTCCTTGCCGCGCTCGTTGAGTCCCCGCGCGATGTTGCGGGCGCAATTGGCCAGTTAGCCGACGTCGAGAGCCGCACGCTTCTTACCTTGGTCCTGACGCAGGTGTGCAGCCACCTAAGTCTTCGCGACCCCACCCTCGATCTAGCCTCACTGTCCGGGTCCGTGACCGAAGTCATGGAGGGCATGGCTGCCGAGGCCCTAAGGGTGAAGGTCACGTTGTTGGTGGAGGCGTTCCTCCAGGCCACTGCTACCGCAGCCGGGGAGGTGGAGACCGGTGATGACGTGCTCGGCAATGCCTGATTCGTCCTGTTCAGAGAGAGAAGTGGGGGTGCCTCAGGGAGGCGTAAGAACTTTGTTTAAATTTGAAAAACTCGGTGTTATTGTAATAGCTAGATGACTTCCATGCTTGCTTCCTTTCATGTTTGCTTAGGTGCTCTGCGTTGGCAGGGCCCAACCCCGCGCATACCTCGATCGCCATTGAGCCTCCGGATGACCGGGATTACCGTAGTAACTAGACTCAAGGGATGAGGGGCTACGTGGCCAGTGAGGCCCTTGGGTCGTGATGCCCAAGGGTCCCCCTTGACGTTCAAGCAATCTCGTTTTCGTTCTGCGTCGGCAGGGCCCAACCCCGCGCATACCTCGATCGCCATTGAGCCCTCCGGGTGACCGGGGTTATCGTCATAACTAGACTCAAGGGATGAGGGGCTACGTGGCCAGTTAGGCCCCTGGGTCGCGATGCCCAGGGGTCCCCCTTGATGTACGAACGACTCTCATGAAGGAGAACGAGCACCATACCTTGCCCATGAGCCTTCGCCTGGGATGGGGGCACGAGAAGGCCAGGTGTCTGGGCACCTGGTAGGGTGCCGTCTGCCAGGCGTGACCTGAGCATAGCCCCATGCCTAGCCCCCCTCGCGACACCCATCCAAGGAGAAGCTGTGAGCGTCATGAGCTGAAAAGCTCCCTGAGGTTGGTGCGACCACTAGGGGCCACCCTCAGTTGTTTATAACTAGCGCGGAGCATAGAGATACCACACTTGCGTGGAGTGTGGGCATAACCGCGCCTCGGTCGTAGCGGCCAACGCGGAGCTTGGTGCTTCCACTGGTTCGTGGGCATAACCGCTCCTCGGTTGGATCTGCCAATGCGGAGCTTGGTACTTCCACTGGACCGTGGGAGGGAGCCTCCCACCGAGAGAGACTCCGGGGCGTCTACAGCCCCGTCCTGACACGTGGCTTGCATGGTAGGACAACCAAGGTGTATATGGGCCCTCCTCAGGACGAGCTGAACGACTCTGAGGAAGTTCTCATGAGCTTACGCATCACCCACGAGACCCTACCCTGAGGCAGGATGTGCCTGAGTCTTCTTCTCCAAAATGTGAAAAGAGAGGTGTTGTGTCGACCTGCGCCGAGTGCATCTCTAGAGGGTATCGCATGAGAAGGCCGCAACACCAGCGACCCCAGGAGGTGACGTCACGGGAATGGCTCGCGAGACAAAGCTCAACCACTGGATTTGTCGACGCTGCAGGGACAGACCTAAGCACAGACGTCGTGCCCCGTCTTCTCATGCAACGATCCAAAAGAAAAACAACCGACGCATGGTTCCCGTGTGAGCGGAGGCACCTGGCACGGGCCCCTACTTACCCATCCACGATTAGCACATGCGAGAACAAGGCACCAAGGACCATGGGAGGTGACGTCACGAAAATGGCTCACGAGACAGAGCTCAGCCCTTGGGTTTAGCGACGCTACATGGACGGACCCGAGCACAAACGCCGTGCCAGTCCTTAACCATGGGGCGGTCGTGAGAGGGTTCACAAGGGCTCATGACCTTAGTGGCGGTGAGGATGCCAAGCATGTAGATAATGCGAATGGAAAGAAAAATCTAGCCTTGATCATGCAAAAAGGGAGATAACCGCGGGGGAACAGCCCCCAGTGGTCCGAGGATGATGCAGCCCGAGAGGCGCCCTCATTTGGATACCTGAAGTGTCACCTAATACTCGTTCAAGGAGAGTTGGGGTAGGTGAAGACGCCAGCCGTGCGGGTCACTCACGAGGATCGTCGGGCTCCTGAGGCCCAGGGGCTCTGGAGGTTCTCAGTGGTCGCGCGGGTCCGGTTCTCGCTCTGTCTGGACCGCCTGCCATTGAGCCTCCCGAGCCCCCAAGGCCTGCTACGCGAGATGCTGTAACGTGGCAACTGCGTTGCGGAAGCCGAAGAGTGTGTGGATGTAGCTGCAGGGGAGGTTCCTCCTCTGGCCGACCGCCGTCGGCCAGAAGGGCTCCTGAGAGGCGGCTCGGTTGAGACCCGCGATGTGGACGCAAACGCGGAAGCGGTCGCTCGGGCCGCGAGCGGGTGAACTTGGGGTTGCGCGGTTACGCCCACCGCGGATGAGTCTTGCGTACTGAAGTTCCTCGGTAACTTGGTCGATGAAGTCCTGATCCCCGAGCGCTGAAAGGCTCACGTTGGGCTCACAAAAACGCGCATCAAGACACGCTTGCAGGTGGTGCTCGAACACCTCCCTCGAGACGCCAGTCAGCCCAGAGACACTCCAGAGGAGAGCCCCCGAGCCCGTCATGAGAGGGGCTTCAAGCGCGCCTCCCTATGCGAGGGTGGAGGGCGCCTCGTCAGTAGGCGCAAGTCCTGAGGCCAGGCCGTCGGGAGCCCCTGCGTCCCGAGGTCCGTCGATGGGTAGGTTCTTCTTCTTCTTGGGTGTGGTCTGTAGGGCGAGGACGGCCCCATCCTCATCGGAGCATTCGACCGCCGCGGTCTGGTAGGCACGCTCTAGGGAACGCACCACTTCCTTCTCGTCAGAGGCGATCGTGATGACTCCGCCTCTCCCGGGCATCTTGAGGACGTTGTAGCCGTGATGGGTCGCCGCCATGAACTTGGAGAGGGCAGGATAAACAAGGATGGCATTGTACGGGAGGTGGATGTTGGCGACGTCGAAGTCGATGAGCTCGGTGTGGTAGTTGTCGCGGTCACCGAAGGTGACGGGGAGGCGGACCTGCCCCATCGGGAGTGTGGAGCCATCCGTGACTCCATAGAATGGCTTGGTCGGTTGGAGCTAATCGTAGGGAACCTGGAGCGTCTCGAAGGTCTGGACGGAGAGGACGTTGAGACCTACTCCGTCGTCGATGAGGGTCTTGGTCACAAGGACGTTGCTGATGGTCGGGGTGCAGAGCATCGGGAGGGCGCCTGGGGCCGTAGTGCACTTGAGCTGGTCCTTGGGGTCGAAGGCGATGACGTGCTTGGTCCACCTGAGGTTGCGCGTGGCGTCAGGCCTGGGAAGCGCCGCGTTCACCTGACGGGCAAACTGCTTGAAGATGCGGTGGGAAGCCGGGGCATGGGCTCCTCCCAGGATGCATGCAACCGCACGCGGCTCCTAGAAGCCCCCTGCCCCGTCTCCCTGGCGGTCGTCGTCGTTCCTCCTTGGAAGTGGCGGCAGCGGAGGCAGGCCACCATTGCCCTGAGGGGGACCCTCACGAGGCTGGTCGCGCTAGGGGGCGTCACGAGGCTGCTCCTGCCAGTGGTCTTCACGAGGCTGCTCATGCCACCCTTGGCGCGAGTTCCTACCATCCCAACGTCCTCCTCCTCGGCCTCCTCCACAGTCGTATCCGCGGTTGTCGTGCTCAAGGCGCTGCCCGATGCGCCCGCCGCGCATCGCCCTGAGCTCCTGGCAGTCGTTAGTGTTGTGGCTGTGGACGTTGTGGAAGACGTAATATGGTTGGTTGTCTCTGGGGAGGTCATTGTAGCCGTAGCCACGCTTCACTTCTGGCTCCGCGGCCAGCACGGCGGGTCCCTTGCGCTTCAATTCCTTGGCCTTGGTCTTCTTCTCGTCCGCCTCCGCCTCAGGCAGCTCCTGGAGGGAGAGGCGTCCTTCCTCTGCCCTGGCGCACTTCACCGCGAGCTTGAACATCTCGAGGGATGTGCACAGGTCTTCATGAATGGCGAGCTCCTCCCTCATCCTAACGTCACGGACACCGTCGGAGAACTCGGAGATGATGGCCTCGGTCGAGACCCTGCGGAACCGGAGGCGCATGGTGTTGAAGTGTTGGATGTACTTCTACAGGGTCTCTCCCGGCTGCGGCCTCACGCGGCGCAGATCAGCAGCTGCCGGGGCTTGGTCACGGGTGCCTTGGAAGTTGGTGACGAAATGCTCGCGAAGCTCTTCCCAGGAAGAGATGGATCCCAAGAGGAGGTTCAGGAGCCAGGAGCGTGCGCCATCATTCAGAGCCATGGGGAACCAGTTCACCATGACCTGCTCGGTGCCATTGGATGCCTCGATGCTCAGCTCGTAGAGTTGGAGGAACTCCGCGGGGTCGGTGGTGCCATCGTAGCGCGGAGGCAGGTCCGGCTCGAACTTGCTGGGCCAGACGAGGCGCCGTAGCTCAGGGGATAGGGCGCGACATCCAGCCACGCTCATGATCGCAGGCGCCTCCTGTGCCTGCGGTGCTGGTTCTTGGGGTGCTGGCGCCACCACCTCCTATGGCGCGCGGTCTGGGCGCTGCGGGCCAGGGGGCCCGCGAGCCCCTGCATGGGGATGCGGAATCACCTGGCAGCTCTCCTCGTCGTGCGCATGAGCTCTGTGTGGTTGCTCACGTCGAGGGGCCTCGCGTCGGGCCTCCTGGCCGGCGCGGTGGAGCGGAGGCGGAGCCGGGACCCCGTGGCCTTCGTTCCCCGCCGGGGGCGACGGAGGACGTGAGGAGTGCGTTGGTGCAGGTGCTTCACCAGCGGCGTTGACGAGCTCGGTGATGTGGTGGAGCCACTCGTCGTAGAGGTCATCCACCGGGCGGTAGCGCAAGAGATCCCGCGCCATCTGTAGCGCAGGTTGCTAGTAGACCGGCGCACGGCGGACCCGCGAGGACAACGCCGCGGCCGGCGAGGGTGAAGGCGTTACCGTGCGGCCATCCTGCCGCACGGACGGCGGCGGCGACGAGTCCTGCTGCTTGTGGACGGCCGGGTCGGTGGCGTCGTTGGCGACCGACGAGTTGGGGCGGAGCGGCGCACCAATGCCTACGGGCGCCGTCTGAGCGACGTTCGCGGCGCGGCGGGCGGCACGAGCTCGGCGTGTGTCCACCACGGCTGCGGAGTGGAGTTGGTGACGAGAACGTGACGAGGTCGTCCGAGAGGCGAGATTTCGATGCGCCCCCTACATGGCGCGCCAAATGTCGGATTCAGGGATCCGCAATACCCGATAAGTTCGAACACAGGGGCGTGAACGAAGATCTCTCCCACTCACGTCTACCTAGCGCCTCGCTCTCGTCTCGGTGGAAGGATTCAGGCAAACAACAGATAGAACACACAAGAGTTTACCCAGGTTCGGGCCAACGTGTGGTGTAAGACCCTACTTCCTGCTTTGGTGGATTAGCTTCGGGCGAGCTGGAATATGAGCTAGTACAATGGTTCCTGGGCTCAGGAGGTGAGCTGAGGAGGGTCAGGAGGCAAGTGTTCTTGCTCCATGTGTGGTGGCTGAGTGTATGGTTTCCATCCTCCTTACAATGGGAATCCTAGCTACTTATATAGGCGGCCACGGTCCTCTTCCCCCGAAATGTTTAGGAGGGAAGGGATCCCACAACGGCCATTTTTGAGCGGGAACACAAGGACGTTCCTACCCTGACAAAAGTGGTCTTCGCCTGCAAAAGGATCAGGCGGTGACGCGGAGGTGGGCTCGACGGTGACATCCTCCTTGTCGTCCTTGCGGTCTTCGGTCTTGTTGCACCAATGGGTAAACCTTTGCCCCGCTCCTTGGGAACCAACGGCTGCGCTGTCCCCTCTGCACCGAAACGGCAACTGCGCCACTGGCGGGCGCTGGCACCCGCTGGCGCGGTGCATCACTGCCTCCTCCTGAGGGAGGCCGGTCCTTGGATTCTCCGCCCCTCCGGAGCACCTTGCTAAGCCCGCTCCCGAGGAGGTCTTGACGTCGTTCTCCTCGCGAGGCTTAGCCCCCCCCCCTCGCGAGGGTCTTGGACAGCTGGTCGATCAGCTGAGCCGTACCAGGCCATAATAGGAGTGCGTCGCGGCCCGCAGACTGGCAAGTCTAGGTACCCTGGTTCCCAGGATGCCGCCACCTTAGTATTCTCTTGATCTTCTCTATGTTTTCTTGTCTTTATTTAATTGGCAATATAAGGATTTTCAATGCAATTCACCGCACAATACATAAATATTTATTCTAGATCAAAATCAAGAACTCTCTCAAGGGCAAATTCTGGAATATTCTTAGTTATATGTTTCATTTCTTCATAACCCAAAAGCAAACTAAGTTCATTATGGTGTGCAAGGGAAATCAAGTCATCACAATTTTTCAACGCGATTCGATCATGAAACAATTTGCATTGGATATTTAAATGACCACGTTCATTGCAAAGTTCACATGGATGTCACAACCCTAGTTCTGGTATGTACTAGGTTACCCTTGTTGTTGCATCATGTTTAAAATTTCAAATGAAATTGAAATGAGGACTTGTGAAACCCTCAGAAACCCTTTTGAAAATGACCCAAATAAAAGTTGCTCCAAAAAGGTCCAAGAAAATGTTCATGTGGCCCTCTAAAAATATTGGTCAGAGATAAAAATCAAGCCAATATTATTAGGAGCTCATAAGTATTTATTTTGGGCATTTGGAATTAATGCAATAGTTATTTGCATTGGATATATATATATATTATATATTTTATATATGTCCAAAATTCTGGTTGTTTATTTTTAGGGGCTTGGGTTAATTTCTAGGTCCCTGCAAAATAAATATGTCAGAAGAAATAATTGATTTAAATTAGATATTAAATCAAAACAAATGTCAGAAAATTAGAAAACAGAAATAAATAAAGGTTAGAGCTTACCTGGGCCACTTGCTGGCCTGGCACTGGGCCGGCCCAGCTGGCAGCCCAGCCCACCGAGCCCTCCCCTGTCGTCTTCCCCGACGACAGGAGGCCGAGCGTGTGGCCGGCGCGCGCGCACGGCGGGAGCGCCACGCCTCCTGCCTGCCTGTCCTCCCTCTCGCCGCCTGATGGCCTCTGCTCGAGCCACGCAGCCTCCCCGACCCTCCCGCACTCTTCTGGACGACTCCCCTCTCCTCTATCTCCCTCTCCCGCACGGTCCCGAGCGCCGCAGTCGTCGCCGATCGCCGTAGTCGTAGCCACCATCTCCCCCACGCCCAGCCAAGGTGCCCAAGAGCTCCGCCGCATCCTCCCCGACCTCCTCGACGAGTCACACCTCACCGGACGCCCTGAGGCCTCGACCCCGACCTCTTCTTCATCGCCGGCCGCCGGAGATCCCCTCCGCCGCCTTGCTTGCTCCGGTCCTCCTCCGAGCCCTCCGCCTGCACTGCCGCGATCGCCGTAAGCTTCTGGCCATGCTCCCCCTCTCCGTTCTCCCCCTCGCAGGCCGTAGCTGCAGCTCCACGATCAACCGCACGCGCCGCCGCCCGCGCTCGTCGCCGGTGGTGCTCCGGTGACCTTTTGGTCCCGGGCGTGCGACCAACACGCTCCCCGCGTCGCGTAGAGGCCGTAGCTGCTATCGCTGCCCCGCCTAGGCCACCACAGCCCCGAGCCCGAGCTCGACCGAACTCCGGCGCCGCCGCGAGCATGTTTCCGGCGAACTCCGGCCGTCCCAGCCGCTGCCGCTTGCGGGAATGGACGCGGACGAGCTCCAGCAGCTCGCCCGTGGTCTCAGCTGCGCAGAAGACCCCCGGAGCAGGGATCCCGAAGCCCTCCGCCGCTTTTGCTGCCGCCGGCGGCTAAACGCCGGCGAGCTAGCCGTAGTTTTGACCGTGCTTTGACCCCTGGGTCAATGACAGGTGGGCCCCACCCTTTTAGTTAGTGGACTAATTATTTAATTTAATTAAGTTTTGTTAATTAATCTAGCCACTGACATGTGGGCCCAGCCTTGCTAATTAGTTCTGTTAGGATTAATTTAGAGTTAACTAACTCAGTTAATTAACTGAGTCACTGACCAGTGGACCCCACTGTCAGGTTTGACTCTGGAACAGCCCCTTTGACCTGCTGACGTCATGCCTGTGTCATGCTGATGCAGTAAATCAGTTCTGGTTTTTAAATAAATCTTAAATGATTTATTTAATTCAGAATTTGGCCTAAACTTCAAAAAATCACAGAAATTCAACCGTAGCTCAGAATGAAATAAGTTATATATGAAAAATTATCAGAAAAATTCAATCTATCCATCTGTACCATTTTCATGCATGACAAATGAAGTTAAACCTACTGTTTATAAGAAAACACATATATGGCATTTTATAATACTTATTAAAGAGTTGCATTTGAACCCTTGGTTCAAATGGAGTTCAACCAATTTAAATGCTAGTTGCATTAGCTCAAACAACATCATAACTTCATGCCATTTCATGCATCATATTGTTGCATATGCTTGTGTTTGACTGTCGGCACCGTTCTTCTCGATAGGTCCAGCTCCAGAGACCGATCCAGAGTACCTGTCAGAGGAGCAGTGCTCTGCACGTTGTTTCACCAGGCAAGCAAACCCCTTTGTTCATTCAGATACAATCCCTCTCTCGCTCCTGCTCCCTGTTATTGCATTAGGACAACAACGACTTCAACTGCTACTTTATGCTGCGGTAGTTGAACCCATTCCTCTGCATGACCTGTCTTTCCACAGTAAATAGTTGAAACCCACTAGCATGTGTAGGAGTTGATTGAAGCCATGATGTGATCTTACCATGCCTTGCTTGCTATTGCTTAGAGTGTGTCAGGTCTAATTCATCGGGAATAAATTAGAGTGAAATGATATGTTCTGATGCTGAGGGTTAAACGTGTGAACACGATTTGGTAAAGGTAGCGGTGAGAGGCCATGTAGGAGTACATGGTGGGTTGTCTCACTGGAACCGTCCCTAAGAACTGAGTTCTGTGTATGTTGTCCAATGACTAGTTACTACCACACATTGGGTTCCGGTAACTCGACCCCTCTCGACTTATTAATCAACATGATCTCTGTCCAGGAGTTGCAACTAGTTTCTGGTGTTTGTAGTTAGTGTTAGTAGTCTACCAAGTGGCACTCGGCCAGTGGGCTTGGGACAGTCTAGGCACCATGGCACGGTGTACCAAGCGTAGATCCACTTGGCGAGGTGGGCTTGGGAACCCTGCGCACATCATTTGGGGCCGTGAGCGACACCCCGGCCGGATCTCCGCACGGATGGAACCCGAATAGGCGATAAACCTGGACGAGAGACTTGTGTGGTTAGTCAGGTCGTGGCCGACACCCTCGCCAGGCTTCCGCTTGAAGGTTGCCGAGATACACGAGATGTACCTGGCGGTAAGTGGCGAGAGCGTGTGTGAAGAAGTACACCCCTGCAGGGTTAACATAATCTATTCGAATAGCCGGGTCCGTGGATATGGACTTCTTGGATGCTTACGTGGTACATAGATAACTTGAAGTGGATACTCTGAAATACTCAAGACAAGTGTGAGTGCTATGGATGGCCTTCTCGTAGGGAGACGGGAATGAATCCATAGTGGTGTATTGTGTGGTGCTTAGTGGACTCGTGTGCGCCACCCCAAAAGTGTTACCAGCAATCGTAGAATAGGATAGCCACTGAGTCAAAGCTGGCTTGCTGCAACTAAACCCCACTATGCCTTCTTGATACAAGTGCATGTATGATAGGATCTGATGTAAGTCTTGCTGAGTACCTTTGTACTCATGTTTGCTTAATTTATGTTTTGCAGATAGGATTGATGTCTCACTAGTAGTTCCGCTTGGACTTCGACAAGTAGCTTGTACCTCAGCTACGATCTTGGACGAGTGTTGTAGATAGTCAGGCTCTTCAGCCTTTTTGATTTATAGATGTCTGTACCCAGACATGTAGTGCTTCCGCTTGTTGCTTGTATGCTCTGAATGTTGGGTCGTGAGACCCATGTTTGTAATACTTGGCTCCTCGGAGCCTAATGAGTAAATACTTTGTTTATTAGAGTCTTGTTGTGATGCCATGTTGTATTTGCACATATTGAGCATATTGTGTGTATGTTATTGAAATGCTTGGCATGTGTGGGATCCGACACCTAGTTGTTTACCCTTGGTAGCCTATCTTACAGGGAAATGTCTCCTAGTGCTTCCACTGAGCCTTGGTAGCTTGCTACTGCTCTGGATCACTTAGGCTGGCCGGCATATGTCCTTCTTCGTTCCTGTGTCTGTCCCTTAGGGGAAATGTCACGCGTTGTTCCTTTAAGTCCTTGTAGCTTGCTACGACTTGGGTTCATACGTTGATGACCGACACGTTCGTTGCTGGGTCATGAATGCCTGTCTCTGTAATTTAGTGCCACTTTTGGTTTATAACTGGTCATGTCGGCCCGGGTACTCTGTCATATGGATGCTAGCAACACTATCATATACGTGAGCCAAAATGCGCAAACGGTCCCGGGCCAGGTAAGGTGGCACCCGTGGGGATACCGTGCGTGAGGCCGCAAAGTGATATGATGTGTTACATGCTATATCGGTGTGACTTAGGATCGGGGTCCCGACAGCTTTGGTATCAGAGCCTGACTGCCTGTAGGATTACCAAGCCCAACTGGTCGAAGTTGAGTCTAGAAATTCTTTAGTTATATAAGGGAATTGATTGTGGAAGGGAACGTAAGGCTCTTTTTACTCCTTATACCTCATGTCTTCTGATCTGAGTCATCTTACTTTTCCTACGGGGTTAAGGAACTAGGCTTTCTCTTCCGTCTATCAGGATCACGAGTTACTACTCCGTAGTTCCTTAGGATTGGTTGATCAGAGTCCTACTCCTGTTTTCAAGCTCTTCCGGTGAAGTTGTTTTAGTACTATCACAGAACCTTGAGTGAGATGTTGAACTACCCTTTGTTAGCAGGATGTCTCATTCTGAGCATTTTACTACCGTTATACTGCCGGAATTATCCTAGTAGTTCAAGAGATACTAATTTCTTGTTCTACCTTATGCCTTCTATAGTTGTTGATGTTTCCGTCTTCGGTTTCGCTTCTCAGGATGTCTTCAGTTAAGCGAAGCTCAGCTGCTCGTAGACAGAACCACGGAGATGGTAGGGATAAGGAGGATCCTCCCGACCAGCCTTCGTTGGCAGAGTTAATGATAGAGATGGAGAGAAACAAGCGTGAGTCTAACCGCCTGTTGGCACGTATTGAGGAGAACACCGCACAACAGTGCAAGGAATCAACAACCATTCATGACTTCATTCGTCTGAAACCACCCACCTTTCATCATTCCATTGAGCCACTCGATGCAGATGACTGGCTCCGTAGTATCATCCACAAGCTGCGTTCTGCGAATGTAGCTGAAGATGACAAGGTTATCTATGCCACTTATCTCCTGGAAGGTCCTGCTAGTCTTTGGTGGCAGAACTATGAGGCCATGATTCCAGCTGACCAGATTCCCACTTGGAGAGATTTCACCGAGGCTTTTCGTGAGCATCATATTCTTCAAGCACTTATCGATCGTAAGAGAGAAGAGTTCTGTAGTCTTACACAGGCTAAGATGGCTGTTGATGCTTATAGTCGAGAGTTTGAGAACCTCGCCCGCTATGCTACAGAAGAAGTGTCCACGGACGCCAAGAAGCAGGCTAGGTTCCGAAAGGGTCTCAACCCCAAACTGCGTCGTGATCTCCACTTGCATCATTGCAACACATTCCAGGCACTTGTGAACAAGGCCATCAACGCAGAGACAGCTCAGCTCACTTACGATGAGTCTCGTAAGCACGCCCTTGATTTGGGATCTTCCTCCGGTTCCAGTTCCCAAAAGCGCCGGATTTGGGTTCCGAACTCTGTTCTTCCACCCACTTATCTTCCGATGCCATCTCGTATGGTACCTCTTCCAGTTTAGCAGTTTGCTCCACCCAGGTCTATTGATGGACCGTTTGTCAATACGGGTCCACGTCTTAATCCCAGGATTTGTTACAAGTGCGGAGAGCCGGGCCACATTGCCCGTATTTGCACCCAGACCCGTGTTGCCCCATCCCAGTCTGTAAAGTCTGTTAGACATGATAAATCATCACGCAAGATGATCAGTGTTAAGTCAGCTCCCATCGAACATGGACGTGTGCATCACGTCTCAGCCAATGACGCTCATGATGATCCAGATGTCGTTCTTGGTACACTCCTTGTCAATTGTCATCCGGCATCGGTTCTATTCGATACTGGAGCGTCTCATTCTTTCATCTCCGAAAGTTATGCCCGTTTGCACGACATGTCATTTTGTGATATGCCTTCCCCACTACTTATTCAAACTCCTGGATCCAAATGGCAAACTTCTAGTGTAAGCCATGGTAATGAAATCCTTGTTGACAGACTTGTGTTCCTTGCATCACTTGTAGCCCTCAAGTCTTCAGATATTAATATCATCTTGGGTATGGACTGGATGACAGCTCATCATGCCAAGATTGATTGCTTCACTAGGTCTGTTCAGCTTACACACCCGTCTGGCAAGACAGTCACTGTCAACACTAGAGTTGCAAAGCGTCAACTCTATTCTCTTAATGCCAGCCCTCTTCCAGATCTTGAAGATGTTCCGGTAGTCCATGACTTTCCGGATGTCTTTCCAGAGGAACTGCCAGGTGTTCCACCCGACCGAGATGTAGAGTTTGTTATAGAGCTTATCCCAGGAACCGCTCCAATCTCTAGGAGACCCTACAAAATGGCACCCTTAGAACTAGCCGAGCTTAAGAAACAACTTGATGAGTCCTTACAAAAGGGTTTCATCCGTCCTAGTTCTTCTCCCTGGGCTTGCCCCGTCCTCTTTGTCAAAAAGAAGGATGGTACGGATCGGATGGTTGTAGATTATCGTCCCGTTAATTTGGTCACGGTAAAGAACAAGTATCCGCTTCCCAGGATCAACGACCTGTATGATCAGCTCGCTGGATCCTCAGTCTTCTCCAAGATGGATTTGAGGTTAGGATACCATCAAATCAAGATTAGAAATGGGGACATACCCAAGACGGCTTTCGTCACTCGTTATGGTCAGTACGAGTACACCGTCATGTCCTTCGGTTTAACAAATGCTCCAGCCACCTTCTCCCGCTTGATGAACTCGATCTTCATGGAGTATTTAGATAAGTTCGTCGTGGTTTATCTTGATGATATTCTTATTTACTCGAAAAACGAGGAAGAGCATGCCGAACATCTTAGACTTGTTCTAGAAAAACTCAGAGAGCACCGCCTTTATGCCAAGTTCTCCAAGTGCGAATTTTGGTTGCCAGAAGTGACCTATCTCGGGCATGTAATCTCTGGCAAGGGCATTGCTGTCAACCCCGAGAGAGTTCAGGCCGTTCTTGATTGGACTCCGCCTGAAACAGTTAAACAAGTTAGGAGTTTCCTTGGTCTAGCCAGTTATTGTCGCCGCTCTGTTGAGAACATCTCTAAAGTGGCCAAACCTCTCACGGAACTTCTTAAGAAAGATAAAAAGTTTGAGTGGTCCCCACAGTGTGAGCACAGTTTTCAGGAACTGAAAAGACGCCTGACTTCTGCTCCCATACTTGTGCCACCGGATTTCACTAAGGACTTTGTTATCTACTGTGATGCCTCACGACAGGGACTAGGTTGCATTCTTATGCAGGATCGTTGTGTGATTGCTTATGCATCTCGACAGTTGCATCCACATGAGGAGAATTATCCTACACATGATCTAGAGCTTGCATCCGTAGTCTATGCACTTAAGACCTGGCGACATTACCTCCTTGGTAATCGTTGCGAGATCTACACCGATCACCAGAGTCTCAAGTATATCTTCACCCAACCAGATTTGAATCTTAGGCAAAGACGTTGGTTGGAGTTGATCTCCGATTACGACTTAGGGATTACCTACACCCCAGGCAGGGGAAATGTCATGGCTGATGCGCTAAGTCGTAAATCCTATTGCAACAATCTCATGTTGCAGCAGGGCCAACCACTTCTCCATGAGGAATTATGTAAGCTTAACCTTCACATTGCTCCTCACGGATTCCTTTCTACCTTGGTGGCGAAACCTACTCTTGTGGATCATATCATAGAAGCCCAAAAGCATGATACCGGAATTACCCGGATCAAGAGAAACATCGCCAAAGGTATTGCTGGTAGTTTCTCCATAGATGACCGAGGTGTTGTTCTCTTCCAAAACCGGCTGGTGGTTCCCAAGAAGCAACATCTTCGGCAATTGATTCTTAAAGAGGCTCATGAATCTCCTCTCACGATTCATCCCGGTAGTACTAAGATGTATCAGGATCTACACCAGAGATTCTGGTGGACTAGGATGAAGAGAGAAATTGCTGAGTTCATTGCTAAATGTGACGTTTGTCGTCGCGTTAAGGCAGAACATCAAAGACCTGCTGGCACCCTTCAGCCTCTAGCTATTCCTGAATGGAAATGGGATAAAGTTGGTATGGACTTCATCACCGGCTTTCCGAGGACCAAGAGAGGGAATAATGCTATCTTCGTAGTCATTGATCGTCTCTCCAAAGTGGCTCACTTCCTACCTGTTCGAGAAAGTATCACTGCTAGTCAGCTTGCTGACTTGTATATTTCTCGAATAGTGTCACTTCATGGTGTCCCACTAGAGATCAATTCAGACCGTGGTAGTCTTTTCACTTCTCATTTCTGGGAGAGTTTCCAGACTGCCATGGGCACCCATCTATCCTTCAGTACCGCTTTCCACCCTCAGTCAAGTGGTCAGGTGGAACGGGTTAATCAAATTCTTGAAGACATGCTTAGAGCTTATGTTATCTCTTTCGGTATGGATTGGGAGAAATGTCTTCCTTTTGCCGAGTTTGCTTATAACAATAGCTACCAATCCAGTCTCAAACAAGCTCCTTTTGAGATTCTTTATGGACGAAGATGTCGGACACCTTTGAACTGGTCAGAAACCGGTGAAAGACAATTCTTTGGACCGGATATGATCCAGGAAGCAGAAGAGCAAGTTCGCATCATTCGTGAGAATTTGAAAACAGCCAAATCTCGTCAAAAGAGCCAATATGATCGTCATCATAAGGAAGTGACTTATGAAGTTGGTGACAAAGCTTATCTTCGGGTTACTCCTTTGAAGGGTACCCATCGTTTCGGTATCAAGGGCAAGTTGGCTCCTCGTTACATTGGTCCTTTTCGCATTCTCGCTAAACGAGGAGAGGTTGCCTACCAATTGGAACTACCCCTACATCTTTCTCGAGTTCATGATGTCTTCCACGTCTCTCAACTCAGGCGTTGCTTCTCGGATCCCATCCGCGGAGTGGATCACGAAACGCTTGATCTCCAAGATAACCTCACTTATCGAGAGTATCTCGTTCGCATTTTGGATCAAGCAGAGCGTGTCACTCGACGTCATAACATCAAGTTTCTCAAGGTTCAATGGTCTAATCATTCCGAGAGAGAAGCTACTTGGGAGCGAGAAGATCGTCTCCGACTGGAGTACCCCACCTTCTTTCCGCCTACTCCTGAATCTCGGGACGAGATTCTTTCGAGTGGAGGCGAGTTGTCACAACCCTAGTTCTGGTATGCACTAGGTTACCCTTGTTGTTGCATCATGTTTAAAATTTCAAATGAAATTGAAATGAGGACTTGTGAAACCCTCAGAAACCCTTTTGAAAATGACCCAAATAAAAGTTGCTCCAAAAAGGTCCAAGAAAGTGTTCATGTGGCCCTCTAAAAATATTGGTCAGAGATAAAAATCAAGCCAATATTATTAGGAGCTCATAAGTATTTATTTTGGGCATTTGGAATTAATGCAATAGTTATTTGCATTGGATATATATATTATATATTTTATATATGTCCAAAATTCTGGTTGTTTATTTTTAGGGGCTTGGGTTAATTTCTAGGTCCCTGCAAAATAAATATGTCAGAAGAAATAATTGATTTAAATTAGATATTAAATCAAAACAAATGTCAGAAAATTAGAAAACAGAAATAAATAAAGGTTAGAGCTTACCTGGGCCACTTGCTGGCCTGGCACTGGGCCGGCCCAGGTGGCAGCCCAGCCCACTGAGCCCTCCCCTGTCGTCTTCCCCGACGACAGGAGGCCAAGCGTGTGGCCGGCACGCGCGCACGGCGGGAGCGCGACGCCTCCTGCCTGCCTGTCCTCCCTCTCGCCGCCTGATGGCCTCTGCTCGAGCCACGCAGCCTCCCCGACCCTCCCGCACTCTTCTGGACGCCTCCCCTCTCCTCTATCTCCCACTCCCGCACGGTCCGGAGCGCCGCCGTCGCCGCCGATCGCCGTAGTCGTAGCCACCGTCTCCCCCACGCCCAGCCAAGGTGCCCAAGAGCTCCGCCGCATCCTCCCCGACCTCCTCGACGAGTCACACCTCGCCGGACGCCCTGAGGCCTCGACCCCGACCTCTTCTTCATCGCCGGCCGCCGGAGATCCCCTCCGCCGCCCTGCTTGCTCCGGTCCTCCTCCGAGCCCTCCGCCTGCACCGTCGCGATCACCGTAAGCTTCTGGCCATGCTCCCCCTCTCCGTTCTCCCCCTCGCAGGCCGTAGCTGCCGCTCCACGATCAACCGCACGCGCCGCCGCCCGCGCTCGTCGCCGGTGGTGCTCCGGTGACCTTTTGGTCCCGGGCGTGCGACCAACACGCTCCCCGCGTCGCGTAGAGGCCGTAGCTGCTATCGCTGCCCCGCCTAGGCCACCACAGCCCCGAGCCCGAGCTCGACCGAACTCCGGCGCCGCCGCGAGCTTGTTTCCGGCGAACTCCGGCCGTCCCAGCCGCTGCCGCTTGCGGGAATGGACGCGGACGAGCTCCAGCAGCTCGCCCGTGGTCTCAGCTGCGCAGAAGACCCCCGGAGGAGGGATCCCAAAGCCCTCCGCCGCGTTTGCTGCCGCCGGCGGCTAAACGCCGGCGAGCTAGCCGTAGTTTTGACCGTGCTTTGACCCCTGGGTCAATGACAGGTGGGCTCCACCCTTTTAGTTAGTGGACTAATTAGTTAATTTAATTAAGTTTTGTTAATTAATCTAGCCACTGACATGTGGGCCCAGCCTTGCTAATTAGTTCTGTTAGGATTAATTTAGAGTTAATTAACTCAGTTAATTAACTGAGTCACTGACCAGTGGACCCCACTGTCAGGTTTGACTCTGGAACAACCCCTTAGACCTGCTGACGTCATGCCTGTGTCTTGCTGATGCAGTAAATCAGTTCTGGTTTTTAAATAAATCTTAAATGATTTATTTAATTCAGAATTTGGCCTAAACTTCAAAAAATCACAGAAATTCAACCGTAGCTCAGAATGAAATAAGTTATATATGAAAAATTATCAGAAAAATTCAATCTATCCATCTGTACCATTTTCATGCATGACAAATGAAGTTAAACCTACTGTTTATATGAAAACACATATATGGCATTTTATAATACTTATTAAAGAGTTGCATTTGAACCCTTGGTTCAAATGGAGTTCAACCAATTAAAATGCTAGTTGCATTAGCTCAAACAACATCATAACTTCATGCCATATCATGCATCATATTGTTGCATATGCTTGTGTTTGACTGTCGGCACCATTCTTCTCGATAGGTCCAGCTCCGGAGACCGGTCCAGAGTACCTGTCAGAGGAGCAGTGCTCTGCACGTTGTTTCACCAGGCAAGCAAACCCCTTTGTTCATTCCGATACAATCCCTCTCTCGCTCCTGCTCCCTGTTATTGCATTAGGACAACAACGACTTCAACTACTACTTTATGCTGCGGTAGTTGAACCCATTCCTCTGCATGACCTATCTTTCCACAGTAAATAGTTGAAACCCACTAGCATGTGTAGGAGTTGATTGAAGCCATGATGTGATCTTACCATGCCTTGCTTGCTATTGCTTAGAGTGTGTCAGGTCTAATTCATCGGGAATGAATTAGAGTGAAATGATATGTTCTGATGCTGAGGGTTAAACGTGTGAACACGATTTGGTAAAGGTAGCGGTGAGAGGCCATGTAGGAGTACATGGTGGGTTGTCTCACTGGAACCGTCCCTAAGAACTGAGTTCTGTGTATGTTGTCCAATGACTAGTTACTACCACACATTGGGTTCCGGTAACTCGACCCCTCTCGACTTATTAATCAACATGATCTCTGTCCAGGAGTTGCAACTAATTTCCGGTGTTTGTAGTTAGTGTTAGTAGTCTACCAAGTGGCACTCGGCCAGTGGGCTTGGGACAGACTAGGCACCGTGGCACGGTGTACCAAGCGTAGATCCACTCGGCGAGGTGGGCTTGGGAACCCTGCGCACATCATTTGGGGCCGTGAGCGACACCCCGGCCGGATCTCTCCACAGATGGAACCCGAATAGGCGATAAACCTGTACGAGAGACTTGTGTGGTTAGTCAGGTCGTGGCCGACACCCTCGCCAGGCTTCCGCTTGAAGGTTGCCGAGATACACAAGATGTACCTGGCGGTAAGTGGCGAGAGCGTGTGTGAAGAAGTACACCCCTGCAGGGTTAACATAATCTATTCGAATAGCCGGGTCCGCGGATATGGACTTCTTGGATGCTTACGTGGTACATAGATAACTTGAAGTGGATACTCTAAAATACTCAAGACAAGTGTGAGTGCTATGGATGGCCTTCTCGTAGGGAGACGGGAATGAATCCATAGTGGTGTATTGTGTGGTGCTTAGTGGACTCGTGTGCGCCACCCCAAAAGTGTTACCAGCAATCGTAGAATAGGATAGCCACTGAGTCAAAGCTGGCTTGCTGCAACTAAACCCCACTATGCCTTCTTGATACAAGTGCATGTATGATAGGATCTGATGTAAGTCTTGCTGAGTACCTTTGTACTCATGTTTGCTTAATTTATGTTTTGCAGCTAGGATTGATGTCTCACTAGTAGTTCCGCTTGGACTTCGACAAGTAGCTTGTACCTCAGCTACGATCTTGGACGAGTGTTGTAGATAGTCAGGCTCTTCAGCCTTTTTGATTTATAGATGTCTGTACCCAGACATGTAGTGCTTCCGCTTGTTGCTTGTATGCTCTGAATGTTGGGTCGTGAGACCCATGTTTGTAATACTTGGCTCCTCGGAGCCTAATGAGTAAATACTTTGTTTATTAGAGTCTTGTTGTGATGCCATGTTGTATTTGCACATATTGAGCATATTGTGTGTATGTTATTGAAATGCTTGGTATGTGAGGGATCCGACACCTAGTTGTTTACCCTTGGTAGCCTATCTTACAGGGAAATGTTTCCTAGTGCTTCCACTGAGCCTTGGTAGCTTGCTACTGCTCAGGATCACTTAGGCTGGCCGGCATATGTCCTTCTTCGTTCCTGTGTCTGTCCCTTAGGGGAAATGTCAAGCGTTGTTCCTTTAAGTCCTTGTAGCTTGCTACGACTTGGGTTCATACGTTGATGACCGACACGTTCGTTGCTGGGTCATGAATGCCTGTCTCTGTAATTAAGTGCCACTTTTGGTTTATAACTGGTCATGTCGGCCCGGGTTCTCTGTCATATGGATGCTAGCGACACTATCATATACGTGAGCCAAAATGCGCAAACGGTCCCGGGCCAGGTAAGGTGGCACCCGTGGGGATACCGTGCGTGAGGCCGCAAAGTGATATGATGTGTTACATGCTAGATCGGTGTGACTTAGGATCGGGGTCCCGACAATGGATGGCTAAGAAAATTTAAATTTCAGCACAAACATCTAGACTTTCTTGCAACCATTTAGTTTCTAAATACTTATGCCTCTTGAAGAATCTATCTTCCCTATTTGGTGTGTACTTGCAAACTCTATGCACTCCACAAAAATTGACATGCTTATATGAGATATTTTCATCATGACTAGTGCAATCATCATTAGTACTATGGATATTCAAAGAGTTCGTACTAACAACATTGCAATCATGCTAATCATTCAAAGATTTAGTGCCAAACATTTTAATGCATTCTTCTTCTAGTACTTGGGCACAATTTTCCTTTCCATCATGTTAAAAAGATGAAGCATATGAGGCAACCTAAATTCCATTTTTATAGTTTTCTTTTATAAACTAAACTAGTGATAAAACAAGAAACTAAAAGATTCGATTGCAAGATCTAAAGATATACCTTCAAGCACTCAACTCAACGGCAACGATGCTAGAAATTGCTTGATAGCTTCTTTATGGTCTAACATTCTTGCCAATACATTATCCTCATTCTATTCCGGATTGTAATCCCTAATGAAAAAAATAGCTCCATGAGCAAAAGCCGCTGTCATGATGAACCTTGCAATATATTGGTGATGAGTATATAAAGCAGCTTGAGTGTTAAAGTATTCTACTACGCAACCTTCTTCTTGTAGAGGTTGTTGGGCCTCCAAGTGCAGAGGTTTGTAGGACAGTAGCAAATTTCCCTCAAGTGGATGACCTAAGGTTTATACATCCGTGGGAGGCGTAGGATGAAGATGGTCTCTCTCAAACAACCCTGCAACCAAATAACAAAGAGTCTCTTGTGTCCCCAACAGAGCCAATACAATGGTCAATTGTATAGGTGCACTAGTTCGGCGAAGAGATGGTGATACAAGTGCACTATGGATGGTAGATATAGGTTTTTGTAATATGAAAATATAAAAATAGCAAGGTAACTAATTATAAAAGTGAACACAATCGGTATTGCAATGCTAGAAAACAAGGCCTAGGGTTCATAATTTCACTAGTGTAAGTTCTCTCAACAATAATAAATAACTGGATCATATAACTACCCCTCAACATGCAACAAAGAGTCACTCCAAAGTCACTAATAGCGGAGAACAAAGGAAGAGATTATTGTAGGGTACAAAACCACCTCAAAGTTATTATTTCTGATAGATCTATTCAAGAGTCTGTAGTAAAATAACATGAAGCTATTCTTTCCATTCGATATATCCTAGAGTTTGTACTAGAATAACACCTTAAGACACAAATCAACCAAAACCCTAATGTCACCTAGTTAATCCATTGTCACCTCAAGTATCCGTGGGCATGACTATACGATATGCATCACACAATCTCAGATTCATCTATTCAACCAACACAAAGAACTTCAAAGAGTGCCCCAAAGTTTCTATCGGAGAGTCAAGACGAAAATGTGTGCCGACCCCTATGCATATATTCCCAAGGTCATGAAACCCGCAAGTTGATCACCAAAACATACATCAAGTGAATCAATAGAATACCCCATTGTCACCACGTGTATCCCACGCAAGACATACATCAAGTGTTCTCAAATCCTTAAAGACTCTATCAGATAAGATAACTTAAAAGGGAAAACTCAATCCATTACAAGAGGGTAGAGGGGGAGAAACATCATAAGATCCAACTATAATAGCAAAGCTCACGATACAACAAGACCGTGCCATCTCAAGAACACGAGAGAGAGAGACAGACAGAGAGAGAGAGAGAGAGAGAGAGAGAGAGAGAGAGAGATCAAACACAAAGCTACTGGTACATACCGTCAGCCCCGAGGGTGAACTACTCCCCCCCTTGTCATGGAGAGCGCTGGGATGATGAGGATGGCCATCGGAGAGGGATTCCCCCCTCCGGCAGGGTGCCGGAACGGGTCTAGATTGGTTTTTCGGTGGCTACAGAGGCTTGCGGCGGCGGAACTCCCTATCTAGGTTGTTTTCTGGAGGTTTGGGTATATATAAGAGGTGTTGGAGTCGGGAACAAGTAAGGGGGTCCCCGAGGCGGCCATGAGATACAGGGGCGCGCCCAGGGGGTAGGGCGCGCCCCCACCCTCGTGGTGGCCTCGAGACTCCTCTGGCCCATCTCCGATACTCCTTGGGCTTCTTCTGGTCCAAAAACAACCTCCATTGAGTTTCTGGTCAATTGGGCTCTGTTTGGTATTCCTTTTCTGCGATACTCAAAAACAAGGAAAAAAACAGACACTGGCACTCGGCTCTGGGTTAATAGGTTAGTCCCAAAAATCATATAAAAGTGTATATTAAAGCCCACTAAACATCCAAAACAAATAATATGATAGCATGGAACAATCAAAAATTATAGATACGTTGGAGATGTATCAGGGACCCCAAAGACACACTTCTCTAGGTTGAGCTTGAGGTTGATCTTGCGCAAGTTTGCAAATGTCTCCTCTAAGTCTTGCACGAGTGTGGCCTTGTCCTTGGTTTTGACCACTATATCATCCATATATCTAGGCTTCCATGTTTCTATGTAGTTCGGCTCAAAACCAATTTGGACCTCGCTCTTCAACCCGAAAGGCATCTGTACAAAGCAGTACGTGCCACATGGGGTGATGAACGTTGTTTTCTCTTCATCTTCCTTCATCATGAAGATCTGGTGGTACCCTGAGTAGGCGTCGAGGAACGACAGTTGGACGCACCCGGTAGTGGAGTCCACTATCTGGTTAATGCGCGACAAAGGGAAAGGGTCCTTCGGACATGCTTTATTGATATCCATATAGTCGATCCATAGCCTCCATTTCCCGTTCGCCTTACGCACTTCTACCGGATTGGCCAACCACGTGTGTTGGAGGACTCCCCTGACTAGGCCTGCCGCTTCCAGCTTCCTGATCTCCTCGATGATGAACTCTTGGCGTTCCAATGCCTGCTTCCTGACCTTCTGCTTGATGGGCCGCGCATGAGCACAGACATCAAGGTTGTGCTCAATCACCTCCGTTTGAACGCCGGGGATGTCAAACGCTTCCCATGCAAACACGTAGACATTCTCCCGCAGGAAGGTGATGAGCGCGCTTTCATATTTGCTGTCGAGGGTGGCGCTTATGGTAAAAGCCCCACCCGTGCCCTCCTCCCTGACAGGGACCTTCTTGGTGTCTGGAGGTGCTGCCTTGGACCTCTTGCTCCCACTGGCGAAGGTCTCTGGCACGTCCCCAACGGGAATGTGGCGCTCTGAGGAGGCGTGTTTGCCGGAGGGAGTGCCGGAGCTCTTGCCGGGGTTTGAGACCTTGCCGGGAGGGACCTTGCAGGCAAAGGCAAAGGTCTTGCCGGGTTTCCTCTCCCCCGAACTATCGGCGGTAGGAGCTAGCGCCTTGGAAACGTCTGCGGCAACTGCCTCTCGATAGAGCTTGTCGGCGCAGATGAGTGCGTCTTTTTTGTCGGAGGGAATGGTGATGATGCTCATTGGGCCGAGCATCTTCAATGTGTTGTAGGCGTAGTGCGAGGCCGCCATAAACTTGGCCAGTGCCGGGCGGCCAAGGATCCCAATATAGGGCAAGGGGATCTCGGCGACATCGAAGACGATCCTCGCCGTCCTATAATTCAGCTCGCCCCCCGAATGTAGCGGGTAGAGCGATCTTTCCGTTCGGCTGACTCCTCCCCGGGTTGACCCCTTGAAACATGCCCGTTGAGGGAGTCCTGGATCATGGGGTCCTCATGTGGCCGGACAACTCTTGGTCGGATGGACTGGTGGGCCGTGAAGATCATAGTCGAAGATCATCTCTCGTATCCTGATAGGACTCCTATAATCATATAATGGCAAGTTTTAGGTTTGGGTGTAGTTTTCCTTCCTCTGCAAGATGACATGTACAAACCCTAGGCCCCTCCGGTGTGTATATAAACCGGAGGGTTTAGTCTGTAGAGGCTAGAGAATAGAGAATCTAAAATCCTCATAGGCTAGACTCTAGGGTTTAGCCACTACGATCTCGAGGTTAATCAACTCTTGTATTCATATTTATCCATACTAATATAGCAGGGAGTAGGGTATTACCTCGATCGAGAGGGCCTGAACCTGGGTAAACATCGTGTCCCCAGTCTCCTGCTACCATCGATCCTCAGACGCATAGTTCGGGACCCCCTACCCAAGATCCGCCGGTTTTGACACCGACATTGGTGCTTTCATTGAGAGTTCCACTATGTCGTCGACGGAAGGACTGATGGATCGCGTCATCGACCGCAACGGTGACACCGAGGGAATTTTCCCTCCTGGCCAACTTTTTGTGTTCGGCGGCTTCGCGCTCGGTGCCAACACCGAAGCCCACCTTGAGCAGATCAAGAGCTACGCCCCTGGCCATCAAGTCAGATTTGGAAGCTTGAACTACATTCATGATATCCGCGGAGACGTGCTCTTTGCCGTATTCGAACCAGCGGCAACCTCTCTCAACCACCATGATGAGCATGACCTAACTCTGTCATCGCATCAGGAAATAGCACCTGCAACAGTTCTGGCCCTATATCCAGAACATATCGCGTCACCCGAGGACGGGAAACTCAACCCCGCCACGGAAGCTGCAGACTCTATGGCGTTTGAGCCGCACACGGACCCAACTATGAGCGGGGTGTGTGTTACCGGAACCCCGGACTCAACTCCGGCCTCAGATTTCGAATCACGCGCATCCACGCCCTTCAAACTCGATCAGGCGTCTATCACCGAATTCAGTGCTACAGATATCTTCCAGCACTCACCCTTTGGCGACATGTTAAAGTCGTTAAGATACCTCTCCCTAGAGGAGGACAAACAACCGTATTATATCCAGTTTGAACTGGAGGCTGATGGAGAATTTTGTTCCCCACCCACCACCCACTTGATAGCCACGGTTGAAGATCTAACCGATCTACCACACTATGCTTCCGAAGACTTCGAAGGGATGGACCTCGAAACTGAAGCGGATCCAGATCAAGGCCGGCCCGTGACCGGGCGGTGGATAGCTATGTCTTCATACGACGTGTACATGGTGGATACACCCAAAGAGGCGGAGGGCGACGGCGAAAATAATCCCGTAGAGGACAAGCCCATCGAAGAACCTCCCAAACGTTGGCGACCAAAATGCCAAACTAAATCCTGTAAAGGAAAGGATAGCAACACTGTGACTAATGACGGTGATATTACGGAACAAGCCGAAGACCCCGCAGACCCAGCGACGGAGCAGGAGGAGCGAGAGGACGGCGAACAGAGTCCGAAGCCGCAGTCCAATGACAGGGATGCCGAAGCCGGTAATTATGAACCTGTCTCCGAAGAAGAGGTTAGCATGGGTGACGATGAATTCCTCATTCCAGAAGAACCCTCAAAACAAAAGCGCTTCCACCAGAGGCTTATTGCCACCGCAAGGAGCCTGAAAAAGCTGCAGAGACAGCTTCGAGCTGCACAGGACATGCTCAATGATAGATGGAATGAGGTGCTAGACGCCGAACAGAAACATGGCTATAACTGCCAAACCAAAGGCTATCCCAACCGTAAACTACTGGCCGAATACGACGACGAGGCCACCGCGCCCGTCCTGCCGAAGAATAACACCGCCGACAAGCCGGACCGACCACCTCGCGGACGGGACAGAGTCGCTAGCAATGGCGTACACAAGACCACACCACCAGTCCGTAAAGGTATAGAGGGTGCGGCTCAAGTCCGAAAACACGATCTGCGCGAGGACCTGAACAAAAAAGCCTGCAAGACTAGGTCTATCTACAAACCTAGGGACCGGGCTCCCGCACGGGACGGCAGCTATCAAGCGAATCACGCCAGTGGCATACCAGTTTGGGGTCAATACCGAACACCACAACCATCGGACATACGCCACAATATAGCAAGATACAGAGGAGTTGCACACCCTCTGTGCTTCATCGATGAGGTGCTGGGTCATGATTTCCCAGAACGGTTTAAACCCGTGAACATCGAAGCATAGGATGGAACGACGGATCCCGCCGTCTGGATAGAAGACTTTATTCTTCACATCCACATGGCTCGAGGAGATGACCTCCACGCCATCAAATACTTAGCCCTCAAGCTGAAAGGACTAGCTCGGCACTGGCTAAACTGCCTCCCAGAGAACTCCATTGGTAGTTGGGAAGAACTTGAGGATGCTTTTGAGGCCAATTTTCAAGGGACTTATGTCCAGCCCCTGGACACTGACAATCTAAGTCACATCATCCAACAACCCGGGGAGTCAGCCCGCAAGCTTTGGAATCGGTTTCTTACCAAGATGAACCAAATCGTCGACTGTCCGGACGTGAAGCCTTAGCGTCATTCAAGCATAGTATCCGGGACGAATGGCTAGCCAGGCACCTTGGATAGGAAAAGTCGAGGACAATGGCAGCCTTAACTACACTCACGACCCGCTTTTGCGCAGGTGAGGATAGCTGGTTAGCTCGTAGCAGTACCAGTGACCCTGGAACATCTGAAGTCAGGGATGGCAATGGAAAGCCACGACGTAACAAAAACAAACGTCGCAATGTTGGAAGCCCAGATGATACAGCGGTAAAAGCCGGATTCAGTGGCTCCAGACCCGGTCAACGGAAGAAGCCATTTAAAGGCAACAAAGATGGTCCATCAAGTTTGGACAGAATATTAGATAGGCCCTGCCAAATTCATGGCACCCCAGAGAAACCTGCCAACCATACCAACCGTAATTATTGGGTTTTCAAGCAGGCCGGCAAGATAAACGCCGAACACAAGGGGAAGGAGCCTCAGAGCGAAGACGAGGATGAACGTCGCCAGCCGAATATAGGGGGGCAGAAGAAATTTCCACCGAAGTTCAAAACATTGAGCATGATATATGCCACTCATATCCCAAAGAGGGAGCGCAAGGGCGCACTCCGAGATGACTACGCCGTTGAGCCTGTCGCCCCCAAATTCAACCCATGGTCACCCTGTCCGATCACTTTTGATCACAGAGATCATCCGACTAGTATTTGGCATGGGGGTTCGGCTGCCTTAGTGCTCGACCCAATAATCGATGGATACCATCTAACCCGAGTCCTTATGGACGGTGGCAGCAGTCTGAATCTGATATATCAGGATACTATCCGCAAGATGGGGATCGACCCGTCAAGAATCAAGACAAGCAGCACGACCTTTAAAGGAGTGATATCGGGCATTGAAGCCCACTGCACAGGCTCTTTAATGTTGGAAGTGTATACGGTTCTCCCGAAAAATTTCTAAGCGAAGAACTAATCTTCGACATAGCTCCATTCCGAAGTGGCTATCATGCTCTACTCGGAAGAACGTCCTTTGCTCGCTTTAATGCAGTCCCACATTATGCATATCTAGAGCTTGAAATGCCGGGACCACGTGGCGTTATCACGGTCAATGGAAATGGAGCGCTCTCTCCCTACGGAGGAGGACACTGCGGCCTTAGCAGCCGAAGTCCAATGCGGCCTTTTCAAGCCAGATAATCTATCAATAGAGGACATAACTAAACGAGTCCGGCAGACGCCTCGATGCAGCAGCTCAGATGAACCTGAGCATGATTGACAGCTACGCCCCCGTCGACTGCCCCATAAGGTAATAGCACATGTACCTTGAGTACATAATTATGCCTTAAAAATTCCTTGGGCGACAATTGGGGGCACCTGCATATATTCCATAGTTCGGCTAGACTCTATTCGGACTCTAAACTTATATTTTTAGGCTCGTTAAATGAACCAGACTTGCTATGGCCACACTGGTTTGATTTTTCTTTTCCAAGTTTATTTTATTTTCTTTTTCTTTCAGATGGCCATCGTACTCCCACCTTCAGGGACACATTACAGAGGAGGAAACGGCGCAGACATGCAAGAGGGACCCGCACTAAGGTTTCTTTTTTAGATTAAGACCCTGTGTAAACCTTTTTTTCTCTTTCTTGTTATATACCTTCTTGGCATGTAAAATGTCCAAAAAGGTTTTTGGCATTGTCTGTAAGTTTGCGGCTCGCTGTACTATAGAGGGATATTAATAGAGAAGCTTTATTCACATAATGTTCAGAGTTTTATTCACTCACCATAAAATGTTCTCTTCCCACATCAGATTGCCATATGTGCCTTGTCAATAAGGGTTTATTACCAGGGGCTGTATTCAGCCCGATATATGTTGAAAAGACCGAACACCTGTAGGGAGTGTTCGGCGTCCTGGATGTTTGCCTTATATGCATCAGTTCCGAATCTTGTCTTGGGTCAATAGTTGGGTTGCCCGGCTCCTGTGCTTGTTCGGCTAGGGTGTAAAGGGAGAACTACTACGATTGTACTTCTGGCTAGACCGGTCAAGTACCTCAGTAGAGAAAGCAGAAAACTGACCGTCATGATAAGCAAGAACCTGGTCCACAATCCAGTGACTTAGTGTTATACTACGATTGATAGAGATCTACCCCGTGTTATACGAAGGGTTGGTTTTTCCCTAGCCAAGCGCAATTTGATGCCTTAAGTAAAGGAATATCATATCCGCACCAGGGTTTAGTACCTAGCCCCACATGTCAAACTCCTACGACTAAGTGAAAGTAATAATGCCGCATGGTCTGATTGTCTGGTTCGCTCCGCATACACCTCCTACATGGACCAAGACGTTGGATAAAGAGTGTATATGCATATGACCGAACAACCCAGTACTATGTACATGGGGGCTGAAGCCGATGACTGGAAACTTTCAAATTTAGATAAACAGTCACAAAGGAGGTAAAAGACGCCGATATCATAAATAGCGCAAAACTTATATACATCGGATTCATAATCTTAAGTCTTTACATCCGGATACAACTACTCAAAGATAACATTCTTCGAACACTCGCCTTCTACAAGGAGGGCGCCGTCGATGACGTCCTCGAAGTACTTCTCCGGCTTGCGTTGCTCCTTGTCAGCGGGTGGATCAGCAGTGGCGATATGCCCCGCATTCATCTTCGCCCAATGCACTTTGACACGAGCGAAGGCCATCCGAGCACCTTCTATGTAGGCTGAACGCGTCAATGTGTCAACCCGCGCACTCGCCTCGACGAACCGCTTCACCAATCCGAAGTAGCTACTTGGGATTGGATCAGCGGGCCATAGTCGTACTATTTAGTCCTTCATGGCCGAACCCGCCATGGTGTGCAGCTCGACCAGCTGCTTCAAGTGGTCGCTGAGGGGCACCGAATGTTTTGGCGCATAGAACTACAACCAAAATAGCTTCTCTGTGTTGTTCCGCTCCAGGGCTCGGAAGTACAGGGCGGCTTCAGCACTACTCCTCGGAAGATCAGCAAACACACCTGGAGAACTCCATAACCGTGTCTTCTAACATTCAAAGATGCTCTGTAAGAGAAATGTCTTACCAGATGCTATCTGTCGTGCCTGCTCAATTTCCTGACAGGCGCTGCGTGACTCGCCTCGCGCAACCTGGGCAGTTTTCAGTGTCGTAGACAGCTCGGTCGCTTGTTCCAAAGTCTTTTTCTCCAATGCCTCATATTTAAGGATGGCATCTTTGAGCTCGACCTCGACTTCGGACACCCGAGATTTGTGCTTCTCGTACTCAGCCTTTTCGGCCTCCAAATCGGCAGCCGCTTTGTCAACGGCCACCTTGTTTGCCTCAGCCTCCTTCTTGGCCTTGGCAACCTCGCCCTTAAGGGCCTCAAGCTCAGTGGGGCCAACTGTGTAACACAGAATATCACATCAGTGTTTATAAACATACTCAATTAATTAAGTCTTATTGACATTTTAAAAAGACGCATACCCTGCGTTTCATCCAAACGCTGATTAACGCGGTCGAGGTCTGTATTGGCCAATACGAGCTTCTGGTTTAGTTCGGCAACCTCTGCATCTCGCGTAGTTGCCGCAACTAGTGAAGCCTGCACAACCAATTCAGCTATGTAAGTATGCTATATTCAGGATACTTCATCCGATTCTTTTCAGAATCACACAAAGCATCAGGGGCTACATGTTATGTATGTGCATTACAAATAAAATTCTATAGAAGGCATTACATTGCTTACCTCAAAGCCCATTAACTGGCTGTTGAAGGCTTCATTCGGTCCGCCCTTGACAGACTTAATCTTCTTCATCACCGCACCCATCACGATGCGGTGCTCCTCCACGATGGAAGCACTTTGCAATGCCTCCATCAGAAAGTACGGTGCCTCCGAATTGACTCTGGGCGCCGCCGTATGCTCCTCAGCTTGAGGAGTCGGGTCTTCGGACCCTGGAGCCGCACTAGGCTTCGGGATAGTATTCGGTGGGGCCCCGGATTGTTTGGGCCCCACGTCTTCGGTCTCCATGGGGATGATCTCCCCATGGTCGGCATCCGCCGGGGTATTATCCCCGGTCGCCTTGTCACCTGCCCCGCCCTCGTCTTCTTGGGCGGAGGACACCTGCTGGGAAGACACTTCGGTATCCCTGCCAATCACGGGCGATGAAGCCTGGGCCGGCGGGTCACTCTCCGTCTTTCCAGGCGCTAAAGAGTTCCCCTTCGATAAGGAGGCATCAGGGTGTCCTCCGGGAGGGCTGTAGGTCAGCTGGGGAGAAATACTAAGTAAATGCAAAAACAAAGCAAAAGTGCAGCAGCCCAATCCGGACAAACTTACGATTCAGCCAGGGGTTTCACCCTGGGCTTCACCACAAAGCTATGTTCGGACGAATCCGAACTAGCTCCGAGGTTGAGTTTCCTTCGGGGCACGGTCGTACCCGCGTCAGTGACAGCCCCCCCTTCTTTCCCCTGCCTGGCGCAGGGGGCTGTTCTTCCTCTTCCTCTTCCTCCTGATCATCTTCCTCCACATCATCGAAGGAGAGGATGTTGACTTCCGCGGACATCTTGTCCGCAGGACGGGGGCTGTCTCCGGCCCCCTTTCCCTCGCCTTCTTGGGCTACTTGGTCGGCACCTTGTACGGCACCGGCACCAGCATTGCCATTAGTAGAGGCAATTCCAGATCTTCGGGCAGAGGAGCCGAACTCTTAATCCATGTCACCTTCTTCGTCTAGCCCTGTATATCACGCAAATATTCCAATTCCTATAGTCATTAAATAAGGGAAAGGGTATGTATTCGGCAAGGATTTCTATTACCTCTGGGGCGGAGACCATAGTGCTGTAGCCAGCGTCCTCGGTCTCTTCGAGACATTCCTTCTGGCTCTTGAAGAGATGCTTCCAGATCTCCCTGTGCATAAAGCCAAAGAGATGCTTCAGTAGCTTCTCTCCTGCCGGATCCAACTCCCATAGGGAGGAGTCCCCGGCTTTGGCAAGGGAGCACGAGCCGGGTCAGCATCACCCGGACCATGGAGGAGAGCAGTTGCCCCTTGGAAATCATGTCGGACACACGGCTCACAAGATTTGTCACTTCAGTTGTAGACCCCCAGTCTAGACCCTTTTTGGTCCAGGAGATCAACCTCTCTGGGGGTCCGGATCTGAAAGCAGGCTCCGCCGCCCATTTGGCGTCACGGGGTTCGGTGATGTAGAACCACTCCTGCTGCCAGACCTTATTCGTTTCCACGAATGAGCCCTTGGTCCAAACTGCATTCGGGAGCTTGCTGATCATGGCGCCCCCGAACTTTGCGTGTTCCCTGTCCACCACCTTCGGCATCACATTGAAGGTCTTAAGCCATAGGCCAAAGTGTGGAGGGATGCGGAGGAAAGCTTCACACACCACTATGAAAGCAGATATGTAAAGGATTGAGTTCGGGTCTAGATCGTGGAAATCTAGTCCATAGAAGAACAAAAGACCCCAAACAAATGGGTGTAGTGGAAACCCTAGCCCCCTAACAATGTGAGATGTAAACACTACCATCTCGCCCGCCTCAGGGACAGGAATCACCTGACCCTTGGCAGGGACTCGGTGCGCGATATCAGCGGAGACGTAGCCCGTGCTCTTAAGATCCGCCACGGTTTTTTCAGTAACCGTACAGGCGTCCCGCTTGCCCCTGGCGCCGGAACCAACCATTGCTAGGAAAGGAGATGGTGGTTGAGGAAGCAGAGCGGTGGGCGTAGGAGATGGGAAAGCTGGGGCCAGGGAGATAGGACAACTCTGGCTTGAGGAAGGTGTGGGGCTGATGAAAGGGGATAGATATCCTTTTATAACGATGTGAATACAGAGCGTCCCCCCACTTTAGCCATAAACCTCGCTGGTTCCCAAAGCGGTCGTGCATAATGCGCGGGGTGGGTGCTCACGTCATGTTGATAAAAATCCCACAAAAAGCAGGCATGATCCCTATTTTGATGGGACGTGTTAATGAGGATATACCTCGAAACGCGAAACTACGACCAAATAAAAAAGTTTGATATGTTACTGGGTTCGACGCGACGCTTCACCCAAAAGTTGTCAGTAGAGACACACTATTCATATTCCTTTAAAAACCTTGCCTTCGAGGCTAGGGGTTGTACTAACCTTGTAGAGCCGAACACAATAAACCTTTTTGCAGAAGATATATTCGGAAGAAGGAACCCGCCTTGCAATGTCAAAGACAATACGGAAGCCGAACTCATCGTCATTGAAGACAGGTTCAGGGGCTACTGAGGGAGCCCTGGATCGAGGGGTCCTCATGTGGTCGGACAACTCTTGGTGGGCCGAACTGGTGGGCCGTGAAGATCATAGTCGAAGATCATCTCTCGTATCCGGATAGGACTCCTGTATTCATGTAATGGCAAGTTTTAGGTTCGGTTGTAGATTTTCCTTCCTCTGCAAGATGACATGTACAAACCCTAGGCCCCTCCGGTGTGTATATAAACCGGAGGGTTTGGTCTGTAGAGGCTAGAGAACAGAGAATCTAAAATCCTCATAAGCTAGACTCTAGGGTTTAGCCACTATGATCTTGAGGTAGATCAACTCTTGTATTCATATTCATCCTTACTAATATAGCAGGAAGTAGGGTATTACCTCGATCGAGAGGGCCTTAACCTGGGTACACGTCGTGTCCCCAGTCTCCTGTTACCATCGTTCCTCAGACGCGTAGTTCGGGACCCCCACCCGAGATCCGCCGGTTTTGACACCGACACCCGTCTCTTTGAGGTCTCCACCAGGGATTTGTAGCCTCTTGATCACAGCGGGCGAGATCATGTTCAAACCGGTGCCGCCGTCAACTAACACTTTCGTCACCTTCAGGTTGCGTATTGTTGGAGAAACCAATAACGGCAAACACACGACCATAGTTGTACGGTCAGGGTGATCCTCAACATAAAAAATGATAGGCGCTATGGACCACTTCAGCGGCTTCTAGGCGTCGAACGATGGCTCCGCTGCTGTGACATCATACACCCACTGTTTTAGTTGGCAGTGAGAGCTATGCAGCAAGGCGCCACCGTCGACGCACATAGCCTCTGTAGCTTTCTGGAATTCATGCTCGCTGGACTCACCGTCCTCGCCGTGATCATCATCTTCCTCCCTCTTGTCGCGGCCCTGGGCGGGCCTTTCTGGTTAGTTGCCTTGGCTGCGGCGACCATCTTGGCCCCCACACTTCTTGCCGGGCGCCTCGGCACTGCCCGGGCTCTTCTCCTTGTCACGCCTCTCGTACTCGACTTTCTACTTCTCCGCGAGCAGCTCGACCTGTCGGCAATTCTGGAGGTCATGGCCCATGGTGTGATGAATCTTCCAATACTACTTGCCGGAGATGAAGGAAATATGCCATAGAGGCAATAATAAAGATGTTATTTGTATTTCCTTATATCATGATAAATGTCTTTTATTCATGCTAGAATTGTATTAACCGGAAACTTGATACATGTGTGAATACATATACAAAATAGTATGTCCCTAGCATGCCTCTACTAGACTAGCTCATTGATCAAAGATGGCTATGTTTCCTAGCCATAGACATGAGTTGTCATTTGATCAACGGGATCACATCATTAGGAGAATGATGTGATGGACTAGACCCATCCGTTAGCATAGCACTATGATCGTTTAGTTTTACTGCTATTGCTTTCTTCATGACTTATACATGTTCCTATGACTATGAGATTATGCAACTCCCGAATAACGTAGGAACACCTTGTGTGCTATCAAACGTCACAACGTAACTGTGTGATCATAAAGATGCTCTAAAGGTGTCTCCGAAAGTATTCGTGGTGTTGGCATAGATCAGGACTAGGATTTGTCACTCCGAGTGTCGGCGAGGTATCTCTGGGCCCTCTCGGTAATGCACATCATAATAAGCCTTGCAAGCAAAAGACTAATGAGTTAGTCACGAGATGATGTATTATGGAACGAGTAAAGAGACTTGCCGGTAATGAGATTGAACTAGGTATAGAGATACCGACGATCGAATCTCGGGCAAGTAACATACCGATGACAAAAGGAACAACGTATGTTGTTATGCGGTTTGACCGATAAAGATCTTCGTAGAATATGTAGGAGCCAATATGAGCATCCAGGTTCCGCTATTGGTTATTGATCGGAGATGAGTCTCGGACATGTCTACATAGTTCTCGAACCCGTAGGGTCCGCACGCTTAACGTTTGATGACGATCGGTATTATGAGTTTATGAGTTTTGATGTACCGAAGGTAGTTCGGAGTCCCGGATGAGATCACAGACATGACGAGGAGTCTCGGAATGTCTGAGACATAAAGATTGATATATTGGACGACTATATTCGGACACCGGAAGTGTTCTGGAAAGTTTCGGAATTTACCGGAGTGCCGGGGGGGGGGGGTTACCGGAACCCCCCGGGGGAATGGTGGGCCCTGGTAGGCCATAGGGGAGAGAAAGGGCAGCAGCCAGGAGGTGGCGCGCCCCCTCCCTAGGAGGAGTCCTAATAGGACTAGGGGAGGGGGGCGCGGCCCCTCTTTCCCTCTCCCTCTCCCTCTCTTTCCTTCCCCCTTCTTCCTTCTTTGGTAGGTTCCTACTAGGAATAGGATTGCAATCCTATTCCTAGTTGGATTGCAGCCCTAGCCGCACCATAGAGGGCCGGCCGGCTTCCCCCCCTTGCTCCTTTATATACGGGGGCAGGGGGGCACCCAAAGACACACAAGTTGAATTGTTCTAGCCGTGTGCGGTGCCCCCCTCCACAGAAACACACCTCGGTCATACCGTCACAGTGCTTAGGCGAAGCCCTGCGCCAGTAGATACATCATATCCGTCACCACGCCGTCGTGTTGACGAAACTCTCCCATGAAGCTCAACTGGATCAAGAGCTCGTGGGACGTCATCAAGCTGAACGTGTACTGAACACGGAGGTGTCGTACGTTCGGTGCTTGATCGGTTGGATCGCGAAGAAGTTCGACTACATCAACCGCGTCACTTGACGCTTCCGCTTCCGGTCTACGAGGGTATGTAGACACACTCTTCCCTCTCGTCGCTCTGCATCTGGTAGATAGATCTTGTGTGATCGTAGGAAAATTATAAAATACTACGTTCCCCAACAGTGGTATCAGAGCCAGGTCTATGCGTAGATGATATGCACGAGTAGAACAACAAGTGAGTTGTGGACGATACAAGTCATACTGCTTACCAGCATGTCATACTTTGCTTCGGCGATATTGTGAGATGAAGCGGCCCGGACTGACATTACGCGTATTCTTACGCGAGACTGGTTTCACCGTTATGAGCACTCGTTGCTTAAAGGTGACTGGCGGGTGTCTGTCTCTCTCACTTTAGCTGAATCAAGTGTGGCTACGCCCGGTCCTTGTGAAGGTTAAAATAGCACATACTTGACGAAACATCGTTGTGGTTTTTGTATGCGTAGGTAAGAACGGTTCTTGCTAAGCCCGTAGCAGCCACGTAAAACTTGCAACAACAAAGTAGAGGACGTCTAACTTGTTTTTGCAGGGCATGTTGTGATGTGATATGGTCAAGACATGATGTGTTATACGGTTTTTTATGAGATGATCATGTTTTGTAATGTTATCGGCAACTGGCAGGTGCCATATGGTTGTCTCTTTATTGTATGAAATGCAATCGCCATGTAATTGCTTTACTTTATCACTAAGCGGTAGCGATAGTCGTAGAAGCAATAGTTGGCGAGACGACAACGATGCTACGATGGAAATCAAGGTGTCGCGCCGGTGACGAAGGTGATCATGACGTTGCTTTGGAGATGGAGATCAAAAGCACAAGATGATGATGGCCATATCATGTCACATATTTTGATTGCATGTGATGTTTATCTTATTATGCTTCTTATTTTGCTTAGAACGATGGTAGCATTATAAGATGACCCCTTACTAAATTTCAAGGTATAAGTGTTCTCCCTGAGTATGCACCGTTGCGAAAGTTCGTCGTGCCGAGACACCACGTGATGATCGGGTGTGATAAGCTCTACGTTCTAATACAACGGGTGTAAGCCAGTTTTGCACACGCAGAATACTCGGGTTAAACTTGACGAGCCTAGCATATGCAGATATGGCCTCGGAACACTGGAGACAGAAAGGTCGAGCGTGAATCATATAGTAGATATGATCAACATAAGATGTTCACCATTGAAACTACTCCATCTCACGTGATGATCGAACATGGTTTAGTTGATTTGGATCACGTGATCATTTAGATGACCGGAGGGATGTCTATCTAAGTGGGAGTTCTTTAATTAATATGATTAAATTGAACTTTAATTTATCATGAACTTAGTCCTTATAGTTTTTGTATATCTATGTTGTTGTAGATCAATGGCCCGTGCTACCATTCCTTTGAATTTTAATGCATTCCTAGAGAAAGCTAAGTTGAAAGATGATGGTAGCAATTACACGGACTGGGTCCGTAACTTGAGGATTATCCTCATTGCTGCACAGAAGAATTATGTCCTTGAAGCACCGCTAGGTGACAAGCCCCCTCCCGCTAATGTAGACGCTTTGAACGCCTGGCAGTCGCGGTCTGATGACTACACGATAGTTCAGTGTGCCATGCTTTACGGCTTAGAACCGGGACTTCAACGACGTTTTGAACGTCATGGACCATATGAGATGTTCCAGGAGTTGAAGTTAATATTTCAAGCAAATGCCCAGATTGAGAAATATGAGATTTCCAATAAGTTCTATAGCTGTAAGATGGAGGAGAATAGTTCTATCAGTGAACACTTGCTCAGAATGTCTGGGTACTACATTCATATGACTCAACTTGGTTGCAAAGTTGATGAAGATAGTGTTATTGATAGAGTTCTTCAATCACTGCCACCAAGCTATAAAGGCTTCGTGATGAACTATACTATGCAAGGGATGCAAAAGACAATTCCCGAGCTCTTCGCTATGCTCAAGGCTGCGGAGGTAGAAATCAAAAAGGAGCATCAAGTGTTGATGGTTAACAAGACCACTAGTTTCAAGAAAAAGGGCAAGGGAAAGAAGGGGAACTTCAAGAAGAATAGCAAGACAGTTGCTACTCCCACGAAGAAACCCAAGTCTGGAGCCAAGCCTGAAACTGAGTGCTTCTACTGCAAGGGGAATGGACACTGGAAGCGGAACTGCCCCAAGTATTTGGCGGATAAGAAGGATGGCAAGGTGAACAAAGGTATATGTGATATACATGTTATTGATGTGTACCTTACTAATGCTCGTAGTAGTACCTGGGTATTTGATACCGGTTCGGTTGCTAATATTTGTAACTCGAAACAGGGACTACGGATTAAACGAAGATTGGCTAAGGACGAGGTGACGATGCGCGTGGGAAATGGTTCCAAAGTCGATGTGATCGCCTCGGCACGCTACCTCTACATCTACCTTCGGGATTAGTTTTAGACCTAAATAATTGTTATTTGGTGCCAGCGTTGAGCATGAACATTATATCTGGATCTTGTTTGTTGCGAGACGGTTATTCATTTAAATCAGAGAATAATGGTTGTTCTATTTTTATGAATAGTATCTTTTATGGTCATGCACCCTTGAAGAGTGGTCTATTCTTGTTGGATCTCGATTGTGGTGATACACATATCCATAATATTGAAACCAAAAGATGCAAGGTTAATAATGATAGTGCAACTTATTTGTGGCACTGCCGTTTAGGTCATATCGGTGTAAAGCGCATGAAAAAACTCCATAGTGATGGACTTTTGGAATCACTTGATTATGAATCACTTGGTGCTTGCGAACCATGCCTCATGGGCAAGATGACTAAAACTCCGTTCTCCGGAACTATGGAGCGAGCAACAGATTTGTTGGAAATCATACATACTGATGTATGTGGGCCAATGAGTGTTGAATCTCGCGGCGGGTATCGTTATTTTCTGACCTTCACTGATGATTTGAGCAGATATGGGTATATCTACTTAATGAAGCACAAGTCTGAAACATTTGAAAAGTTCAAAGAATTTCAGAGTGAAGTAGAGAATCATCGTAACAAGAAAATAAAGTTTCTACGATCTGATCGTGGAGGAGAATATTTGAGTTACGAGTTTGGTCTTCATTTGAAACAATGTGGAATAGTTTCACAAATCACGCCACCCGTAACACCACAGCGTAATGGTGTGTCCGAACGTCGTAACCGTACTTTATTGGATATGATGCGATCTATGATGTATCTTACCGATTTACCACTATCATTTTGGGGTTATGCTTTAGAGACAGCTGCATTTACGTTAAATAGGGCACCATCTAAATCCGTTACTACGACACCTTATGAACTGTGGTTTGGCAAGAAACCAAAGTTGTCGTTTCTTAAAGTTTGGGGCTGCGATGCTTATGTGAAAAAGCTTCAACCTGATAAGCTCGAACCCAAGTCGGAGAAATGTGTCTTCATAGGATACCCAACAGAGACTGTTGGGTACACCTTCTATCACAGATCCGAAGGCAAGATATTCGTTGCTAAGAATGGATCCTTTCTAGAGAAGGAGTTTCTCTCGAAAGAAGTGAGTGGGAGGAAAGTAGAACTTGATGAGGTAATTGTACCTTCTCCCGAATTGGAAAGTAGTACATCACAGAAAATTGTTCGAGTGATTCCTACAACAATCAGTGAGGAACTTAATGATGATGATCATGAAACTTCGGATCAAGTTTCTGCTGAACTTCGTAGATCAACCAGAGTCCGTTCCGCACCAGAGTGGTACGGCAACCCAGTTCTGGAAATCATGTTACTAGACCATGATGAACCTACGAACTATGAAGAAGCGATGATGAGCCCAGATTCCACAAAATGGCTTGAGGCCATGAAATCTGAGATGGGATCCATGTATGAGAACAAAGTGTGGACTTTGGTTGACTTGCCCGATGATCGGCAGGCCATCGCAAATAAATGGATCTTTAAGAGGAAGACCGACGCAGACGGTAATGTTACTGTTTACAAAGCTCGACTTGTTGCGAAAGGGTTTCAACAAGTTCAAGGGGTTGACTACGATGAGACTTTCTCACCCGTAGCGATGCTTAAGTCTGTCCAAATCATGTTAGCGATTGCCGCATTTTATGATTATGAAATCTGGCAAATGGATGTCAAAACTGCATTCCTGAATGGATATCTCAAAGAAGAGTTGTATATGATGCAACCAGAAGGTTTTGTCGATCCAAAAGGTGCTAACAAAGTGTGCAAGCTCCAGTGATCCATCTATGGACTGGTGCAAGCATCTCGGAGTTGGAATATACGCTTTGTTCAGGTGATCAAAGCATATGGTTTTGTACAGACTTTTGGAGAAGCCTGTATTTATAAGAAAGTGAGTGGGAGCTCTGTAGCATTTCTAATATTATATGTGGATGACATATTATTGATTGGAAATTATATAGAATTTCTGGATAGCATAAAAGGATACTTGAATAAGAGTTTTTCAATGAAAGACCTCGGTGAAGCTGCTTATATATTAGGCATCAAGATCTATAGAGATAGATCAAGACACTTAATTGGACTTTCACAAAGCACATACCTTGATAAGATTTTGAAGAAGTTCAAAATGGATCAGTCAAAGAAAGGGTTCTTGCCTGTATTACAAGGTATGAAGTTGAGTAAGGCTCAATGCCCGACCACTGCAGAAGATAGAGAGAAAATGAAAGTCATTCCCTATGCCTCAGCCATAGGAACTATCATGTATGCAATGCTGTGTACCAGACCTGATGTGTGCCTTGCTATAAGTCTAGCAGGAAGGTACCAAAGTAATCCAGGAGTGGATCACTGGACAGCGGTCATGAACATCCTGAAATACCTGAAAAGGACAAAGGATATGTTTCTCGTATATGTAGGTGACAAAGAGCTCGTCGTAAACGGTTACGTCGATTCTAGCTTTGACACTGATCCGGATGACTCTAAGTCACAAACCGGATATGTATTTTTATTGAACGGTGGAGCTGTCAGTTGGTGCAGTTCCAAGGAGAGCGTCGTGGCGGGATCTACGTGTGAAGCAGAATACATAGCTGCTTCGGAAGCAGCAAATGAAGGAGTCTGGATGAAGGAGTTCATATCCGATCTAGGTGTAATAACTAGTGCATCGGGTCCAATGAAAATCTTTTGTGACAACACTGGAGCAATAGCCTTGGCGAAGGAATCCAGGTTTCACAAGAGAACAAAGCACATCAAAAGAGGCTTCAATTCCATCCGCGATCTAGTCAAGGAGGGAGACATAGAGATTTGCAAAATGCATACGGATCTGAATGTTGCAGACCCGTTGACTAAGCCTCTTCCACGGGCAAAACATGATCAGCACCAGGACTCCATGGGTGTGAGGATCATCACTTTGTAATCTAGATTATTGACTCTAGTTCAAGTGTGAGACTGAAGGAAATATGCCCTAAAGGCAATAATAAAGATGTCATTTGTATTTCCTTATATCATGATAAATGTCTTTTATTCATGCTAGAATTGTATTAACCGGAAACTTGATACATGTGTGAATACATAGACAAAATAGTATGTCCCTAGTAGGCCTCTACTAGACTAGCTCATTGATCAAAGATGGCTATGTTTCCTAGCCATAGACATGAGTTGTCATTTGATCAACGGGATCACATCATTAGGAGAATGATGTGATGGACTAGACCCATCCGTTAGCATAGCACTATGATCGTTTAGTTTTACTGCTATTGCTTTCTTCATGACTTATACATGTTCCTATGACTATGAGATTATGCAACTCCCAAATACCGTAGGAACACCTTGTGTGCTATCAAACGTCACAACGTAACTGGGTGATCATAAAGATGCTCTACAGGTGTCTCCGAAAGTATTCATGGTGTTGGCATAGATCAAAACTAGGATTTGTCACTCCGAGTGTCGGACAGGTATCTCTGGGCCCTCTCGGTAATGCACATCATAATAAGCCTTGCAAGCAAAATACTAATGAGTTAGTCACGAGATGATGTATTACGGAACGAGTAAAGGGACTTGCCGGTAACGTGATTGAAATAGGTATAGAGATACCGACGATCGAATCTCGGGCAAGTATCATACCGATGACAAAAGGAACAACGTATGTTGTTATGCGGTTTGACCGATAAAGATCTTCGTAGAATATGTAGGAGCTAATATGAGCATCCATGTTCCGCTATTGGTTATTGACCGGAGATGAGTCTCGGTCATGTCTACATAGTTCTCGAACCCGTAGGATCCGCACGCTTAACGTTTGATGATGATCGATATTATGAGTTTATGAGTTTTGACGTACCGAAGGTTGTTCGGAGTCCCGGATGTGATCACGGACATGACGAGGAGTCTCGGAATGTCCGATACATAAAGATTGATATATTGGATGACTACATTCGGACACCGGAAGTGTTCTGGAAAGTTTCGGAATTTACCGGAGTGCCGGGGGGGTTACCGGAACCCCCCGGCGGAATGGTGGGCCCAGGTAGGCCATAGGGGAGAGAGAGGGCAGCAGCCAGGAGGTGGCGCGCCCCCTCCCTAGGAGGAGTCCGAATAGGACTAGGGGAGGGGGGCGCGGCCCCTCTTTCCCTCTCCCTCTCCCTCTCTTTCCTTCCCCCTTCTTCCTTCTTTGGTAGGTTCCTACTAGGAATAGGATTGCAATCCTATTCCTAGTAGGATTGCAGCCCTAGCCGCACCATAGAGGGCCGGCCGGCCTCCCCCCTTGCTCCTTTATATACGGGGGCAGGGGAGCACCCAAAGACACACAAGTTGAATTGTTCTAGCCGTGTGCGGTGCCCCCCTCCACAGAAACACACCTCGGTTATACCGTCACAGTGCTTAGGCGAAGCCCTGCGCCGGTAGATACATCATATCCGTCACCACGCCGTCGTGCTGACGAAACTCTCCCGTGAAGCTCAACTGGATCAAGAGCTCGTGGGACATCATCAAGCTGAACGTGTGCTGAACGCGGAGGTGCCGTACGTTCGGTGCTTGATTGGTTGGATCGCGAAGAAGTTCGACTACATCAACCACGTCACGTGACGCTTCCGCTTCCGGTCTACGCGGGTACGTAGACACACTCTTCCCTCTCGTTGCTATGCATCTGGTAGATAGATCTTGCGTGATCGTAGGAAAAATTTAAAATACTACGTTCCCCAATAGGAGCCCCCTGGCTTGTCGGCGGTCGCCAAGGCCCGTCAGGTGGTGCACCCGGCAACCTCCCCGCCGGGGTCGTCTGCCTTGGCCCTTTTGGCGGCGCCTGGGTCGTCGGATCCCTCCACGGCAAGCATAACCTTGCCCTTTCGCTTACGGTTGCGACTTCGGCCCTTCTTTGTCGGGCGACGGCGTCTTCGTCTGTAGAGTCGGTTTTCGTGTCGGTGTTCGACGGGGTACTTCCTCCCCTCTTCATCCCGAGCGCATGTATCAGCCAAAACATAGTGCTCGGCCACATATTTAGGCTTGTTCATCGCTAGCTCCTCACGCATCTTGTAGTTGCGTGCATTCTGATGGAATGTATTGATGACGGTGGCGGGATGAACGTCCGGGATGTTATACTGCACACGGCTGAACCATTGTATGTAGTTGCGCAGGATTTTGCCATCCTTCTAGGGGATGACATGCAAATCGGTTTCCTAGCCAGGAGCTTGGTGGCCCCCGGTGAAGGAGCCAACAAATTCGGGGCACAAGTCCGATCAGGAGGAAACGGAACCCACGAGAAGGTGCATCAACCACAACATAACGTTAGGCTTGAGCACCAACGGGAAGTAGTTGGCGAGCACCTTGTCGTTGCGAGCCCCAACAGCCTGCATCGTGATGGTGTAGATGCTGAGAAACTCCGACGGGTGAGTTTTGCCGTTGTACTTTTCTCCGACCTCAGGCTTGAACCTGCAGTGTGAGGGCCACCGGAACTACAGCAGCTCACGGGTAAAGGCCGGGCAACCCACCTCGTAGGGTAAGTCGCCAGGGGCCCCCGATGCTGGGTGGTCCATAGTAGGCCCTGCACGCCTATCTGATTGATGGTGTGCTTCCCGCCGTCGCTTGATGGTGGTCCGGGCTTCTTCCAGGGCTTGCTCCCCAAGGACTTGATGTTGGTCACGACGGGAGCGCGGGTTGGACGACGCAGTGGAGAAGTTGTCATCGGCATCGGCCCGACGTGCCGGCGGCTGCTATTGCTCGCATGGACGAGGAGAGTGCACCACGGTCGCAGCCGCTCCAGTCCTCCCACCACCAGCGTGGGTCCGCTCACCAGAGCGCCGGTGCAAGGGACCCGCTGGCTACGGTTCATCTTTATTGGTGAAGCTGATGAGGCTCTGGATAGTGGCTCTCCACTCGTCGAGCTTCTCTGTGGTGGGAGGAAAGTCGAGGAGTAGTTGCGCACGTGCCAACGCTTCTGCTGGTGTACGTGGCAGCGAAAGCTGTGTGGACCACGACGCGGTCTGACTTCTAACCACGTTAGAAGGAGCTCTATCACGGTCCCGCCGCCGCACGCCACTACTGCCAGCGTCCGCACGGGCATGCTGGCCCAGTGCGTCTTGAGAGTGACGCATAGGGCTCTTCCCGCGGCGGTGCCCGGACGCACCGATGTCGCGGTGTTGCTCGCCATGTACGAGCTAAGAAGATCGTGGAGCGAGCGGCGGCAGAGGTGTCCTGGAGGTCGTCGCGCCGCCCGTGGGTAGCACGGCGATGCTTTTAGACCCGACGGCGTGTGGCTCGTTGTCTCGGGCACGAACTACGCCGCTCGTCTGGCTCCGATGGCCGGAGTGTCATGGAAGCTCGCGGGTCGCGCCTCTGCCACCATCTGCGGCCGCCTCGTCGCCCTTCAGTGCTGGCACGGGCGGTGTGGCCCCAGACGGGCCGATCGCCACTATCCCCTTCTTCTTGGGAGCCATCGCGATGGAGGAGAAGGTGCGCTAGCCCCTAGGCAAGATTTTCACAACCTAGCGGCCCCCTACCTGGCGCGCCAAAGATGTCGGGGAAACGTCACCTATGGGATCCTGGGGATCCCTTTTGCTGCGGTTGTGGGGCGTAGAGTTGTGCAAAGATCGAGTCTAGGCGATCAACGCGTGGGAATTTTTACCCAGGTTCCGGCCGCAAGATGATGCGTAAAACCCTAGTCCTGCTTGTCTGTGTATATTAGGTGTCCTTGAGCTCTTGAACTGGCCTCTATGCATGGATGTTCCAAAAGTCCGACCCCTCTCCAGTATGCCTTGGGCCTCCTTTTATACGTCCAAGGGGTTGCCACAGCGACACACATGAGGTGTAAAGCTACTACAATGTACAAGGTTATCCCCTGACATCCTAGGACAAACGCATTTAATGCGCCACCTATGTGTCCGGTAGCTTTATTGGGGATGGCAAGAAAGCTTGTCCCGCCCATTGCTGCCTCACCTTGCTCCGACATGCGTCCAGGCTGACAAGGCGCGACGCCAAGCTGGCTGCTAGCTGCTATGGTGGAAGGGTCTTCACAAAGATCTACATGCCACCACGCAGGTGCTTGTAGTTGCCATAGGAGCCGCATGCTACCACATATGTGCTTGTCTAGTTGGCGAGCCGGTCGTGGCGTAGGAGTGGCCGCAGGGCGGCGAAACCTTGGTGGGCGTGGGCCTGGTTGTGGCCCCGCAGACGCCCCCGGCAAAGGGGCCTTGCCAGGGTCATGTGGCCGTCCCCGACAAGGATTTTTCCAGGGGTCTTCGTTTGCCCTCGGCATGGCTCTTGCCGGGGGTCTTAACCTTCTGGTCCCTTGGCCCTACAATGGTTTGCAAGCCGCTGCGTAGGTGCCCCTCGAATCTTGGCCTTGACGTTGCCGATGGTGTCTAGGCTCTCAGACCCGAGGGCGGTGGGCTTGCTGCTGTTTTGGGCGAGCGGTCCCCGGCAAGGATCTTTCCGGGGTCGCGTAGGCCGCCCCGACAAGGGTGTTGCCGGGGGGAGCCCACCTTGCCCCTCTGTCCTTTATGTCTCTGGCTTGAGAATCGCCTTGGTTGCTTCATGCCTTCCTTCTCCTGCTCTGCAAAGCACGACCGTAGGCGCAGCTCCAACCACCCGTGCACAAGTAAAGGGGTGCAAAAGGACCCCTTCTTTTCTACACCGACACTCATATCCATATGCATATTCTAGTCGAAAAGATTATACAAAAGTGCAGCCTAAGATGCAGTTAGAAGAAAACAATTATAAGTATGTCCAAACCAGAAAACCGATGTAATATCTTGTAATAATATCAAAATCATGCATAGAGGCATTAGATCAAGATTAGAAACAAAACCATCTTTTTTTAAATGCTCTACTCTGAACCATAGTTTCAGAATGATTCTCAAAGTACACATGCCTAGAGGCTTCTCGCCTCAAACCAGAAAAGCAAGTAATACATGAACAGAACCACCATATATGTTAAGGAGCAAGTTTTTGTGAAATAGAACATCATTGGGGCAAGTGGAATAACGAGTTTCAATGTGGATAGGATAAGAGTTACAGTTAGTAATAGTATGCAAGCAGTATTAAATGAACTAAAAAAGCAAACCCAGAGCTAAGCACAGGTTGAAGTGTAGGATCGAAGAAGTAGGTCTAGAGGGGGGGTGATTAGACTACTTGACAATATAAAAATCTGCCTTTTGGTTGTGCAAAGTTTTAGGCAGTTTTGCAAGTAAGATCAAGTCAAGTAACATACTACACATGCAATTCTAGAGTATGGGCAGCGGAAAGTAAATTGCATATATAGTAAATGGAGATGGAGAAGATCAAACGCAGTTTGGTGACACGGAGATTTTTGTCGTGGTTCCGATAGGTGGTGCTATCGTACATCCACGTTGATGGAGACTTCAACCCACGGAGGGTAACGGCTGCGCGAGTCCACGGAGGGCTCCACCCACGAAGGGTCCACGAAGAAGCAACCTTGTCTATTCCATCACGGCCTACGCCCACGGAGGACTAGCCTTACTTGGGGTAGATCTTCACGAAGTAGGCGATCTCCTTGCCCTTACAAACTTCTTGGTTCAACTCCACATCTCAAAGACGGAGGCTCCCAAGCGACACCTAACCAATCTAGGAGGCACCACCCCCCAAAAGGTAATAGACGGTGTTGATGATGATGAACTCCTTGCTCTTGTGCTTCAAATGATAATCTCCCCAACACTCAACTCTCCTCACTGATATGGCTGTGGTGGAAGAAAGATTTGAGTGGAAGGCAACTTGGGAAGGCTAGAAATCAAGTTTCATATGGTAGGAATGGAATGGCTTGATCTCAACACAAGGGTAGGTGGTTCACTTCTCAGAAAGTGTATGGTAGAAGTGGTGGTACTTTCTGATGGCTCTCCTCACGAATGAGGAGGGGGTGGAGGGGTATATATAGCCTCCACACAAAATCCAACCGTTACACACACATTTGACCAATCTCGGTGAGACCGAAGTGAAAACTCGGTCAGACCGAAAGTTCAAATATAGTGAACGTTGGGATTTTCGGTGGGACCGAAAATACCATCTCGGTGGGACCGAAAGTGTTTCTGATATGAACGTTGGAGATTTCGGTGAGACCGAGAAAGAAAACTCGGTTGGACCGATTTGAGAAAGAATAGGAACATGCCAAAATCGGTTAGACCGAAAATGAATTATCGGTGAGACCGATTTGAGTCAAGACAGAACCTTGCCCATTTCGGTGAGACCGATAATGCAAACTCGGATATTCCGAAATGATGTGAAGTGGTTACAGAAGGTTGGCAGTTCAGTTTCGGTGAGACCGATCTCAAACTCGGTGTGACCGATTTTTCTAGGGTTTGGGATATGGCTGAAGTGGTTCATCTCGGTGGGACTGGGTTGGAAGAATCGGTTTGTCCGAGATTACTTATGGATGTGTAGAGAAGTGAAAGGTGCTGATAGTTGAAGGAGCTAAATCACTAAGCACTTTGAGCAACCAGATCATCAACACAACCTCATCCCCTTTTAATAGTATTGGCTTTCCTATGGACTCAATGTGATCTTTGATCACTAAACCAGAAATGGAGTCTTGAGCTTTTGCCAATGCTTGCCTTAGCATTTGAGGGGTCCACTTCTTCAATCATCTTGCCATACCAATGTGATTGGGTTTCCTGAAATATACTTGATAAAAGTATTAGTCCAACCACAAAGTATGTTGTCATTAATTACCAAAACCACCCGGAGAGCAAATGTACTTTCAATCTCCCCCTTTTTGGTAATTGATGGCAACACACTGAAATTATATTGAACGAGACATCAAAGCTTATTGAAAGAAAGACAAGATTATCATGAAAGCTTTGACAAGCATGTAGTACACAGGCTCCCCCTACAAGTGTGCAAGATTTTCATAGATTATGGTTTTGGACTACCACAAGCACACAAGAGAGATAAGCAAGATGTGCTACATGCAGCTTGGCTATATGCATCAGAGCAGAAGAGAAGAGAAAGTGAGTGATAATGCATATGTGCATGGTGATTTCTTGCAAACAAGTATTTACAAGCAAGTCACCATCATGCACATTCTGCAAGATGCATATACTTACCTTGAGGTTCCTTGGCACTTGTACCTGAAGGGATAAACTTGAGAAAACAAGGTTAGATAACACAAGAGTATTCCTTCAACCAACTGCAAGAACATCAAGAGTACCAAGCCAGGGAGGACATGTATAAAGAGTGTCTCATATTGAGCACGGGCTTGAATCAGCGAACATGTCTCCGAAGCTAAAAGATTTTCAATGAACTCAGAGAGATTTTGCTTTTCATAGGATATCAATTGTGAAGATTCCTCTAAGTCTTCTCCCCTTAAACTAAAAGGTTCCATGAGATACCAATTGTGAGTAAGATACCAATTGTGAGTAAGATACCAATTGTAAGAACAAGGGGTGTGATGTAAAAAGCAAAATCAAACGAAAGATGCCAATTGTAATGTCCAATGTAAAACACGACAAAGCTTTGATGTGATTCTCTCCCCCTTAAGATAAGATTGCTTTTCTTCTTCCCTTAAGTCTTCTCTTCTCCCTTACTCCCCCTACTCCCCCTAAGTTCTCTCCCCCTTTGACATCAAGTGCCGAAAAGGACAGCAAACTAGGTAGGACAGGAAAGATGGAAAGAAGGAAAGAAAGAAAGAAAGAAGTGGGATCCTGAAGAATCACAACAGGGCAAACAAGAACATTCATAGAGAAACAATTTGAATTGAAATTTGAGTCCTCTCCCTCTTTAAGATTTAAGTCTGAGTGGAGCTGCAGAAGGTGATGTCCTGGAAGATAAATCCAAGGAAACACAGAAATAATCCAGCTCACTCTGCGAGGGATGTTTCAAAGGATTTGCAATGAATTTGCAAAAGATTTTCAAGGAATTGATCAGAGCCATAAAAAGATTTCCAGAAGGATATTCACAAAGAAACATAAGAAAAGAAATAAAAGGAATTCTAGATGAAGTTTTTTTTTTTTTTAAAGAAAACTCAATGAGAGAACATAAGAGAAAACAGAAAAACTCCAAAAGCATATGTACTTCATCTAGATAAAGGTCGGCGACAAAGTCACCTATGTTTGAGTATATTGACTTAGGAGTCAAATGAGGACATTTGATCATAGGTCATACTCATCGTTTAAGCTCAAAATGGGGTTGCCATTTTTCGATTAAGCATTTGATGTGATCACATCTTATGAAGCTGCTTGTACTCATGACTTTGAGCAAAGCTCCTTAAAGATGTGAAGAACATACCTTGGGTTTGTTGTTGCTTCACTCATGTAGGTAAGCTTGATGTAGGTGCTCATTGAATGTGAAGTTGGAGCGCCATTTCTACTTGTGTAGTTCATCTTTCTACATGGGTTAGGCAAGCAAGGAAATACTCAAGAATATCCAAGATGACAAGAGTGAAATACTAGATGTATAAGGTGTCAAAAAGGATATGTGGAATTTTGTTCCTTGAACTCAACATCCCAAAGGGCTAGATACTTGGTCAATGACAAGATTACTCATGATTTGAGTGTGTGGTAATCTTGTGGAATGTAGATCATCCAAGTACCTGCAAAGAGTTAGATGCAATACAAGGAGGCAAATGTGTCCAAGACATATGATCATCATCATAAGAGAAATATCAAGGATTAGTCAAGAGGCTCATGCCTTGCATGCATCAATGGAGTTATTACTCCAAGTTTGAAGCATCAATGATGTTCAACTCACTCCTCAAGCGACAAAACACTTTCTCATCAAGAGGTTTTGTAAAGATATCAGCAAGTTGTTTGTCAGTACGAACATGCTTAAGATTAATATCACCCTTGGCAATATGATCACGAATAAAATGGTGACGAACTTCAATATGCTTTGTTCGAGAATGTTGCACTGGATTGTGTCCAATCTTGATTGCACTCTCATTGTCACAAAGCAAAGGAACACGTCTCACATGTATCCCATAATCTTTAAGCGTTTGTGTCATCCATAGTAATTGAGCACAACACGAACCAGCAGCAATATATTCAGCTTCGGCAGTGGATAATGATACCGAATTTTGTTTCTTGGAGGACCAAGATACAAGGGATCGACCAAGAAATTGACACGTACCCGAAGTTGACTTTCTATCAACCTTGTCACCGGCATAGTCCGAGTCGGAATAGCCAACAAGATCGAAAGAAGCTCTCTTAGGATACCAAATGCCAAAGTTTGGTGTGTGTATCAAGTATCTCACTATCCTTTTAACAGCTTTAAGATGACATTCTTTAGGGGCTGCTTGATATCGCGCACACATGCATACACTCAACATTATGTCAGGACGAGAAGCACAGAGATATAGTAGAGAACCAATCATAGAACGGTAAACCTTTTGATCAACGGGTTCTCCATCCTTAGTCAAGTCATTATGTCCACTAGTAGGCATGGGGGTACTCATACCTTTGCTTTCTTGCATGTTGAACTTCTTGAAGAGATCCTTGGTGTACTTTGTTTGTGAGACAAAAGTACCCTCCTTAGATTGCTTGATTTGCAACCCAAGGAAAAATTTGAGTTCACACATCATGGACATTTCATACTTCTCCGACATGAGCTGTCCAAACTTCTTGCTAAAATGGGGGTTAGTTGAACCAAAGATAATATCATCAACATATATTTGGCACACAAATAGTTCACCATTAACCCTTTTTGTGAACAGCGTTGAGTCTATCTTTCCAATCTCAAAGCCTTTTTCAAGAAGAAAGCTAGTTAAGCATTTGTACCAAGCTCTAGGTGCTTGCTTAAGACCATAAAGAGCTTTATGCAACTTGTAAACATGATTAGGCTTTTTGGGATTCACAAATCCGGGAGGTTGTTTCACAAATACTTCCTCCTCAATTTCACCATTTAGAAAAGCACTTTTGATGTCCATTTGATAGAGAGTAATATCATGATGATTGGCATAAGCAAGAAGAATGCGAATGGACTCTAGTCTAGCAACGGGGGCATAAGTCTCACCATAGTCCATACCTTCGACTTGTGTGTAACCTTGAGCTACGAGACGAGCCTTGTTGCGGATGACTTGTCCATCTTCATCTTGCTTGTTGCGAAACACCCATTTGGTTCCAATGATGTTTTGATCATCGTTGGGCTTCTCTACCAAAGTCCACACCTTGTTCCTCTCGAAGTTGTGTAGTTCTTCGTGCATAGCGTTCACCCAATCCGGGTCATCAAGTGCTTCTTCTACCTTCATAGGTTCAATGCTAGAGATAAATGAGTAATGCTCACAAAAGTTAGCTAAGCGAGTTTTAGAGCGAGTAATTCTCCCGGAGTTGATGTCGTTCATCATTTGTTCCACGGGATGATTCTTCTTGACTCTTGCTCGGACTCGGGATAGCTTTTGTTGATGTTGTGGCTCAGCTTCCTCATCATCTTCATCTTCTTCTTCTTCTTCTTCTTCTTCATTGTTGTTGGTGTTGTCTTGAGGTGGTGGAGAAGGAGGTTGTGGTGGATCTTCTTGTTGCATTTCCTCATCTTGGTGAGTTCCACTTGTGGAGGCCTCCATGTTGCCTTGAGGTTCATCTCGCTGTGAGGTAGGTGGCTCCACATATGTAGATGAGGTACTCTCCTTCACCTCCATGGGACGGATCTTTCCGATAGATAAATCTTGGGTAGCTTCCGATGGGTCCTTGTCTCCTACATCAATAGGCATTTGCTCTACTTGCGAGCCATTAGATTCATCAAACTTCACGTCTACCGTCTCTTCAACCTTTCGGGTGAAATTATTGTAGACACGGTAGGTGTGGGAGTTTGATCCATAACCAAGAAGAAAGCCTTCATGAGATTTAGGAGCAAATTTAGACCAACGATGCTTATCAAGGATATAGCATTTTGAACCAAAGACACGAAAGTATCCCACTTGGGGTTTGTTACCGGTGAGGAGCTCGTATGATGTTTTGCCGAGAAGCTTATGAAGATAAAGTCTGTTGATAGCATGACAAGCTGTCTCGACTGCTTCTCCCCAAAAGTGTTTCGGTGTCTTGTATTCATCAAGCATCGTTCTTGCCATCTCTATGAGCGTTCGGTTCTTCCTCTCAACAACTCCATTTTGTTGAGGAGTGTACGTAGCCGAGAACTCATGTAGAATTCCTTCCTCATCGAGAAAAGAGTCTACATTGGCGTTCTTGAACTCCGTTCCATTGTCACTCCGAACTTTCTTGATCTTCACCTCAAATTGATTTTGGGCCTTTTTGGCAAAGGTCTTGAAGATCCTCTGAACCTGCGATTTATCATCAAGGAAAAATACCCACGTAAATCTGGAATAATCATCAACTATAACTAGACCAAAGGAGTTACCACCAAGGCTTTTGTAAGCATTGGGACCGAAGAGATCCATATGAAGAAGCTCAAGCGGTCTCCTAGTGGTCATGATGTTTTTCACGGGATGACTTCCACCAACTTGTTTTCCTGCTTGACAAGCACTACAAAGTCTATCTTTGTCAAAGAAAACATCTTTAACACCAAGAATATGATCACCTTTAATTAGCTTGTCTAGATTACGCATACCAACATGTCCTAGCCTTCTATGCCACAACCAACCTTTAGAGGATTTAGCAATGAAACAAGCTCTAGGTTGGGCTTTCTTAGTGAAATCAACAATATATAGATCACCTCTACGAATACCAGTAAAAGCCATGTTTTGATTATCACGACGAAAGACTTGGCAATCTACTTTGGTGAATAGCACATTGAATCCAAAGTCAGCTAATCTAGACACGGAAAGTAAATTGTATCCAAGAGATTCAACAAGCATGACATTTTGAATAGAGCTATCATGAGATATGGCCACCTTACCAAGGCCAAGTACCTTACCCTTGGAGTTGTCTCCAAAAGTCACATACTTGCGTGGACCATCGTTCTTTGCAAGCTCTCGAAACATGTCTTTATCTCCGGTCATGTGATCGGTGCATCCACTATCAAGAATCCACTCTTTTCCACCGGACATGTAGTTTCTCATATTTGCCATAAGATTGAGACTCTTCATGACTTTGTCTAGCTCGGTGTCCGAATCGGAGTAATCATCATCATGCTCATGCTCATCATCATATTGACCCATAGATTGTTCATCATCAACACCTAGGTCAATTTGATAAGTATTTGCATTAGTTTGGTTAATGGAACAATAATCTTCGGAATGCAATGCAAGAGCATTTCTAATGATAACATTGATAAGACCGGGATCACCCTTCTTTTTCATAAGATCACGAAGCTCAAAGAAGCATTTATCAAAGTTGGGATCATTGGGGTGCAACCTATCAAATTCAATAGTCTTGTGCAGAATTTCATCAAGACTTCTCAAAGAGTAGTCCGGATAAAGTTCTTCCAAGAACTTCCATATAGCATAGGCACACTCAAAGTTTGTAACAAGCTTAAGCAAATCATCGGGTAACCCTCTAATGATAAGATTCACAGTTCTAAGGTTACGAAGCAAATCAAGCTCTTCATCCATGGTAGGGTGCAAAGGATCAAATGGAGGCACATAGGGGGTCTCAACATATTTGCACAAATTGTACATTTTAAAGATACTAAGCATTTCAGACCTCCAAGAGTTATAAAACCTTCCATCAAGAACAGGCACACTATGGCTAACACTCCCATCCGTAGACACGTCCATCTTCCTCCAATGGTGTGTAAACCAAAGCAATGGAGACCAAAGCTCTGATACCAATTGTAGGATCGAAGAAGTAGGTCTAGAGGGGGGGTGATTAGACTACTTGACAATATAAAAATCTGCCTTTTGGTTGTGCAAAGTTTTAGGCAGTTTTGCAAGTAAGATCAAGTCAAGTAACATACTACACATGCAATTCTAGAGTATGGGCAGCGGAAAGTAAATTGCATATATAGTAAATGGAGATGGAGAAGATCAAACGCAGTTTGGTGACACGGAGATTTTTGTCGTGGTTCCGATAGGTGGTGCTATCGTACATCCACGTTGATGGAGACTTCAACCCACGGAGGGTAACGGCTGCGCGAGTCCACGGAGGGCTCCACCCACGAAGGGTCCACGAAGAAGCAACCTTGTCTATTCCATCACGGCCTACGCCCACGGAGGACTAGCCTTACTCGGGGTAGATCTTCACGAAG
>LR738713.1:169648549-169661009 GCA_902687465.1 Secale cereale | reverse complement strand
ATATATATATATATGTATGTATGTATAGGGTGGGTCTATTCTCATAACACCCCTTAAGACCTTATTCTCCTAACAACCCTCCCCCACCCCTACAGACCTTCTAGCGCGGGAGCGCCCTGACGCCGGCGTCCTCCCCGACCCCTCCCCGCCTTCTAGCGCGGGAGCGCCCCGACGCCGGCGTCCTCCCCGACCGCTCCCTGCCTCCTAGCGCGGGAGCGCCCCGGCGGCCGGCCTCCTCCCCTACCCCTCCCCGCCTCCTAGCGCGCCAGCTCCCCGGCGGCCGGCGGCGACACCCACCCTTCCCCGCCTTCTTCCGCGCCACCGCCCCGGCGGCCGGCGGCCACCCCCACCCCTCCCCGCCTTCTTCCGCGCCAAGCACCACAGAGCGCGAGCCAAACGGCCGGCAATGCAGTCCGGCGGCGACGATATTTCCGCGGCGGCGTTTAGGAAGCGACGGCGCACCTCACCTTCGCCCCAAGACCACCTGGGGGATCCGCCGCTGAAGCATCCTGCCTCAATCATGCATGACAGGGGAAAGCAAACTGCAAGGATGACTACTCCATCGAATTCGTCGTGGATGCGAACTGCAGTGCACAATCTGAGAAGAAGCACCATGAAAAGGACGTAGATCAACACATATGCAGTTTTACATTTTAAAAAACATATTAACTTGTAATATGTTTGATAAAATGCAGTTCTCTTCTATATGAAAAAGAAAATAAGATCTCAGAATGCGGTTCTCTTCTGTATAAAAACTCTGAGATCGGGATGTCATTTGGAGAATGCAGTTCTCTTCGTCGTATAGAATCTGACATGGCCATGAATCAATACAGAATGCAGTTAGAAGACAAAAAATGTAGAGTCAGACTAGGATTCGCGTACACTGTAGTGCGTGCGTGGTGCGTTTAAAGCTTGCACTGCAGTACGCTTCGAGTACACAGTGCAGTGCGCTTAGTGCAAAAAAATGTGAAAACAAAAACTTGGCTGCAGTGCGTATGAATTTTGAAACTCGACGACAAACACGTTGAATTCGTCTTTGCAGTCCCATGTGATAAGGTGAGATGCAGTTCGGATGCGTATATTTAAGAAAAACTTGGCTGCTACTCATATGAGAGAATGTAGTGCGCTGCGAACATGTTACAACTCACAAGGAGGAGTTGGCTGAAAGCTCCATTATGTACATATTTGACATTGTCACCATCTGCCACCATAAAAAACACAAAAACTAACTAGACCGATATATACAAAAGCACACAGCATGGTGTTTACAGCTTTGCACATCGAGAACTACACACAGCGACCATACATTACTGTTTACATAAAGTTCTGGAGCACACACGAAAAAGACATCAACACACGTAGAAAAAGATCTGCTATCATTTATGCCTCATCCTGCTCCTGCGAATGCAGTCTTGGAGAGAAGCCAAGAGAAATGCAGAGATTTCTTAGATCCTCCGGGAACTCGGTGACAACGACCATGTTTTCTGGGTGGAACAGAATCTGGAACAAAAACTCAGCCTTCCAATCCTGAATAACAGCTTCCTGCGATGAAGAAAAAAATAAAATAAACAAATATACAACATCATCTACAAAAAAAGAAACTGGCGAAAAAAATATCAAGGAATGAGGAGATATTGCTGGGGTAAAAAGAAGATACTTACACTACGCTTTGCGAATTTCACAACAAAGGTTTTGCCGTCGTAATATTGAGCCATCTTCAGAACATAAAAGCCGCACTCGTTGGGGCCCTGCTCAGGGGTGCCCAAATAGCTAGCTTTCTTTGAAACATCCACCCAGTCTACCGACTCCTTTCTCTTGTACTCTTTTTCTCCATAAACCTTCTTCAACAATGCAGTCATCCTGATCATCTGGTGGAAAATAAAAAAAATAAAAATACACATCACAACAAATATTGTTCAACACGCACACGCATGAAAAAAAAACAAGAAAGGTGAAAAAAGGAAAAATTTTACCATTTCAGTGCGGTCGCTGTGGTATTCAGACTTATGCCACCTCGTCGTTTGATCAACCGGTCCGCTGTACCTCCTAGTGTCATGAATGTCAAGGGTCTCGCGGTGCCTATTCATCGTGTATAGCGAATAATGCTGGTCTTTCATCCGTGGTAACAGAATCTGATTTTGTTTCATCAAATTTGTTATGGGTTTGATCAGTGAAAAAGGATTACTGGAAAAAATTGGGAGAGAAAATAAATACAAAAAGGCTGAACAAAAGCAAATCTGATAACTTACTAACTTGCAATCAAGAAGGTTCTCGTCATCACGGACATAAAGTTCGAACTGCTGTGCTGCATCTTCGACGTTAAACTTGCAGTGGACAAAAGGCAACACAACATTTCCATCTTCATCCATATTCGCGTGATCATTCATTTGAAGCACATACTGCGTGTCGGTAATTCACAAAAGAAAGTTAATGCAGTTCACCTTAAAAAGATGTTCGCTCCGACGCTTAATAAAAAAACGGATCACGCTTCTCTAAAAAACAGTATGCAGTTCACAAATTCTCACCATAATTTGTTTCGTAATAAGATGCATGGGTTAAGACACAAAAAAAATGTATGCAGTTCAGTACATTCTAAAAACAAATTATTATACACTATTTACTGCAGTTCACTCGAGCAGAAAAAAAAAGAAAAAAAAAAGAGAAATACCGTGATAAACAAAGGGGACAGCAGAACGCGTTCGCCAGATCGATAAACCACATTCATACTCTCGTCATTCTTCCAGAACCTGATGATATGATCCATCAATTCCGAGTCCATACAACCACCTTTGGTGAAAGTTAAGAACAAGTAGTCCACAGTCACGGTGTAGACTTCGATAGGATTCCTGTGCATGAAAAGCGCGCACCTGCACAAAAGAAACGGCGAAGGTGGGGGGGTTAGTAGCACAAAAGCAAAACACAGAAAGAACATTACACACATTAAAAATCAAAAAAATATAAAAAACTAACGAAAAAAGAACTGACTCGCTGTATTTCTGCCTGAATTGTGTGCTCGTGATGAGTAGCAAGACTTTCCTCATCTCCACGAGATGGCTGAATCTCGCAGGATTCAACTTCTGTACAGGAGATCGAAACTTTGATGGCTTCTGCACAGGCCTCTTATTTGATAGAATTAGTGCCTCGCTGTCCGTCGGGCGTTCCACAGCTGCGCTCCTGGTCCTCCTAGGCACTGGTGGTGGCCTCTCAAAATCATCATCGCTATCTTCAGCATTTGGAGGGCTCGCAGCTTTCTTCACATGCTTAACATTGACAGGAGATTTCTCAAGAGCTTTTTCATTCGAAGTGCCGGCGCCACTCCTCAACCTCTTACACACAGGTTCTTTCTCAACCTTAACGGGAGGTTCATCAAGGACAACTTTCTGAATAGTTGGAGTATGAACATGAGTTTCAAACAAGGAAATACCACCTTGGTGTGCGCCTTCATCAAAGCCTGCACAAAAAAATGGATAATGAGCCAAACTAGTGAAAAAGAATCATCAAGTTCCCTAAGGAAAAGTCATTTTAAACACACAAATGGGGTTCTACGAAAAAGCTTAACAAAAGTAGTCGACCTCCCCTCTCTGTACCAATGAAGTTCACTTTATAAAAAAGGTGTGTGACTGAAAAAAATGTAATAACCTTCTTTAAAAATTAAAAGTGATGTCAGGTCCAGACAGCAATGCGACGAGGTCAGCCAACTATATAGCATATCCTTCCTGATGTAGCCAATGTGCTCCTTCCCAAACTTGGCAATCGTTTCACCATCCCAGGTCTGCATGAACTGGAACATGTAAAATCCACAATCATGCCTGCAAAGAAAACCAACACAAAACACATTAACAATGCAGTTCACTCAGTAATAAAAGTGCTACTGATATTAGTAAAACAATGCAGCTCCATACACACAAGAAACCGAGGGAGAACAACCAATAACACATTAGTAATGCAGTTCGCTCAAGGGAAAAGGTGCTTCTAATTTAGTAAAAACAATGCAGCTCACTTACACAAGAAAAAATGAAGGAGGAAAAAGAAAAAAGGAGAACAGGTACAAACCCGTTTCCCTGTTGCGGGACGTTAATATGAGCCAGCGCATAGCCTTCCAGGGTGGGAGGGTTCAATGGCTCGTCGCAGCTTGCGCTGCCATCTTTCCAGACTTTCTTGATGTTCCTGACCATTTTCCTGAAGACAACACTTGCAGCAGCGCTGTCTCCTTCGTTCAATGAGTCCAGAAGCTCAAAACGCTTCTCTCGCAGGTTCAAAGTGACCAAGCAGTAGTGGCCTATCGCGTCCTTCACTGTTGCGGGAGGAGGGTCAAATGTTGCAAACATAATCTGAAATAAAAAAAAGAATAAAACAAACCAGATGAGAAAAAATAGAAAAAACAGAAAACTTATTTTCAAGATGACGAAAAATGGTCAAGATGCATTACCAAGTTTTTCTTGTCCACACGTTCCTCTGCGCTTGAAGAAAACATCTTTTTCAAAGCCCTATTTGTGGCACCACCGTTCCAAATGGAATTCTGCAAAAAAGACAAAACCAGAGAGTTAATGAAAAATGGTTATAGCACAAATAAAAATTGGACGAGGGGGATAAAATATAAATTAATGAAAATGCTTACACATAGGTTGTACGGGACAATCATAGCTTGAGATCCTTTGAACCTTTCAGCTAGCATAGAGATGCCAATGTTTGCGAGGCGCGTGCTCAGCGTTCCATACGACCAAAAAGACTCGCCAACATGGCCGATAGTAATATCACCAAACTCGCCCTTGAACGCAACTAGATGCCTTCAGACAAGAAGAAAAAAGCACAGCAAAAAGTGATAAGATGGGAGCGTCCCTGAAAAAATAACATATTAATTAACCGGGGCGTAAGACAGAAAATGTCATACTGCTTCTTCTTGTCCCTCCTAGCCCTCGTAACAGCGTCATACAACTCATTGTATCTCCTCATAAGAGCTGGATCAATCCTTGAAGGAGTAACAATAGGTAATTTCTCATCTGCATACAGAGTGGGAACGATATCAGATTATAAAACACACACGGTCCATTTCGCCACCGGGAAAAAGAACAAAAAATAATGCAGTTCGCTTACCTTCGGTTTCAGAATAAACTTCCTTCTGTTGCTCATATACATCTTCGCTGAGCGTCAAGTGCTCCAGCCCGGTAATATCATCGTCAAGCGGCGCTTGATTACTCATGTCCTGAGAGAGTCTTGGATGTTCCTCTTCAGAATCAATCGAAACTGTCTCAGATGGGAATTTGGTTGTATCGGCTGGGAAAGCCAGATTGCCGACAGATTGCTCAGGGGCGCGAGGGACCACACAAAATTTCTCAGGCACCTCTTCGCCAACCAACAAAACAGTAGGCCCAACAACACTATCGATGCCAGCGGATGTCCCGGCATCGTCAAATCCGACTCTACGAGTTCCTTCTGTCTCTTCTGCAACTTCAACTGTAACACCAGGAGCTCCTTCTTTCTCTTCATGCTTATCACAATAAACGATGTCCTCCCTTCCTTCTCTCTCTTGTGCCTTATCAGCCTCAACAGGACACTCCCCTCCTTCTCTACCTTCTGCCTTATCAACCTCCGCATCAGGCTCCTGCCCTCCTCTCCCTTCCACGTTATCATCCCCAATGTTGCGCTCCGCTTGGATTTCAACATTTAATCCGCAGTTCTGATTAGTTAAAAAATAAAACACATTACACAAAAAAGCTAGAATGCAGTTCACTAATAAAAACGGACCATGAAGCTACCACGAAAAATAAAAAATAAAACACAAAAATGCAAAAATTCTCTATACTCACCAGGGGAGCGTCGTCGCCTTCCATCTCTTTACACTTGTCAGCCTCCTCATCCTTGCCAGCGTCGTCACCATCTGCATCCTTCCCATGTATCTCCACGTTTGATTCGGCAACCTAAAAAACTTTAAAACATAAATAAAACTATTATCCAAATCTGCAGTTCAGTGCTAAAAAAAGATGATGCTTCTTCTCTAAACAACAACTGCAGTGCACTACCACTTCTGGTGCACAAAAATACAAAAAAAAAAAAGTTAAAAACTGCAGTTCGCTGCCACTGCTGGTGCAAAAAAAAAATATGATTGTTTGTTTTGGACACTACAAAAAAATCAAACAATGAAGTTCACTGTAACAAAAAAAAATAGGAAGAAATCAAACCTTGTCGATGACAACTTCGTCAATAGGATTGTCTTTGGCAGCTTCGTCAACGGGGGATAATGGCCTGTCAAACAAGTAATCAGAATCAACACCGTCGTGGTCCTGGTGCTCATCAACACGACCAGCGTTAGCCTTGGAAGATTCTCCAACACACTGCGAAAAGAACAAAAGGATAGAAAAAACAAATAGTCAATGCCACAAACGCACGGAAAAAATAGATAACAAAATATGGGTAAAAAAACTGTTCACAAATGGAAAAAAGACATACATCTACATCTGCGGGGTCGGGTAGAGAAGGCCGGACAACATCTTCATGCCTGTTAATTTCCTTCACGATTGCATCCGCTTCCTGCTCATACGTAGCACACCTGTCATCCTGAGACTGCTTGAACTGAACGAATGAAGATCTGATATTCGTTACAACCTGCTTAAGGAATTCAAGCTACCCACGGTCAAAGTTATGAGCGGCCTCGATTTCTGCTTCAGAAGGGCCTTTGCCTTCACGAAACAAACCGGCAATATTCCTCATCCTAGAGCCGGATGTTGGGAAATCACTAGTTATATTGATGACCCTATCGAGAAGCTCATCGACCTGAACAAATTTATTACGATCAGCAAAAGCATGGCCAGAAAAACCTCCAGCAGCCGCCCTAGCTAAACCACGACCCCGTCGAATTAGAGCCGCCCTAGCAAGAGGCTCACAAAACATTTCAGGGGCTTCAGCAACTGCAGTCCGCTTATACACAATGTCCGCTTCCGCCTTCCACTGAAAAAATTAACAAAAAAAAGAGATGCAGTTCACAAAAAAAGTACATAAGAGGTTCACATTTAGCATGCGCGAAAAAAGGAATAAAAACAAAAACAAAACATGGCTATGAACTCACCGTCAGCTTGCCAAACTTGTAAGAGTCCAGGTGTATCATTCCCCTGACAACGATGTCGGTGTTGTGAATCTTCTTCAACTGCACATGGGACAGTATTGCGGCGCGTGGAGTGCGTTTATCCATCACCGATACTTTTCGAAGGTTCAAGGAATCCAGGTACATGAACAGGGGAACGATGGTGCAACCCTCAGCGCAGTTCTTCTTGCTCCCTGTAGAATTCCACTTGTACACAGCAGACTCCAGCTCGTCGACAACAAGCTGACAAAAATCCATGCTAGCCATAGATGCAATATCCAAGTTTTCAACCATAGCAGCTACCCTGGACAACTGAGTTGCGGGGCTAGGACAAAGCAAGCACTGGAAGACAATGAGAAAAAAAACCTTCACCGTCTTATCAACCTTCGCAGGGTCCGCAACCAGTGTGCGAAGTAAGGTAAGTAGGTCCTTCGCATCTATGCTACGAGAACGGTTGAACCCGAGTTCATCCTTCAGGTTAGTCAGCGAATCATCATGGCCGCTGGCAGCAGGCCTGGGAGCAGTGTGAGAACCCATAGGGAAGTCAAAAATGTGATGGACAGCCTCGCGATTGATTTCCAGAACCTTGTTTGGCCCACAGTCCAGTCTCATCGTGTCGGGGTCGATCTTTCCCATCAGCTTGCACATCAAAACACGAGAAACATTCTTCTCTAATTTCAGGTCAAAGACAATGCCAAAACCTGCTTGCCGCACCAAAGTTCTGTGCACCTCACCCAGCAAAGCGACAGCTTTGATTACATTTGGAATCGACAGCCGAACAGTCTTGTTGAAACGCCATTCATGCACAACATTGTCTTCAGACCTCTTCCTCTTCGTACTCTTAGCAGCCTACAAAAAAAACAAAAGAATAAAAAATGCAGTTCACATAAGCAAACTCATGCAAAAACAACTTAAAAAAACAGAAGAAAAAGTAAATAAACAGCGTATACCTTACTAACATCAACATCCTCCTCATCAGAATCACTGTCCAGAGCTTCTTCAGCTGCATTTTCCCGCGCAAGCTTAGATCGACGCTCAGAATCAACACGAGAGTGATCGTCCGCCCGTCTCCGCTTTCCTTGAATCCCACCCACATCAACCTCGGCGTAATTAGGTCTCTTTGAGTAATCAACACGCGGGCTCCGGCGTGGAGAACTTAAACCTTGCTCTGCGACAGTGTTGAGTTTCCTCTTCACATGATTCTTTGCGGGGATAAATTTAGCAGACTTCTTTGAATCTGCAATCCTCCTTCCTATCTCCTTACCCTCCCCTAACTTTACTTGCTTCGCCCTATGAGCCTTCACGAAAGTATTACCGAGCGCAATAGCTTTCTGCCTTCTCCTCTCAACATCGGCTGCAATCTGATCAGGGACCATCCAATCCTGTGTAACTGGCTCTGTGCCATCAACAGATTGCGACTGGGTTTCACTCAACTCAGGTGGAATGTTGACCTGATCAGATGTACCGCCACCGACAACATCGGCTGTGAAATAACGTGTAATCAAATAGTTAACGCCACCACCCCCTGACCCACCAGGAGATAAAACCATGGGTGAGAAAAAACATAAGAAAAGATGTGTGTGTGAGATGAAGACCTAAACTTAATGCAGCTCATATCAACTTAGAAAAACAAACAAAATGTAGAAATGCAGTGCACTTTTCCAGCAGTTTATGTTTAACAATTTAAAACATAACAGTAAACCTAAAAAATGCAGTTCATGTCGCTTGAATATCATATTCACGCGTGTCTGAAAGTGGACATTGGCACAGGGTTATATGATGCAGTGCACTAATTCGTTCAAGTGACAAATTGACCGCATATAAAAAAAAAAGTGCGCTTAGATATGCAAAACAAAACAAATTCATGCAGTTCTGTGAGAGGTAAAAACTAAAACTTAATGCAGCTCATATCGATTTCGCAAAAGCGCATAGTGGATAGACAAAAAAATACAAAGCAGTGTCCAAAATGCAGTGCTCTTTTAGCAGTTTATGTTTAACAAAAAAAACATAACAACTAACTTAATGTCCTTCCAAAAAAGTAAAAAACAATTAACTTGACACAGTTCATATCAGTTTGCCACGCGTGTCTTAAAAAAGGCCTTACTAAAAAGGAATCTAAGATGCAGTGCACTATTTCGTTCAACAAAAAGAAGTAAATTGACCCTGAATGAAAACTGTAGTTCACTATGATGTAGTTACCAGATGGAGAAGCCGTTCTAACTGGTGACGCATCAATTGGTGAGGAAGAAGCCATACTGTGCCTCCAATCAGCAAGGGATAATAATTAAACCCTAGACAGCAAACCCCAAATTCAGGCAGAGAAAAACTTTCAATCCATAGGGAGTTCCAATTTCAAGCATACAAAACAACCTTAAGAAGAGAATGCTGGCACGAAAAATAAGCCTAGCACAAGATCTGGAACGGATTAGGGGCGATTTGGGGCTCACAGTGGAACGAAGTGACGGCCGGACTAGGCGGGTGCGGACGACAACGGCGGAGGAAGCGCCCTACGGACGGCGACGGCTGCGGGCGTCGTCGCCCTCCACCACCAGAGAGCCCCTACGGACGGCGGCGGCTGCGGGCGTCGTCGCTCTCCACCATGAGAGCACGAGGGCGGGGGGGATTTCTGTGCGGGCACGGGGGAGAGGGAAGTGGAAGCGGGCAAGGGGGCTGCAAGAGAGACTTAATGAATAAAAGCCCGTCCGATAGGCCCACAGGTCATAGACAAAAAATAAAAAAACGTCTCGGTGTTGTAACACGATGCAGTTCGCTTACGGAAAATCGCCTCGGCTTCTGAAGCGTTGCAGTTCGTTTATGGCGGACGATTCCGCTTCTGAAGCGATGCAGTTCGCTTACGGCGGACGATTCGGTTCGCCTGCCCTAAAATAAATGCGCCCACTATCGTCCGAAGCGCCCGCGCCCCCCACCCCTCCTCTATCCCGCTGGTTGCACGCCGCACGAACTGCAACGATCATCACGAACCCACGATCGCCAACACGGTTGGGAGACGAGATCGTGGCCTCGACAGAAGTTGCTGCCGCTCCCATTTAAATCCCGCGCTCCATCAACCAGACCGTCCGCACAAAACACACGACGCTGCCCCTTCCTCCTCCTCTTCCTCCTCTTTGCATCCATGGGGTTCAGCAGGACCTACGAGGACGTGCATGCGCACGGGAACCCGAAGCTGAAGGTGATCTACACCATCGATGTCGCCGCCATGGCGACGTACGTCGAAGAGTTCAAGACAGTTCTCCAGCGGCGCCGCGAGAAGATCGTCGGCATCGACGTGGAGTACACACCCGACCACGAGAGGGCGGCCCTGGTTCAACTATCCATCGGCAAGTACCACTCAGTGCTTCTTTTCCAGGTATGTGGTACATTGGGCCAGAGATGCATCCCCTTCGACAGGTTCCTCGGCGACCCAAGGTAAGCAATTCTCTCTGCCGAGTACGTGTTGCAGTTCTATATGCCTATGAATGCAGTTCCGAAAGGTATAACTTGCGGTTCACTTTCCTTAGGTTCGAGTTCGCTGGCTTCGCCATCAAGCAGGACAAGGAGAAGCTCGCACGCTGCAACCTCCATATCCCCAACTTCGTCGACATCCCGACGAACTGGAGGGTGCCTGATGGAACGAAGCCACTGGACTCGCTTGGCGATGTAGCTGCTGCCATCATCGACGACGAGTACGCAGACATGAAGATGAAGATGACAGACCACGACCACAGCCTGTGGACTTCGATTCTCAGCACCAAGCACGTCGAGTATGCTGCCAAGGACGCCTACACTGCGTTCGAGATATGGAACCGAATCACCACAATGGAGAAAGGCCTCGCGCGCGTTGAAACAGAGAAGACCAGGAAGCGCCCGAGGTCATCATGGAAGCCGTGGGGCAAGGGGGCATCAACTTCCACCTCCAACTCCAACGGGTGGAACTCGTGAAGCAGGCCAGATGCTGAAAGCCAAGGATTCCTGTCGCAAGTGCTCGATTAGTTTCCCTCTGCGTATGTAGATTAGTTTGCTTTCGTTGTAGTTTGCTTTGGGACAACGTTTGCTTATGTTGCGTTAGATTGCTTGATGATGTACTATGTTAATTATGAGTGCAAAACCTTGGTTTCTATCTATCAACTATATGCAGTTCTCAGTAGTCTGTTTTCAGTATGTATATTGCTTCAAAACTGCTGTTGTAGCTAGGAAACACATAAAAAACAAAACTATCAGAGCAGTTCACATAGAGAATTCTTTCACAAAACTGCTGCTATTAAGAAGGTTGATGCAGTCCTCTTTTATTAAAAAACTCTAGTTCCGTATCTGGGTTAAAAAAAGGAAAAGCTCGGTGGGGTTTTCCAGTATGGATGTTCTTCAACTGCTGCTGCTGATAGGATGCACATGAAAAACTATATGTAAAAAAGCAGTTCACTTATACTCAGAATTCTCATAAAGAAAATACACTAGAAGCAACGCAAAAAAGCAGTCCACCGCGCTTGACCAATCAAAAAACTTATCAAACTAGTCCCCCCACACCCCCGTGGCTGTAATGCAGTTCATACAGGCTCACATTGCATATTAATGCAGTTTGCCGCACTACAAAAATTCACCGCGCATTGCATATTACTGCAGTCCACCGCTCTTGACCACGATTCACAGACGAAAAACACAGCCTGCAATGCAGTTCTAACAACTATATAATGCAAAAAATCTCAAAAAACATCTGTGAGAAACGACCAGAGCCAGTCGCGCCGCAAAAAAACATGCACAAAAAACTTAAATTCTTCAAAAATGACAACTTAATCCGCTCCAATTCATACGGATAGATCAAAAGCAGCCCGTAATTGCCGAAAACAACAGAATATTACATACAAAATGCAACAATTTCGATCCGCACGGGGAAGAACAGAGAACAGAGGTTTTTCCGCTAGAACAAAGAGATACTCGACAAATTATACTGAAATTTCAATCCTGTTAGCAGATTAATCTATCGCGGAATAACACAAACATCAACGCGATAATGGTAACACACAAACATCAATAGAATATGAACAGCCAATAGCAAGATGCGAAACTCCTCCACCAGCGGAAGAACGGACGCAGATCCGCCAAATCCAAGGATTTCCGTCGTTTTCTCGCTGAATTCAGTGCTTAACCACATATTAAATCAGCGCACGCACAAATAAACCAGTAGAAATCGATCAAACTAGCCAGAAACGCTGCTAAATGAATGTTTCCTGCTGCACCTCTATGTGGTTCGCAGCAGAAGAAGGAAGCAGTGCGCATAGCTTTCCAATGCAATTTTCCAATGCAGTTCGGAAGTGTTATGAGAATATTATTCTCATAATGTTATGAGAATAGACCGGCTGTATATATATATATATATATATATATATA
>LR738713.1:169625064-169642516 GCA_902687465.1 Secale cereale | reverse complement strand
GTCATCCCGCCATCGCCCACAGCGGCCCCGACCGTGCCCGTCCCTCACCGTGCCATCGGCCGCCCCTCGCCCCCGCTGCCCCGGCCACCGCGCCATCAGCCGCCCCTTGTCCCCCGCTGCCCCGGCCACGTCACCACGCCGCCCCGACCACCGCACGGTCATCCGGCCGCCGGCCACCGTGGCCCCTACCGCGACCCGTCGCCCCTGGCCGTCCCGCGAGGTGTGGTGTTCGACGACCTCCCCGTGCGTTTGACAAGCTCTGCCCCTTCGTTCGTTGGTGAGCACAAATGACATGTCCTCCTCCCCCTTAAATATTTTCTTTGTTCCGGTGTTCGTGCCGATGAAACTTGCTAGCTATATGCAATGCCCAGTATGAGATTATACCTCCCACGTGACGAGGGACGACTTAAAGGCATAATATCATACTGGAATGATCTCAAGAGTGGTATCTTTACACAACTCATGTAAAAGAGGGATGAAATATTAAAATAGTTGGCTTACACTCGCCACGTCACACAATAATACAATAACATACATTCATCCAAAACATAGGGTCCGACTTCAGACGAAATCCAAATGAGAAAGGTACCACAACCACCAGGCCTGATCGCCCCTAGTAGGAACCACTACTGATCGTCAAAAATGTCACAAGCATACGGCCACGCTTCTCATCGAACTCCTGGTGAAGTTCTGATCCATCTCCTGCATCATTCTCGGCTGAACCTGCATCTGGTGTTGTAGTAACTGTGAGCCACGAGGACTCAGCAATCCCATAACCATGGGTATCAAGACTAGCAAAGCTTAATGGGTAAGGAGAGGTTATGTGGTGAGGTTGCAGCAGCGGCTAAGCAATATATGGTGGCTACCTTACGAGTACAAGAGTAAGATGAGCATCTACGCAAGCGGTCGCAAACTACTAATGATCGCTAAAGATCCTGAACTACCTACGAGTCAAACATAACCCCACCGTGTTCTCTTCTCAAAGTGAAAAGAGACAGTCACGGTTACTCACGCGGTGGTGTGTTTTACTTCGGATCCTCTATCAAGTTTTCTACAACCGGACATTAACAAATTCCAATCTACCACATAACCGCGGGCACGGCTTTCGAAAGATCATAACCCTACAGGGGTGTCCCAACTTAGCCCATCACAAGCTCTCACGATCAGCAGAAGTTATAATAATATTACCCCTTATCTTAGGGACAGCCCGATCAGACTCAGAATCCCGATGCACAAGACATTTCGACAATGGTAAAACAAGTCCAGCAAGACCTCCCGGCGTGCCGACACCCTGATAGTAGCCGCGCGTATCTCGTCTCAGGCCACGACCGGATGGGCGATCCTACAGGTAAAACCAATCGTCGAGTTTCCCAGTGGTGGCCCCGCATAACCCCCGTTTGGGACCAACACCATCAGCACTGGCCCCCCTGTTATGTAGAATTAAGAACCCGGGGACATGAGCCCCTATGCAATTAATTAATTATGTTTTTATTATGAGGCAAATTAAAACCAAAGTTGGGCCTTGCTGGAGAAGTTTTATTCAAAGACGAACTGTCAAGGGGTCCCCATATACCCAACCGTGTAAGGAACGCAAAATCAAGGAACATAATGCTGGTTTATCTGCTCCTGACGTGGCATGAGTGGAACAAAACACCAAGCAAAAGGCCAAGCCTTCCACCCATGCCCAGTATATAGGTGTGTTAATAATAATAATAATAGACATTGTGATATACCAACAACAAGATCCGACATGGATCAATCTTCATCTTCACCTGCAACTAGCAACGCTATAAGAGGGGCTGAGCAAGCGGGTAACATAGCCAAACAACGGTTTGCTGGGAAGGTGTCAAAGGTTAGAGGTTACATTGCAACAAGGAGAGAGCTGAAAATAAATGATGGGTAGCGCGACATATAACGATAGCATCGAGACAGCTAGCATGGCAATGATAGTAAAGGTATCCAAGGTGATGGTCATCTTGCCTGGGATTCCGCAAGGACGAAGAACAAGTACATGAAGTAGTCGAACAACTCCTCACAACTCCGGAACGAACCCGAAGCAAACGAGAGAAGAATACCGGAAATAAGCAAACAACATGGTAAACACACAAGCATAAACATGGCATATGATGCACAATCAAGTATGATGCATGTCCGGTTTAAATATGCATGGCATGGCAAAAATGCACAAACAAAGCTACAAGTTAAATGGAGCTCAATATGCAACGAGTTGCATATTGACGAAACATGACATTTTATTTATTTAGTTGACTCTCGTTTATTTACAAGACAAGATTAAATGTTTGTTAACATGGCAAGAGGTGAAGCAAAAACAAACTACCTATTTAGGCAATTTTAAATGAGGCCGGAAATGACAACAACAATTCCAGAAACTCTTCATGTGCATATTTATTAATTTGGTACTGTTCTGCCTATTACCACATTTTAAAGTTGTTAAACAGCAAAACAAAGTGCACCATGTTATTCTACACGTTTTTCCACCCCATTTACATATAAAGTTTATTAAATTTGGAGCTACGATTATTTAGTTATGAAATAAACCATTTTAGCATGTTATTTAAGAAAAACAATGCAAACAACAATTTTAATAATTTTTATCATGGATGAAACTAGCATATTATGAAACTAGACAAAAATTCTGAGCATTTTACATATCTAAAGTTTTTACATATGATGCACTATTTGTGAGTTATTAAATGAATGAAGTTTGAGGGCTTTTATGTAAACTGCAGTCTCTGGAATAATTAGCAAAATCGCAGGACTGGAAAAAACATAAGAGGCCGAAACTGGCTGCCGGCCCAACAGAAAAAAAACAAAGGCGGGGCGACGGAGGCTCACCCAATTGGCCTAGCCCAGTTCGGTGGTGAGGCTGGAGGCAGCTGGGCTCGGTGGGGAGAGGCAGGGCCTGGCACGGCTGGCAGCCCACGCGGCTGGCAGCCCACGCATCTGGCCAGCGTGGGCAGGACCCGGTCGAGCGAGGGTAACGAGCGCAGTCAACGGGGCGACTAGTCAACGCGGGATGAGCGGGCGAACGGGCGCCTCGTCCTCTGCTCGTCGGGAGGTAGAGCAGCGACGGTGATGCAGCAAGAGGACGGCGGCGAACCTGGCGAGGGACGGCGGGGTGGTCTCCAGGCATGAGGGGGGTCGGGCGTTCTTCTCCTGGCGCCAAGGATGAGAGCTCGTGCGGATCCTGGTCGTCAGCGACTGGCGAAGGCAGACCTGTTCCCGATCCATCCTGGATTGAGGCACGGGAGGAGGGAACGAGGCACTCGGACCTTGGGGCGTTGCGCGGATGGAGGAGCTTGGGCACGGCGACGCAGCTTCAGTTGGTCATGGAGGTTCCTCCTCGCAGAAAGAAATGAGATCAAGTCGAGGGTGAGAGAGGAACATAGAGAGTAGGGGATTAGAAGGGCATCATCGGGGTTCCTACCGGCATTTGCACATGCCGGAGATGGACGACCGGAGGAAGAGCCAGGCCACGACGGGGAGATCGTGCTCCTCGGCACGCGGGATCTAGGCCCGGCGTCATGGATGATTGTTCCTGGAGCTCATGGCGACGACGCGTCATGGGGACGAAGGCGCTATGCGGAGGTGCACGGGAGTGCTTGGGCAAGGAGCAGAGGAGGAGCGGCGCAGCTGTGGTTGGGGGGATCGGGCAGGAGAGATCCCGAGGGAGATTCTGTGGAGTGGCGACGACGATGGGTGGATGGGACAAGGTCCCTATGTTTTAGAGTTTGGCCTTAGTTAGACTAGTGGTGGACTGCTTAAATAGGTAGGTAGGTTAGTAGAGATAAGTTTTGGACCCTCCGATTAAATCGGACGGTTCGAGAAAAATAGGTAGAGAGTCCAAATAAGAAAACGGGGATATTTTAGGGATGTTTGGGGATGATCCGGACCCATCGGTACTGACAGACCGGTTCGGGTTCGGGGCAGTTTCGGGCGTGCAGTCGAGGGGGTAAAAGTGGGCTGGTTAGCGAGCTGTGTAGAAGGCATCGGGCTGAGACGAGAGAAGAGATAGAGTGGCCCGGCGGCAGTTTCGAAACACCGAAACGTCCGACGCTTTACCGGCTATAGTGCCGCTATATATATCTGTTGGGTTATCAAACGGACTCCGAATGCGATGAAATTTGGTAGGCGACCCGTCTACACTATAATAAGACCACACGCCAAGTTTCAACCCATTCCGAGAATATTTTCCGGCCACTTATAAAATAAATATTCGGATGTGCCGTGGGCACGTGCGAGTGTGTCTGGACTCAGAACGGACAACGAAGAGAACTGAGGAGCCCGAACGAATGCTAGTTTTGAAAACATGCTGATGAAATGCACATGATGTCATGATGACATGGCAAAGAGCGACACGCAAGCAAAAGACATGGCAATGACGACGAATAACTGGCTGACACCTGGCGCATCGGTCTCGGGGCGTCACAACTCTCCCACACTAACAGAGGATCTCGACCCGAGATCCTAGAGATGGCACCGGATAAAAGAGGATAAAGGAAGAGGTAAAACAAAGTTGCTACTTGACAAACGAGTGAAACCAATGAACCTTGGAGGGTTGAACAATCTTGAAAGAAAGAATACAACGGAGATGAACGAAGTTAAGAGCACTCCGGCAAAATGAGGAACATGGAACATTACGAGAACCTTGTAGGTTGAAAGACATTAAACAAGAGCTCACGGTTGACGAAAGAATTTCAAAACCACTCCGGTTAACCAAGATTGAGAAGGAATAAGAACGAAATAATTTGGACAACATTCCGACTGTAAATGGAAGGAATTGAACAAGAACTTGAGAAGATGGGGTGATACTTGATAAAATCGGCAACACACTACCTCCGAAACTATTGAACGAATGTCACAAGGGGTAAGAAGGATTTGAGACAGCACACTGGTTGAAAAGAGAGGAAAACTTGATAGGATTAAAAAAAACTAGAGTGAAGGTCACAACACTCCCGTCAATGGACTGTAAGGACAAGAGCATGATCTTAATATGACAAGATGATGGTTCGACGAGAGCCATATCACAAGACCTCTGGAACAAAAGGATAGAAGATAGATCATTAGGAAAGAAAAGAATGGAGAAGAAAAATACAACTTCTCTGACAAATGAATATGAAAATCATCCTTACGAGGAAGGGTTGAACGGAGTTGTTGAAAATAATCTACAACAAAAGAATAAGCTTGTTGTGGCCTTATGGAAAACATCTCAAAGTTATGAGGTGACAACCAGCCACTAATGGAAAACAATTGATTGGATTGAGATCAACGCCAAGATGAAAACTTGTTTCTGCAGGAGGATAAATAAATAAACTAGGTCATTTATAAGCACCATAAATAGCAACAATCCTTAGGGAAAGCTTTTAGGTGAGATACGACCCAAGATAACTCCAACAAACAAAATGGGAGGTTGAAAGGATCTCCTGTGAAATAAGGATGATTGGTTTAAATATTTCATTCTTGATAACTTGTGAATCATGAAACACGAAGGGAAATTGTTAAGAATGACATACCACCATCTCAAACGATAAGGTAGAAAGAATTGCACTTCGGAAGCATGATGAAGAATGCTTGTGCTCCAACAAGAATCTTGATGAAGACTTCGAGGATGAATTAAATCATGATGAACCACCAAGAAGAACTCCGGTAATAAAAGGATGAGAAGTGGAAGATGAAAAGAATAAGATTCAAGGCCTGCGATGAATTAGATGGAGCTTTGAAATGATATAATTGAAATAACTTGGAGCTCCGGAAACCAAGATGAACAACTTGGAATCGAGAATATGATATGATGAACAAGCTCCGGAAAAGAGAATAATCACTTCGGGGGATTAAGAATAAGATTTATTGTATGCTTATCCTTCACAAAATTAAATTGATGACAAGCAACGGATTTGGCATACTACTTATTCTTGTTGCAAAGAATTAAAGAGAGGTCTCACAAAAACTTGAGAAAGTATTCAATGAATCACCAGTATGATTTTAGAAAGAACGAATTAATTGATATGATGACAAAGGGAAATGAATGTTGAATGAACCACCGTAAAAAATCGAAACCGAGTGATAGAGAACAAACCACCATGAAGAATTAGAAAAATGAACGAAGATACCTGAGGCAATCTTATATACAAAAGAACGAATGGATCGCGAGCAGAGTAAAGAATACTTGAATAATGCATCGGAAGAATATGGAGACGAACGGAGAGGCATCGATGAAGAATATTTGGAGGACGAAGTTGAAAACTGAGAACAAGGAAATCTTCTGAAATGATGGCCTTCGGAGGAACAATGGAAAGAATTCATGAAATGCTTCGGATGATATGAAAAGATTCCTCGTGATCAAAACAATTATGAGGATGTCATGAAGCTAGAACCACGAATCTTGAAGGAAAAAGACCAAGATTTAGGAGAAATTCTTCTTCGGTCTTCAAATGCTAAGAATGACAACGAGAACCACCTTGAAGAATTTTTAGATACTCCGGAGAGTGAAAATATAAAGGTTGAAGCAACAATGAGTGAAAGCGATCTTAGAGAAGGCATATGACTGATGGAATCCATACTTACGTCACACTTTGAAAAGAATTTGAGTATAACTCCAGAAAAATTAGAAGAGTTAGGTAAGATCCTGGAAAAGACCTGTGGGTTAGGGCCCACTCAAAAGAAATCACCGTTGAAAACATTGCTTAAGCAATATTGCACCAGTTGAATTAAATGTCTTGAGCGAGATAACCACCTCAAAATAGTTTGAACGGATGAAGAATTGAAACACAAATCTTCTGAGATACCTTGTAGACTCCGGATAAGAATTAGAGAGAGTTGAATAATCAAGAGAGACTTGTATAAGAATTTTCAACATGTGAAACAAAAGGAAGAGATATGATCATGATCAAATCTTGAAATTAAGTTCACCGGAGAAGAAACGAGAACGAAGAACGATAACTTGAAGCTTCCTTAGCATCTTCCTAAGGAATCACCGGATAATGAAATTGAACGAAATGAATGAAGAAACATCACATTAATAAAATGGATATTTCATTTAAGAATTTCTGGCTCCGAGAAGAAGAAGGGAGGGAGGGTGGGGAAAAAACAAAGACAACTTGGGATGCATGAAACAGACACCGTTGAGAAAAACCAAGAATTGGTCTGCACATTTTGAAAGAATCAGGTTAGCTTGAAGAGAAGCGCACCGGTTGAAAATAATTTACATAGCAATCCAGATGATCAAGATGCACTAGCACTCCCATAGAAATATGAGAACACCGATTAGGAAAGGTAGGGAATCAACACTTGACATCGAAGCAACTCGAATACCAGAATCGAAACAAAAACAAAGGATAGATATGTTGCAACATAATCTTCACAATATCATCCGAAGAGAGAATTGAACGAATGAATTCCACAGTTTAATGGTACAACAATCTTCTCGAGAAGCCACTTGGGAGAACAACAGGTAAATAAAAACAACAAGGAGCAGATAGAACAAATACAAGATAGAAGCTTCGTTCGACATATTCGTGCTGGAAGCTTATGGAACGTTTTACAAAAGGGTTTTGCAATCCCCGGACCAGCATAGCCAAGGACCCTTTAAGATGCAACTCCTGATTGGAACAACGCCCATAAAACTAGTTCACTCAATGTAGAACCCCTAATTTCATATCATGCATTCGTTGGAAGAATGCCTACAAACTACTAGAAGAACTCACCTATTAATTTCCGAAACTTTCCAGTTATGCAATTAGGTGTTGGGGATACAGGGGAAGCACCACGCACTCAACTCTAATCCTACATCCAGATGTATCCATCCTTCAACACATAACCAGTTATTTCCGGAAACCGTTTACCTCGGACCTTCGAAACGCATCTGCTATACAAGCTGTGGCAATACTCCCGAACAACCTCCCCAGTACTGGGTGATGTCGGGGTTATCTTGCCACCAACCGCTTAGAAGAGTTTTCGATGTCGGCCGTCTTAAGTATTCTAGAACCGCTGTGATACATTTGTTATGACAACACCTCGGGGCTCAACTCCCCGGGACACTGCCACAACCCCTAAATGACAGGAGGCATCGAGAACAATGTTCTCGTCACAAAGACATCGGAACAATCCAAACAATACTCGCGTGATCCTAAAAAAAATTAGTGAATTTTTGAGAGTAGAAGAGATAGAACAATCGTCAGGAGTCCTCACCAGAGCGATGAAGGGATGAGGAGTAAAAAGAAATCTTACTCTCCGATATATATAAATATATAGGACTCAAAACATTTTCATGTGTGTGCCTAGACTCAACCGTCAACGATTCGATCAATCAGTGGGGGCACCTAGGTAGGAGAAGGCTCTGATTACCAACTTGTAATGCCCAGTATGAGATTATACATCCCACGTGTCGAGGCACGACTTAAAGGTATAATATCATACTGGAATGATCTCAAGAGTGCTATCTTTACACAACTCATGTAAAAGAGGGATGAAATAGTAAAATAGTTGGCTTACACTCGCCACGTCACACAATAATACAATAACATACATTCATCCAAAACACAGGGTCCGACTACGGACGAAATCCAAATGAGAAAGATACCACAACCACAAGGCCTGATCGCCCCTAGTAGGAACCACTACTGATCGTCGAAAACGTCACAAGCATACAGCCACACTCTTCATCAAACTCCCGGTGAAGTTCTGATCCATCTCCTGCATCATTCTCGGCTGAACCTGCATCTGGTGTTGTAGTAACTATGAGCCACGAGGACTCAGCAATCCCATAACCATGGGTATCAAGACTAGCAAAGCTTAATGGGTAAGGAGAGGTTAAGTGGTGAGGTTGCAACAACGGCTAAGCAATATATGGTGGCTACCTTATGAGTACAAGAGTAAGATGAGCATCTACGTAAGCGGTCGAAACTAGTAATGATCGCTAAAGATCCTAAACTACCTACGAGTCAAACATAACCCCACCGTGTTCTCTTCTCAAAGTGAAAAGAGACAGTCACGGTTACTCACGCGGTGGTGTGTTTTGCTTCGGATCCTCTAGCAAGTTTTCTACAACCGGACATTAACAAATTCCAATCTGCCACATAACCGCGGGAACGGCTTTCGAAAGATCATAACCCTGCAGGGGTGTCCCAACTTAGCCCATCACAAGCTCTCACAATCAGCAGAAGTAATAATAATATACCCCTTATCTTAGGGACAGCCCGATCAGACTCGGAATCCCGGTTTACAAGACATTTCGACAATGGTAAAACAAGTCCAGCAAGACCTCACGGCGTGCCGACACCCTGATAGTAGCCGCGCGTATCTCGTCTCAGGACACGACCGGATGGGCGATCCTACAGGTAAAACCAATCCTCGAGTTTCCCCGTGGTGGCCCCGCATAACCCCCGTTTGGGACCAACACCATCAGCACTAGCCCCCCCCCCTATTATGTAGAATTAAGAACCCGGGGACATGACCCCCTATGCAATTAATTAATTAAGTTTTTATTATGAGGCAAATTAAAACCAAAGTTGGGCCTTGCTGGAGAAGTTTTATTCAAAGACGAACTGTCAAGGGGTCCCCATATACACAACCGTGTAAGGAACGCAAAATCAAGGAACATAATGCCAGTTTATCGGCTCCTGAGATGGCACGAGTGGAACAAAAACACCGAGCAAAAGGCCAAGCCTTCCACCCATGCCCAATATATAGGTGTGTTAATAATAATAATAGATATTGTGATATCCCAGCAACAAGATCCGACATGGATCAATCTTCATCTTCACCTGCAACTAGCAACACTATAAGAGGGGTTGAGCAAGCGGGTAACATAGCCAAACAACGGTTTGCTGGGAAGGTGTCAAAGGTTATAGGTTACATGGCAACAAGGAGAGGGCTGACAATAAATGATGGGTAGCGCGACATATAATTATAGCATCGAGACAGCTAGCATGGCAATGATAGTAAAGGTATCCAAGGTGATGGTCATCTTGCCTGGGATTCCGCAAGGAAGAAGAACAAGTCCATGAAGTAGTCGAACAACTCCTCACAACTCCGGAACGAACCCGAAGCTAACGAGAGAAGAATACTAGAAAGAAGCAAACAACACGGTAAACACACAAGCATAAACATGGCATATGATGCACAATCAAGTATGATGCATGTCCGGTTTAAATATGCATGGCATGGCAAAAAATGCACAAACAAAGCTACAAGTTAAATGGAGCTCAATATGCAACGAGTTGCATATTGACGAAACACCACATTTTATTTATTTAGTTGACTCTCGTTTATTTACAAGACAAGATTAAATGTTTGTTAACATGGCAAGAGGTGAAGCAAAAACAAACTACCTATTTAGGCAATTTTAAATGAGGCCGGAAATAACAACAACAATTCCGGAAACTCCTCATGTGCATATTTAAGAATTTGGTACTGTTCTACATATTACCACATTTTAAAGTTGTTAAACAGCAAAACAAAGTGCACCATGTTATTCTACACGTTTTTCCACCCCATTTACATATAAAGTTTATTAAATTTGGAGCTACGATTATTTAGTTATGAAATAAACCATTTTAGCATGTTATTTAAGCAAAACAATGCAAACAGCAATTTTAATAATTTTTATCATGGATGAAAGTAGCATATTATGAAACTAGACAAAAATTCTGAGCATTTTACATATCTAAAGTTTTTACATATGATGCACTATTTGTGAGTTATTAAATGAATGAAGTTTGAGGGCTTTTATGTAAACTGCAGTCTCTGGAATAATTAGTAAAATCGCATGGCTGGAAAAAACATAAGAGGCTGAAACTGGCTACCGGCCCAACAGAAAAAAAACAAAGGCGGGGCGACGTAGGCTCACCCAATGGGCCTGGCCCAGTTCAGTGGTGAGGCTGGAGGCAGCTGGGCTCGGTGGGGAGAGACTGGGCCTGGCGCGGCTGGCAGCCCACGCACCTGGCCAGCGCGGGCAGGACCCGGTCGAGCGAGGGTAACGGGCGCAGTCAACGGGGTGACTGGTCAAAACGGGATGAGCGGGTGAACGGGCGCCTCGTCCTCGGCTCGTCGGGAGGCAGAGCAGCGATGGTGATGCAGCAAGAGGACGGCGGCGAACTTGGCGAGGGACGGCGGGGTGGTCTCCAGGCATGAGGGGGGGGTCAGGCGCTCTTCTCCTGGCGCCAAGGATGAGAGCTCGTGTGGATCCTGGTCGTCGGCGGCTGGCGAAGGCAGACCTTCTCCCGATCCATCCTGGATCGAGGCACGGGAGGAGGGAACGAGGCACTCGGGCATTGCGGCGTGGCGCGGACGGAGGAGCTTGGGCACGGTGACGCAGCTTCAGTTGGTCATGCAGGTTCCTCCTCGCAGAAAGAAACGAGATCAAGCCGAGGGTGAGAGAGGAACAGAGAGAGTAGGGGACTAGAAGGGCATCAGCGGGGTTCCTACCGTCATCTGCACATGCCGGAGATGGACCACCGAAGGAAGAGCCAGGCCATGACGGGGAGTTCGTGCTCCTCAGCACGCAGGATCCAGGCCCGGCGTCATGGATGATTGTTCCTGGAGCTCTTGGCGACGACGCGTCGTGGGGACGAGGGCGCCATGCGGAGGTCCACGGGAGTGATTGGGCAAGGAGCAGAGGAGGAGCGGCGCAGCTATGGTTGGGGGGATTGGGAAGGGGAGATCCCGAGGGAGATTCTGTGGAGTGGCGGCGGCGACGGGTGGATGGGACAAGGTCCCTAGGTTTTAGGGTTTGGCCTTAGTTAGACTAGTGGTGGACTGCTTAAATAGGTAGGTAGGTTAGTAGACATAAGTTTTGGACCCTCCGATTAAATCGGACGGTTCGAGAAAAATAGGTAGAGAGTCCAAATAAGAAAACGAAGATATTTTAGGGATGTTTGGGGATGATCCCGACCCATCGGTACTGACAGACCGGTTCCGGTTCGGGGCAGTTTCGGGCGTGCAGTCGAGGGGGTATAAGTGGGCTGGTTAGCGGGCTGTGTAGAAGGTATCGGCCTGAGATGAGAGAAAGAGAGAGAGTGGCCCAGTGGTAGTTTCGAAACACCGAAACGTCCGACGCTTTACCGGCTATAGTGCCGCTATATATATCCGTTAGGCTATCAAACGGACTCCGAATGCGATGATTTTTCGTAGGCGGCCCGTCTACACTATAATAAGACCACACGCCAAGTTTCAACCCATTCCGAGAACATTTTCCGGCCGCTTATAAAATAAATATCCGGATGTGCCGCGGGCGCGTGCGAGTGTGTCTGGACTCAAAACGGACAACGAAGAGAACTGAGGAGCCCGAACGAATGCTAGTTTTGAAAACATGCTGATGAAATGCACATGATGTCATGATGACATGGCAAAGAGCAACACGCAAGCAAAAGACATGGCAATGACGACGAATAACTGGCTGACACCTGGCGCATCGGTCTCGAGGCGTCACACAATATATGTGTCTTCAATCATCAGTACGCATAACCAATATGTGTCTCCCGTTCGAAAGGGTTATAGTTATAAATATGCATGCATTTGCATATATATATAATCATGATTCTTTCGAATTGTCCAACTCTATCCATTGACAGCCCGAGTATGTGTAGATTGGGTTTGTTTTCCCATATGCTTTGCTCCGGATCCCACGCATAAATTTCGTTAGTGCCTCCCTTGTTGTTCTTCGGGTACACATCTTCTCTGTTTATTGCAGAGACGTGTATCAGGAGAACAGCGGGGAGGTGCAGCTGAAATTTTCCGTCGGATCCAGTGCATAGCATGGGAAAATGAACCCAATCTACGCATACTCGGGTGGGATTAGGATCTATCTTTACGAATTAGAGTGTAGGTTGCATGGACATAATAAAATTGATAAAGTGGATTAACTAATGAATATATACATGGTGAATTATATATATATATATATATATATATATATATATATATATATATATATATATATATATATATATATATATATATATATATATATATATATATATATATATATATATATATATATATATATATATATATATATATAGGGTGGGTCTATTCTCATAACACCCCTTAAGACCTTATTCTCATAACACCTAACCTTATTCTGATAACACCAACAGCCCACCCCCAGCCCCGATCGAACAAACATGGTCTCCTCCTCCTCCCACCCGACGAGGTCGGGATCGGGCACTCGAGTAGATTCGGGACATGGCGCATCCTGAAAAGATTCGGGTTCAGCTTGCCCCAGTCAGGCCACCACCAGATCCATCCCGACTCTTCTCGGTCTCCACCACCATCTCCCACCACTGCCCTGCTTTGGATCCGGCGAGCTGCCACCGGAACAAAGCAGATTACTGCCACGCGTCTTCCTCCGCGCATGGCCTTGGTGCCTTTCTCCACCACCTCGGAGCCGCAGCACCGCTGCCACCATAGATCAGAGGTCAAGCCTCCCCGTCCTCCTTGTGGCGACCTTCTTCCCCGAGCTCATCATGCGCGCGCCGCTGCCGGATCGACGTAGCCACCCGCACTAGGCACCACGGCCCGCCACCGCCCCAGCCGTCCCTTAAGTCGCGCCGGGACGACTGCGGCGTCTGCGCCGCACCGGAGTTGCAGCGCGGCGACTGGGATCCGCAGTCGGGCATGGGACGAACTGCAGGGAGGATGCCTAGGATCCACCACCTCCCTGCCCCCGTGGCGCCACCGGCCATCCACGCCGCACATCACGGTTCCCCCGCCGTTGTCGGTCGACTCTGCTAGAGGAGATGGTTGGTGTAAGCACTGGAGCCTAGAATCCAGCCGCCGCCCCTCACTTCTCGTGAAGTCCGCGTGGGCAACCCGTGCAATTCGTCCCCATGCGCCACTGCCGCCTGGATCGGGGCCATCCCACTGTCGGGCGAAGGTTAACAGCAGTGACCACGGCCGTGCAGTTCAGAAAATGCAGTGCTCCAGTGCACTTTGCGGGTCGCTTGGCTCATGTGTGCAGTCAAGAAGATCCCACTTTTTTTGGTTGTTTTGTGTGAAATATCTGCACTGGTGACCAACATGCTGTTCGCTCGCGACACTATTCAACCCGTGCATTTTTTCGGCTTCTGTAGTTTGGTACCTCCGTGTCATGCGCAGTTCATTTACTTATCGGGCTCTCGGCTGCAGCTCGTCGTTTGGAAAAATGGGACACACAAAATGGCCCAAAACCTCACTTCGTTTTGTTGGTCCCCATCGATCTTGATTTTTGTTTTACCAACATAAATGCAGTTTGTGTGCATGGTGAGGACCTCTGCTTGTTTGTGACTTGTGAGACGTTCGTTCAACTGTACAATGTCATTCTTTTTGTTGCAATTTGATGCAGTTCATTTTGTCTTGCTAATTTCTAGGGATGAGAGATTGTAACCGAAATCAGTTTCATGTAGTTCACTACTCTGGACCCTGTAGTGCGGAACACATTAGAAAAAATATGTATAGAAACTTGCAGTTCAGTAATGTGAAACACATACAGGAATTTGTTTAAAAAGGTGTTGTTCATATCGCGTCATGCTGTGATTCATTATTTTCAATCGTGCGGTGCACTTTGCTCTAAAAACGGTCCACTACAAAGGACTCTTTAGCACACTACAGTTAGAACAAAATGCATTTAAAAAACACGCAAAATGCAGTGCACTTTGGTCATACAAAAGGTCCACTACGAAGAACTTTTCAGTACACTCCATTTAAAACAAATTGCATTTAAAAAAATATGGAGTTCTTTTGCTCGTCTGATGCAATGCAGTTTTTAGTCCGGAGCAGTGCGTTCTTTTGTCTGATGCAGTACATACGACGATTGTGGTGTCGCAAAAAAAACAAAGTGTCCGTATTACCATCTGATGCAGTGTAGTTTTCAGTCCGAAGCAGTGCGTTCTTCTGTCTGATGCAGTACACACGATGATTTTGGTGTCGCAAAAAAACAGAGTGTCCGCATTTCGGTAAATTCGAAACTGCTCTTAATCCGTAATGAATTAGAGGGAGTGTTCTATATGAAAAGTAGCGTCTCGGAGATATCTTTCCAACCCTGTATCGTTTGGATCATTTCGACCAGCGGTTTGTAAAAATTTCATGAAAAACGGACGCTACCTCTCGTAGTCAGCCGCACGATTTTCAAAATTAAGTAAAAACCGTAAGGAATTTAAAAAACATTTCAACATATGAAAGTTGCGCCTCGTTTGTAGCTTTCCAACGACGTATCATACGCCTCGTTCCGACAAACGATTAAAAAACTGCAGCTAAAACAGTACCGAAAATTGCAAAAAATTCAAAAAAACATAATTCCGCGATTTCTTAAATTCAAAACTACTCTTAAACCGTAGTGAATTAGAAAACATAATAGATTTGAAAAAGATGCGCGCCGACGATATCTTTCCAACGGTGTATCATATGCTTCATTCCGACGAGCGGTTTAGAAAAAAACGCAAAAAAACGCTCGCTGCCGTTATTCGTCGGTGGCATCGTTTTCAAAACTGCTCTTAAGCCGTGCGAAATATCGAAAAGTGTTCAACATGGCAAAGTAGCGCATAATCCATACCTTTTCAACGGTTTATTACGCGCATTGTTCCGGCAAACGGTTAAAAAACTAGAGCAAAAAAGGTACCGAAAAAACAACACGTACAGTTTTTTCAACATGAAGTTCACTGGTCTCTCTGTTGCATTATGCGTGCAGTGCCTCGTGTTATGCGTGCAGTGTGGAAGTATTATGAGAATATTATTCTCATAATGTTATGAGAATAGACCGGCTGTATATATATATATATATATATATATAGGAAAATGGTTGTGTCCTCCTGTGAGTACGTACTCCCGCTCCTTATATACCATATTGATGAATCTTTATACCTCTTTATTATTTTTAATATACTTCATTAGTAATTATTAGATACCACAAAATGATTTTCATGAAAAAATTCTTGCGAGTCTACATATTTTAAATGTTTACGTATATACTGATGTGTTTGTTTGTGAAAAAAATATATTATAGAAAGTATGTCGCAGAGGATATTTTTTCAACAAAACTCGTATTGGGGTATCTTAGAATATTTAATGAAGTATATTAAGAATAATATAAAGGTATAACTAATGCGTATATGAGGTATATTGAGGATGGGAGTACATACTCCCAGGAGTATAGAAGAGGAGTCCAGTAGCTCTGAAAGTCAAGATGAGTGATCGTGCGTGGATGTACACCGATCACACTGATCAGAACAAATGGAGCACTCGATGGTTCACAAAAACCAAAGGGTTTGTGAAAACCGCATTTGCAAATGGCCAGACGAAAACTTGGTGCCCCTGTGTCCGATGCGACAATTGGGAAAAGAGGACAGAGGCTGAAATGGGCAAACACCTGCAGAAGAGTGGTTTTACGCCCGGTTATACAGTGTGGACATTTCATGGTGAGTCTGCGCAACGTGAAAGAGTTGAGGTGGTTCGTTGTCGCACCGACGAGCATGGTATCGGGATGGAAAACATGGTGCAAGACTTTGATGATGCTCATGATTCGGATGAGGAGATGGAGGAATCTGCAAAGGCCTTCAATGAAATGTTGGAGTCTTCAAAACGTCCGCTCCACGAGCACACTTAGCTTTGTCAGTTGGATGCCATCTCACAAGTAATGGCTCCGAAGGCTTAGTTCAACTTGGTCAGAGAATTCTACGATGCAATGATGACAGTATTTGGATGCTTTCTACCCAAAGGTGATGTAATGCCTGCAAACCTATACCAGTTGGACAAAATCCTCCGTGCACTGAAGATGCCCTATGAGAAGATACATGCATGTGAGAAAGGATGTGCCTTATTTAGGCTTCACTATGCGGACTTGAACTATTGTCCCATTGGCAAGTCTTCCAGGTATGTTGTAGTAGACAACGGTATGGGTGAGAAGACGCAGACCAAAATCGCCGTCAATGTTCTTCGATATATGCCAATCGTACCAAGACTTCAACGTCTTTTCATGGTCGAAGAGACGGCCAGACAGATGCCATGGCACAAAACGGGCAAAAGAACCGAACTAGATGCAGATGGGAATCTGATGATGGTACACACATCGGATGGTGTTGCGTGGAAGAAGTTTGAGGAATTACATGGGGATAAAGCGGTAGATCCAAGGCATCCTCGAATCTGCGTTAGCACGGATGGGTTCAGTGTGTTAGGTGTGGGGGCAACCCAATACAGTTGTTGGCATGTATTTGTCATTCCACTGAATCTCCCCCCGGACAGATTATGCAAAGAAAGAACATTTTTCTGACGTTGATAATTCCAGGGCCCAACTATCCGGGGAAGAACATCACTGTGTATATGCAGCCGCTTAAGGACGAATTGCAAGAAGCTTGGGATAATGGGTTCAAGACATACGACGCCTATAGCAAAAAGAATTTCATAATGCGTGTCCAGTACATGTACTCGACGCATGACTTGCCGGCGTATGCACTATTCGTTG
>LR738713.1:169602318-169624660 GCA_902687465.1 Secale cereale | reverse complement strand
ATTTTTGGTAAATTGTTCGGCATAGAGGGGAAGTCAAAGGATAATACTAAGGCTAGAGTCAATCAAGAGGAGCTATGTGATAGACCGTTACAAAACATGCAAGAACCGAAAGGAAAAAAGAATTGGACGAAGCCAAAGGCATGGTTCAATTTTGGAAGGCCAACTATGAGAGAAATTATCTTGTGGCTGCAACAGTAGTTGATGTTCCCCGACGGGTATGCAGCGAATCGAAAGAGGGGAGCGAGTCTTGATAAATTGAAGATGTTTGGTCTCAAGAGTCATGGTTGGCACATACGGATTGAGCGGGTAATGCCGGTGATATTGCGTGGCTTCATCCCCGAGGATGAATGGCTAGTACTGGCAGAGCTGAGCTATTTCTTCCGTGTTCTTTGTGCGAAGGAACTATCGCCTGGCCTGCTAGAAGAAATGGAAGAGTTGGCGCCGGAGTTGATCTGCAAGTTAGAGAAGATCTTTCCGCCGGCCTTCTTTAATCCAATGCAGCACTTGATTTTGCATCTCCCAACCGAGGCAAGATTGTGGGGGGCGTGCAAAATCATTGGTGCTACACAACTGAGAAGATGCAGAAGACACTACAAGTAAAATGTAAAAATAAACGTAGAATTGAAGCATCGATGGCTGAGGCATTCATTACCGAGGAAGTGGCAAACTTCGTGACAGCACACTATGAAGCGAAAAATCGTCAATTGCATAATCTGAAGCCTTGGTACAATGCTCATGACCCTAAAAAGGGTGGATCCAACCTCAGCCTATTCAAAGGGGATGTCGCACCAGCCGGTGCTTCTAATTCATTAACGTTGGATTTCAAAGAATGGCTGACCATTTTGTTGTATATCTTCAAAAACCTAATAGAAGTGCAGCGGTACATCGAGTAAGTTCTCGGTACATTGTTTTGCAACTTTTATTTTCTTTGAACTACTCTTATTCCTGGATATTTCATACAGTCGATACGTCAACATATTCTCTTGGTTCAAACAAACGGTATCATTTCTTTTGCTAATTTGCGCCTAATGCAACAATCCATTCGTATTAAACTTGTAGGTAATTCAGAGTCTATGGACACCGAATTGAGACAAGTCACTAATGGTTTTGACTATAAGGTCCGTTCATTTGACAAATACGACATCAACGGGTATCGCTTTCGTACCTATGGCAAAGTGCTATCTACGGCCGACCGAAAGTCTACAAATTGTTGTGTATCTGCTATCGGCGAAGGAGGTACCGAGTATTATGGGAGAGTTGAAGCTATTTATGAACTTCTATTCTATGGTGAAAACCCACCGACTGTTGTAGTCTTCAAATGTTATTGGTTTCAGCCGAAGGAAACTAGAAGGAATCCTGAACATATAGGGCTAGTTGAAATCAAACAAAGCACCCATTTAGATCTTTAAGAGCATGGCGATGGTTTTATTTTATAGAAATTGTTGAACTCTCTTGCTACACTTATATTATTTAGAGAGTCCATAAAAACAGGATGGTAATCTGCTTGGGTTATGAATTTAGTCCTAATATGATAGGCATCCAAAGGAGATATAATAAAAACTTTCATATATAGAGCATTGAATACTATGAAAAGTTTGACTCCTTATAACTATTTTGAGATGTTGAGATGGTATTATTAGAGTCATGCTAGTGGTAGTTTGTGAAGTCAAAGAAATAACTGTGTTAAGGTTTGTGATTTCCTTAGCATGCATGAATGGTCTCCTAACTTTGTAACAAAATTGGAGAGCATTGTATCTTGATTGTTTATCTTTGCATTAAGGTCGAGGGTGCGTGATAGTTAACCCCTACCAACCTTCCCTCTAGGGGTATGTGTCGTAGTACTTTTCTTCGAGGGCTAATAGACTTTTTGCAATAAGTATGTGAGTTCTTTTTGACTAGTGTTGAGTCCATGGATCATACGCACTCTCACCCTTCGACCTTTCTAGCCACTCTAGTGCCGCGCAACTTTCGCCGGTGCATCAAACTACCTTATATCCTTCCTCAAAACAACCACCATACCTACCTATTATGGCATTTCCATTGACATTCCGAGATATATTGCCATGTAACTCCACTGTTCTGTTTATTATGACACACATCATCATTGTCATATTGCTTTGCATGATCATGTAGTTGACATAGTATTTGTGGTAAATCCACGGTTCATATTTTTTTATACTTGTCACTCTTGATCATTGCACATCTCGGTACACCACTAGAGGCATCCATATAGAGTTATAGATTTGTTCTAGTATCGAGTTGTAAGTAAATAAAAGTGTTATGATCATCATTATTAGAACATTGTCCCATGCGAGGTTATAAATAAAGAGGTCGAAAGAGTCTCCAAAAAAAGAGAAAAGGGTCTCCAAAAAAAGAGGATCATAAAAATAGTAGAGAAAAAATGAGAGAAAAAGAGAGAAGGGCCAATGTTAATATCCTTTTCCACACTTGTGCTTCAAAGTACCACCATGTTCTTCATGATAGAGAGTCTCCTATGTTGTCACTGCCATATACTAGTGGGAATTTTTCATTATAGAACTTGGCTTGTATATTCCAATGATGGGTTCCTCAAATGCCCTAGCAGGGCCGGTCCTGAGATTTTGGGGGCCCGAGGCCAAACTAAAACTCGAGGCCCTTAATATAGACATAATAATAATAACAATAAAATATGTATATATGAAATATTATCAATAGCAATTAAATGAATTCAAAATCAGAATGTGAATCAAATAATTTATACATATTACCTTAAAATTTTCTTCTAAGTTCCTCGATGCAAAGTTATTTATGAATTATGATAGGGTCGATGTCAATCTCATCCAATAATTTCTTCTCGATGCCAAAGCCATTCAACCTCTCATAAGTCATTGTTGACCTCAAATAATTCTTCAATAATTTCAACTTCAAAAAGCTTCTTTCGGCCGATGCGACCATGACAAGCACAGTAAATAAGATGCGGCAAGCAATGGAGATATTAGAATAGCAATAAACTTCTTTGAAATGCTAAAAGATCTCCATACCAGACACATAATAGAAGATCTTACAACAGAAGCAAAAAAACTTTGTCAAGATCTTTTGAATAAACTAGCCACTTTCTGTCCTGTTTCTCTTCATTGCGAAATTTCCTATATGAGCTTCCTGCTTCATCTACATGGTATTCTTTTTTTCCTCTCTCACAGCCTTTTTCAACTAAAATGTCTCTTGCTTTAGTATGAAGATTGTCCAGATTGCTTGGATCATAAATATTAGGAGTATGAGCATGTTGTTCATCAAGATTAGCAGACTATACATGTGCATCTGATGAATTAGTTACATTCTCGAAGCCGCTTACATTGTTACCACTGATGTTGGTGTCGACATTTTCTACTCCCTGGTCATATTCTGAATTCCCAATAGGTTACTGCTCTTCCTCTATGGCAACCATCACAAACTTATCATCTTGCTTTATCGAAGCAGTGGAAGCACCAATTTTACTCTTGAGAAACTTGTGCATATCTCTGTGTTGTGATTGTACCAATTTACCCACGACCTTATTTATTTTCCTTTTATCTCTACCGGATGCATATGTCTTGTTTCTTTATGACATGATAACGCATAATGCTGGATTTTTTTTGCATCAATTTGTGAACTTTACCGGCTTATGCATCAAGGAACGGCAATATGATATTACTACCTGATGGTTCATTCAGTGATGAGCGTTAGTGCGTGTGCCAAGTGCCAACATAGAATTGCAGATGGGTGTCCATGGAATTGAAATCAGCGGCAAACTAGATTAGACGTATTTCTACTGCCTATACAGAATTACACATGGGGTCCCTAGGAACTGAAATCGGTAGCTAATTAGGAAGGAAATTACCAGGACGCATGAGGGAGGAGGCGGCAATATCAGTACGAACGTCGGGCGGCGGCGGCTTAGGGCTCGAATAGCTGCGCCTGCCTGATTACCTTGATGGAATTGGAAAGGCTTGTGTAGGTCGCTCCATTTTTCACGTGAAGGTCTCGCTCTCAACTGAATCGATCGCTGGGATGGGCAGATCAGCCTGTTGCTTGCTGCGCTCGTACGTGAAGCCCTTTAATTTTTTTCCTAACGTAGGACCATAACGAATCTAGGCTTAGTTGTTGCATAGCTGGGTGGGGCCCCTGGATTTTAGGGGCCCGGGGCGGCCGCCCCCCTGCCCCCCCCTCAGGGCCGGCCCTATGCCCTAGGTCTTCATGAGCAAGCAAGTTGATGCACACCCACTAGTTTTCTTTTGACCTTTCAAACACTTATAACTCTAGTGCATCCGTTACATGGCAAACCCTACTCAGTCACATTGATATCAATTGATGGACATCTCCATAGTCCATTGATTTGCCTAGTTGATGTGAGACTTTCTCCCTCCATTTGTCTATCACCACCTTCTATTCCACCCACAGTGCTATGTCCATGGCTCACGCTCATGTATTGCGTGAAGAGTTGAAAATGTCTAAGAATTTTAAAGTATGAAAACAATTGCTTGATTGACATTGGGATGGGCATGGTTTATACTTTGTGTTAAGAAGAGGGAGCATAAAAGACTATATGATTTTGTAGGGATGACTTTCTTTAGCCATGTTATTTTTTGAAGCTTTATAGGTTGCTTTTAGTATGCTTGAAGTATTATTGTTTTGATATTGATAAACTTTTTCTTTGAGTCTTACGGATCTGAACATTCATGCCACAATAAAGAAGAATCACATTGATAAATATATTGGGTAGCATTCCACATCAAAAATTCTGTTTATATCATTTACCTAATCGAGCACAAGCAGGAATTAAGCTTGGGGATGCTTGATACATCTCCAACGTATCTATAATTTATGATTGTTCCATGGTATTATATTATCTATTTTGGATGATTTATATGCATTAATATGCTATTTTATATTGTTTTTGGGACTAACCAATTAACCTAGAGCCCAATGCTAGTTTCTATTTTTTCCTTGTTTTTGAGTTTCATAGAAAAGGAATATCAAACGGAGTCCAAACTGAACGAAGGTTTAGGTGGATTTTTCTTGGACCAGAAGACATCCAGATGACTTGGAGTACACGTCAAGGAAGCCACGAGGCGGCCACAAGGACGGAGGACGCGCCCTGGGGGGTAGGGCGCGCCCCCACCCTTATGGGCCCCTATGACTCCACCGACCTATTTCCTACGCCTATATATTCACATATATTCCAGAAACCCTATAAGAGGCATCAAAACCACTTTTCCACCATTGTAACCTCCTATATCCACACGATCCCATCTGGAGGCCTTTTCCGATACTCTGCCGGAGGGGGATTTGACCACGGAAGGCATCTACATCAACACCATTGCCCTTCCGATGAAGCGTCAGACGTTTACCACAGACCTGCGGGTCCATAGCTAGTAGCTAGATGGCTTCTTCTCTCTCTCTCTCTCTCTCTCTCTCTCTCTCTCTCTCTCTGATTCTCAATACCATGTTCTCCTCGATGTTCTTATAGATCTATCCGATGTAATCTTCTTTTGCGGTGTGTTTGCCAAGATCCAATGAATTGTGGATTTATGATAAGCTTATCTATGAATATTATTTGAGTCTTCTCTAAATTCTTATATGCATGATTTGATATCTTAGTAATTCTCTTCGAACTATCGATTTGGTTTGACCAACTAGATTGGTTTTTCTTGCAATGGGAGAAGTGATTTGCTTTGGGTTCAATCTTGCGGTGCTCAATCCCAGTGATAGAAAGGGACATGACACGCATTGTATTCCTGCCATCTAGGATAAAAAGATGGGGTTTTCATCATATTTCTTGAGTTAATTCTGCTACATCATGTCATCTTACTTAATGCGTTACTCTATTATTTATGAACTTAATACTCTAGATGCAGAATCGTTTCGGTCGATGTGTGGAGTAATAGTAGTAGATGCAGATAGAAGTCGGTCTACTTGACAAGGACGTGATGCCTATATTCATGATCATTGCCTTAGATATCATCATAATTATGCGCTCTTCGATCAATTGTTTGGCACTAATTTGTGCACCCACCATAATATTTGCTATCATGAGAGAAGCCTCTAGTGAAACCTATGGACCCGGGGTCTATTTTCCATCTTATAATTTTCCTGTCTACTATTTTGCAATCTTTTTCTTTCCAATCTATAAACCAAAAATACCAAAAATATTTACTTTATAGGTTATTTATCTCTATCAGATCTCACTTTCGCAAATAACCGTGAAGGGATTGGCAACCCTTTATTGCGTTGGGTGCAAGTTGTTTATTGTTTGTGCAGGTATTTGGTGATTTGGGCATTGTCTCCTACTAGATTGATACCTTAGTTCTCAAACTAAGGGAAATACTTACTCTCCTTTGCTGCATCACCCTTTCCTCTTCAAGGGAAAAACCAATGCAAGCTCAAGAGGTAGCACTCAACTTCATACCTTACAACTCAAGCAAGAACTCCTTCTTTGACTGATCCATTTTGAACTCCTTCAAAATCCTTTCAAGGTATGTACTCATCGAAAATCTTATCAAGCGTCTTGATCTATCTTAATAGATCTTGATGCCCAATATATAAGCAGCTTCACCGGGGTCTTTCATTGAAAAATTCTTATTCAAGTATCATTTTATACTATCCAGAAATTCTACATCATTTACAATCAATAATATGTCATCCACATATAGTATCAGAAATGCTATAGAGCTCCCACTCACTTTCATGTAAATACAGACTTCACCGTAAGTATGTATAAAACCATATGCTTTGATCACCTCATCAAAGCGTATATTCCAACTTCGAGTTGCTTGCACCAGTCCATTAATGGATCACTCTAGCTTGCACGCTTTGTTAGCACCTTTAGGATCGACAAAACCTTCTGGTTGCATCATATACAACTCTTCTTTCAGAATTCCATTAAGGAGTGCAGTTTTGACATCCATTTGCCAAATTTCATAATCATAAAATGCGGCAATTGCTAACATGATTCGGACAGACTCAAGCATAGCTACGGGTAAGAAAGTCTCATCATAGTGAACTCCTTGAACTTGTCAAAAACCTTTCTCAACAAGTCGAGCTTGGTAGACAGTGATATTACCATGAGCGTATGTTTTCCTCTTGAAGATCCATTTATTCTCATTGGCTTGCCGATCATCGGGCAAGTCCACAAAAGTACACACTTTGTTCTCATACATGGATCCTATCTCAGATTTCATGGCCTCAAGCCATTTATCAGAATCTGGGCTCATCATAGCTTCTTCATAGTTTGAAGGTTCGCGGTTGTCCAACAACATGACTTCCAGGACAGGGTTACCGTACCACTATCGTGTGGTACGTGTTCTGGTCGACCTTTGAGGTTTGATAGTAACTTGATCCGAAGTTTCATGATCATTATCATTAGTTTCTTATCTAGTTGGTGTAGGCATCAAGTGAATGGTTTTCTCTGATGGTCTACTTTCCAATTCGTGCGAAGGTACAATTACCTCATCAAGTTCAACTTTCCTCCCACTCACTTCTTTCGAGAGGAACTCCTTCTCTAGAAAGGACCCATTCTTAGCAATAGAATTCTTGCCTTCGGATCTGTGGTAGAAGGTGTACCCAACAGTTACTTTTGGGTATCCTATGAAGACGCACTTCTCCGATTTGGGTTCGAGCTTATCACGCTGCAGTTTTTCTCAAACGCATCGCAACCCAAAGCTTTAAGAAACGACAACTTTGGTTTCTTGCCAAACCATAACTCATACGGTGTCGTCCCAACGGATTTAGATGGTGCCCTATTTAACTGTAACATCCCAATTTTCAATTTGGATGTTATCATAGATCATTCATATGCATTCATCGTTTGAGTATTTTGAGTTTGAGTTTATCTAAAAATTGATCCAAAACATTAAGCAACTCAAGGACTCAAGAGAGAGAATTGGAAGTTTTCCGATAAGAAACCCACTATGTTTTTCTAGCAGGGTTGGACCAATAGTATTTTTGCCAAATCTCATTCTTCAATATTTAAAATAAGTGAGAGAAGATAATATGACTTCTTCAAAAAACATAATAAAAATATTGGAGTTTGATTTTTTGAGTAAAAATAAATTTTATTGGATTTTGATTTGTAATTCAATATTTTAAAATTTGCATTTAAAAGTTATTTTATTTTAGGCATTTTTATTTTAGAAAGATATTCACTTTGTCCCAAATATTAGGTGGGAACGAGGAAAATTGTTTCTGAAATTTTTAGGATTTTTTTAATATTTTATTTGTTTTTTTTTCGTTCGGGCGGTGTTCTTAAAAAAAATCCCGCCCGACTGGGCCGAAGGCCCAGCCGAGCAGGCCAGCCCACGTGGCCCCGGCGCCTTCCTCCCACGCGGGAGAGACCACGCCGCCGCCACCGTCCGAGTCTGGCCTAGGCACGACTCCCGAGCCGTCCTGGCGCCCCCTCCCACAAGAAACCCCCCTCGGACCTTTAAAAGGCGAGCCCCGCCGCCGCCTCCACCCCACCCCGCCACCCGCTGCCGCCCCGCCTCCTAGCCACCGCAGCCGCGGCGCGCCTCGCCGCCCCGCCGCCGCCTGCTGCTGCTGCTGTGCGCCGCCGTCGCCGCCCGCTGCCGCGCCGCCGACCGTCATCGCCACCGAAGCCCTGCCCCGTCGACACCGCCGGTTCCCGCCGCCGCCGTTGACCTCGTCACCGTCATTGACCGGTAAATTACTGATAGTTTTTTTCAGTTTTCCTCAGTTTATTCTTAGGGTTAGGGTTTTCTCGGTTGTTGTTTTCGATCAGTTCTAATTAGCGGACGTTCGTCCGTTAAACCGCTGTATGCGAACGGATTCGTTCGTTAGTTTTTGTTAGAGAATGTTCGTTCGTTAGTTCTTTTGTTATTCTGTTTTTTTTTCTCGCCCAGGAACCTATCTGCGAATACTTTATATGACAGATTAGTCCCTAATCTTTAAACCCTCGTTACTTTTTACTCGTTAATCGGAATTAGATGAAACTAACGCCAATTTCTTCGTTTTGATCTCTTCTTTCCAGTAGTGCAACTCAAATTTGATTTTGAAAATTTTAAAAGTCGATTTCAAATAGATTTGTATTTGAACTTCGTTTGATCATAACTTGAGTTTCGTAACTCCGTTTTAGTTGATTCTTTAGAAAATCGAAGCTCATGATCCAAACTTTCTGATAAGACCAAATTCATTCAATTTTGGAACTGTTAGAAATTGTTTTTAGTCGCAAGACCTATTTTCTTGTTTTCGAAATCTTTCGAGTTTCGTTCTTCGATTCTGTTGCATGATTTCTTATGTATGCTATTGTTTGATTGCGATAGAATTTCCGGAGTGCGAAGCGTGCTACTACAAGTCACTAGGTTTCAGCGATCGTCAACAAGGCAAGTTCATACTTTGATCATACTTTCCGATACCCAGTTTTATTGCATTAGTTCTATCCTCGAAGATTGCATGAGTAAGACTTGATCACATGTGGTATTTGCTTAGTATTTCATGAGGTAGGAACCCAATGACTTGAGATCAACCCAAGGGAATATACACTTTGTTACTTATTGCTTAGCCATGCTTGTAGACGTGGATTGGTATGTGAGATTTCATGAAAGTTGTGAGTGTAATAACAACCAAGGGAATGTTTAAGGTGGTAACTTTAATACACCACTGGGTGGATTGGTTGCAGGGCACCTACAGAATCCAGTGTTGTCCTAGGAAATCCCGGAGGACTCGTGTGATTATCCTATGGAATGCCACCGAGGCTCAAAGGGATCATATATCATTCATGCCTAGAAACTTCCGTGTGCAATCACAAGCCATTATGGGCTCTGGCATAGTTGAGTATATTGTGTGAGCTCTTTCAATGGTAGACTAGCAGATGTACGGGAAAGTAGGTGCACCGGTCTACCCAGGGTAAAGAGTAAATGCTTCTGAAATACTGTGTCTCGGTCATCCGGTTCTCAAATACCATGCAGTGCAAGAAATTAAACGGAGGCGATCGAGTCCTGTCGGGAAAAGTGCACAAACCTCTGCAGAGTGTACAAACTATTCATGAGTAGCCGTGTCCCCGGTTAAGGACATATTGAGTATCCTGGTATTTGAATTATTGACTGATCTCAACACTCTATCTAATTAATTTGTTGGGTTATTAATGACTTTCGTTAATTCGGGATTGAGATGGGGGAGCCACTCTCAATGTTTGCTAAATTAAACTGAGTAGTAAATAAAATTTATTCCATTGTTGTAGGGAAAAATATCTTTATGCAAAAAAGTAACCTTACATTCGCCACCAGCCAAATATGCATGTAGTTATAGATTTTTGTTCTCGTTATTACTATAGTGTGTTCATGCCAGCATATTCAATGTGCTGACCTACATGGCCATAACGTATCATGTTGCAGAGTTTTCAGACGAATATTAAGGTGCGATAGGTCGTTGTCATGCACTCAATGTTTGCCGTGGAGTTGGATGGACTCAACTACTCTTCATAGCTTCCGCAGTTTATTATTGTTAGATGGCCTTCAACCATATTCGTGTAATGGATATTGCCTCTTCGAGGACTTTCGATGTAATAAGCGTGATTGAAACTCTGTTATAAATCCTAGAGTATGGTGTGTGTTAGCACACCGATCCAGGGATGACACTGAGCACAAAGACTTCGATTCATTGGAATCGTGGTCTCTACATTAACGTGAATGAAGATGTCTCTAATGCATAACCCCAAAAAAGATAAAGTCAAATCGGTAAGAGACATCATAGAACGCACCTTATCTAATAGAGTACGGTTACGATGTTCGGACACGCCATTATGTTGTGGTGTTCCAGGTGGCGTGATCTGTGAAACTATTCCACATTGTTTTAAATGAAGAACAAACTCGTAACTCAAATATCAGCCTCTGCGATTGGATCGTAGAAACTTTATTTTCTTGTTACGATGATTCTCTACTTCACTCTAAAATTCTTTGAACCTTTCAAATGTTTCAGACTTGTGTTTCATCAAGTAGATATACCTATATCTACTCAAATTATGTGTGAAGGTGAACATCTCTATGTTGATCATATCTACTATATGACTCATGTTCGACCTTTCCATCTCTAGTGTTTTGAGGCCATGTCTGCACATGCTAGGATCGTCATGTTTAACCCAAGTATTCCGCATGTGTAAAACTGTCTTACACCCGTTCTATGTGAACGTAGAGTCTAGCACACCCGATCATCACGTGGTGTCTCAAAACGACGAACTGTAGCAATGGTGCATACTCGGGGAGAACACTATTATCTTGAAATTGAGTGAAGGGATCGTCTTATAATGCTACCTCTGTACTAAGCAAAATAAGATGCATAAAAGATAAACATCACATGCAATCAAAATGTGTGACATGATATGGCCATCATCATCATGTGCTTTTGATCTCCATCTCCAAAGGATCGCCATGATCTCTATCGTCACCGACTCGACACCTTGATCATCATCGTTGCATCGTGGTCGTCTCGCCAACTATTGCTTCTACAACTATTGCTAACTTAGAGCGATAAAGTAAAGCAATTACATGGCGCTTGCATTTCATACACCCTAAGGCTCCTTCTTGTTGCCGATAATTTACAAAACATGATCATCTCAAACAATAATGTATAACTCCTCACGTCTTGATCATATGACATCACAACATGCCCTGCAAAAACAAGTTAGATGTCCTCCACTTTGTTGTTGCAAGTTTTACGTGGCTACTACAGGCTTCTAGCAAGAACCATTCTTACCTACGGCCCAAAACCACAATGGTGATTTATCAAGTTTACTGTTTTAACCTTCAACAACGACCAACTGTAGTCAAATTCGATTCAACTAAAGTAGGACACACAGACACTTGCAAGCCTCTTTTATGCAAAACAAGTTACATGTCTGTTGGTGGAACCGGTCTTATGTACATGGACATGTAAGGTTGGTCCGGGCCGCTTCATCTTACAACGCCGCCGAATCAAAATAAGACGTTGGTGGTAAGCAGTATGACGATCACCGCCCATAACTCATTGTGTTCTACTCATGCATACCATCTGTGCATACATCTGGCTTTGATACCTCTTTTGGGAAATGTTGCATGGAAAACAAAAAGATTCTATGCACATGCAATGATGTATCTACAGAGATGCATAGCATCGAGGGGGAGAGTGTGTCTACGAACCCTCATAGACCATAAGCGGAAGAGTTTCACAATGAGGTTGATGTAGTCGAACTTCTTCGCGCTTCAAGCGATCATGTATCGAACGCGCGACACCTCCGCGTTCTGCACAAGTTCAGCTCGGTGATGTACCTCGCCTTCTTGATCCAGAAAGACGTCGAGGTAGTAGATGAGTTCCCTCAGCACGACGGTGTGGTGACGGTGATGTTGAATTAATCTCCGCAGGGCTTCCCCTAAGCACTACGATAATATGACCGGGGAAGTAAATGGTGGACGGGGGTGCCACACACGGCTAAGACAATATTGTGTCTCCTTATGAGGCCCCCTCCCCACATATATATAGGTGGGAGGGGAGGCAGCCAGGGCGCGTCCTAGGGTTAACCGTCGCCCCCTAAGGGCCTTGCCTTTCCATGCGCCCCCTTCCATGTATTCATGAAGGGGAAGGAAAGAGGGGGTGAGGGAAGGAAGTGGGAATCCTAATCCACACTTTCCTTTCCCTTTCCCCCTTTCCTTATCCTCCTCCTATGGCCCTATAGGGCGCACCAGCCCCTTGTTGGCTGGTGCTACTTCTCGAGCTTGCGTTGTATTCCCTCGAAGAGGAAAGGGAGATGCATCATAGTAGCGTAAGTATTTCCCTCAGTTTTTGAGAACCAAGGTATCAATCTAGTAGGAGACCACGCGCGAGTCCCTCGCACCTGCACAAACAAATAAGAACTTCGCAGCTAACGCGATAAGGGGTTGTCAATCCTTTTACGGTCACTTATGAAAGTGAGATCTGATAGAGATGATAGTTTATATTTTTGGTATTTTTGTTTATAAGAACAGAAAATAAAACCGGTAAAAGTAAAGTAGATGTAGATTGATATGTTGAGAATAGACCCGGGGGCCATAGTGTTCTCTAGTGGCCTCTCTCATGATAGCGATATTCTATGGCGGGTAAACAAATTACTGTCGAGCAATTGATAGAAAAGCGAATAATTATGAGACTATCTAGGCATGATCATTGTATATAGGCATCACGTCCGAGACAAGTAGACCGAAACGATTCTGCATCTACTACTATTACTCCACACATCGACCGCTATCCAGCATGCATCTAGTGTATTGAGTTCATAAGAACAGAGTAACGCCTTAAGCAAGATGACATGATGTAGAGGGATAAACTCAAGAAATATGATATAAACCCCATCTTTTTATCCTCGATGGCAACAATACATTACATGCCTTGCTGCCTCTACTGTCACTGGGAAAGGACACCGCAAGATTGAACCCAAAGCCAAGCACTTCTCCCATTGCAAGAACTATAGATCTAGTAGGCCAAACCAAACCAATAATTCGAAGAGACTTGCAAGGATATTATGGGCACACATAAAAAGTTCAGAGAAGAACCAAATATTTCTCATAGATAATCTTGATCATAAACTCACAATTCATCGGATCTCGACAAACACACCGCAAAAAGAGATTACATAGAATAGATCTCCTCGAAGACCGAGGAGAACTTTCTATTAAGATCCAGAGAGAGAGAAGAAGCCATCTAGATACTAGCTATGGACCCGAAGGTCTGTGGTAAACTACTCACAACTCATGGTGAGGGCGATGATGATGATGATGAACAACTCCGTGATGGATCGTGGAGCTCCGGAACAGGCTCCAAGATGGGATCTCACAGGAACAGAAGGTTACGGCGGTGGAATTAGGGTTTTCTCTCTATTGCTGATGGTTTCAGGGTACGTAGACTTATATAGGAGGAAGGAGGACACCGGGGGCGCGCCCCCACCCTCGTGGGCCCCTCGTGGCTCTTCTGACATGGTTCTCATGTTCTCCGTGCGTGATTTTCTCCAAAAATATCTCTTGTGAAGGTTTCATTCCTTTTGGACTCCGTTTGATATTCTTTTTCCGCAAAACCCTGAAACAGGCAAAAAACAACAATCTGGACTGGGCCTTTGGGTTAGTACGTTAGTCCCAAAAATGATATAAAAGTGTAAGATAAGGCCCATTAAACAACCAAGACTTCATAAATAATAGCATGGAGAAATAAAAAATTATAGATACATTGGAGACGTATCAGCTGGTGTGTTCCTTCACAAGGCCCATATGACGCAAAGGATTGCCGGGGGTACCCGAAACACCTTCCAGTGACCGATAAGTACCCGATACCCTCCGAAACACTTCCGGTGTTCAAATCTCATCATCCTATATATCAATATTTACCCCTCGACCATTTCGAGTCTCCTCTTCATGTCCGTGATAACATCCGGGACTCCGAACAAAATCCGGTCAACAAATCACATAACTCATATAACACTATATTGTCAACGAACGTTAAGCATGCAGACCCTACGGGTTCGAGAACTATGTAGACATAACCAAGACACCTCTCCAGCCAATAACCAATAGAGGAACCTGGATGCCCATATTGGCTCCTACATATTCTACGAAGATCTTTATCGATCGAACCGTTTTGACAAGATACACAATTCACTTTGTCAATCGGTATGTTACTTGCCCGAGATTCGATCCTCGGTATCTCTATACCTAGTTCAATATCGTTATCAGCAAGTCTCTTTACTCGTTCTGTAATACATCATCACGTGACTAACTCATTAGTCATTTTCTTGCGAGGCTTATTATGATGTGTATTACTGATCAGAGGGCCAGAGATACCACTCCAATACTCGGAGTGACAAATCCTAACCTTGATTCACGCCAACCCAACAAGACACCTTCGGAGGTACCTGTAGAGCATCTTTATAATCACCCAGTTATGTTGTAACGTTAGATAGCACATAAGGTATTCCTCCGGTATCCGGGAGTTGCATGATCTCATAGTCAAAGGTATATGTATTTGACATACATGAAAGCAGCAGCAAAACTGAATGATCAAATGCTAAAATAACGGATGGGTCTTGTCCATCACATCATTCTCATAATGATGTGATCCCATGATCAAATGACAACTCATGTCCATGGTTATGAAACCTTAACCATCTTTGATTAACGGCTAGTCTATTAGAGGCTTACTAGGGACATTGTATTTGTTTATGTATTCACACATGTATTTAGGTTTCAATACAATTCTAGCATGAATAATAAACCTTTATCATGATTATGGAAATATAATAATAACCACTTTATTATTGCCTCTATGGCATACTTGCATCAGTTTTCTAGGTCGACAAAGAGCTTAAAACCCAATCTCTGCATTCAATAATGCACGAAACCATCTTTATTATATTATTCAACAGTCTGACAAAACAAGCACACTCATCAATTCAAACCCACATTTCTTGCGATTTTTGTGGCCACACCTACGATTTTTGTCGCATCAACACACAACATCAAAACCGGTGGCCCGACAAACCAGCCCCACAGCGAGCCGAAAGCAACAATCGGTATGGAAAACCATCAACGCACATATCATGCACACACACTCTAGAATCGGCCGCCGCCATCTTCCCTCGTCCCATCTTTAGAAGGGATCAACACATTGACCTTGCCAGGCCAACTATCGATGGCGCCACCGTGACGCCTGGTAGCTCCACCACAGTGTGCTTATGCATTGCCAAGACTCCACAATGCTACGCAACTGAGGCCTGCTGTCGTCGAAGCAGTAGATGCAACACAACTTCGCCTCTTGGCCACTTCAACTAGAACCCGCTCTAATACGATGCCCACATGAGGGAAAACAACAACAAACATGCCGACATCATCCAATCTGAGAGGCCCTGCTCCAGAGTTTCCGCATAGCAACCCGAGCTAAATGGCACATACTACCAAGACGATGCTTGCGCAAGAAAATGGTGTAAATGCAATGCTGCCATCGTTGCCATGACCAAAGTCAGCATGATCGTCACCGACATTCGTGCCACCCCAACTCCACATCTGATTGGATCTGCATAGAGCCGCACTCTACGAAGATGCACATAGTCGTCGGAACACGACAAATGACCTCTAGCCACTCCACACCGACCCCTCTACACGCCGCCCGCTGGCCATGGGCCACACCATGACGGATCTGAACGGGGATCAGATCCACGGCCGCCACCACCAATGATCGCTTTAAAGCATGTTAGAGACTAATCCTCACTGACCCTCCTGCGATGGAGGTGACTGCTACTTCTCGAGCTTGTGTTGTATTCCCTCGAAGAGGAAAGCGTGATGCAGCACAGTAGCGTAAGTATTTCCCTCAGTTTTTGAGAACCAACATATCAATCCAGCAGGAGACCACGCGCGAGTCCCTCGCACCTGCACAAACAAATAAGAACTTCGCAGCCAACGCGATAAGGGGTTGTCAATCCCTTTACGGTCACTTACAAAAGTGAGATCTGATAGAGATGATAGTTTGATATTTTGGGTATTTTTTGATATAAGAACAGAAAGTAAAAGCGGAAAAGTAAAGTAGTTTGTAGATTGATATGTTGAGAATAGACGCCGGGGCCATAGTTTTCTCTAGTGGCTTCTCTCAAGATAGCGATATTCTACGGCGAGTAAACAAATTACTATCGAGCAATTGATAGAAAAGCGAATACTTATGAGACTATCCAGGCATGATCATTATATATAGGAATCACGTCCGAAACAAGTAGACCGAAATGATTCTGCATCTACTACTATTACTTCACACATCGATCGCTATCCAGGATGCATCTAGAGTATTAAGTTCATAAGAACACAATAACGCCTTAAGCAAGATGACATGATGTAGAGGGATAAACTCAAACATAGTGATATAAGCCCCATCGTTTTATCCTTGATGGCAACAATACAATAAGTGCCTTGCTGCCCCTACTGTCACTGGGAAAGGACACCACAAGATTGAACCGAAAGCCAAGCACTTCTCCCATTGCAAGAACTATAGATCTAGTAGGCCAAACCAAACCAATAATTTGAAGAGACTTGCAATGATATTATAATCATACATAAAGAGTTCAGAAAAGAACCAAATATTTTTCATATATAATCTTGATCATAAACCCACAATTCATCGGATCTCGACAAACACACCGCAAAAAGAGATTACATCAAATAGATCTCCTCGAAGACCGAAGAGAACTTGGTATTGAGATCCAAAGAGAGAGAAGAAGCCATCTAGATACTAGCTATGGACCCGAAGGTCTGTGGTAAACTACTCATAACTCATGGTGAGGCGATGATGATGATGTAGAAGCACTCCGTGGTAGATCACCCCTCCGGCGGAGCTCCGGAACAGGCCCAAGATGGGATCTCACATGAACAGAAGGTTGCAACAGTGGAACTAGGGTTTTTTCTGTTGGTCTGATGGTTTTGGGGTACGTAGATATATATAGGAAGAAGGAGGGCACCGGGGGCCAGACGTGGGGCCCACGAGGCAGGGGGGCACGCCCTATAGGGGGGGCGCGCCCCCGACCCTCGTGGACGCCACGTGTGCCGTACTCCGTGGTTCTCAAGTCTCCCGTGCGTATTTTGCTCCAAAAATATCTCTCCCGAAGGTTTCATTCCATTTGGACTCCGTTTGATATTCGTTTTCAGCAAAACCCTGAAATAGGCAAAAAAACAGCAATCTGGACTGGGCCTTTGGGTTAATAGGTTAGTCCCAAAAATTATAGATACGTTGGAGACGTATCAAGCATCCCCAAGCTTAATTTCGGCTCGTCCTCGAGTAGGTAAATGATAAAAACAGAATTTTTGACATGGAATGCTAACCAACATAGTTTTCAATGTAAATCTCTTAATTGTGGCATGAATGTTCAGATCTGAAATATTCAAGACAAAAGTATATATTGACAAAAGAAATAATAATACTTCAAGCATACTAACAAAGCAATCATGTCTTCTCAAAATACTATGGCTAAAGAAAGTTATCCCTACAAAATCATATAGTGTGGCTATGCTCCCTCTTCATCACACAAAATATTCATATCATGCACAACCCCGGTTTCAGCCAAGCACTTGTTTTCATACTATATTATTTCAAAACTTTCAACTTTCACGCAATACTTGAGCGTGAGCCATGGACATAGCACTATGGGTGGAATAGAGTGGTGGTTGTGGAGAAGACAAAAAGGAGGGAGATAGTCTCACATCGACTAGGCGTATCAACGGGCTATGGAGATGCCCATCAATAGATATCAATGTGAGTGAGTAGGGATTGCCATGCAGCGGATGCACTAGAGCTAAAAATGTATGAAAGCTCAACAAAAGAAACTAAGTGGGTGTGCATCGAACTTGCTTGCTCACGAAGACCTAGGGCATTCGAGGAAGCCCATCGTTGGAATATACAAGCCAAGTTCTATAATGTAAATTCCCACTAGTATATGAAAGTCACTAAACATGAGACTCTCTATCATGAAGAACATGGTGCTACTTTGAAGCACAAGTGTGGAAAAAGATAGTAGCAATTGTCCCTTTTTATTTTTTTGGCCTTTCTTTTTTTCCTTTGGCCTTTCTTTTCTTTTTTCTTTTTTTGGAGGGGCTTTCTTTATTTAGCCTTTCCTCACATGGGACAATGCTCTAATAATGATGATCATCACACTAGAACAAAGTATGACCCTATATGAATGCCTCCGGCGGTGTACCGGGATGTGCAATGAATCAAGAGTGACATGTATGAAAAATTATGCATGGTGGCCTACCCACAAATACGGTGTCAACTACATGATCATGCATGGCAATATGACAATATGAAGCGTGTCATATGAACGGAACGGTGGAAAGTTGCATGGCAATATGTTTCAGAATGGCTCTGGAAATGCCATGATAGGTAGGTATGGTGGCTGTTTTGAGGAAGATATATGGTGGCTGTTTTGAGGAAGGTATATAGTGGGTGTGTGGTACCGGCGAAAGTTGCGCGGTACAAGAGAGGCTAGCCATGGTGGAAGGGTGAGAGTGTGTATAATCCATGGACTCAACATTAGTCATAAGAATTCATATAGTTATTGCAAAAATTTACGAGTCATCAACATAAAGCAATCAACGCATGCTCCTAGGGGGGAGGTTGGTCGGAGTTAACCATCGCGCGCCCCCGACCTCCACACAAAGGATGACACTCTACAAATACCTGATGCTCTAACTTTGTCACATAGCGGTTCACCATACGTGCATGCTACGGGAATCACTAACCTTAACACAAGTATTTCTCAATTTCATAATAACTCCACTAGCATGACTCTAATATCACTATCCTCATGTCTCAAAACAATTATCAAGCATCCAACTTCTCATCATATTCAATGCACTTAGTGTGAAAGTTTTTACTACATTGGTCTTGGATGTCTATCATGTGAAGGCTAGTTTTATAGCCAAAGCACATTACCATGCTGTTTTAATAGACTCTCAAAAGGATATAAGTGAAGCATGAGAGATCAACAATTTCTACAAAATATAATCACCATCGTGCTCTAAAACATATAAGTGAAGCACTAGAGAAAAAACTATTCAACTCAAAAGATATAAGTGAAGCACATAGAGTGTTCTAACAATTCCTAGGCCATATTTAACTCTCTCAAGAAGGTGTGTCCAGCAAGGATGATGGTGGCACACTAACAAGGAAAGACTCAAATTATACATGATGCTCCAAGTAAAACACATATCATGTGGTGAATAAAAATATAGCTCCGAGTATAGTTACCGATAGATGAAGACGAAAGAGGGGATGCCTTCCCAGGGCATCCCCAAGCTTAGGCTCTTGGTTGTCCTTGAATTTTACCTTGGGGTGCCTTGGGTATCCCCAAGCTGAGGCTCTGGCCACTCTTTGTTCCATAGTCCATCAAAGCAATACTCAAAACTTGAAAACTTCACAACACAAAACTTAGACAAAAATCTCATGAGCTCTGTTAGTATAAGAAAACAAAAAACTACTCAAAGGTACTATAATGAACTCATTCTTTGTTTATATTGGTGTTAAACCTACTGTATTCCAACTTCTCTATGATTCATACTTCCCAATACTACTCATAGATTCATCAAAATAAGCAAACAACACACAAAAACAGAATATGTCAAAAACAGAACAGTCTATAGTAATCTGTAACTCCAATTTTTTTGAAATAAATTGGTAAACGTGAGGAATTTGTCTATTAATCATCTTCAAAAAGGATCAACTAAATAGCACGCTCTAGTAAAATCTGGTGACCATTCTAGGAAGCGCTAACAATTCTGTTTTTCACAGCAAGATCATATAAACTTCACACAAGTCTTCCCAAAGGTTATACTTGCCACAAACACTAATTAAAACACAAAACCACATCTAAACAGAAGCTAGATGCAATATTTATTCCTAAACAGAAGAAAAAACAAAAAAAATATAAAATTGGGTTGCCTCCCAACAAGCGCTATCGTTTTACGCCCCTAGCTAGGCACGATAGTTCAATGATGCTCACATGAAAGATAAGAATTGAAGCACAAATAGAGCATCATATAGCATGTGAAAATCACATCTAAGTCTAACATACCTCCTATGCATAGGCATTTTATAGGAAAATAAATTAGCACGACTAGCAAGATCTAGCATATGCAAGGAAGAAGAAAGAAACAATAGCAATCTCAACATAACGAGAGGTAATTTAGTGACATGAAGATTTGTACAACCATATATTCCTCTCTCTTAATAATTGCATGTAGGATCATAAGAAAATTCAACAATATAGCTATCACATAACATATTCTCAACACGATCCACATGCATGCAAAGTTGACACTCTTCCAAAATAGTGGGATTAACATTAACTAAAGTCATGACCTCTTCAAACCCACTTTAAATATTATTGCAAACATTATTATCAATCTCATATTCATCATGGGGCTTAAATAAATTTTTAAGATCGTAACAAGCGTCACCCCAATCATGATCATTGCGACAAGTAGTGGGCATAGCAAAATAAGCATCCCCAAGCTTAGTGTTTTGCAAATCATTAGCACAATTGACATTAATAGAATTTAGAATAACATCATTGCAATCATTCTTTTTACTCAAAGAGCTATCGTGAATCACTTTATAATTTTCTTTCAATACTTCATCACAATTTTGAGATTCACAAATTTCAAGCAAAACCTCATAAAGATAATCTAGTGCACTCAACTCACTAGCAATAGGTTCAACATAATTGGATCTCTTAAAGAGATTAGCAAGTGGATGAGGATCCATAATTTAGCAAGTGAAGATGCAATCTAATAGAGGGCACATAGAAACACAAGCAAACAAGAAGCAAGTGAACGGTAAACACACGGCAAAAAAGAAGGGAAAATAAAATGGCAAGGGTGAAGTGGGGGAGAGGAAAACGAGAGGCAAATAAATGTAATGCGAAGGATAAGGGTTTGTGATAGGTACTTGGTATATTACTTTTGCGTAAGCCTCCCCGGCAATGACGCCAGAAGTTCTTCTTGCTAGTTCTCGAGCTTGCGTTGTATTCCCTCGAACAGGAAAGGGTGATGCAGCACAGTAGCATAAGTATTTCCCTCAGTTTTTGAGAACCAAGGTATCAATCCAGTAGGAGACCACGCGCGAGTCCCTCGCACCTGCACAAACTAATAAGAACTTCGCAGCCAATGCGCTAAGGGGTTGTCAATCCCTTTACGGTCACTTATGAAAGTGAGATCTGATAGAGATGATAGTTTGATATTTTTGGTATTTTTGGATATAAGAACAGAATGTAAAAGCAGAAAATTAAAGTAGATTGTAGATTGATATGTTGAGAATAGACTCTTTGCCGTCTGCTTTGGAAAAGCACACGGCAAAGAAAGAGCTGATGGCAAAAATATTCTTTGCCATCTGCCCCCTCTTTGCCGTCTTCTAGCTGACGGCAACGAGGTAAAAGGCAGACGACAAAGAGCCTGGAGGGCCCCATAGTGCACGGCATGGCTAGGTCAACTTCTTTGCCTTTCGCTACCAGACGGCGAAGAAGTGGCATGGGCCAGCCATAACGGTCCCTCTCTTTGCCGTCTGCTGACAGACGACAAAGTGGGTGACTTAACGGGGCCTCCCGTCTCTCTCTCTCTCCCCTCGCACCTCATCTCACCCCATGCCGCCCCCTAGCCCGAGCCACCGCCGCCCCCGGATCACGAGCCATCGACCAGCCCCGCCCCCAGGTGCCCGCCCCACCGCTAGCCCGCCCGCCCGCCCCGCCCGACAGAATCAGGCCGCGGCAGCCGCCCAGCCCTGCCCCGCCGCCGGAGCCACGCTGCCCCGCCACATAGCCGGATCTATGTCGCTCCGTCGCCGAAGC
>LR738713.1:169582017-169599811 GCA_902687465.1 Secale cereale | reverse complement strand
TGGCAGACGGCATAGCTGGCCACGTGACAGCTTCCCAGTGCTTACCGAGCTGAGCTCTTTGCCGCCCGCCAGCAGACAGAAAAGCACGCCGTTAACTCCTAATGGCGCTCACCCCACCCCACTGCCGTCCATGATCTTTGCGGTCTGCTGGCCTCCGACGGCGGACGACACAACCTTTTGCCGTCCGCTTCAGTGAAGCAGACGACAAAGAAGGCCTTTGCTGACACTCGTTCAGACGGATAGTTTGTCGTCCGCTGGCTGGCGGCAAAGGACTTTTCCATACGGCATTCATTCCTTTGCCGTATGCCGTGGCAGATGGCAAAGAAGCTGATTCCAGTAGTGTATATGATAGTCCTAATACAACAACTTACTAACATATATGGTTGTTTGCATTTTTTCCAGGGAGACATTGGTGGCCCGTGCAATTTTGACATTGGGTACGATGAATGCCAGCAAGACTCACTGGACATGCATTGGATGGTGATGGCCACAATGTTCAGGTTAGAAGTGGATGCATATGATTTCTAGAACGACTATGCAAAAAAGTGTGTATTCAGCATTAGGAGGGACAACTTGAAATACGCGAAGGGTGTCGACGCACCTAAGCGCTTGACGAGGTTTCTCTGTTCGAGGGCTTGGAAACGACAGGCCAAGTTTTGCACCATGGAAGGGGGAAGCGTAGGCTGAGAGCGGAGAGTCAATGTTATTGGGAGGCCCATCTAACTATGAAGCTTGATAGAGATTGCTCCATTTGGTATGTCAGCAGTTTCAGCGATGATCATATATAGTCACATTCTTGCTAGACCGGATGATGTTACATATCTTTGGTCTCATAATCAAATAAAGGAATATCAGAAGCTCGAGATCTTAGCAATGGCAGGTGCTGGGACCAGAAAACATATGATTTATGACAACTTCGTTAGTAGGTATGGATCATATACAAGGGCTGGTTTCGGGAGGATGAAGCCTTATAACATGTGCTATAGGGAGAAAATGAAATTGCTAGGAAAGGGTGATGCGGACACTGCGATTGGGATCATGATGATCGGAAAGGCAAGGGATCCATACTTTTTCTTTGAGCACACTGTTGACGCAGAAGGCAAGCTTAAGAACCTGTTCTAGTGTGATTCTCAGTCACGTCGAGATTACCTTGACTTCGGTGATGTAACCGTCTTCGACAACACGTATAAGATGAATAGGTACGGAATGGCATTCATACCTTTTGTTGTTCTAAACAATCATCATTGCACCATTGTGTTCTGTTGTGCTGTTGTGTTAGATGAGAGCGAAGATACATATGTTTGGGTGTTGCAGACCTTCTTGAGAGCTCACTATCAGAAGAAGCCGAGGTCTGTAATGACTGATGGAGACGCAGCCATGATAAGGTCCATCGGGAAGGTTCTTACTGAGGTCTGGCATCGACTTTGTTCGTGTCATATAGAGAAGAACATGCAGAAACACCTTCACCACAAGTCCCTTAAGGAGTTCAGGTCTATTATTTACTATGCTACTACACATGATGAGTTTGAGGCGAGATGGGCAACTTTTAAAGCTAAATGGGAGTTGGAGAAAACTGAAACATGGTTGCGTAGGATGTACAAGAAGAAAAGGCTTTGGGCTGCATCATATCTCACCGGTGGGTTCTTCCTTGGTATGCTGAGTGACCAGAGGAGTGAGAGTCTGAACTCTTGCCTTCATATGCATCTTGACTCTAGCATCACAATTGTTGATATGGTTGTGCATTATGAGAACTGCATTGTTCGGCTCTGAGAAAACGAGTCGTACGACGACTGCATGGCCACACAGACTCTCTCGGTAGTAGTACTCGATGAGTTCAAATACATTGAGCAAGTCGCTGCCCGTGACTTCACTGCGGCGAACTTTTACCTCTTGCAACAATAAATGAAGAAGGCAGCAGATCTTGAGATCATAGATAAACTTAGTGGAGCCTTCAGTCAGAGATTCATAGTGGCCTGGCAAAATAACAGCCAACTGAGATTCACGGTGGACTATACACCTACTAACTCGGAAGAAACAATGAAGTGCAGCTGTGATAGTATGAATCGTAAAGGTCTCCCATGCAAGCATGTTCTTTATGTTTTGGTCAGATTGAACGTGAAGGAGTTACCTAAGTGCTTAGTGATGTGAAGATTCACCAAGAATGCGAGAGGTCGACTGCCCGTGAGGCGCACTAGTGATCTCCTCGCATGGGGTTGGGCAGCAACTGAGGAGAGAGCTAAGTACAGTGAGTTGACTATTTTGTCTATGGAAGCATCTCATGCGGCATGTCATAGACCATTTCTATTTGATAAACTGAAGGCTGCTCTGGAGGATGTAATAGCGAACAAGGACGTTGAGTTGGAAGAATATGTGAGACAGCATAGGGTTGCGCATGACGATACTTTTGTGCCGGATCAAGATCATATTTTTTTGGTGATCCCCATAAAGTAACTACGAAAGGACCACCCAAAGGACAGAATAACAAAGGCCGTGGTAAGGATCCTGGCGTGACTAAAAATGGTAGACCTAAAGGTTTCAATTAGAAACCTCCTAAACGCCTATGCAGTTTATGCAGAACAAAAGGTCATTTCAATAACAATTGTCCTACGAATCCTAAGTATGTGTATACGCTTCTTTAATGTACTTTTGTTGTTTAGTTTATTGTCTATGAAATTTTGACATATATTATGGTCTTTCTATGCAGGAACATGGCATGATGATGATAGCACGAGTTATTTGATTAAGTGGACCAAGTTCTTCAGTAGAGTTGATGCTTTATTTGGTTGTAATAAAAATTCTACTTATAAATTTGTTTCTGGCACATCGCTACGGGAGACTTGTAATCGGGATTTACTTATGTCATATTTGTTGGTACTATAGTCATTGTTTTTAATATGATATGTGATATACACATTTTTACTTTAGAATATATATTTGTTGGCACTATAGTCATTGTTTTTAATATGATATGCGATATACACACTTTTTGTGTTAGAATATATGATTTGTTTTATAGATCATGTTGGGCGATCCGAGGCATTTTTATGGCCACCAGTTGTTTCAATTTTGTTTTAGAAAGTAACAGCCATTGGACCGTCACTAGCACCAGCCGACACAAGTGGGTGTTGAAGAACATGATGAAAATGGCGCAAGACACACGATGATTCAGGTGCCGCCGGAGATGGCGATCCCAAGGCTGCAACGCCCTCTGGCGCAGGTGGCGCAAGTGGCGAGGGGGCGAATCCACCTCAGGGGCGCAAACTCCAACCCGGGAGCGACGCGTGGCGCGGCCCTGTTCGCCAGATGATGAGTCCCCCCGTAGGCCATCTCATGGCGAGCACGTGGCACAGGTTCAACTGCACGAGGAGAGCACGTGAGCCATGGCGCGGGCGACGCTCGCCTCCTCTCGCTGACTGCCAGGTGGGCCAACCAGACCATGGGCTTTCACTAGGCGAGCACGTGTTGCGCGACACGGGCGACGCTCGCCTCCTCTCACTAACCGCCAGGTGGGCCAACCAGACTCGCGGTCCATCTCCAAGCGAGCACGGGACGCGCGGAGCGGGGGACACTCGCCTCCTAACACGACCCTGATTCGGTTCGATGGGACACGGGATCTTCTGCCGCTGACAGTAGATCCAACACGGGATCCCGACGTGCCAACTCGAAGAACACGATCACAACACTGTATTTTAAAGCTCCAAGTTCGTACATTCGCGTGAACACTCATTCAATGCAAAATATAAAATAAATTTGTTAATTAAAAATGTTTGGAATGTACGTTAAATAAATCAGTCACGCGACATAATCTTGACATGTGAAAAATGTTTAACACTCACATAAAATTAAATAAAAGATCCACACACAATATTCACACATGTTTCATAAGCATTCAAACAAATTCGAAGCCCGCGTAGTACTCATGCATGAGATTTTTATTTCTTTTTCTTATTCGCAAGTCGAATAACTTTGCTCTTCACTCATGTAAGCTTATTTTCTGCTGACAAAATAACTCCAGCAATCATTCTTTCTCTCGAACTATCAATAGATTCCTGAAAAACAATGAAAATGATTTTAATTTCAACACTTATATATAGTATGATGTAATATTTTTTCATACGCAAAATGTACCAACCTAAGAAAAAACGCTTCTAATTTTTTCTTCGTCCCAATATTGAAAACAGTGAAGGAGGAACAACCCACATGAGTTCCTGTGCTCGAAAACCACAATTGCAATTTTCGAAGTATCTTACGTACGACAGCACTGAATCAATTAATGTATTTAGAAAGCACATGCAACATGTAACTCACCCATCTTCTTGTTGAGGCATGGTGTACGGGACTATAGGCCATGCAGACACATCCGATAATGACATAATTGCACTATCATTTGCATCTTGGATATCTCCTGCAAGTTGTTCTCTTTGAAAATAAAAAACAAATGATACAAACAAATTGAGTACATACAGTAAACAAATGATAGGCTTAATTGTACACACATGATTACGAAACTTACAATAATTTCAACAAGTTTCATGGTAGATTCAAAATTTTCTTCCCCCAAGTTGAAACTCTTTTTTTCTTTCATGTAATCCAGTGGTTATCATCCTTATTTAGAGCAAAATAAGTCTATTTGAGAATTCAAATATTGTTAGTAAGCTCGCCTTTCACATATGCTAGTCATGTCAAAAAAAATATGCACTGCACAAGGTACCTTAGGTTTTGCAAAATATTTTGTCATGTATCTGTTCAGAGGTTCATTTGCATGTGCTAAAACTTCTGTATTGTCTACTGACTTCTCTCGTCTAACTAAAGTTTGGCGAGTGTGTAGTAACCAGTAAGACCTATGTGTAGGTACAAGATACCTGTCCTTGGCGATAGTTGAATCCGAAATATATCTCGCATAAGCGTCAATTACCTGAAATAGATGAGTAAATTTAACATGGATGCATTATATTTAGCACATAGAAATGGAAGATTCTAGAGAACAAATAAGGAGAAGTGCTTGTGTTTTGAGGTTGGTGCAATATTATGCTTAAGTTTAACCATGGAGTCTTCTAGATTGTACATGTGGCATAATCTGGTGGAATGTAGATGATATCCAACGACCAGTAGTGCTCGAATTTGCCATCTCTGTATCGTCGGCTTGGCTTCATCCAACGACCAACTTTCAACGCTATTTGCACACTATATAGGTGTATAGATATCAGCCCCAGGCTACCAGCTACCGATATCCTGAACAATGAGTATATATAAGCAATGCAATGAAAATAACCTCGATTGAAAACAACACTGTTCTCAATATTGTCCTGCATGAGTACATATAAAGGCATGTTAAGCACAACAGGCTAAACATCTACTAGATATATCCATGGTAGACAACATAATCTACTAATCATAGCTTCAGTGTGCAGGCTTAAGCATGCTAGTTAAGCAAAACAAGAAGTGGAAAGGTGTGTTAACTGCATCAGGCATAACATTTGAAAACAGGCAAATAGTCATTCAAACTGGTATTGTGCAGGTCTAAAGTACACTAGTTATTGTTAAAAAAATGAAAAGGCATGTTAACTGCAATATCCTTAGTAGCAACCAAATATCGTAATTCATAGTGGTATTGTTGAAACTGTTATTGATGAAATTGAACTGCACGGCAAATAGTTGCACATATAGAGTATCATATTGTGAAGAACTGAAATAAACAAGTCATAAGGCCATCTCTAGCCGATCCTTTAAAAGATAAATGACTAATATATATACTCCACCAATTTTTGGCCTTTTCTAGTCGATCCCCTAAACTTAACGTTGTAAGCTTCAATTTGATCAAGTTCAAAGCAGGTTCAACCGAAACTAGCATGCATTCAAACATAAACATAGTTGCATAACCGAATATAAAACATAAATTTAAACTAAGCTAAGCTACATTCGGTCGAAGTAGAGGTCGAGCCAATCCTTCCTCGTCATGTACGGTGTACCGCGAGCCCGGTCCGGGCCGGTGCCGTCGTCGGGGTCATTAGAGAAGGCACTCCTCCACTCGTCGACGTCGATCTCCTCGTCCTCGGGGCCCACCACGACGGCCTCCGTGCCGTCGTCGCTGCCGTCTTCGACCTCGTCATCGGAGGAGAGCGCGATAACCTCGCTGCCATCCGCACCGCTGTCTTTGCCGCTTGCGACCTCGTCATCGGAGGAGAGCGTGATAACCTTGCTGCCCTCCGTGCAGGCATAGATCGCCCGCTCCGCCTCCACGAGCTCCGGATGGTGCCGGCGGAGCTCTTGCATGCAGGCCTCGTCAGCGGCCTCGGCCTCGAGGTGCTCCCACACCTCGCGGTTCTCCCACGCCATAGCCGAGCCCACCACCCATGGATCTAATGGAACGAGGTCGACCAGACGTGTGCCGAAGGGGAAATTGAGCCTAGCTGCCGCGCCGTGGTAGCGGACCTGCCAGCGGTCGAACTCCATGGTCGTGATCTCAGCTTGTGGAAGCTACTGAGCCACCGGCAGGTGTGGGTCTCCCGATTTGTAATCTCGGCGACCCAGGTCCCCCACTGCCGCTGCCGGACCCCGAGGTAGGACCTCGTCGGCTGCCTGGTCCGAGGAAGGTCGGGGAAGTCCTCGAACTGGCATAGGGGTGCGTCGGCAGGGGGATCGGGGACCGGCGACGACGGATCGAGCTCGCGGAGGACGACGGGGACACCTCGTCGGCCACCTTGCCGGCGTTGGGCGAAAAGGCCACGATAAACCTCTTTTTGGCCATTGGCTCCTCGAGCTTCCTGTCACACAAGCAGAGGATGTGGATGAAGGCGGCGGCGATGGCGGCGACCTACTAGTGGTTTCGAGGGTTGTGTGTGTCTGTGTGAGTGGAGGTTTTGCGGAGTGTGTGGTGTGTGTGGAGCAAGGCGCGGGGGGGGGGAGGCAAGGTGGTGTTTGAAGAAATACCGCGGCAATTTAAAATTGTAATAGGATGGAGTAACAAGGCGGGGCTACTGAAAATTTGGATCAAGGGCGAGCAGATATTTTTGAGATTGCGAGGGATGCAGAGGCGGGAGTAAAATGCTGGGGCTACTGAAAGTTTGAATCAAGGGAATGAAGCAGAGTGAGAGTAACATATATCGCACATGCTCCACACGTACTAATCGTGTGCTATCAAACATTAAAACCTTCCAGGCGGTAGATATTTTAGGGATTACGAGGCAGTAATATATTGGAGATTGCGAGGGATGCAGAGGCGGGAGTATTTGGGCAGTGAGGTAGTGTCCTTGAGATGCCGGTTGTGGACTGTAGTCGACGCACCTTCTCGCGCAAGCAATAGGCCGATAGTGTTCCAGGATATGTTGCATCTCACACGGTTGGTGCTAATAAACTGTGTGTGATCTACTGGATTTTTCATCTTGATTGAATTACATAATGGGTTACGGCGGAAATGGATGTTGTTTGAATTGCTAGACCTTTTATCTACAGTGAAAATGCAACTATATGTGTGACGTAAGTCAATTGGAATTATTCCGGGTTCGTTTGGACATTCTATACATTAAACTAGTTTTCTAGCCATTTCAGGTGCACAATTCAAAATTAAAGTACACGCACATGCTTAGGTGCATATAAATTGGTTCAAAAATCAAATTTGTGTCCTTGGGTGCATGCTTAGGTCCAATGCAAGAAATGGGAATGAAATTCAAACACTAGGCACTATTGATTGCCGGCAAAACATTGAGATACCTGGTTTTTAAATTCAAGTGAATCCAAAACTTGTCTGAAATTCATGAAACTTGGCATGCTATCATGTAGCGACATCTATATGCCGTGGTAAATTTTTGTCCCATTTGGGGCAGGTTTGGGGTATAAGCTTCTCACAAACCAGAGCTTCTCACAACAAGCATGATGGTTTTGGTAGGGAATGTGCCACCTTCTGGGACGGAACGCTATCCGTTGCCTCTTATTGCTTTAAAAAAATTCTAGTGTCAACATAGAACAACAGAAGTGTTGTGTTTAATTTTGGAATTTTTCGTGGTTCGTTTGGCCTTTTTTATTCATTAATTGGGTTTTCTAGGCATTTTATGTGCATAATTCAAATTTGAACTACAAGCACATGCTCGAGTGCACCAATGTTGGTTGAAAAATCATATGTGTGTCCTTGGTTAAATTTTTAGGTCCCATGCAAGAAATGGGAATGAAATTCATACACCAGGGCACTATTGATTGCCAGCAAAACGTTGAGATGCCTAGTTTTTAAATTCTAGTAAGTCCAAAACTCGTCTGAAATTCATGGAACTTGGCATGCTATCATGGAGCGGCATCAACATGCCGTGGTAAATTTTTTGTCCCATTTGGGGCAGGTTTGGGTATAAGCTTCTCACAAACCAGAGCTTCTCACAACGAGCGTGATGGTTTCGGTAGGGAACGTGCCAACTTTGGGGACAAAATGATATTCCTTGCCTCTTATTGCTTTAAAAAAATTCTAGTGTCAATATAGAACAACAGGAGTGTTTTGTCTAATTTTGGAATTTTTCGGGTTTGTTTGGACATTTTTATACATTAAGTGGTTTTTCTAGGCATTTAATGTGCATAATTCAAATTGGAACTACAAGCACATGCTCCATTGCATATAAACGGGTTGAAAAATCAAATATGTGTCCTTCGGTGCATGCTTAGGTCGTATGCAGGAAATGGGAATGAATTTCAAACACCCTGCCATCGTCAATCGGCCGGAAACATTGGGATATCTGGTTTTTAAATTTTAGTAAATCCAAGCCTCGTCTGAAATTCATGAAACTTGGCATGCTATTATGGAACGGCATCAACATGCCGTGGTAAATTTTTTGTCCCATTTGGGGTAGGTTCGGGTATAAGCTTCTCACAAACAAGAGCTTCTGACAACAAGCGTGATGGTTTCGGTAGGGAACGTGCCACCTTTGGGGACGAAATGATATCCGTTGCCTCTTATTGCTTTCAAAAAATTTCTAGTGTCAACATAGAACAACAGGAGTGTTGTGTGTAATTTTGGAACTTTTCAGGGTTCATTTGGACATTTTTATACATTAAGTGGGTTTTCTAGGCATTTTATGTGCATAATTCAAATTTGAACTACATGCACATGCTCCAGTGCATATAAACGGGTTAAAAAATAAAAAATGTGTCCTTCGGTGCATGCTTAGGTCCCATGCAAGAAATGGGAATGAACTTCAAACACCTTGCTACCGTCACTCGGCCGGAAAACATTGAGATACCTGGTTTTTAAATTCTAGTAAATCCAAAAATCGTCTGAAATTCATGAAACTTGGCATGCTATCATGGAGCGGCACCCACATGCCATGGTAAATTTTTTGTCCCATTTGGGGCAGGTTTGGGTATAAGCATCTCACAAACTAGAGCTTCCCACAACAAGCGTGATAGTTTTGGTAGGGAACGTGCCACCTTTGGGGATGAAATGATATCCGTTGCCTCTTATTGCTTTCAAAAAATTTCTATTGTCAACATAGACAAACATGAGTGTTGTGTCTAATTTTGGAAGTTTTCGGGGTTCGTTTGGACATTTTTATACATTAAGTGGGTTTTCTAGGCACTTTATGTGCATAATTCAAATTTGAACTACATGCAGATGCTCAAGTGCATATAAATTGCTTGAAAAATCAAAACTATGTCCTTCGGTGCATGCTTAGGTCCCATGCAAGAAACTATAATGAATTTCAAACACCCTGCCACCGTCACTCGGCCGAAAACATTGCGATACCTGGTTTTTGAATTCTAGTAAATCCAAAACTCGTCTGAAATTCATGAAACTTGGCATGCTATCATGGATCGGCATCAACATGCCGTGGTAAATTTTTTTGTCCCATTTGGGGCAGGTTTGGGTACAAGCTTCTCACAAACCAGAGCTTTTCACAACAAGCATGATGGTTTCGGTAGGGAACGTGCCACCTTTGGGGACGAAATGATATCCGTTGCCTCTTATTGCTTTCAAAAAATTTCTAGTGTCAACATAGAACAACAAGAGTGTTGTGTCTAATTTTGGAATTTTTTGGGGTTCATTTGGACATTTTTTATACATTAAGTGGATTTTCTAGGCATTTATGTGCATAATTAAAATTTGAACTACATGCACATGCTCCAGTGCATATAAATTGTTTGAAGAATCAAACCTGTGTCCTTCGTTGCATGCTTAGGTCCCATGCAGGAAATGGGAATGAATTTCAAACACCAGGGCACTATTGATTGCCGGCAAAACTGTGAGATACTTTGTTTTTAAAATATAGTAAATCCAAAACTCATCTCCAATGCAGGATTTGTGCTGCTCTTGATCACAAACTTTTTAGTTAGAACACCCATAAACAAACTGACAGCTTTCTCCGGGAAGCCAAGAGAAAATGTGCCGAGCAGGATTTGTGCAGCTCTTGATCGCAAACGTTTTAGTTAGAACACCCATATGTAAACTGACAGCTTCCCAAAGAAGCCAAGAGAAAATGTGCTGAGTAGGATTTCTGCAGCTCTTGATCACAAACGTTTTAGGTAGAACACCCGTATGCAAAGTGAGAGCTATTGTCTTCCCCCTTAAGTCGAGGGAAAATTCGCAGCGTAGGATTTGTGCATTTCTTCAATGCAAATGGTTGTTTTGGATGACCCGTGTGCAACCACGTACAAAAAATTTGGTAAGATTTGCATCTGTCATATTGGGTAGGTTGCCATTTGTCAAACTGAAAAGATTGACATTTGTTGATCTAGTAACTTTGCCATTTGTCAACCTTGTAACAGTATGATTTGTCAAAATATGAAGCTAAAAATCATTAGCAGTATCAACTAAAATTCAGTAATTAAGCATAGATGGAAGTGAGGAGGCGTGTTCAGCCAGGCGTGCAGCGGGCGACGTAGTTCCCGATACGGCTTTAATGCAGACGGGGGAGAGGGCAGCGGTTCACGAAATGTTGAACGACCAATGATGCATCCTCCTTCAATTAGCATCGTGAATGCATGAGGGAAGTAATGGGAGCACTAGTGCAGAACCAGGCAATAGCACCGGTTCGTAAGGCCCTTTAGTGCCAGTTCCATAACTAGCACTAAAGTGTGGTCACTAAAGCCCCCCCCCCCCCTTTAGTACCAGTTCAGCATGAACCGGTGCTAAAGGGCAACCACGTGGCACGAGCCAGCTCCGTGGGCTGGGAGCCCTTTAGTACCGGTTGGTAAAACCAACCGGTACTACAAGGTTTGAGGGGTTTTTGGTTTTGTGATTTCTTTTTCATTTATTTTTGTGTTTTCCATTTAATTTTTTTCATTTGCTGGTATTTTATGATACTACACATTGTACACGTTATGCATATATATATATATATATATATATATATATATATATATATATATATATATATATATATATATATATATATATATATATATATATATATATATATATATAACCTATCATATATATATATATCATCAAATGTCTCACACAAACCACCAATATATTCACACATACACACATGTATAGCTATATAAAATTTCTCCTACATTTTGCCTTCGGAGCCAGTGGCATTAGCCTAATTAGTGCCTTCGGAGCACGATGACAATTGGAAGTGGTTCATGGGGGCGTTAGCGGGTAATGGTATTCTCCCTTCGGATCTATGACCTGGTCGAGCACAAATCCCGGTATTTCCTATTGAAGTGCTTGTACGCGCTCCGTTTCTAGGAGCTTGTCCTGCACCTCTTTGAACTGTTAAGAAGGAGATCAATATGCATGTTTATTAGTTGTGTGACTAGATATCGGTAATGGTGTAAAAATTGTGAATAGTGTTATGACAAACATACCCATTCCTGTCTTTGAGATCTGCTCCTTCCGGACGGCATCATGCGAATTTTCTCGCAAACATAGTATGCACACAGATCAGTCCCCTGCGCCTGCTTCAGGGCCTTTACGAGAATGGAGTTTGATCAGATAATAATTAATCAAGCATGATAATTAAAGAGATAATGGCAGCTAGCTAGCTAGCTAGTACTACTTAATTACTGACCTTGGGTCGAAACCATTTCAGGCTTTGTTTCCATTCGCCTGGAGTGACGCTGATGAACCTTGCCCAAGCCCTGCCCGTCTACAAAGAAAATGAATAAATGGGTTATTAAATAGTACATATCAGGAAATGATGACCTAAATAGGCCAAGATATATAGTTAATAATGATTGAAATTACCTGTTGACTATCCCTTTCAAGTTGGTGTAGTCACTTTGTTTTTTAAGTAGTGAGTCGAGTACTTCAATTGTTCTGCGTCAACTTTAATGATACACAAGATCCAGTGAAATCCGCATGCACACACGTTTGGATGTTTTCATTAAGCGGACATATGTAAGCAAAAACATGTAGCTAGCTAGTAGGCAAAAACAGAGAATTTGTAGTACAAGAGAGTGTGACTCACTTGAAGTTGTAAGGAAGTAGTATATCATCATTGTATTTGAGGCACTTCAAGAAATCTAGCATGCTGTCCTCTACAGGCTTTTTATAATATTCACCTAGGTTCCATGTGTATTCATTAATGGTGTTTGGGTCAATGAACCCAATGCCATAGCGTCCAGCTTTTTTAATTTCATACATCTTCATCCTGCATAATACCACAGAAAATAATATAGTGAGGATAATTACAGGTAATGATTGATCAAAAGGATCACTACAGCTAGCTTGAGACTTAAATTACAGAAAGAAATCACTTACAGACAATAGCAACTGACGATAGATTTGTCGAGTGCGTCTTGATTGTATAACTGAAACAGTTCATTATACTCAACGGACACATCGTTCTCATGGTAGTAATGATCCTTCTTGACTTTCACCATGAGGGACACTCGATTGGAACTCTTGGTAATGGCCATGTACCATTGATTCAATTCGTACATTCTCGTTGGGAGCTTCTTGACCTCGTCTGGCTTGACCAAAGGTTCGCCCCGGACATATTTCCGTTTTATTTTCTCCTCTGTAAGCACATGCATGGGCTCGATCTTGAGGAGTTGTCCAACAGTGATGTTGAGAATTTCAGCCTGCTTTATATGCTCCTAGGTTATTACCACATTGCCGTCCCCGGGAACGTAAATTCTTTGCCCACAATAATATTGGGCGCGAGTACTCTCACGTGTTGTTGGCACAACAAGCGAGGGGATTGATTGCGCCGCCTTTTCTCCCAGCCGGGGAACGGTTTTCCCGCATTTTTTGACAGCTGCTTGTTGTTTGCTTGAGCTCGAGCTCGCCTCCTTCTGTAGACATGCTCGATTTAACTTCCTGATCTGGCGCTCATAGTCTGTGTCAACAGGCTCGGGAGCTGGTGGTTGAGCCATACGAACGAAGTGGTCAATCTTTTCCTCAGGCTCTTTCTCCCTTGGCGGTGGTGGCGGTTTCGGTCCAAAATGGTCGTCCACTTCTGCCCTCACTATGGCATTGGTTTGCTCCTCCGTCCTGTCGCAAGCCCTCTGAGGAGGATCAGTGAGGCTTGGACCATATTTAGTTTGCTTGCCTCCGCTTGTACTTCGTGTACTGCCTCGACCCGTACCGCTACGCACCATAGCTGCGGGGTGTCTCTTCTGCGATTGCTGAGGCGGCGGAGACGGCTGACGGGGCTGAGTTGGACGAGGAGGAGTGGCCTGAAGCTGTGCCGGACTTGGAGCAGGAGTGGCCTGAAGTTGTGCCAGACTTGGAGGTGGAGTGGACGTCTTACGCTATGTCAGACCTAGAGGAGGAGTGGCCTGATGCTTTGCCGGACTTGGAGGAGGAGGAGTGGCCTGACGCGTTGGTGGACTTGCAGGAGCAGGAGTCTGCTGACTCGGTGGTGGACTTCGACGAGGAGTCGGCTGACGCGATGTCGGTGGCCTTCGAAAGATGATGCAATTCTTTCTCCATAGGATGATACGATGTTTGGCCTCTCCGAGTGTGTGCTCGTCGTCAACTCCAGGAATGTCAAGCTCTAGCCCCGAATATTGGTCCACCACCTCATCAACCATGACACGAGCATAGCCTGCTGGAATCGGGTTGCAATGGAAGGTTGCCTTGAGGGGATTTGTAAAAGCAAGGGCGTCCGCCACCTTCATGGATATGTTCTTCATTTTGAAGTGTAGCTCGCAGTTAGTGTTCTCAATGATGTCATCCACGGGGTATCTATCCAGCATTCCGTCGCCCGGGGCGGTACCCACGCTGCTTCTCAGCATGGATGGGCCGGTGGTATGCAATGCTGGATCATCCGCGAGCTGTTGCAGCTGCTGAGACCCCCTTTGCTGGCTAAGTGAGTCGATCTGCTCCTGCTTCCGCTGGAATTTGTCTGCCAAGTCCGTGTGCTTTGATTCTAGGCCTTGATGGTGTTCAATGTCCAGTTTCCTCTGCTTCTCCTCCGCGATCTTCCTTCTCGCACGGGTTCTTTAGTTGGCGTTCCAGTCCGAAAACCCCTCAAACCACGGCATAGCGCCCTTGCCTCGTGTTCTTCCCGGGTGTTCAGGATTTCCCAGGGCATGTGTAAGCTCTTCGTTCTCTTTATTGGGCTGGAACACCGCCGTTCGAGCCTCTTCTATTGCAACAAGTAGCTCCTCGTCGGCCCCTTTCAGACATGCCTTCAACGAAACTTTGCCTTTCTTCGGGTCCAACTCCCCCCATGCGCATAGAACCAAGTCCTGCACCTGGGGGGCCAGCTCCTAGTAACCGGAGTGACACCTGCATCCTCCATCCCTTTCTCAAACTTATCCCACTTGGGCATTGCCACCGCGTAGCCACCTGGCTCCAGCTTATGGAACTTATCCCTTTTTCCGGCATTCTGCTTGTTTATTATCGACCGTTCCTTAGCTAACTCTGAATCCTTGAATTTCACGAAATCGTCCCAGTGAGCACTTTGCTTCTCTAGAACTCCCTCGAATACTGGAGTCTTCCTTCCTCCCTTGACGTACTTGTCCCATTCATGATTCTTGTGGTTCTTGAATGCAACCGCCATCTTCCTAAGAGCAGCGTCCTTGACTTTCTGCTCATCTTCTTCTGTGAAATGATCTGGTAGGGTGAAATGTTCCATGAGAGTATTCCAAAGCAGACTTTTTTGTCTGTCGTCGACAAAAGTAACATCTGCACGTGGCTTTGCTGGCTTTCTCCATTCTTGAAGGGAGATCGGGAGTTGGTCCTTCACAAGAACTCCGCACTGACGAACGAACTTGTCCGCAATCTTCATAGGCGCTAATGGTTCGCCATTAGGTCTGATTGCCTCAATATTGTACTTTACGCCCTCCTTCAACAATTTGTTCGGGCCTCGTTTCGTCCTTTTGCCTGAAGATTTGCTCGATCCGGATGGCTGAAAGAAGACAGATCGATTCGTTAATATATCTTCAACTCATTTAAAACATGTGAGATCACCAGATGTGCCTGCTTATATAAATATATATATATACCTCGCCGGTCTTTGTTGTTTCAAGATCAACATTTTCTTCGTCATCATCGTAGTTCATGACTTCATCAATTCGGTCGTCGCGATCGAATATCATATCAAACTCTCCGGTGTTGTTTAGAAATTCGGAGCCGTCATAATCTTCTTCATTCTGATCATCATCTGGCCCGCGAGGATGGCGTATCATATCGACCAGGGTCTGTTCTCCTTCTCTGCCGGTATTGTCAGCCATAGCTTTTATTTAACTAATCCAAAAGAAATATAAAACAATTAAGTATTCAAATTACATCATCTCAAATAATAGATATAATCTCGAATACATCGTCTCGAATAATATATAATCTCACATACATCATCTCGAATAATATATAATATCGAATACATAACTGGCTAGGTAGCTAATAAAGATCGAATACTACAGAAGAATCTAGGACACTCGCGGTTCCTGCGGCGCGGGCGGTGGACACCCAAAGAGAAGGACCCCTCACAGGATCATAGCTGAAGTGAGATCCCTGAAGAAACTGCCAGGTATTGAAGAACCTGTCGCCCTCTAACGCAACCATGTAGCGATGGACGTGCTTGTTCTCCTCCCTGACACGGCGACGTACCACCTCCGGCGAGGCCGGCTCCCTCCGCACCGAAACTGGCCCACGCGAACGCCACCAAAAGAAATCAGGGTCGACGACGGGACCCGGGGCCGGGTTCCTCATCAAGTGGCGCGCCCCTCCAGGCAGCACCTCCCAGTGCCAGCCCGACGGTGCCCAGTCCCGGACATGGGTCAGCCGGACGTCGTCGCGGACGGGTCGACGGCGAGGATGCGGGCCGGGCATCGTTGAGAACAAATACTAGCTCTATGCCGCAAAAAGTAACATTTTTTAATGATTGGATTGATAACTAAAATTTCTAACATTTCTATATAACTAACATTTCTATAACATTTCTAACAATGCTATATAACTAACATTTATATAACATTTCTAATATTTCTATAACTAAAAAACAAAAAACAATTATAACATTTCTAATATAACTAACATTAGTTTTAGCTAGAGGGCCTCACCGCGCGGGCGAGGTCGAGGCGGCAACGACGACGAGGTCGAGGCGACGGCGATGGGGGCGGCGACGGCGACGGTGGCGTCAGCGGGGGCGGCGACAGCGGACGGGGACGGGGATGGCGACGGGGGCGGCGACAGCGAACGGCGACGGGGGCGGCGCACGACGGCGACTGGGGCGGCGACTTCGATGGGGACGGGGACTGGGGCAGCGCGCAATGGGCGGCGACGGCGTCGACGGAGAGGAAGAAACAGAAGAGAACAGAGGGAAAACTGAAAATTCGTAAGTGTTGTATATATAGGATGGACTTTTAGTACCGGTTGGAGCCACCAACCGGTACTAAAGGCCTGTTTTGGCCAGGCCAAGCGGCGGGAAGGGCACCCCTTTAGTACTGGTTGGTGGCTCCAACCGGTACTAAAGACGCCCCTTTAGTACCGGTTGGTGCCACGACCCGGTACTAAAGGGGGTCCTGGCGCAGGTGCGGTGCGGCAAGTTTAGTCCCACCTCGCTAGCCGAGGGGCAGCCGCACTGGTTTATAAACCCCGCCGCGGCTGCTCCTTCGAGCTCCTCTCTACTGCAGGCTTGTGGGCCTAACTTTGCCGCGCTGCCCTGTGAGTCTGCTGGTCCTTTATGGGCCTGCAAATACAGGCCTAGGGCCTTGCAGGCCCATAAGGTAGCGCGCAACATTTTTTTATATGGTATTTCATTTTATATCTAACTAAAATTTCTATATATCTAAATTTATCTAACAAACATTTTATCTATCTAACATTGCCGCAAATATATCTAAAATTTCTATCTAACATTTCTATATCTAAAATTTTATATCTAACTAACATTTCTATATCTAAAATTATCTAACAAACATTTTATATCTCATTTAACTCTCCAAAAACAAATCAGTAAAGAATGAAAAATACCAAATGAATTCACAAAGGGTTGATAATTGATTCTGTGGATTTGAATGGTGCATTTTGAACACACAACAAGTGTGGGGTTCAAAAAAGTTCAAAAAAATGCAATGCCTTTGTAACATATGAGTTTTCGTCCTAAACCGTGATACCTCGAAAGAGATTGTCCATTTTGTACACGAAGTGCATCCAGTTTTTGCCGTGACCCTCTCTACTGATTTGCACATGCCATGTGGGTGAAATGATGATACCATGCCAAGTTTCAACCTTTTCAGAGTTCAATTTGTACTGCTTTTCAATTTCATGGTCATTTAGCTCTCTCAAAACAAATCAGTAAATGAATGAAAAATACCAGATGAATTCAGAAAGGGCTGATAACTGATGATGATGTGGATTTGGATGGTGCATTTTGAACACACAAAAACTCTGGAGTTCAAAAAAATGCAATGCCTT
>LR738713.1:169566393-169578295 GCA_902687465.1 Secale cereale | reverse complement strand
ATACAGCCGGTCTATTCTCAGAACATTATGAGAATAATATTCTCATAACACTTCCGAACTGCATTGAAAAAATGCATTGGAGAACTATGCGCACTGCTTCCGTCTTCTGCTGTGCACCACATAGAGGTGCAGCAGGAAACATTCATCTAGTATTGTTTCTGGCTAGTTTCACTGATTTGTGCTGGTTTATTCGCGCTTGCGCTGATTTAATTTGCGGTTAAGCACTGAATTCTGCGAGAAAACGACGAAAATCATTGGATTTTGTTGGATCTGCGTCCATTCGTCCGCCTTTCTCTGTTTCTCTGTTCTCCCCAGTGTGGATCGAAATTGCTGCGTTTTGTTTGTAATGATCTGTTGTTTTCGACATTTACGGGCTGCTTTTGATCTATCCGTATAAATTGGAGCGAATTAAGTTTTCTGTCCACGTTTTTTTGCGGCGCGACTGGCTCTGGTCGTTTATCAAAAGATGTTCTTTGAGTTTTTTTGCATTGCATAGTTGTTAGAACTGCATCGCATGCTGTGTGTTTCGTCTGTGAATCGCGGTCAAGAGCGGTGGACTGCAGTAATATGCAAATGCGCGTTGAATTTTTTGTAGTGCGGCGAACTGCATTAATATGCAATGCGAGCCTGTATGAACTGCATCACAGCCATGGTTGCGTGGGGGTACTAGTTTTATAAGTTTTTTCGATTGGTCAAGCGAGGCGGACTGCTTTTTTTGCGTTGCTTCTGGTGTATTTTATTTTATGAGAATTATGAGCATAAGTGAAGTGCTCTTTTTTATATATAGTTTTCCATGTGCAGCAGCAATTGAAGAACATGCATTCTGGAAACCCCCACCGAGCTTTTCCTCTTTTTTAACCCACATACGGAACTATAGTTTTTTAATAAAAGAGCACAGCATCAAACTTCTTTAACAGGAGCAGTTTTTGTGAAAGAATTCTATATGTGAACTGCTCTGATAGTTTTGTTTTTTTATGTGTATCCTAGCTACATCAGCGGTTTTGAAGCAATGTACATAAGGAAAACAGAGTACTGAGAACTGCATATATTTGATAGATAGAAACTACGGTTCTGGGGTCATAATTAACATACTACATCGTGAAGCAAACTAACGCAACATAAGCAAACATTGTCCGAAAGCAAACTAGAACGAAAGCAAACTAATCTACATAGGCAGAAGGAAACTAAATCGAGCACTTGCGACAGGAATCGTTGGGTTTCAGCATCTGTCCTGCTTCACCAGTTCCACCCGTTGGAGTTGGAGGTGGAAGTTGATGCTCCCTTGCCCCACGGCTTCCAGGAAGACCTCGGGCGCTTCCTGGTCTTCTCTGTTTCAGCGCGCGTGAGGCCTTTCTTCATGGTGCTGATTCTTTTCCATATCTCGAACGCAGCGTAGGCGTCCTTGGCAGCATACTCGACGTGTTTGGTGCTGAGAATGGAAGTCCACAGGTTGTGGTCGTGGTCTGTCATCTTCATCTTCATGTCTGCGTACTCGTCGTCGATGATCGCAGCAGCTACATCGCCCAGCGAGTCCAGTAGCTTTGTTCCATCAGGCACCCTCCAGTTCGTCTGGATGTCGACGAAGTTGGCGACGTGGAGGTTGCAGGCTGCGAGCTTCTGCTTGTCCTGCTCGATGGCGAAGCCAGCGAACTCGAACCTAGGGAAAGTGAACCGCAAGTTATACCTTTCCGAACTGCATACACGGGCATATAGAACTGCAACGCGTACTCGGCAGAGAGAATTGCTTACCTTGGGTCGTCGAGGAACATGTCGAAGGGGGCGCATCTCTCGCCCAATGTACCACATACCTGGAAAACAAGCACTGGCTGGTACTTGCTGATGGATAGTTGAACCACAGCCGCCCTGCGGTGGTCGGGTGTGTACTCCACGCCGATGCCGACGATCTTCTGGCGGCGCCGCTGGAGATGTGTCTTGAATTCTTCGACGTACGTCGCCATGGCGGCGACGTCGGTGGTGTAGATCACCTTCAGCTTCGTGTTCCCGTGCGCATGCACGGCGTCGTAGGTCCTGCTGAACCCCATTGCTGCAAAGAGGACGAAGAGGAGGAGGAAGGGGCAGCGTCGTGTGTTTGTGCGGACGGTCTGTTCGATGGAGCGCGGGATTTAAATGGGAGCGGCAGTAACTTCTGCCGAGGCCACGATCTCGTCTCCCAACCGTGGTGGCGATCGTGGGTTCGTGATGATCGTTGCAGTTCGTGCGGCGTGTAACCGCCGGGATAGAGGATGGGTGGGGGGCGCGGGCGCTTCTGCTGATAGTGGGCGCATTTATTTTAGGGCAGGCGAACCTAATCGTCAGCCGTAAGCGAACTGCATCGCTTCAGAAGCGGAATCGTCCGCCGTAAGCGAACTGCAACGCTTCAGAAGGCGAGGCGGTTTTCGGTAAGCGAATTGCATCGTGTTACAACACCGCGACGTTTGTTTTATTTTTTGTCTATGACCTGTGGGCCTGTCGGACGGTCTTTTATTCATTAAGTCTCTCTTTCAGCCCCCTTGCCCGCCTCCACTTCCCTCTCCCCCGTGCTCGCACAGAAACCCCCCCGCCCTCGTGCTCCCGTGGTGTAGAGCGACGACGCCCGCAGCCGCCGGCGACCGAAGGGGCTCACTCGTGGTGGAGGGCGACGACGCCCGCAGCCGCCGCCGTCCGTAGGCGCTTCCTCCGCCGTTGCCGTCCGCACCCGCCTCGTCCTGTAGTCACTTCGTCCCACGGTGAGCCCCAAATCGCCCCTAATCCGGTCCAGATTTTGTGCTAGGGTTATTTTTCGTGCCAGCATTCTCTTCTTAAGGTTGTTTTTGTATGCTTGAAATTGCAACCCCCTATGGACTGAAAGTTTCCCCCTGCCTGAATTTGGTATTTGCTGTCTAGGTTTAGGTTTTAATTATCATCCCCTGTTGATCGGAGGCACAGTATGGCTTCTTCCTCACCAATTGATGCGTCACCGGTTAGAACGGCTTCTCCATCTGGTAACTACATTAAACTGAACTGCAGTTTTCATTCAGGGGTCAATTTACTTGTTTTTTGTCGAACGAAATAGTGTACTGCATCTTAGATCCCTTTTTAGTAAGGCCTTTTTTTAAGACACGCGTGGCAAACTGATATGAACTGCGTCAAGTTAATTGTTTTTTACTTTTTTGGAAGGACATTAAGTTAGTTGTTGTGTTTTTTATGTTAAACATAAACTGCTAAAAGAGCACTGCATTTTGGACACTGCTTTGTATTTTTTTTCCCTATCCACTATGCGGTTTTTGCGAAATCGATACGAGCTGCATTAAGTTTTAGTTTTTGCCTCTCACAGAACTGCATGTTTTTGTTTTGTTTGGCATATCTAAGCGCACTTCTTTTTTTATATGCGGTCAATTGGTCACTTGAACGAATTAGTGCACTGCATCATAAAACCCTGGTCCAATGTGCACTTTTTCAGACACGCGTGAATATGATATTCAAGTGACATGAACTGCATTTTTTTAGGTTTACTGTTTATGTTTTTGATTGCTAAACATAAAACTGCTGGAAAAGTGCACTGCATTTCTACATTTTTTTTGTTTTTTCCAAGGTGATATGAGCTGCATTAAGTTTAGCTCATCATCTCACAGACACATCTTTTCTTATGTTTTTTCTCACCCACAGTTTTATCTCCTGGTGGGTCAGGGGGTGGTGGCGTTAACTATCTGATTACACGTTATTTCACAGCCGATGTTGTCGGTGGCGGTACGTCCGATCAGGTCAACATTCCACCTGAATTGATTGAAACCCAGTCGCAATCTGTTGATGGCACAGAGCCAGTTACACAGGACTGGATGGTCCCTGATCAGATTGCAGCCGATGTTGAGAGGAGAAGGCAGAAAGCTATTGCGCTTGGTAATACTTTCGTGAAGGCTCATAGGGCGAAGGAAGTAAAGTTAGGGGAGGGTAAGGAGATAGGAAGGAGGATTGCTGATTCAAAGAAGTCTGCTAAATTTGTCCCCGCAAAGAATCCTGTGAAGAGGAAACTGAACACTGTCGCAGAGCAAGGTTTAAGTTCTCCACGCCGGAGCCCGCGTGTTGATTACTCAAAGAGACCTAATTACGCCGAGGTTGATGTGGGTGGGATTCATGGAAAGCGGAGACGCACGGACGATCACTCTGGTGTTGATTGTGAGCGTCGATCCAAGCTTGCGCTGGAAACTGCAGCTGAAGAAGCTCTGGACAGTGATTCTGATGAGGGGGATGTTGATGTTAGTAAGGTATACGCTGTTTATTTACTTTTTCTCTTGTTTTTTTTAAGTTGTTTTTGCATGAGTTTTTGCTGATGTGAACTGCATTTTTTATTCTTTTTGTTTTTTTTGTAGGTTGCTAAGAGTACGAAGAGGAAGAGGTCTGAAGACGATGCTGCGCACGAATGGCGTTTCAACAAGACTGTTCGTCTGTCCATTCCAAACGTAATCAAAGCTGTCGCTTTGCTGGGTGAGGTGCACAGAAATTTGGTGCGGCAAGCAGGTTTTGGCATTGTCTTTGACCTGAAATTAGAGAAGAATGTTTCTCGCGTTTTGATGTGCAAGCTGATGGGAAAGATTGACCCTGACACGATGAGACTGGACTGTGGGCCAAACAAGGTTCTGGAAATCAATCGCGAGGCTGTCCATCACATTTTCGACTTCCCTATGGGTTCTCACACTGCTCCCAGGCCTGCTGCCAGCGGCCACGATGATTCGCTGACTAACCTGAAGGATGAACTCGGGTTCAACCGTTCTAGGAGCATAGATGCGAAGGACCTACTTACCTTACTTCGCACGCTGGCTGCAGACCCAGGGAAGGTTGATAAGACGGCGAAAGTTTTTTTTCTCATTTTCTTCCAGTGCTTGCTTTGTCCTAGCCCCGCAACTCGGTTGTCCAGGGTAGCTGCTATGGTTGAAAACTTGGATATTGCATCTATGGCTAGCATGGATTTTTGTCAGCTTGTTGTCGACGAGCTGCAGGCCGCTGTGTACAAGTGGAATTCTATAGGGAGCAAGCAGAACTGCGCTGAGGGTTGCACCATCGTCCCCCTGTTCATGTACCTGGATTCCTTGAACCTTCGAAAAGTATCGGTGATGGATAAACGCACTCCGCGCGCCGCAATACTGTCCCATGTGCAGTTGAAGAAGATTCACAACGCCGACATCGTTTTCAGGGGAAAGATTCACCTGGACTCTTACAAGTTTGGCAAGCTGCCGGTGAGTGCATAGCCATCCTTTGTTTTTGTCTTTATTCCTTTTTTTCGCGCATGCTAAAATGTCAACCTCTTATGTACTTTTCTTTGTGAACTGCATCTCTTTTTTTTTGTTAATTTTTTCAGTGGAAGGCGGAAGCGGACATTGTGTATAAGCGGACTGCAGTTGCGGAAGCCCCTGAAATGTTTTGTGAGCCTCTTGCTAGGGCTGCTCCAATTCGACGGGTTCGTGGTTTTGCTAGTGCTGCTGCTGGAGGTTTTTCCGGACATGCTTCTGGTGATCGCAATAGATTTGTGCAGGTCGATGAGCTTCTCGATAGGGTCATCAATATAACTAGTGATTTCCCAACATCCGGTTCCAGGATGAGGAATATTGCCGGTTTGTTTCCTGAAGGCAAAGGCCTTTCTGAAGCAGAAATCGAGGCCGCTCATAACTTTGACCATGGGCAGCTTGAATTCCTTAAGCAGGCTGTAACGAATACCAGATCTTCATTCGTTCAGCTTAAGCAGTCTCAGGATGACAGGTGTGCTGCGTATGAGCAGGAAGCGGATGCAATCGTGAAGGAAATGAACAGGCATGAAGATGTTGTCCGGCCTTCTCTGCCCGACCCCGCAGATGTGGATGTATGTCTTTTTTCCACATGTGAACAGTTTTTTTACCCATATTTTGTTATCTATTTTTTCTGTGCGTTTTTGTTGCATTGACTATTTGTTTTTTCTATCGTTTTTGTTCTTTCCCCAGTGTGTCGGAGAATCCTCCAAGGCTAACGCTGGTCGTGTTGATGAGCACCAGGACCACGACGTTGTTGATTCTGATCACTTGTTTGACAGGCCATTATCGCCCGTTGACGAAGCTGCCAAAGACAATCCTATTGACGAAGTGGTCATGGACAAGGTTTGATTTGTTCCTACCATTTTTTTTTTGCTACAGTGAACTTCATTGTTTGATTTTTTCATGTAGTGTCCAAAACAAACAATTATATTTTTTTTGCACCAGCAGTGGCAGCGAACTGCATTTTTTAACTTTTTCTTTGTATTTTTTGCGCACCAGAAGTGGTAGTGCACTGCAGTTGTTGTCTAGAGAAGAAGCATCATCTTTTTTTGTTAGCAGTGAACTGCATGATCTGGTGTTTGTTTTGTAGTTGTAGAACTACAGATTTGGATAATAGTTTTATTTATGTTTTAATGTTTTTTAGGTTGCCGAATCAAATGTGGAGATACATGGGAAGGAGGCAGATGGTGACGACGCTGGCAAGGAGGAGGAGGCTGACAAGTGTGAAGAGATGGAAGGCGACGATGCTCCCCTGGTGAGTATAGAGAATTTTTGCATTTTTTTTGTTTTATTTTTTATTTTTCGTGGTAGCTTCATGGTCCGTTTTTATTAGTGAACTGCATTCTAGCTTTTTTTGTGTAATATGTTTTATTTTTGTTAACTCATCAGAACTGCGGATTAAATGTTGAAATCCAAGCGGAGCGGATCATTGGGGATGATAACGTGGAAGGGAGAGGAGGGCAGGAGCCTGATGCGGAGGTTGATAAGGCAGAAGGTAGAGAAGGAGGGGAGTGTCCCGTCGAGGCTGATAAGGCACAAGAGAGAGAGGGGAGGGATGACATTGTGGATTGTGATAAGGATGAAGAGAAAGAAGGAGCTCCTGGTGTTACAGTTGAAGTTGCAGAAGAGACAGAAGGAAGTCGTAGAGTCGGATTTGACGATGCCGGGACATCCGCCGGCATCGATGTTGTTGTTGGGCCTACTGTTTTGTTGGTTGGCGACGAGGTGCGTGATAAATTTTGTGTGGTCCCTCGCGCCTCCGAGCAATCTGTCGGCAATCTAGCTTTCCTAGCCGATACAACCAAAGCCCCAGCCGAGACAGTTTCGATTGATTCCGAAGAGGAACAGCCAAGACTTTCTCAGGACATGATTAATCAAGCGCCGCTTGACGATGATATTACCGGGCTGGAGCACTTGACGCTCAGCGAAGATGTATACGAGCAGCCGCAGGAAGTTTATTCCGAAACCGAAGGTAAGCGAACTGCATTATTTTTTGTTCTTTTTCCCGGTGTCGAAATGGACCGTGTGTGTTTTTATAATCTGATATCGTCCCCCACCCTGTATGCAGATGAGGAATTACCTGTTGTTACTCCATCAAGGATAGATCCAGCTCTTATGAGGAGATACAATGAGTTGTATGACGCTGTTACGAGGGCTAGGAGGGACAAGAAGAAGAAGTATGATATTTTATGTCTTACGCGCCCGGTTAATTAATATGTTATTTTTTCAGGGACTCTCCCATCTTATCAATTTTTTGCTGTGCTTTTTTCTTCTTGTCTGAAGGCATCTAGTTGCGTTCAAGGGAGAGTTTGGTGATATTACTATCGGCCATGTCAGCAATTCTTTTTGGTCGTATGGAACGCTGAGCACGCGACTCGCAAACATTGGCGTGTCTATGCTAGCTGAAAGGTTCAAAGGATCTTAAACTATGATTGTCCCGTACAACCTATGCGTAAGCATTTTTCATTAATTTATATTTTACCCCCCTCGTCCAATTTTTATTTATGCTATAACCACTTTTCATTAACTCTCTGGTTTTGTCTTTTTTGCAGAATTCCATTTGGAACGGCGGTGCCACAAATAGGGCTTTGAAAAAGATGTTTTCTTCAAGCGCAGAGGAACGTGTGGACAAGAAAAACTTGGTAACGCATCTTGACCATTTTTCGTCATCTTGAAAATAAGTTTTCTGTTTTTTCTATTTTTTCTCATCTGTTTTTGTTTTATTTCTTTTTTTTATTTCAGATTATGTTTGCAACATTTGACCCTCCTCCCGCAACAGTCTGGAAAAAGAAAAAAGGAGAAGAGGTAAAAACCCGTTTCCAGACTTTTCATTAACGTCCCGCAACAGGGAAACGGGTTTGTACCTCTTCTCCTTTTTTCTTTTTCCTCCTTCATTTTTTTCTTGTGTAAGTGAGCTGCATTGTTTTTACTAAATTAGAAGCACCTTTTCCCTTTTGAGCGAACTGCATTACTATCTGTGTTATTTGTTGTTCTCCCTCGGTAGTCTTTTTGTGTGTATGGAGCTGCATTGTTTTACTAACATCAGTAGCATTTTTATTACTGAGTGAACTGCATTGTTAATGTGTTTTGTGTTGTTTTTTCTTTTTTGCAGGCATGATTATGGATTTTACATGTTCCAGTTCATGCAGACCTGGGATGGTGAAACGATTGCCAAGTTTGGGAAGGAGCACATTGGCTACATCAGGAAGGCGATGCTCTATAGTTGGCTGACCTCGTCGCATTGCTGTCTGGTCCTGACATCACTTTTAATTTTTAAAGAAGGTTATTACATTTTTTTTTGAGTCACACACTTTTTTTTATTAAGTGAACTTCATTGGTACAGAGAGGGTAGGTCGACTACTTTTGTTAAGCTTTTTTAGCAGAACCCCATTTGTGTGTTTAAAAATGACTTTTTCTTTAGGGAACTTGATGATTCTTTTTCACTACTTTTGCTCATTATCCAATTTTTTTTGTTTTTGTGCAGGCTTTGATGAAGGCGCACACCAAGGTGGTATTTCCTTGTTTGAAACTCAGGTTCATACTCCAACTATTCAGAAGGTTGTCCTTGATGAACCTCCCGTCAAGGTCGTGAAAGAACCTGTGGGTAAGATTTTGAGGAGTGACGCCGGCACTTCGAATGAGAAAGCTCTTGAGAAATCTCCTTTCAATGTCAAGCATGGGAAGAAAGCCGCGAGCCCTCCGAATGCTGAAGATAGCGATGATGATTTTGAGAGGCCACCACCAGTGCCTAGGAGGACCAGGAGCGCAGCTGTGGAACCCCCGACGGACAGCGAGGCACTAATTCTATCAAACAGGAGGCCTGTGCAGAAGCCATCAAAGTTTCGTTCTCCTGTAGAGAAGTTGAATCCTGCGAGATTCAGCCATCTTGCGGAGATGAGGAAAGTCATGCAACTCATCACGAGCACACAATTCAGGCAGAAATACAGCGAGTCAGTTCTTTTTTCGTTAGTTTTTTATATTTTTTATATTTTTAATGTGTGTAACGTTTTTTTTTTCCGTGTTTTTGTTTTTGTGCTACTAACCCCCCACCTTTTGCCGTTTCTTTTGTGCAGGTCCGTGCTTTTCCTGCACAGGAATCCTATCGAACTCTACACCGTGACTGTGGACTACATGTTCTTAACTTTCACCAAAGGTGGTTTTATGGACTCGGAATTGATGGATCATATCATCAGGTTCTGGAAGAATGACGAGAGTATGAATGTGGTTTATCGATCTGGCGAACGCGTTCTGCTGTCCCCTTTGTTTATCACGGTATTTATCTTTTTTTTCTTATTTTTTTTATGCTCTAGTGAACTGCAGTAAATAGTGTATAATAATTTGTTTTTAGAATGTACTGAACTGCATACATTTTTTTTGTGTGTCTTAACCGATGCATCTTAAAACGAAACAAATTATGGTGAGAATTTGTGAACTGCATACTGTTTTTTAGAGAAGCGTGATCTGTTTTTTTATTAAGCGTCGGAGCGAATATTTTTTTAAGGTGAACTGCATTAACTTTTCTTTTGTGAATTACCCACACGCAGTATGTGCTTCAAATGGATGATCGCGCGGATAGAGATGCAGATGGAAACGTTGTGTTGCCTTTTGTCAACAGCAAGTTTAACGTCGAAGATGCAGCACAGCAGTTCGAACTTTATGTCCGTGATGACGAGAACCTTCTTGATTGCAAATTAGTAAGTTATCAAATTTGCTTTTGTTCAGCCTTTTTGTATTTATATTCTCTCCCAATTTTTTCCAGTAATCCCTTTTTCACTGATCGATTCCATAAAAAATTTGACGAAACAAAATCAGATTCTGTTACCACGGTTGAAAGACGAGCATTATTCGCTATACACGATGAACAGGCACCGCGAGACCCTTGACATTCATGACACTAGGAGGTACATCGGACCGGTTGATCAAACGACGCGGTGGCATAAGTCTGAATACCATAGCGACCGCACTGAAATGGTAAAAATTTTCCTTTTTTCACCTTTCTTGTTTTTTTTCATGTGTGGGCGTGTTTAATAATTTTTGTTGTGATGTGTATTTTTTTTCCACCAGATGATCAGGATGACTGCATTGTTGAAGAGGGTTTATGGAGAAAAAGAGTACAAGAGAAAGGAGTCGGTAGACTGGGTGGGTGTTTCAAAAAAAGCTAGCTATTTGGGCACCCCTGAGCAGGGCCCGAACGAGTGCGGCTTTTATGTATAGAAGATGGCTCAGTATTTCGACGGCAAAACCTTTGTTGTGAAATTCAGAAAGCGTAGTGTAAGTATCTTCTTTTTAACTCAGCAATATCTCCTCATTCATTGATATTTTTTTCGTCAGTTTCTTTTTTCGTATATGATGTTGTATATTTGTTTATTTTATTTTTTTCTTCATCGCAGGAAGCTGTTATTCAGGATTGGAAGGCTGAGTTTTTGTTCCAGATTCTGTTCCACCCAGAAAATTTGGTCGTTGTCACCGAGTTCCCAGAGGATTTAAGAAATCTCTGCATTTCTCTTGGCTTCTCTCCAAGACTGGTTTCGAAGGAGCAGGATGAGGCATAAATGATAGCATATCTTTTTTCTACGTGTGTTGATGTCTTGTTCGTGTGTGCTCCAGAACTTTACGTAAACAGCAATGTATGGTCGCTGTGTGTAGTTCTCGATGCCCAAAGCTGTAAACACCACGCTGTGTGCTTTTGTATATATCGGTCTAGTTAGTTTTTGTGTGTGTGTTTTTTTTGGTGGCACATGGTGACAATGTCAAATATGTGCATAATGGAGCTTTCAGCCAACTCCTCCTTGTGAGTTGTAACATGTTCGCAGCGCACCGCGTTATCTCATATGATTAGCAGCCAAGTTTTTTTTAAATATATGCATCCGCACTGCATCTCACCTTATCACATGGAACTGCAAAGACGAATTCAACGTGTTTGTCGTCGAGTTTCAAAATTCATCCGCACTGTAGCCAAGTTTTTGTTTTTCACATTTTTTTTGCACTAAGCGCACTGCATTGTGTACTCGAAGCGTACTGCAGTACAAGCTTTTAAACGCGACGCACGCACTGCAGTGTACGCGAATCCTAGTCTGACTCTACATTTTTTTGTCTTCTAACTGCATTCTGTATTGATTCATGGTCATGTCAGGTTCTATACGACAAAGAGAACTGCATTCTCCAAATGACATTCCGATCTCAGAGTTCTTATACAGAAGAGAACCACATTCTGAGATCTTATTTTCTTTTTCGTATAGAAGAGAACTGCATTTTATCAAACATATTACAAGTTAATATGTTTTTTAAAATGTAAAACTGCATATGTGTTGATCTACGCCCTTTTTCCTAGTGCTTCTTCTCAGATTGTGTACTGCAGTTCGCATCCACGACGAATGCGATGGAGTAGTCATCTTTGCAGTTCGCTTCCGCCTGTCATGCATGAATGAGGCAGGATGCTTCAGCGGCGGATCCCCCCGGTGGTCTTGGGGCGAAGGTGAGGTGCGCCGTCGCTTCCTAAACGCCGCCGCGGAAATATCGTCGCCGGCGGACTGCATTGCCGGTCGTTTCGGCTCGCTATCCGTGGTGCTTGGCGCGGAAAAAGGCGGGAGGTGTGGGGGGTGGCCGCCGGCCGACGGGGCGGTGGCGCGGAAGAAGGCGGGGAG
>LR738713.1:169530160-169553087 GCA_902687465.1 Secale cereale | reverse complement strand
GACACGTGAAACACATCGTGCACATTTGCAAAGTTGGAGGGAAGCTCGAGTTGCTAGGCTAGATCGCCTCTCTTGCCAATTATCTTGAAAGGACCCACGTATCTTGGAGCAAGCTTGCTCTTGATACCGAACCTCTGAGTGCCCTTCATGGGAGAAACATGGAGATAGACATGATCACCAATGTCAAAAGCCAAGTCACGATGCTTGCCGTCATAGTAGCTCTTTTTGCGCGATTGCGCGGCTTTGAGATTCTCACGTATGACTTTGCACATCTCTTCGGCCTCTGAGATCAAATCATTTCCAAGGAGTTGACGTTCACCAGTCTCGGACCAGTTGAGAGGGGTACGGCACTTTCTGCCATAGAGAATTTTGAACGGTGCTTTGCCTGCACTTGCTTGGAAGCTGTTGTTGTGGGAGAATTCGGCAAATGGAAGGCAATCTTCCCATTTCATACCGAACGATATTACACAAGCTCTGAGCATATCTTCAAGAATTTGGTTCACTCTTTCGACTTGACCACTAGTCTGAGGGTGAAAAGCTATGCTGAAGAGAATCTTGGTACCCATAGCTGACTGGAAGGAATCCCAGAATTTGGAAGTGAACAAGCTTCCACGATCTAAGGAGATTACTTGAGGGATACCATGCAAAGAGACAATTCTGGAGGTATACAGCTCTGCCAGTTGTGCTGCATTGATGGATTCTTTGACTGGAAGGAAATGAGCCACTTTGGTGAGCTTGTCAATCACCACAAAGATAGCATCATTTCCTCGCTTGGACTTGGGAAATCCCGTGACGAAATCCATCTCAATGTGATCGAATTTCCACTCGGGAATAGGTAGAGGTTGAAGGAGTCCGGCTGGACATTGAAGCCCTGCCTTCACTCTTCTGCAGACATCACACTCGTTCACGAATTGAGCAATTTCTCTTTTCATGCGAGTCCACCAATAGGATTGCTTGAGGTCATGGTACATCTTGGAGCTTCCTGGATGTATCGAGAGGAGTGAGTCATGTGCTTCATTCATTATGAGCTTCCTGAGACCACCTTTGGGAACCACAATTCTGTCCTCAAAGAACAAAGTGTCTTTTTCATCAATGCGATAGCACTTGTACTTGGGAGTACCCTTATCAATACCATGTTTCACCTTATGCACTATAGCATCACTGAGTTGGGCCTCACGGATTTGATCTTCCAAGGTAGGAGCATCTTGAAGGTTGGCAAGAAATCCTTGCGGAACAACATGGAGGTTGAGCTTCCTCAATGATTCACAAAGTTCAGGTTGGAGCGGTTTGAGGAGGAGACTGTTGCAGTAAGCCTTTCTGCTCAAGTCCTATGCAATGACATTGGACTTGCCAGGAGTATACTCAATGCTTGGATCGTACTCTTGAATCATTTCAAACCAACGAGTCTGGCGGAGGTTATGGTTTGGCTGGGTGAAGATGTACTTCAGAATCTTGTGATCGGTGAAGATGTCCACTTTTCTGCCCAACAGAAGGTGTCTCCACATGATCAAGGCATGAACAACTGATGCCAGCTCCAGATCGTGTGTGGGGTAATTCTTCTCATTTGGTTTAAGCTGATGCGAAGTGTATGCAACGATCTTCTTGTCTTGCATGAGAACACCGCCGAGACCCTGTAATGAAGCATCACAGAACACTTCATAAGGCTTGGACTCATCCGAAGGAGTAAGAACCGGAGCAGAAATGAGCTTGTCTTTGAGTGTATTGAATGCCACATCACAATCAGGAGTCCATGAGTACTTGACATTCTTCTGTAATAGGTTGGAAAGAGGCTTGGCAATCTTGGAGAAGTTCTCAACGAACCTTCTGCAGTAGCTTGCGAGACCGAGGAAACTTCGGATATGCTTGAGATTCTGAGGAGGTTCCCAGTTCACAATAGCTTCAACCTTCTCGGGGTTAACAGAAATTCCCTCGGCAGAGATAATATGGCCAAGATAGAGGACTTTATCAAGCCAGAATTCACACTTGGAGAATTTCACATAAAAGCCGTGCTCACGGAGCCTGTCAAGGACCAAACGGAAGTGCTTGGCGTGGTCTTCTTCATTCTTGGAGAATGCCAAGATATCATCAAGGTACACGAGCACGAATTCATTGGTGTAGGGGTTGAATATGAAGTGCATCATCCGAGAGAAGGTGGGTGGAGCATTTGCAAGCCTGAAATACATGACCGTGTATCCATAGGAGCCATAACTCGTTCTAAATGCGGTCTTGGGAATATCCTCTTCACGGATATGAATCTGATGGTAGCCCATCCGGAGATCAAGCTTCGAGAAAACCTTGGCTCCTTTGAGTTGCTTGAATAATTCATTGATGTTGGGGAGCGGGTACTTATTCTTTATTGTCTTCTTGTTCAATGGCCGGTAATCAATGCACAATCGTTCCGTACCATATTTTTTCTTGAGAAAAAGAACACAACAGCCCCAAGGAGAAGTACTTGGTCTGATTAGACCCACTCACTCTTGCTCATCGAGTTGTTTCTTCAGCTCCTTCAACTCTTTAGGAGAAATCTTGTACGGATGCCAATAGGATGGCTCGGTACCAGGTTCAAGTTCAATGACGAATTCAACTGGACGGTTGGGAGGCATGCGTGGAAGCTCTTCAGGGAATACATCCTCATATTCACAAACCACCAGAATCTAGGATATGGCATAATCTCGCCCTTGTCATTGAGAGAGAAGAGCTTGATTGTGTAATCTCAAGCTGCGAAGATAATCACGTCTTCGGAAGGATGAGTTAGATTAACCTCCTTGTTTGCACAATCAATAAGAGCATCATGCTTAGAAAGCCAATCCATCCCAAGAATAAGATCAATGTCCGAGTTACCGAGAACAACCAGGGAAACCAGAAACCTTTAATCACCCATATGAATGGATATGTCCAGAGCAACTGAGTTGGAAGTCATTTGCAATCCAGGAGAAATAAATCTTTAAAGGCCTAGGTATGCTCTCCGTAGCCAAGTCATGCTTAGCAACAAATGGTCTTGAAATGAAAGAAAGCGATGCACCCGAATCAAACAAGACTTTTGCAGGAATTAAGTTAACCGAAAGATTACCAATTATCACATCTGAAGAATCCTCTGCTTGAGCTGCATTCATCGGGTTCACTCTTGCTGACTTTTGATTGTGCTTGACAATAGCATTGCTGACAGGTGGAGGAGGCGGAAGGCGCCTTTGAGTACACTTGTTTGCATAGTGACCCTTCTGACCACACTTGTTGCACGTAACCTCTGAAAGTGGCCGATGATAAGGACCGCTTGGTCTTGGAGCTTGGAACTGAGACTTGGACTGGTTGCTTGGGTTGGGTGGGTGGGAGATTCCACGACCACCTGAGTGCTTGTTGTTGCTTGGAGGACGGAGCACTGGAGGAGGCGGTAGCCAGAACGTCTGCTTCTTGGCAACCACTTGATAGGAAGAGGAGGAGTGAACAGTATCTCTTATCCTCTTTTTGGAAGCTTCACACTTGAGCTGAGTTGCCTCTTGCTTGACAGCCATGTTGTAGAATTGATCAAATTCATCTGGCTTGAACAAAGTGAGTGCAAGTTGGAGTTCATCTTTCAGACCACCTCGGAACTGGTAGATTTTGCTCTTAGCATTTGGGGATGTCTTGCTTCCCATAACGGGCAAGATTCTGGAACTTGACATTGTATTGATAGACAGACATAGTGCCTTGCTTCAGATTGCGGAATTGCTCATGCATGCCCTCAATGACACTGGTAGGAATGTGATGAGAACGACAATCGCGGCAGAAGTTAGTCCACGAGATCTCACGACCCGCTCTTGAGTCTTTGTACTGTTGCCACCAATCTGCAACTTGATCTTTGAGTTGGAAAGCGGCAAACTTGACATAATCCTCAGGTCCGACGTTACTGCACTCAATATGCTTCTTGATGTGTGTGATCCAATCTTCAGCATCTAGCGGGTCCACACAGTAACTGAGAAACTTGGGCTGATTTGCCAGGAATTGGTTCAGAGTCGCCAAGTGAGGTTGATTGAACAGATTTCCTTGGCCTTGGTTCCCTTGATTGCCTTGATTTGCTTGATTGGCTTGGAAACGCTGCATCATCTGCATGAGCATATGAGTGTTTTGATTGGTTGCGTGCATAATCGATCTCCATGCCTCAGACGGAGGAGGAGGGGAAGGAGGACGCTCTTCTTCACCCTCTGGGTTCTTGTTGGGAACTTTCTTAGGTGCCATCCTGAAGACGATGACAACCGTTAGCTATTGAAGCAAATAATAGATAAGCTGAATCAACGGCTAGATATTTGCAACATATAGTCTTCACAATGAACATCCGAACAAAATTGAACGAATGAATTCCATAGCTTAATGACACATCAAATTGTCGAGAAGCCACCTGGGGAACAAAGCGATAGAATAAAAGAACAAGGTACAGATGGAACAAATACATAATAGAGGTTTTGTCCCACATGTTCGTGCTGAATGCACCATGGCACGTGTTACAAAGGGCATTGTCATCCCCGGATCAGCATAGCCTAGGATCTTTTAAAATGCAACCCCCTAGTGCATCAACGCCCATGATAGCCTCTCCACTAGATGTTGAACCCCAACCTCATATCATGCACCCGTTGGAAGATTACCTAAGAGCTACTTGAATCCCACCTATTAATCCCCAAAGCTTTCCGGTTATGCAATCTGGTGTTGGGTATACAGGGGAAGCACCGCGCACTCAACTCTAAACCTACATCCAACTGTATCCATCCGTCAACACATAACTAGTCATCTTCGGAAACTGTTTACCTCGGACCTTCGAAACGCATCCGCTATACTAGCTGTGGCAATACTCCCGAACTATCTCCCTAGTACTGGGTGACGTCGGGGTTATCTCACCACCAGACATGCATAGAAGAGTTTTCGATGTCGGCCGCCTCTAGTATTCTAGAACTGCCACGATACATTTATGACGACAACACCTCGGAGCTCAACTCCCCGGGACACTGCCACAACCCCTAAATGACAGCAGGCACCAAGAACAATGTTCTCGTCACAAAGATATCGGAACAATCCAAACAATACCCGCGTGATCCTATAACAAATTGGTGAAATTTTGAGAATAGTGAAGATAAAACAACGTCAGGAGTCCTCACCAGAGCGACGAAGGGGATGAGTAAAAAGAAATACTACTCTCCGATATATATATAGGACTCAAAACATTTTGTGTGTGTACCTAGACTCAACCGCCAGCGGTTCGATCAATCAGGGGGTTCCTATGTCGGAGAAGGCTCCGAATACCAACTTGTAATGCCCAGGATGCGACTATATCTCCTACGTGTCGAGCCATGACTTTGAGACATAAGCGCATTCTGGAATGATCGCAAGCATGGTATCTTTGCACAACTCATGTAAAAGTTCAGGGATGAAAGAGTAAAATAGTTGGCTTACACTCGCCATGTCACATAATGAATACAATAGCATACACTCATCCAAATAACACAGGGTCCGACTATGGACGAAATCCAAACGAGAAAAGATACCGCAAACACAAGTACTGATCGCTCCTAGTAGGAACCACTACTAATCGTCAGGATACAACACATTGTAACCACCACATTCTTCATCGAACTACCAGTGAAGCTCTGATCCATCCTGCATCATTCTTGGTTGTACCTGCATCTGGTGTGTGTAATAATCTGTGAGCCACAAGCACTCAGCAATCCCATTCCCGGGTATCAAAACTAGCAAAGCCTTAGGTGTGGAGAGGTAATAAAGTGTTTGCAGCAAGCACTAGCAACTAGCTTACGAGTTCAGAGCGAGATGAGAATATGTGCCAACGATCGCCAAGTTGATCAAGAAGTGATCCTAGCTACTCACGTTCATCCATAACCCCACCATGTTCACTTCCCAAAGCCCTTCGGAAAGAGACCATCATGGTTACTCACACATGTAGTGTGTTCTTAAGGATATGGTATCAAGTTATCTACAACTGGATATTAACAAATTCCCATTTGCCACATAACCGCGGGCACGGCTTTCGAAAGTTCAAAACCCTGCAGGAGTGTCCCAACTTAGCCCATCACAAGCTCACGATCTACGGAGTCGCAACTCTAAATTGGGAAGGCCCGAGTATTCTCGGAATCCCGTGCACAAGATATTTCGACAGAGGTAAAACTAAACCAGCAAGACCTCCCGGCGTGCCGACACCCTGATAGTAGCCGCGCATCTCGTCTCAGGCCATGACCGGATGAGCACTACGTATAGCAACCGAAGACCCCAGAGAACTAGGTGGCACCACAAGTGGCTCTAGTTTGGACCAACACTCATGAGGAGCCCTGGCCCGGGGTTCTTAATTAAGTCCTCGGGGTAGCTAGTCCCTATGCAAATTTTAGTTGTTAGGCAAATGGAGTACCAATGTTGGGCCTTGCTGGAAAAGCTTTAAGCATTGCGAATTATCAAGGGGGGCCCGTAAACCCCTACCGTGTTAGGAACGCAAAATGAAGGAACAAAACACCGGATTATCGGGTCCTAAGGTGGCATAAGTGGAACAAAACACCAAGAAGAAGGCCAAGCGTTCCACCCATTACCAATATATAGGTGCATAATTTTATATAGAAAAATATATTGTGTTATCCCAATAACAAGTCCAAACCTGGAGCAATGTTCAAAAACTTCACCTGCAACTAACAACGCTATAAGAGGGGCTGAGCAAAAGCATACTTAGTCAATCAACGGTCTGCTAGGAGGGCGGTTAGAGTGTTTCATGGAAACATAGGAGGCTGACAAGACATGAATAGGCATCGAGGCATAGCTAAAGAGCGAGACAACTAGCAAGGCAAAGATAGAGGTGATACCGGGGAATGGTCATCTTGCCTGGTAAGTCCTCGGTGGGATGGTAAGACGGCTCCTCAAACTCAGTCTTGACAAGATCCTCGAACTCGATATCGGCTCCCGGCTCTACCCACCACAAGAGCACAACAACGGTACAAAATCAATCACGGTGCAATGTTGAAACAACATGATGCAAGACATGTCATGGGATGCAAGTATGATGTGCGTATGCATGAGGATGCTCTCGAGCCTAAGGAGAAGATGATGGAAATGGCTTCATCTTGGGTAACCAAGCAATCCAATGGATAGATTGGAAGATTTCGGTCAAAATCGATATAAACATCATGGGAAACGGATGCACGGTTTGCAAATGGCAAGCAAAACAAGATGCAATGCAAAACTGCAGTTAACATCCACATGGCATCTTTGGAGCAAGGTGTAATTATGCTACAGAACCCAAACATGAAGACAAAAGGCATGGATGTGAAATAGACATGATTCTTAACAAGCATGAACTTAGAACACACATAAAAACTTGCTGGAACACAATTACACAAGCATGGCAAGATTCAATAAGTTTGCAGATTTCTCAGACTTGGTGAAAATTACAAGGCATGGCAGCAACAATGACGAGTAGGCATGTTTGCAATCTTGTGAAACTCATCTCAAAACATAGCATGGCATGTGAATGTAACCAACAACAAGAAGACATGTTTGTGAAGCTACTCATGGCAAGAACATGGTCATAGGATGCATAGAACACTAGCTATTCAAATGGCAAAATTGAACTTGCTGATAACAGGCTGACAGAAACATTTTATAGCAACTTGAGAGCATGAAAACAACAAGCTACAGCAAGCCAACATGGCAAACAAGAGCATGGATAGCTAGAGCATAACAGATACATCAAGGAACACCCAATGGACAACTCTAACCATGCACAACAATGACAGTAGCCGCATGGAAACATGGCATAAAAATTAACAGATTCACACTTAGCAGAAATTTAACATCATGGTGGCATGTTAACAAGCTTCTTGCACTCATCTCAAGACATATCATGGAGTGAAAATAAATCTATCATATAGAGCACATTCCAATGAGCAAAACTCATGTTGACACCTAGCTCATATGACACATGGATTAATATACACGAACAAGACAAAACATCATCTCATAACAAGTTCAGAAACTTATCAGCCACTTGCACTTTTGCAACAGGGTTAAACATGGCATAATGCAACCTAACATGCATTCAGATGTATCCATCTTGAAGAGCATCACAAGACAAACATTTTGACATATCATACACTCCATTTGGACCAACATGCACCAAGTTGTGGCCTCATGAACTTGCCAACAAATTGTTAACAGACAACAAGTGCTGAAACAGTAACATCACACAGCACTCTTGCAACGAAGATTAACACAACTAGATGATCCCTAACATGCATGAAACTGATGCTAACATGTAGAGCACTTCGAGATGAACATTTTGATATAACATATGCGCAAAATGGAGCACCGAGCACAATGTTACCACATGATGAAGGAGGCAATAAATTTATGCAGATTAGGGACTTAGTGAAAATATACCCTTCTGAAAAAGTCAACGGGACGGAACGAAGCGGGACGGAGGGACACGGGCTTGGGGAGGCGTGTTTGGTTCGATGGACCGATGGATCTGGTCCACCTCCAGATCCGGATCCGGACCTCGCCGGAGACGGGCTGGAGGCGGCGAGGAGGTGCGACGGGCGGCGCGGTGAAGATGGTCGGTGGCGGCGGGCGAGCTCGCCGGCGCCGGGGTGGTGGCTGCGCTAGGCGAAGGCGGGCGGCAGCGACGGTTGGTGGTGCCGGCGGGAGGCGGCGTGGTGGCGGCGAAGAAGTCGCGGCGGCGAAGATGGAGGGCTGCCGGCGGCGGGGTCGTGACGGCGCACACCCGAGGCGGCGGCCGGCGGTGATGGCGCCCAGCAGCGCGAGGAGGAGCGGGTCGCCGAGGCGCGGGGGCGGAGTGGCCCGGCGACGGACGGCTGTCGGGCCCCGACTGGGCCCGGCGGGCCACGGCGCGGTGGAGCGGGAGGTTGGCGATAGGCGAGCCACGTGGCGGCTCCGGAGTGGCCGGGCGCGGCGGCGGACGTGTCCGGCGCGGTCTGGACACGTTCGGCGGTGCGGGAAGCTCGGGGTTAGGGTTTCTACCCGAAAGTGGAGGGGATGGGGCCTTTTTATAGGTAGAGGGAGCTAGGAGGTTCCAAATGAGGTGCGGTTTTCGCCCACACGATCACGATCCAATGACCAAGAGGATGGAGGTGGTTGTGCTGGGCTAGTGGGTTGTTGTGGACGGCTGCTGGGCCAAAAGAGAAAGGGGTTTCCGGCCCACGTGGTTAACCATTGGAGTATCAAACGACCTCCAAACGAGACGAAACTTGACGCGCGGTTTACCGGTGATATACCAAGACCACTCGACAACTCTCGGCCCAATCCGAGGAAGTTTTCAACCCACTCATGTAACAAGGCTTGAGAGGTGCGACGGGCACGTGTGTGAGAGTCGGAACTCGAAACGGACAACGGAGACGATGGAACTACACCCTGATGGAAGTGAGACTATGCCAATGCAATGCACATAATGAAAATGACATGGTGAAATGCAACACACGCACAAGGCGAAAACGAAGAAACCCGAAATGAAGGAAGAGCCCAGAATGGAATTGATTAAGTCAACGATGCATATATTGCCATAAATGGAATTGTTACATCCGGGGCGTTACACTGCATGCGCCGCTGCCAGCCACCATGATGCGCTGACCGGCCTCTTTTTGCATGTGAGCCGCCACGGACACTGACCGGGCTGTTTCTGCACGCGAGCTGCCAAAGATGCAGGGATGGTCACTCCCGCTGGTTCGTCTCATCTCGCACGCGTGTCTCCTCGATGTAGAGCATTGTTTCACGCTTTTCGATCCACTCGCATCTTTTAAATGTGGCAATTAAAATATGTTGGCAATTAAGGTGCCATATCAATCGACGCGGCTCGTTTGAACGTAGCAAATCCAAAGCGCGACCGGTGCCACTCCCCTTCCCTTCCCCTTTCCCTATTTAAACCACCCACCCCTCCACCTATTCTACACACATCCATTTGCGCCGCCCCCTTATCTTCTTCACCCAAACCCAGAGCACTCTCAAAGTGAGGCAAGGATGTAGTACAATGGCCCCACCTTCCGGCTCCCACTGACCATGCCGGAGAGACGGTATCCGACCGGCGTCGTCGTGGAGAGGACCCTTCGCGTGTGGGCATTCTCGCGCTGGAGGGTTGCAATGGAGTTTGCCCAGTGGTTCCTCGGTGCGGGCTTCGTCCACCTTCTAGCGGGCTCGCTGGTGAGGTTTCGACTAGAGGATGTGCGTCCAAACGCCAGCACTCCACCGATCAGGCTCATCGTCAACTTCGCTAACAGATTTGATGTGTACTACCACCTCGGCAAGGTGTTTTGCTGTGGATGCGAAATCATCACATTCACAACCCACAACATCTTCACAAACTTCGACTGCATCTTCCCCACCCGTGACGGTATGCACATCCTACCCTACTACCTCGGTGAGGACGGCATGGAGGAGGAGCACTGAAGAGAAGGCGCAATGAAGATGGTGGTGAAAGCCCGACCGGTATCGTGGAGCTTGTCATGCCCGTTAGGGATTTTTATATTTTTTTTATATTATGTCATTGGTTGTATCGTGAATTCTTTTATGCACCCTATGTTTTATGTAAGAACGATGCTATGCTTGCTACTTTCTATGTTATGGATGTATGATTTCTACGTGAGATATCGGTAGATTGATATAGTGCCGTAGTCGAGCCCTAGAGTTGCTCTCTAGATGGATATGGTGCCGTAGCCGAGCCCTGGACATGCTATCTAGATGGCTATGGAGCATAATTGGCTTGATGCCAACATTTGGCATTGCCAATATTTGGCAAGCCAACATTTGGCAAAACCAAAATTTGCCAACATTTAGCAACTTTTTGTGAGACAGACAAGAAAAAATGGTAGCCAATCAATCACTAGCCAACATTTTGCATTTGCCAAATATTCGCATGCCAACTTTTGGCATCGAACCAATTATGCTTATGGTGCTAGAGTCGAGCCCTAGACATGCTCTCAAGATGGATATGGTGTCGTAGCCGAGCACTAGACATACTCTCTAGATGGATATGGTGGCTAATGATGCCACCGGACTTTATTTTATACGTGGTTTCTGATGGATATCATGATCTGCATAATTAAATCTGACATGATCTTAATAATAAATTCCTAATAAATTTGCCATGTTCTACAAAAAATCGTGGATACAATATTTTTCTTTCACCAAAAACATGTTTATAATACCCGCATGTCAAAAAATCAAAGTGTTGTGACGTAGGGTATATACAGAAGGAAATTGCCACGATATGTACAAATAAATTTGACATGGGCAGCTTCAAAGAATTTGTCATGGTATCTACACTAACAATGACATTGAAAAAGTTATTCTTAAGTTCTCCATGGCAATAATCTGTACAAAAAATGCGGACAATAGTTGTACTACTAACAATAAATTGATTTACCATCATGCACTAATTTTGTTCAGCATGGCAATAAATGGATTTACCATGGCCATAATCAAGCAAAAAAAATCCAGCGCATGCACTATTTGCTAGGCCTCTTTTATCTATGTGGGCCTACAACACTCAAAGCAATGTGACGGCCCAACTAGAGCTTAGTTTTAATTTGGGCCCTAGAACCACATTTTTTTTCCTTCGGCGGTCGGTGTTGTCTGACGAAACTGAAGAAACTAAAAGTGTACAAAACTGAGGAAGCAGACATGATCCACAAATTAAGCAACACAAAGCATAGAGCACATGATCCACAAATTTAATTAAATCCTAGAGCACAGGATCCACGCATTTAAGAAAATACTAGAGCACATGATCCACAAATTTTACAAAATCCTAGAGCACATTACACCACACTAAAAACATCTGTATCAAGTGATGACTAAGAAGTAACCAAATCCTAGGGCAACTATACAAAAATAAAATCCTAAAGCTGTCAGATTCGCTTGCTTGTTCAATTGAATCATCTACGTCATGTTCTTGTTCATCTTCTTTATTTCCCCTTCAGATATGCATCCTGAACTGTCAAAGAAGCACTTTCATAGACCAAATTCATTGGTGCTAACGGCAGATTGAGCTCCCGGGCTGGGGGACAATTGAGTTGAATCTTCTTAACGTAGTAATCTAGTCATTCAAAATGTGCGCATTTCTTCACGATCCAAAACAATAACATGAACCCTAAATCCCAGATCCAAGGAAAAAGAATTAAAAGCAAATAGAAAATGAAATCGGAGAAAAACCATGAGATCTAACCTGCCCCTCTGGCTTGCTCTCGCATTTCATGAACTCGCGCCCATTGTTGCCATTCCTGACCTCCTCCGAAATCAACCGTATCAGTGGGGCGCTGCATGGGCAGTCAGGACATCGCTCCATAGGAAGTGGACCATACTGGGTCCACGAGGGGCGGGAGGTTGCAGTGGAGCTCGACATATCGCCCAAAGTTGCCGAAGAAGAAGAACCAGACGAGTGGCTCCTCTCATTACCAGAGAAGAAGAAGCAGAGGAGTGGCTCCTCTCGTTGCCGCAGAATAAGCAGCAAAAGAAAGGGGAGGTAAGGGTGGGCGCAACCAACAACTCTCGCGGATCGCCCCGCGATCCAACGATACAGAGCCGTCCATGTGATCCAATGGCGTGGAGCCTTTATGCAGCCTGCCCTCGGAATTCCTTCTAGAAGGCCACATCTGAGGGCTGTCGCTTGGCGCTAGGGTAATATCGGATGGCTGACGTTTGGAGCTAGGGTTAGGCTAAACCCCGAAGGGTTTCAAGGGGTTTTGAGCTGGTCAACGGGGTTTCCAAGGCTTTGACTGAGCATAACTAATTTTTTTTTTAAAAGAAAAAATATGGAACCTTCGCCGTTCGTCGTTTTATAAGACACACTAACGAGGAAAAAATACTAAACTTGGTATACATATTTTTTTTTTAAATCTAGCTGGCACGATCAGGGTCCAATGAGCACCATTAATTTGAAAAAAAAACCTGCTCACAATGTTGTCTTATGTGCCTTGTTACCAACCAAAAATCATAAACTTGGTCTATGGTCATTTTCATGAAAAAACCTTCACACATATGAGCTATCACGTACAACATTTCATAGAGTTCCAGGAAAGGAGGTCGGGTTACCTTCTGTTTTTAGAACATAGTTTTTAATGGACTTCAAGTGTTGGTTCAAATTCAAATTTTGCCTAAAATTCAAATTTTGCCTTAGTTTTGTAATCTACCTCAAATTTCACATCAAATTACAAATATAATTATTACACCTTACAAGTTTTCACAGTAGTTCAAATTGACGACATAATACTTATTACAAATCCTTAAAGTTCAATGTTTATGACTTGCATTCAAGTTCAAATTCAAATCTTTGCCTTGCTCCTGGTGTTCCGTGACGGGTTAACCATCTTGCCTCGTTGCTTCTGATCTTCACTTCTGGTGGTGGCGGTTTTGTTAAGCTTTGACTGACCGAGCAAGTGATGACGAATTGACGGTCATGTGTGGGTTCACTAATCCTTAAAGGAACTTCAGACAAAATAACATCCTCCTCTCTTATTGCTTCAAAACCTTCATAAGCCAAGATTTCAAATTCTGCATCAGATGATGGTTCAACCGAAGTTTCTTCCTCTCTAGGTAATTTCTATACTATGCCTCTAATTATTGTAGAGCTGGATCAAACAGAAATAAGCTTAGCCATCGATAAAAAATAGAACAAATGCACAAAGGGGAAGGGTTGCACACATATCAAGCTGCTACTTCAGCTGTATTCTCCTCTGTTGTTGCATTCTCCTCTGCATTTGCTGCTGCCCATTTTTCCTCTTCTCCAAATGATGCATCAACTGGATTGCTACAATGCCTAGCAATATTCCCTAGGATACCACATCTTTTGCACTTATGTTGTTTTTTTACACGACCCTCTTCACCAGCTCTTATCATGTTTTTCCTTGGTCTTCCTGGTGGTCTAGCCAGTACAGGAGATTGGAGTTTGAACCCTGGTCTACTATGTTCCATTGGTCTTTTCCCAAGAGTGCAGGCACATTTTCAGCATAAGCAGCCCTAAATTTGGCAACAGAGAAATATTCAGAGCAATACTGATCAACTTCACCATCTTCACCTCAAATAACAGTCATGAGATCTAGGGCATGTATGGACGGCTTCCCGCGGATCTGCGATTACCTACAATTGCATTCCTTAGTTGCAATGTTCACTGGATATCTCCATTTCCTATTTTTACTATCAGTGTATGTCACCTCATCCTCGTATGTCGACGGTCGAATGCATTTCATCCTTAGAACTCTTGCCTTGTCATGCAATGCCTTAATCAGAGATGGGATGATAACATGGCCAACATATGTTTTTGCAATTCCTTTACAAAGAGCCATCTTTATCATGATCATCTACCTGATCTTATCAAATGCTTGCCACAACAAAAGCCCTTTCTCTGACTTGTAGTTTGCATTGAAACACTCGACGAGGTTATTGATCACATAGTCTACTTTGCAGATTTCATTGAATTTGCTTCTTGAACACACCTTTCCATGATGTTCATCCATGTACTCCTTCACCAAAGGATTGTGAGCATACAACACTGTCAAATGGTGCTCATGCTTCCTCAAACTTCATGTGTATGATGATGGCCATAGATTCTCATCATAAACTTTGCCTTTGAATTTCTTTTTAAAATTTAGCGCTAGGTGTCGCATACATTCCCTATGTTCCACTCCAGGGAATACAATTTCTAATGCACTCTCTAAACCCTTGCAAGCATCTGTGTGTATAACTAAACCTGAGGGTGTACCTATAATCACTACAGGAAACATGTAATTTGCCGTCTGTGGATTACAGACGGCAAAGGCGTAAATCCAGACGGCAAAGAGTTTGTCGTCAGGAAGTAAACAGCGAAGTCAGACGGCAAACATAAATTGGCAAATAATTTTTTGCCGTTTGCTATATTTTCTGGATGACGGCAAAGAATTTGCCGTGAGTCTATAATGTTTGCCATCAGCATGTAAACTCAGAAGGCAAAAAAAGCAACAGACGGAACAGGCAGACTGATGGCGGCGTCAAGTATTTTGCCGTCTACCAACCATCCAGCCAAACGGGAAAATCTCATAGCATTGCCGTCAACCAGCCGTGGCACAGTCGGCAAAACGGAAGGACTTTGCCGTATGGTGTGACTCGGCCCAGACGGCAAAGCGCCACCTCTTTGCCGGCAGCCTACCAGTTGGCCAGACGGCAAAATGCCAGGCCAAACAGTATCATGTGGCAGGTTTGCCGTCTGTCCCTAGACGGCAAAAATTCTTTGCTGACTGCATGTCCCAAGTCTCCCGTGCGTGTTTTTCTCCAAAAATATCTCTCTCGAAGGTTTCATTCCTTTTGGACTCCGTTTGATATTCCTTTTTTGTAAAACCCTGAAATAGGCAAAAAACAACAATCTGGACTGGGCCTTTGGGTTCGTAGGTTAGTCCCAAAAATAATATAAAAGTGTATAACAAAGCTCATTAAACATCCAAAACATCATAAATAATAGCATGGAACAATCAAAAAATTATAGATATGTTGGAGACGTATCACATACCAAGCAACAATCCCCCGAAACTGTTTCGGAAACGGAGCTTCGAGCAAAGGGATCGAAATCCGCGAGTTTGAGAGCAAGAACATGAGAGAGAGCAATGGTGATTTTTTTCTGGAGGTTGGTGATGAGGTGGTGTAAGAAGATAAGGGAGAGGGCCAATGTGGGGACCACAACCCACCAGGACGCGCCTGGGGGTCCTTGCGGGCCCGGGTGGGTTGTGCCTACCTGGTGCACCCCCTCTGGTATTATTTGCATGAGAAATTCGTAAATATTCGGAAAAAAATTGTGTTAAATTTTCAGGGCATTCTGAGAACTTTTATTTATGGGCCATTATTTTTTATTCTTTTATTGCACAGGAAATTTAGAAAACAGAAAAAACATGGCATTTTATTTTATTTGACTAATAAAAACAAAAAACAAAAGGTAGGGACAGAAGGTAGTGCTTACTAAATTCATCAACTCATATCGCCCAAAAATGATTCATTAATAAGGTTGATCAAGTCTTATTAACAACCACTTTCAATTAGCATGAAACCGAAGAACTTTCGTAAATCACTAAGTTACCTCAACGAGGATATGAAAGTCCCCAACAATAAGCATTTCATATTTCTGTTTAACAGTATGTAGAGGTATTTGAAAACTTCCAATAGTGATTGTTGGAGATTTTTCAATGACATTGACACCATTCACTTGGAATTGTTTTTTCGGAAAATGCACTGTGTGCTCATTACCATTGACATGAAAAGTGACCTTGCTTTTATTACAATCAATAACAGCCCCTACAATATTCAAGAAGGGTCCATGAAGAATAATAGACATATTGTCATCCTCGGGCATCTCAAGTATAACAAAGTCAGTCAAGATAGTAACATTAGAACCAACAACGGGCACATCCTCACAAATACCGATAGGTATGGCAGTTGATTTGTCAGCCATTTGCAAAGATATTTCAGTAGGTGTAAGCTTATTCAAATCAAGTCTTTTTTATAAAGAGAAAGGCATAACACTAACACCAGCTCTTAAATAACATAAAGAAGTTTTGACATAATTATTTTTAATGGAGCAAGGTATAGTTGGTATTCCAGGGTCTCTGAGTTTTTTAGGTACTCCACCCTTAAAAGTATAATTAGTAAGCATGGTGGAGATTTTAGCTTCTGGTATTTTCCTCTTATTAGTGATGATGTCTTTCATGTACCTTGCATAAGGGGGCATTTTTAAGATATCACTTACGCGAGTACGCAAAAAGACTGGCCTCAGCATTTCAGCAAAGCGTTCAAATTCTTCATCCTCTTTCTTTTTAGTTGACTTGGGTGGAAAAGGCATAGGTTTTTGAACCCACGGTTCTCTTTCTTTACCGTGTTTCCTAGCCACAAAGTCTCTTTTATCATATCTTTTATTCTTAGGTTGTGGGTTATCAAGATCAACCGATGGTTCTGTTTCAACATCATTATCTGGTTCCTTTTCGTTATTAGGTTGAGTGTCTTCATGAACATCAGCATTATCTTTTTCATTATAACTAGGTGAATGTTCATTACTAGATTGAGTTTCAGCATCATAAACAGAAACATCATTATCATTATCAGAAGTTTTTCTATTTCAGGTTCACTAGTAGCATGCAAAGTCCTATCATTTTTCTTTTTCTTTTTCTTTGTAGAGGGACTAGGTGCAGTGGTGTTGTTTCTTTTTTAATCTTGTTCAATCCTTTTTGGGTGTCCCTCGGGATAGAGTGGTTCTTGTGTCATCTTTCCTCCTCTAGTAGCAACTCTAACAACAAAGTCATGTATATTGCTATTCATTTCATCAAGTAATTCTCTTTGAAATTTAGCAACTTGTTCTAAATGAGTTTGTACCATAGAGGCATATATCCCCACACCTCTAACATAATTTTAAATTCTAAATAACAAGTCACTCAAGTGAGCAATCATATCAGAATTATATTTCAATTGTTTCATAACAGTTGCATTGAAGTGATCTTGTTTCCTAACGTATTTTTCAAACTCATGAAGGCATTGGCTAGGGTGCATATTGTGAGGATTATCATTGTCATTGAATTTCCTTAGAGAATTTACCTCTACCACCTTAGGCAGTGGTGGAGCATCAAGCCCATGTATTTCTTCAATAGGAGGTAAATTTTCAACATCCTCAACTTTAATACCTTTTTCCTTCATGGATTTCTTTGCCTCTTGCATATCTTCAGGACTGATATATAATATACCTCTCATCTTCGAGGTAGTCTTAGGTGGTGGTTCGGGAAGAGTCCAATCATCATAATTCTTCAGTATGTTATTCAATAATTCTTCAGCTTGCCCAATAGTTCGTTTCCTGAAAACACAACCAGCACAACTATCTAGGAAATCCCTAGAAGCATCGGTTAGTCCATTATAGAAGATGTCGAGTATTTCATTTTTCTTAAGAGGGTGATAAGGCAAAGCATTAAGTAACTGGAAAAGCCTCCACCAAGCTTGTGGGAGACTCCCTTCTTTAGTTTTCACAAAGTTAAATATTTCCTATAAGGCAGCTTGTTTCTTATGAGCAGGAAAATATTTTTCAGAGAAGTAATGAATCATATCCGGGGGACTACGCACACAACCAGGAGTAAGAGTATTATACCAAACTTTAGCATCACCCTTTAATGAGAAAGGAAATAGTTTGAGAATATAATAGTAATGGGTTTTCTCATCATGAGTAAAAAGGGTGGCTATGTCATTTAACTTAGGGAGATGTGCCACAACAATTTCAGTTTCATAACCATGGAAAGGATCAGATTCAACAAAAGTGATTAACTCTGGGTCGACAGAGAATTCATAATACTTATTATCAAAAAAGATAGGTGAGGTAGCAAACTTAGGATCATATTTCATTCTAGCATTCAGAGACTTTTCTTTATACTTGCATAATAATTTTTCTAGATCATCTCTATCATTACAAGCAAGAATATCTCTAGTTATTTCCTCACTCATAACATAACCTTCGGGTACCTTAGGCAATTAATATCTAAGAAGGCTAGTTCTAGCAGGTGTTTCAGAATTTTCAGTTTCAAGCTCATCATCAGATTCAACAACATCATGTTGTCTTACTCTATCAATTTGTTCATAAAGAAAGTCACCAAGTAGCACATCATCATCATGCAAGGTACTAGCATCATCATAAGTATCATTCATAGCAGAAGTAGTATCATCAATAACTTGTGACATATCAGGAGTAATGGCATGTTGTGGTGTTGCAAGTTTACTTATAACAAAAGGTGAATCTAAAGCAGAATTGGATGGCAGTTCCTTACCTCCCCTCGTCTTAGAGGGATAAATCTTAGTCTTAGCATCCTTCAGATTCTTCATAGTGATAGAATGATAATAGTCCCAAGTGACTCAACAAATATAGCTATGCTCCCCAGCAATGGTGCCAGAAAAAGGTCTTGATAACCCAGGAGTATAGGGGATCGCAACAGTTTTCGAGGGTAGAGTATTCAACCCAAATTTATAGATTCGACACAAGGGGAGCCAAAGAATACTTGTAAGCATTAGCAGCTGAGTTGTCAATTCAACCACCCCTGGAGATTTATTATCTACAACAAAGTGATTAGTAGCATAGTAATATGATAGTTTTGATAGTACTGGCAGCAGCAATAGTAACGGTAACAGTGATTGCTATAGTTTTGTAGCAAGTGCAGCAGTAACAATAGAAATAGTAACTTAGCAAGATCAATATAAGATAAATTCGTAGGCATTGGATTGATGATTTGTTGGATGATATTCATCATGTGAAAGTCATAACCTATGGCGATACAGCACTAGCTCTAGTTCATAAATATAATGTAGGCATGTATTCCGTAAATAGTCATACATGCTTATCAAAAGAACTTGCATGACATCTTTTGTTCTACCCACCCCTGGAAGCGAGGTCCATATTGGAAACTAAGGGATATTAAGTCCTCCTTTTAATAGAGAACCGGAACACAGCATTAACATGCGGTGAATACATGAACTCCTGAAACTACGGTCATCACCAGGAGTGATTGCGGTTATTGTCACTCCGGGGTTGTCGGGTCCTAACACATAGTAGGTGACTATAACTTGTAAGATCGGATCTAAAACATGACTATAGTGATAATATCATAAATGGTTCAGATCTGAAATCATGGCACCCGAGCCCAAAGTGTCAAGCATTAAGCATTGGCAAAGTCATAGCAACATCAATCTCAGAACATAATGGATACTAGGGATCGGCCCTAACAAAACTAACTAGATTATGTGATGAATCTCATCGAACTCCTCACCAACCAGCAAGCCTACGAAGGAATTACTCACTCCCAGTGGGGAGCATCATGGTATTGGCGATGGAGAAGGGTTGGTGATGACGAAGAACGAAGATCCACCTCTTCGGAGCCCCAAGTGGACTCCAGATCTGGCCTCCCGAGGAAGAACAGGAGGTGGCGGCTGCTCCTTCTCGTAGATCGCGATAATTCTTTCTCCCTGATTTTTTCTTCACGAATATGAATTTATAGTATCAGGGTTGGTGTCTGCGGGGCCACCGGGTGGGGACAACACACCTGGGCGCGCCAGGAGGGGGCGTGCCCTGGTGGGTTGTTGTGACGCCCCCGATTTGACCGTACACTAATCATGCACGCAAATGTGTACGACCAAGATCAAGGACTCACTGGAAGATATCACAACACAACTCTAGACACAAAATAAAACAATACAAGCTTTATATTACAAGCCAGGGGCCTCGAGGGCTCGAATACAAAAGCTCGAAAGCACAAGAGTCAGCGGAAGCAATAATATCTGAGTACAGACATAAGTTAAACAAGTTTGCCTTAAGAAGGCTAGCACAAAAGTAACAACGATCGAAAAGGCAAGGCCTCCTGCCTGGGACCTCCTAACTACTCCTCGAAGCCGAACTCCATGTAGAAACATCATCGGGATCCTCTGGCTCCTGGACTCCATCATCTGGTTGCGTCATCCGAGAAGAAGGAACAAAAGGGGGAAAGGGGGAGAAAGCAACCGTGAGTACTCATCCAAAGTACTCGCAAGCAAGGATCTATACTACATATGCAATGGTATCTGTGTAAAGGGATAATATATGTGGGTTAAACTGCAGAATGCCAGAATAACAGGGGGATATCTAATCCAAACGAAGACTACGCTTCTCGCAGCGTCCATCTTGCAGCAGAAGAAGAGAGTAGCTGGAAGTAACAAGTATCCTCGCTTCTGGCAGCCTCCGTCTTGAAGCAGTAGAAGGGAATAGATGGTAAGTTCACCAAGTAACATCGTATAGCATAAACCTACCCGGTGATCCTCCCCTCGTCACCCTGTGAGAGAGCAACCACCGAGTTCTATCTGGCACTTGTAAGGGTGTGTTTTATTAAGTATCCGGTTCTAGTTGTCATGAGGTCAGAGTACAACTCCGGGTCGTCCTTTTACCGAGGGACACGGCTATTCGAATAGATTAACTTCCCTGCAGGGGTGCACCACATAACCCAACACGCTTGATCCCATTTGGCCGGACACACTTTCCAGGGTCATGCCCGGCCTCGGAAGATCAACACGTCGCAGCCCAACCTGAGCACAACAGAGAGGTCAGCACGCTGGTCTAAACCCTAAGCGCACGGGGGTCTGGGCCCATCGCCCAATGCACACCTGCACGTTGCGAGGGCGGCCGGTAAGCAGACCTAGCCTCTCCTAATACCAGAGTAGGCTTTCCAGTCCAATCCGGCGCGCGCCGCTAAGTCGCTGACGTCAAGAAGGCTTCGGCTAATACCACGACGTCGAGTGCCCATAACTGTTCCCACGCAGCTAGTTTGTGCGTATAGACCAAATGGCCAGACTCAGATCAAATACCAAGATCCCGTTAAACGTGTTATTATGAAATAACCACGGACAACGACCAGGGCCAGGCCCACCTGTCTCCTAGGTGGTCGCAACCTGCCCTGTCGCTCCGCCACAAAGTAACCATCAGGGGGCTATCGGGAACCCAGGCCCACCACTACCTGGGTGGAACCACCTGCCCCTTCAGCCCCCATCTCCGAAGCATCATCACGTGTATGTAAAGTATGTATATAGTATATACCCGTGATCACCACCCCGAGTGATCACGGCCCAATGGTATAGCATGGCAGACGGACAAGAATGAAGGGCCACTGATGGAATACTAGCATCCTATACTAAGCATTAGGATAGCAGGTACGGGTATCTACAAATGTAGCAACAATGACAGGCTATGCAACAGAATAGGATTATTCGATAGCAGTAACATGCTACACTACTCTAATGCAAGCAGTAGAGAGAAGAATAGGCGATATCTGGTGATCAAAGGGGGGGCTTGTCTGGAAGCTCTGCAGACGAAAGGAATCTTCGGAATCGTAGCCGTAGTCGAACACCGAAGCATCAATGGTCTCGGGGTCTACCGGAAAGAAGTAACGGAGGAGGGAACATAATAAATAACAAAGCAATCAAAGCAACACAAAGTGTAACATGGCAAAACGCAGTGCTACGTGTGACCTAACGCGGTAGGAGGTGATACTGGCAAGGATGAAAAACATACGGGAAAGTATTCCCGGTGTTTCGCGTTTTCGGGCAGATGAAACGGAGGGGGAATGTTGCACGTTCGGTATGATAGAGATGTGTGGCGGACGAACAGACCGCGTATTCGGATTCGTCTCGTCGTTCTGAGTAACTTTCATATATAAATTATTTTCATCCGAGTTATGGTTTAAAAGATATGATTTTCTAAAGTTTTTATTAATTTCAGGAATTTAATATTAATTAAATTAATTCAAAAAAGGGTTTATGACATCAGCACGACATCATGCTAATGCCAGCATGGTTGACTGGTCAACCTGACCAGTGGGTCCCACTGGTCAGTGACACAGTATAATTAGTTCTATATTTAATTAACTAAACCTAATTAGTTTAACTAATTTAAAGTTAATTAGATTAATCACAGTTAATTAATTTAATCTTAACATTATTTAATTTAGTTAATTGTCCATTAGGTTAATTAAAGACAGGATTAATTAGATTAATTATCTAGTTAATTAACTAATTAATTAATATTATTAATTATTTATATTTATATATCTTTTTCTTTTTTTTCGTTCTAGGGAGGGCCCACGTGTCATTGGCCCATAGGGGCCATAGCGGGTCGGGCGCTGACGGGTGCGGGTGCCCGCGCACCCGCACGGGGTGACAGAGGGAGCGGCCATGCCCGTGGACAAGGCACGGCTCGCCGGTCGGCCGTTTCCGGCGACCGAAGCCGGTGCGGCGGGGCTCATAGGGAGCACCGGGGCAAGCCCCTTGCACGGGGAGGGGGGGGACCGAGGCGCCGGCCGGGCGAGGCTGTGGCGCACGGGCAGCGGCGCCGCGGGCGTCAGCCCGAGGCCGCCGGGAGAGCACCGGCCACGGTGAGGAGCAGTGGCGCCGCCGCGAC
>LR738713.1:169518423-169530150 GCA_902687465.1 Secale cereale | reverse complement strand
CGAGGGGGAGGGACGAGAGGAAGGCCTGATCCACGACGGGGCCTCCGGGATCCGTCCATCTTCGGCGAGGGGGCGGTGGTTCTTCGGGCGCTGGCGTTCCGGTGGGGTGGAGCTCCGGCGCGGCAAGGGGTCGGGCGCAGGGTGCGGCGGCGCTGGAGAATGAGAGGCAGTGGGGGTGTGTGCGGTCGGGAGAGGAGTGGCGATGGGCTAGGGTTGCGGGGGTGGGGTTTAGTAGCGGGGCACTGGGGGGGCCGGCTGGGCCAGTTGGGCCGGTTGGCCACCTGGGCCAGTTGGTCCACTGGGGGGGTGGCTTCTCCCTTTTCTATTTTTTTGTTTGTCTTTGTTTTTATTTGTTTTACTTTTTCTTATTTTCTTTTCTGTTTTCTTTTAATTACCATTTAAATTTTGTTTTGTACATTACAAAGGTTGTACCTAATTTAGTATTAGTAATTATTCCACCGTCACAAATATTTTGGCACATGAATTAAAGTAGTTTATAATTGTTTATTATACTAAGAGCATTTAAATAATAGTTTTGCCGAAGTTTTACTTACTATAGTGCATTTAAATTCTTTACAGGAGTGTGGTTTATTCACCAATATTTTGTATGGATTATTTGCAACAATCCGAACATTTTAGTTTTAATGTTTCAAAACTTTTGTTGTTTGCCTTTATCTCGAATTTGAATTTCGAATCGGTTTTGAAGCAACGCGAGATTATCAACAGTAATCGTGGTGACGTGGCATCATTAGCATAGGTTTACTGTAGCTTAAGTATCCGGGCGTCACAGTTGTGCCCACCCAGGTGCCCCATCCGATGGTTCTTGGCTCCAGTATATTTCTTTTATTATATAAAAAATCCTCGCAAAGTTTGGTTCCATTCCGAGAACTTTTATTTCTTCACAAAAACAACACTATGGTAGTTCTTCTGAAATCAGCATCAGTCCGGGGATAGTTTCATTCAAATCATGCATAGAGTCCAAAACAAGAGGAAAAGCGTTAGGAAAAGTAGATACGTTGGAGATGTATCACCCCTCCAGGTGGGCAAGTGTGCTCGTGTGGTTTTTTTATCTGAAACAAAATGAAAAATCAAGTCAAATGCAATTAAGAAACAGTACACATGATCTGAATATAGAGTGGACAAATAATCTAAAAAAGGATTCAGTTGTAATACCTTAATCAATTTGCTCTTTAGCATAGTGGATGCATGCTACCTCTACCTACACCTATCTTATGGGCAATGAACAGTGAATCTACTTGGCAAACTCCTATCAACCTCATAGGAGTTTTTAGTGAGAATGCAATTTGTAGTCACAACATTACGACAGTCCACCATCGATTCGAATATGGTTCCTGGAGTTTTTTTGGAAATGGAGGCGTGCCCCCGGCCTCTGCATCATGATGATGCATGCAACCATCTTATTAAAAAGTCTCAAGTATCACAAAGTTTGAAAGTATTACAGCTCACAAAAGGAGCGAAACGAAGAAAATGAAAGTACATGCTCAAAACACAACCCGATGACAAAAGTGAAGGACAAGCTCCCTAGACTCCTATCCTATTATGTAACCGCCATCCAAACCGGTTGAATATAGCCCATGCTACCATCTCCCACTAGTTTCACCTAGTAACCAAAGGCTCCCTAGAGTCCATAGGAGTGAGTAAAGACCACGTACGGATCCATGCGGAAGCTCTGATGATGACCTGCAAGAAAGTTGAAGTATGTTTCCTATTAAAGATCATATCATTCTTGCAATTCCATATAGCCCAGAAGAGCGCACATATTCCAATCTGAATACGAGCCGCAATAGTATGCTCGACGCCAGCTAACCACGTTCCAAACAACGGTTCCATGTCAACTGGAGGAGTAATGTTAAAGTCTATATGGATCGTTCTTCGAAGCAATTTGGCGAGTGGGCATTTTATAAATAAGTGTTGTATTGTTTCATCATGCTCACAAAAACAACAACCTAAACTACCTACCCACCTCCTCTTAAGCAAGTTATCTTTGGTGGGGATCACTTGCTTGTGGACGAACCACATAAATATTTTAATACACAAGGGGAACTTAACTTTCCAAATATGTATCGATCTCAAGATTGGGCCAGAATTAACCAGATTTATGTAAAAAAGATTTCACCGTGAACACCCCATTTACGGTTAACTTCCGACGAATCAAATCAGGTTGGTTAGATCGTTGAACATCTATCAATCGGCGGACCAAATGCATCCATGCCGTCCAACGCTCACCAACTAAAGCTCATCTGAACTGAATGTTCAAGGGTTTCGATTGAAAAATAGTGCCTACATAGTCTTCCTTATGTTGCACGATGTTATAAAGTGCGGGGTATTGTAGGGCCAACGTCATCTCTCCTAACCATCTATCTTCCCAAAATCTTGTTGACATCCGATTGCCAACTAAGAATTTGACCCTACGAAAGAACAAATATTTTGTTTGCATGAGTCCCTTCCAGAATGGCGAGTCAGTTGGTCTCACAGTGACTTGGGAAAGCGTTTTCAAATGTAAATACCTATTACGTAGAATCTGAGCCCACATTCCTTCCGGCTCAGTCTCTAATCTGTATAACCCTTTACTCATTAGACATTTATTCTTGATTTCCATGTTCTATATACTGAGACCCCCCTGGTCCTTGGGTCGACATAGAATATCCCATCGTGCGAGACGCTATTTCTTTTTGGCCTCATCTGACTGCCAAAAGAACCGAGATCTAAAGAAATCAAGTCTCTTCCTCACCCCTTTCGGTATCTCAAAGAAAGATAACATGAACATCGGCATGCTAGTAAGTACTGAATTGATCAACATGAGCCGACCTCCATAAGCCATTAGCTTACCCTTCCAGCAACTAAGTTTTTTTTTTCAATTCGATCTTCGATACACTTCCATTATTTGTTAGAAAGCTTACGGTGATGAATCGGTATGCCTAGATAACTGAACAGCAAAGCACCTAATTCACACCCAAACAATTGTCTATACGTGTCTTGCTCCTCTTTGGCTTTACGAAAGCAGAACAACTCGCTCTTGTGAAAATTTATTTTGAAGCCAGACAATTGTTCAAAAAGGCATAATATGAGTTTCATATTTCGCGCTTTTGCAATGTCATGCTTCATGAAAAGGATGGTGTCGTCAGCATACTGCAGAATGGAGACAACCCCATCAACCAGATGAGGTACTAGTCCCTCCACTTGACCATTTTGCTTGGCCCTCCCTATAAGAATGGTCAGCATATCTGCCAATATATTAAATAAGGGAGGAGACATAGAATCCCCTTGTCTCAATCCCTTGTGAGTTCGGAAGTAGTGACCAATATCATCATTAACCTTGACTCCGACACTACCCTTCTGGACATGTGAATTCACTTGGTTCGTCCAAGCCTCACTAAATCCTTTCATGCGCATTGCTTGCCGAAGGAAGTTCCATTTAACTTTATCATAAGCCTTCTCGAAATCAACTTTGAAGATAACCCCATCTAGTTTCTTCGAATGAATTTCAAGCAGTGTTTCAGGCAGGACAACAACCCCTTCAAGAATATGTGTCCCAGGCATGAAGGCTGTCTGGCTTGGTTGCACCACCGAAGACCTGTGTCAATCTATTCATGCCCACTTTTGTGAAGATTTTGAAACTTACGTTAAGAAGACATATCAGCCTAAATTGCTCAATTCGAATTTCCGCTTCTTTCTTTGGCAACAACGTAATCATGCCAAAGTTAAGATGGAAGAGTTCTAAATGACCGTTAATAAAATCGTGAAACATAGGCATAAGATCAGCCTTAATAATATGCCAATATTTCCTATAGAATTCCGCAGGAATCCCGTCTGGTCTAGGTGCATTATTCGGTTTCATTTGTGAAATTGCTTCCAAAACTTCTTTCCCAGTAAAGTGTGCAGAAAGAATATCATTCTCCTCTACCCGAAGCTGAGGGATATCTTGAATAACAGACGCATTAATGGACACCGTGCTTGCTTCCAGAGGCCCAAGAAGTTGTTTATAATAATTCGAGATATATGCTTTCAAATTATCATGACTCGTAATTGTCCCTTCGTCTTGTTCAAGCTGAATTATTTTCTTTTTCCTATGTTTTCCATTCGCAATCATATGAAAGAATTGCTTATTGTCATCCCCTTGGATGACCTTGAGCACCTTAGCACACAATGCCCACTTGAGTTCCTCTTCTCTAAGAAGAGCTCGTAGGCGTTGCTCAGCTTCAGATTTCGAGCTCTGTTCGGCCACCGTAAGAAGGTTCCCTTCAGCCTTTAAATCTAGAGCACATATTAAATGAATGAGTCGCTCTTTTTCCTGTCTGTATATCCCACTCTCGTTTCTGGCCCAACCTCTTAAATACTGTCTCAGATGTCTAATCTTATTTTGCCATCACTCAACACTTGATCGTCCACTAACAGGCTTGGCCCATTCGCGTGCGATAATCTCCATGAAGTCTTCTTTCTCGAACCAGCCTAGTTCGAAAGACAAAACATTTTTGTTCGCAATATGCGTGGCCTCTCCCGAGTCAACTAGTAATGGTGTGTGGTCTGAGATCGCCCTCTGCATCGCATGTACCAACACTAAACGGTACTTCTATTCCCATTCCACACTAGCAAGCACCCAATCCAACTTCTCATATGTTGGAGTAGGCAGGGTATTGGCCCATGTGTATTTTCTACCTGTTAGCTCAATTTCTCTCAGACCGAAACTCTCAATGATAATGTTAAACATCATAGACCAATGCCTATAAAAGTTGTCGTTATTCTTTTCATCTCTCCTCTAAATTAAGTTAAAATCCCCTCTGACTAGGATTGGGAGGGTCTCGTCCCCACAAATCCGCACCAAATCGGCTAAGAAATCTGGTTTAAGCTCGGATTGAGTTGCCCCATATACAGCAACGAGAGACCATCGGAAACCATCCAATTTTGATCTCACCCGAAACTTGACCGCAAAGTCCCCCCGAACCACATTCATTACTTTAAGAGTTTTGCACCGAACCCCTAGCAAAATTCCACCTGGTCATCCTCTAGGAGGTAAGCAATGCCAATCAAAGTCAATACCTCCGGATAAAGTTTCAATGAACTGTGAAGTGAAATTATCCCGCCCCCTTTCTAAAAGAGTCATAAAGTCCAATTTATGCTCGATCGTCGTCTCTGCCAAGAACTTTCTTTTAGCCAAGTCTGTTAGACCTCTGCTATTCCAAATGATTCCTTTCATAAGTCATCATGAATTTTCTTTTTAAGCTTAACCCTAGCACTTCTACGGACTGCCGAAGTAGGATACGCTTTCCGTTTGCAGGGTCTCTTGGGCCTCTCCCCCTCACCTACGGGTAAGGTATGCCCGGCAGAACTAGAGACATTACCCTCCATCATTAGAGGCTCTACAATGTCCGCATCCTCCGACCCTCCTCATCTTCGGCCTCCGCATTAGGCAAGAGATTATTACAAATGTTTTCAAGACAGCCATTCCTAAATTTTTCATTTCATTGTCATTCATAGTTCCGCACCTTCTCCCACTATAAGTACTACCAAACAAATGACAAAATAAGTTGCAAACGCATAAAGTGAAGGAATATTAAATAGCATTAGTTAATACCATACCTAGATTAGAGCTAGGTTGCCACATGGCCAATGCCTCACACGGCAGTCCTGCATAACATTACCGATCTCCGTCAAAAAAGTTCGCAAAGTGAACGTGTTCAAATTCAATGTGATGGTCCGCTTCACGTCATGCACCAACACGCAGTACTCCTTTGGTATGGAAATAGCCGACATTGGTGCAATAATGGTCCCCAACAAAACAAGAACAACCATCCGAAGAAACTCATCGTTGGCGGATGTAATCCTCACACTTTTTTGGATCAAGTCATCTATCAATATCTGACCTTTTTTGGGAACGTACTGAATAGGAATTTTCTTTATTAATGTTTTTCCTTCCATGGCTAGAACTCCAAAAACATCCATACCTTCATTCTTGAACCCAAATATTGAAAACACATCGTCCGGTCAAAGTGAAATAAGACCTTTACTGCCAGTTTATTCTTGTATCCTGATTTTTTACTGCTTGTGTTAAAACCTTGAATCGTAAAATGCAGCAAAAAATCTCTCGTTTGTACTGATGGAATGACCAACATCTCTTGCAAGGTTGTTTCGTAGAACCTAAATTGCTGAGCGGTTGTTAATCTCTCAACGGGACTTATCCACTTCTCTATGGAACATGGAATCACACCAACGGTGTCCATACTGCATGTCAATTTTTTTACCCATTAATATATATAACTATGCAATACCACTAGCAGAAACTATACCGGGCGGGAAAATGTCACCTTGAACCAGGCGAAAGCCGACGAGTAGCAGCTGTGGCAGAGGGAAAGTGGGCAGGTGTATGTTGGCGAGATGCGCCGATGGCTGTTGGGCGTCCTGACACCAAGCACGGCGACGCACGGCGTTGACGACAGTCGGACGCAACCGCTTTGAGGCAATTGTGAGGCGCTGCACGGCGATGATTGTACGTGGGGCGAGTGGGGGTAGGGCGACAAAGGGCACGGGGCAGCGTACGAGGGCGAGTGAGGGTAGGGTTTTGCCATGCATGGCAGAATACGACGATGAAAAGGAAAAATCAGCTTGGGCACCAACTAGGCCAGGCCGATACAGCCCACTCTCGCGATGCCATCCAGCCCCGCCAGCAAGGTATTGACCGCCCCACACTTATGATTGTCTATGTGAAAATACGTAAAAACGGGCATCCACGAGGTGTTCTCTTTCGCAAAGTCATCAAATGGCACCATTTTTTTGACATGCTACAGTGTGCAACACAAGCACGCATGAAAAATTTCGGTGAGTTTCTACACTCTATGCATTACTACGATTTTCTCGGTGAAAATACACAAAAACGGTCTCCGGACGTGACGCAACATCTGTTCGTACTCTAGTTCCGTTGAAATTTGGCGTGGGGGGCGGTAGAGGTCACTCACGCGCGCATGCAAAAGTTGGGTACGGTACGTTGATACGTCTCTAACGTATCTATAATTTTTTATTGTTCCATGTTGTTATATTATCATTCTTGGATGGTTTACAATCATTTATAGTCATTTTATATCATTTTTTTACTAAACTATTGACATAGCGACAAGTGTCAATTGTTGTTTTCTGAATGTTTTTAGATCGTAGGAAATCAATATCAAACGAAGCCCACACACTGCGAAACTTTTTGGAGAATTTTTATGGGCCAGAAGACACCCAATGGGCTAGAGCTGCACCTGGGGGGTTCCCCGAGGGTTCACAACCCACCAGGGCGCACCAGCCCCCCCCCCTAGCGCGCCCAGGTGGGTTGTGCCCACCTCGGTGGCCTCCCGCACCGCCTCTTCGCTCTATAAATACTCAGATATTCCAGAAACCCTAGAGGAGTCGACGAAATTCTATTTGAGCCGCCGCAAAGTCCAGAACCACCACATCCAATCTAGAAACCATCATGCAAGGGTTCACCACCTCCATTGGTGCCTCTCCGATGATGTGTTAGTAGTTCATTGTAGACCTACGGGTCCGTAATCATTAGCTAGATGGCTTCCTCTCTCTCTCTCTTTATTATCAATACAATGGTCCCTTAGATATCCATATGATATAACTCTTTTGCGGTGTGTTTGCTGGGATCCGATGAACTTTGAGTTTATGATCAGATCTATCTTTTTATATCCATGAAAGTTATTTGAGTCTTCTTTGATATCTTATATGCATGATTTATTATAGCCTCGTGTTTCTTCTCCGATATTTGGGTTTTGTTTAGCCAACTTGGTCTATCTATCTTGCCATGGGAAGAGGTGCTTTGTAGTGGGTTCGATCTTACGGTGCTTGATCCCAGTGATAGAAAGGGAACCGACACGTATGTATAGTTGCTACTCAGGATAAAACGATGGGGTCTATTTCTACATAAATAGATCTTGTCTACATCATGTCATTGTTCTTATTGCATTACTCGGTCTCTCCATGAACTTTATACACTAGATGCATGCTGGATAGCGGTCGATGTGTGGAGTAATAGTAGTAGATGCAGGCAGGAGTCGGTCTACTAATCTTGGACGTGATTCCTATATAATGATCATTGCCTAGATATCGTCATGATTATTTGAAGTTCTATCAATTGCACAACAGTAATTGTTTTCCCAACGTTTGATACTTTCTCGAGAGAAGCCACTAGTGAAATCTACGGCCCCTGGGTCTCTTTCTCATATTATTTGCCTTTGCGATCTATTTTCCTTTCCTTTTTTTCAAATCTATTAAACCAAAAACCCAAAAAATACCTTGCTACAATTTATCTTATTTAACGTTACACTATCACGTCCGTTAGCCGACAGGGATTGACAACCCCTTTTACACGTCGGGTTGCGAGTATTTGTTATTTGTGTGCATGTGTTGTTTATGTTGTGTTGCTTGGTTTTCCTACTGGTTCGATAACCTTGGTCTCATCACTGAGAGAAATACCTACCGCTGTTATACTGCATCATCCCTTTCTCTTTGGGGAAATACCTACGTAGTTCTAGAAGACATCAAAAGGAATTTCTGACGCCATTGCCGGGGAGCACCTTCTACATATACCATGTTCCTAATCAAAAATCTCATCTCCTTGAAATTAACATTATTTGCCATTTGCCTCTCATTTTCATCTCCCCCACTTCACAAATATTTTCCGTTTTCATTCGCCCTCTTTTTCATTCGCGTTTTCTTGCCGGATCAGTTTTTTGCGTACGTCTTTTTTCTGCGTAGTCATGATGCCTCAAAGTAAATATTATGATGTTCCTTACACCAATATTTTGTAAGAAATTGAGAAAAGTACTAATGAATATATGACTACACAATTTGAGCATAATAAATATTTTACCGAAGAACTCAAGGAGCACTCTGTTCTACTTGATGCTATAACAAAACAACTTGATGATATTAGTAGAGAAGTTTGCAATCTCCAGTCTAAGTATGCTTTTGCTGAAAGTTTGCTAGGAAAAATATCCAATGCACAAGATACTCTAGTAAATCAAATGGCTGCTAAGCCAATCTCGTTAGAAGATAAGAATGATGAAGACATTAAAATGATTGGTATTTCTTCTATTGATTCTTTGTTTAGTAAAGTTTAACTAGATGATAAAGGGACTGGAGAAGAGTCAACTTTAGGTAGAGAAGGCGTCCCAATATTTTGGAGATTGAAAATCATGTAGAGAAAATTGATAAAAGTGGGTTTGGATAGGTCAAGACCTTAACTAGTGATGTGCCCACTATCTTGGATTACAAAGACTTTAATTATGATAGTTGCTCTTTGATAGATTGTATTTCCTAGTTGCAAACCATGATTAATTCATGCAATGCCTATGAACAAAATAAAGCTTTTACTAAACACGTTGTTGGTGCTATGATGAAAGCTTTAGATGATAAGTTGGAATTACAAGTATCAATTCCTAGGATGTTACACGATGAATGGGAACCTACTATCAAAATTAAAATTAAAAACTATGAGTGTTTTGATTTGTTTGATTTGGGTGCTAGTGTTTCCATGATTCTGAAATCTCTTTGCGATGTTCTTGGTCTTACCAATATTGAAGATTGCTCTCTTAATTTGCATTTGGCGGATTCCACTATGAAAAAGCCTTTGGGAAGGATCAATGATGTTCTTATTCTTGCAAATAGGAACTATGTACCCATAGACTTTATTTTTCTTGACATCGATTGCAATCCGTCTTGTCCAATTATACTTGGTAGACCGTTTTTCGCACTATTGGTGCGGTGATTGACATGAAAGAAGGGAATATTAAATTCCAATTTCCCTTGGGAAAGGGCATGGAACACTTCCCTAGAACCAAGATCAAATTGCCTTATGAATCTATAATGAGGGCAACTTATGGAACATCCAACAAGGATGACAACACTTGAAATCCTGGTATCATGCCTTGCTAAGGGCGTAAAACGATAGCGCTTGTTGGGAGGCAACCCAACTTGTATGTTTTTGCTTTTTGATTCCCTTTCTATTTTCAATAAAATACCCTTTAATACCTCTGTTAAGATGAGTTTTTGTGATTTGAATAAATACCCTTTAATACCCTACTTGTGGTGCACTATTCGGTGTAATTTATGCTCAATGTTCGCTTATGAGATTATTCGTTTCATGGTTGGTCGCTTCCCAGTCTTTTGGTAGCCTTCATTTTGCACTAAGGATGATCACTACTTGTGCATCCACAATCATTTATCCTGGTTTTGCCACATGAGTCCACCATACCTACCTATATGTGGTATTCCCTTGCCGTTCTAAGCAAATTTGTATGTGCCATCTCTAATTTTCAAAATAATTTTCCCTTTTGTATGCCCGTTCCGCTTGCGAGGCGGTGAGGGGTGGCCAATATTTTCCGTGCTAGATGTGTTATTCTCACGACAAGTTTTTATTCACTTGTCATTGCACGAGAGTAAGGCAAAGGTATTAGGGATGCCCAGTCCCGAAATGAAAAACAAAATTTACTTTATGTTGTAAAATAATAAATTCCTTGGAAAGTGTTGGTATGGAAGGCAGTCGTGGATTCGGCTAGCCATGTCTTGTGAAAGTTTGGTGGAATAAGGAATAAACTTTATTTTATGTTTGGGAACCACCTATGATATGTCTAGCATGGAAAGTGTTGGGAGCCCTGAGTCATTTTCGATGGTGGGAAAAGTATACCTCCCATAATAATGTTCCGGTAACAAGATTGAATACAAGAGATGAACTAGGGTTTGAGATGAGATGTTGCTGGTGAAGATGTTGATGGAGATTGCCCTCCCCAGATGGGAGAGTAGTTGATGATGATGATGACGATGATTTCCCCCTTCGGGAGGGAAGTTCCCCCGGCGGAATCGCTCCGCCGGAGGGCAAACGTGCTCCTGTCCAAGTTCCGCCTCGAGATGGCGTTGTTCTATCTCGAAACCCTTCCCCTTATTATTTTAGGTCAAAATGACTTATATACCAGAAGATGGGCACCGGAGGAGGGCCGAGGAGGCCACAACCCACCAGGGCGTGCCTGGTTGGCCTGGCGCGCCCAGGTGGGTTGTGCCCACCTGGTGGCCCCCCTCTGGTGTTTATTAACTATAGTATTATTAAAAATCCATAAAAATTATCTATGAAGTTTCAGCTTGTTTGGAGTTGTGCAGAATAGGTGGTGTTACGTAGCTTTTCCAGGTCCAGATTTCCAGCTACCGGAATTCTCCCTCTTGGTGTGTTCCTTGCATTTTATGAGACAAAAGGCATTATAATTACTCCAAAAATCATTATTATTGATAAAAAATTATAAATAACAGTAAGAAAACATGATTCAAAATAGACATATCACTACAGTGCGGAACACAAGCACACATGCAAAATTTCGGTGCGTTTCCACACTTGGTGCGTTTACTACGATTTTCTTCGTGAAAATAAACAAAAACGGTCTCTGAACGTGACACAACATCCGTTCGTACTCCGATTCCGTTGAAATTTGACGTGGGGGCCGGTGGAGGTCACTCACACGCGCATGCAAAAGTTGGGTACTATACATCAATGTCCACATATAGTTGCCGTACAACACAGAGGTATCGGTTAGGGGGGACGGGCAGCTGCGAGGTGTTCTCTTTTGCGAAGTCATGAAACGGCAGCGTTTTATCTTCACATGCTAAAGTGTGCAACAGAAGCTAGCATGCAAAATTTCGGTGCGTTTCGACACTCGATGCATTTGCTTTGATTTTCTC
>LR738713.1:169499129-169518217 GCA_902687465.1 Secale cereale | reverse complement strand
CTCTTTCTCAAAGTCATGAAACGCCGCCCTTTTTTCACATACTATAGTGTGCAACACAAGCACGCATGCAAAATTTCAGTGCATTTTCAACACTCGATGCATTTACTATGATTTTCTCCGTGAAAATACACAAAAACATTCTCCGGATGTGACGCAACGTCCAATCGTACTCCGATTCCGTTGAAATTTGGCGTGGGGCCGGTGGAGTTCACTCACACGCGCTTGCAAAAGTTGGGTAGGGTACGTCCATGTCCACTTGTAGTTGTGATACAACGCACATGTATTAGTTAGGGGGGACGGGCAGCCGTGAGGCGTTCTCTTTCGCAAAGTAATGAAACGTCATCATTTTTCTATCATAACCGAAGGAATCTCAAAGCAAACATTTTCAATAGGTGCAGTAGGTTGAGGAGCAACTCTTTGCTCTTCTGGTCGGTGTGAAGATACCCCGAACAAGCCCCTCAAAGGATTTTGAGCCATAGTAATAAGTGACAATAAATTTCAGCACACTATATATATTTTTCCTTACCAAATTCCACTTAACAAAGGCGCTTCACTCCCCGGCAACGGAGCCAGAAAAGAGTCTTGATGACCCACAAGTGTAGGAGATCTATCGTAGTCCTTGCGAGAAGTAAGAGTGCCGAACCCAACTAGGAGCAGAAGGAAATGATAGGCAGTTTTCAGTAAGGTATTTTCTGCAAGCACTGAAATTATAGGTAACAGATAGTTTTGTGGTAAGATAATTGGTAGCAAGTGACAAACGGTAAAAGTAAATAAGGTGCATCAAGGTGGCCCAATCCTTTTTGCAGCAAAGGACAAGCCTAGACAAACTCTTATATAAAGGAAAGCGCTCCCGAGGACACATGTGAATTATCGTCAAGCTAGTTTTCATCACGATCATCTGATTCGCGTTCGATACTTTGATCATTCGGTATGTGGGTGGACCGGTGCTTGGGTGCTGTCCTTACTTGGACAAGCCTCTCACTTATGATTAACCTCTAATGCAAGCATCCGCAACTACAAAAGAAGTATTAAGGTAAAACTAACCATAGCCTGAAACATATGGATCCAAATCAGCCCCTTATGAAGCAACGCATAAACTAGGGTTTAAGCTTCTGTTACTCTAGCAACCCATCATCTACTTATTACTTCCAAATGCCTTCCTCTAGGCCCAAATAATGGTGAAGTGTCATGTAGTCGACGTTCACATGACACCACTAGAGGAGAGACAACATACATCTCATCAAAATATCGAACGAAGACCAAACTCACATGACTACTAATAGCAAGACTTCTCCCATGTCCTCGGGAATAAAAGTAACTACTCACAAGACATAATATTGTTCATTATCAGAGGGGTATTAATATTCATAATGGATATTACATATGATCTTCCACCAATTAAACCAACTAGCATCCACTACAAGGAGTAATCAACACTACTAGCAACCCACAGGTACCAATCTGAGGTTTGGGTACAAAGATTGGATACAAGAGATGAACTAGGGATTGAGAGGAGATGGTCCTGGTGAAGATGTTGATGAAGATAGCCCTCCCCAAGATGGGATAGTTGTTGGTGATGACAGCGGTGACGATTTCCCCCTCCCGGAGGGAAGTATCCCCGGCAGAACAGCTCTACCGGAGCCCTAGATTGATTTCCACCTCGGTTCCGCCTCGAGACGGCGACGTCTAGTCCCAAAAGTCTCCTCCTTATTTTTTCCAGGTCAAAACACCACATATAGGAGAAGATGGTATCGGGGGCCTTCCGGCTAGCCCACGAGGCAGGGGCCGCGCCCTGGGAAGGGAGGCGTGCCCCCACCCTCGTGGGCAGCTGGTGGCCCCCCTCGTGGACTTCTTTCGCCAGATATTTTTTATATTTTCTGAAACGACGTTCTGTTGAGTTTCAGGGCTTTTAGAGTTGTGCATAATAGGTTTCCAGAGTTTGCTCCTTTTGTAGCCCAGAATTCCAGCTGCCGGCATTCTCCCTTTTCATGTAAATCTTGTAAAATAAGAGAGAAAGGTCATAAGTATTGTGACAAAACATGTAAGAACAGCTCATAATGCAATAATTATCAACATATAAGCATGATGCAAAATGGACGTATCAACTCCCCCAAGCTTAGACCTCGCTTGTCCTCAAGCGAAAGCCGATATCGAAAAATATGTCCACATGTTTAGAGATAGAGGTGTCGATAAAAACAAAATATGGACATGAGGGCATCATGATCATTCTCATAACAACAACTTAAGTAAATATAGTCATATGATTCTTATGCTAAAGTAACAATTCATCCGCAATATCAAGTATGAATCATAAACTTCATTGGTAACTAAAACTTTGATCCCGGTCATTGAAGCAATTGCAATTTATCGTAACATAGGAAAGAGTCAATAAGAGCTTTTCAGCCAGCCTACGTACTCAACTATCATATAGTCTTTCACAATTGTTCACACTCACGCAATACTTATGTTTATGGAGTTTTAATCGGACACAGAGAAAGATAGGGGCTTATGGTGTTGCCTCCCAACCTTTTACCTCAAGGGTAATGTCAATAGTAATAGATCATGAAAACTTACATCCAAGTGGGTATATATGTCAGAATCTTTCCAGCACAATGTGCTTGCCAAAGGATAAATTGTAAAAAGGAAAGGTGGATTTCACCTAGACACTTAAAAGGAGAGAATAATAGATAGGCCCTTCGCAGAAGGAAGCAGAGGTTGTCATGTGTTTTTATGGTTGGATGCACAAAGTCTTAGCATAGAAGAACTTCGCTTTATATTGCCACTTGTGATAAGGACCTTTATTATGCAGTCCATCGCTTTTATTACTTCCATATCACAAGATAGTATAAAGCTAGTTTCTCTCACACTAATAAATCATACATATTTTAGCGAGTTTGCAGCATGACAACTTACTTAGAAGGATCTTTCTCAATCCATAGGTAGGTATGGTGGACTCTCATGGCAAAACTGGGTTTAAGGATATATGGAAGCACAAGTAGTATCTCTACTTAGTGCTAAGTGTTTTGGCTAGCATGAGGGGGAAAGGCAAGCTCAACATGTTGGATGATCCATGACAATATAATTTATTTTGGATATAAGAAGACATAACCCATTATGTTGTCTTCCATGTCCAACATCAACTCTTTAGCATGTCATACTTTAATGAGTGCTCACAATCATAAAAGATGTCCAAGATAGTATATTTGTATGTGAAGCCTCTCTTCTTTTATTACTTCCTATTAATTGCAACGATGATCAAAACTATGTTTGTTACCTCCCAACAACTTTTATTTATCATACTCTTGTATGTGAAGTCATTACTTCCCACAAGATCGATATGATATCTTTGATACTCTTTATGTTTTCTTTCTTTTTATCATGACCCAAGTGAGGAAATCAAGCCCTTGACTCAACACTAATCTTTATTATATAGCTCACGGACTCGATTACAAAGGATAAAGCTCACAAAGCAAAAGCTCACAACTAGATCATGCTAACTTTATTCTACTAGATCAAGATACTACCAAAAGGATCGAACTAAGTAAAACGGTAAAGATGGGAGTGATGGTGATACGATACCGGGGTCACTCCTCCAATCTTGGCAGTTGCCAAGGGGAGTGCCCATACCCATATGATTATGTCTCCTTCTTCGGGGGTGGTGATGATGGAGTTGCAAGTAGTGACGGAGGATCCTCATATATCGAGCGTAGGAGATCTTCCAGCTTGCGTATAATACGTTTGAGAGCAGCTATGTAATCCTTCAACAAAATATTTTCACTTGTGAGATGCTTGTTTCGAATCTGAGCTAACTCAATCATCCTGAAAGCTTCTAGCTCAGTTGAGGTAAAGAGATTAGGAAGGGATTTAGAGGTATCTTCTTCTCTCGCTGCCGGAGCCAGATCTTCCACCTCCACCTTGATCTTCTTCTCCTTGTGGATCTCCTCGGGTCCTTCCCTCTTCAGATCTATCTTCATTAGCCAAGCATCGTTGCCTTTGTTGTTGGAGGAGGGAGACGACATGATGCCTGGCTCCGCAAACCCTAACAGAAAACAGCTCTAAACAAGAACAGAGGATTTTTGCATGATACAGAGGTCAAAACCTTCGGTAGTATATATAATGAATTTTTATCGACCAACATGAGTTACCCACAAGAAAACGGAGTCCAGGGGACACACGGGGTGCCCACGAGGCAGGGGGCGCGCCCTGGGAAGGGGGGCGCGCCCTCCACCCTCGTGGACGGCCCGTTTCTCTTCCGGACTGCGGCTTATTTTTCTATTTTTCTAAATATTCCAAAACGGAGAAAAATTGCCTTTAGAACTGTTTTGGAGTCGGTTTACTTACCGTATCACATACCTCTTCCTTTTTGGAGGCTGAATCGTTCTAGAAAGTGTCCCTTATGTATTCCTCCCGGGTTATGGTTTCAATAATATTGCTTTCAACATTTATAGGATTACCTGAGATATAATGTTTAATTCTTTGACCATTCACCACCTTCGGATTTGTGCCTTAGAAGTTGTTGATTTTTATGGTACCGGAACGATAGACCTCCTCGATAACGTAAGGTCCTTCCCACTTGGAGAGAAGTTTTCCTGCAAAAATCTTAAATGAGAATTGAATAGCAAGACATAATGACCTACGTTAAACTCACGCGTTTGTATCCTTTTGTCATGCCATCTTTTAATTTTTTCTTTAAACAGCTTGGCATTCTCATAGGCCTGGGTTCTCCATTCATCGAGACTGCTAATATCAAATAGCCTCTTCCCACCAGCAAGTTTGAAATCATAATTGAGGTCTTTAATAGCCCAATATGCCTTATGTTCTAGCTCAAGAGGTAAGTGACAAGCTTTTCCATATACCATCTTATATGGAGACATACCCATAGGATTTTTGTATGCAGTTCTATAGGCCCATAATGCATCATCAAGTTTCTTGGACCAATTCTTCCTAGACCTATTAACTGTCTTTTGCAAGATCAGTTTCAACTCCCTATTACTTAGTTCTACTTGACCACTAGTCTGTGGGTGATAGGGGGATGCAATTCTATGGTTGACATCATATTTAGCAAGCATCTTACGGAAAGCACCATGAATAAAGTGTGAACCACCATCATTCATTAGATATCTAGGGACTCCAAACCTCAGAAATATAACTTCTTTAAGCATCTTAATAGAGGTGTTGTGATCAGCACTACTAGTTGGAATAGCTTCTACCCACTTAGTAACGTAATCAACATCAACTAGAATATGTGTGTACCCATTAGAGGCAGGAAAAGGTCCCATATAATCAAAGCCCCAAACATCAAATGGTTCAATAACAAGTGAATAATTCATAGGCATTTCTTGACGTCTACTAATATTACCAATTCTTTGACATTCATCACAAGATAAGACAAACTTACGGGCATCCTTGAAGAGAGTAGGCCAATAGAAACCAGATTGCAATACCTTGTGTGCAGTACTATCTCCCGCATGGTGTCCTCCGTAAGCTTCGGAGTGTCACTTGCGTAGGATCTGTTCCTGTTCATGCTCAGGTACACAACGTCTAATAATACCATCTACTCCTTTATAAAGATGTGGGTCATCCCAGAAGTAATGTCTCAAATCATAGAAGAATTTTTTTCTTTTGCTGGTATGTGAAGCTAGGAGGTATAAACTTAGCAACAATATAATTAGCATAATCAGCATAACATGGAGCAGTACGAGAAGTATTTATGACAGCTAGTTGTTCATCAGGAAAGCTATCATCAATAGGTTGTGGGTCATCAAGTATATTCTCTAACCTAGACAAGTTATCTGCTACGGGGTTCTCACCTCCCTTCCTATCAATAATATGCAAATCAAATTCTTGCAACAAGGGAACCCATCTAATAAGTCTAGGCTTAGCATCTTTCTTTTCCATGAGGTATTTGATAGCAGCATGATCAGTGTGTATAGTTACTTTAGAATCAATGATATATGGTCTAAACTTATCACAAGCAAATACAACTGCTAAAAATTCTTTCTCAGTAGTTGCATAATTTCTTTGTGCACTATCTAGAGTTTTACTAGCATATTGGATGACATTCAATTTCTTATCAACTCTTTCGCCTAGAACAGCTCCTACAGCATAATCACTAGCATCGCACATAATCTCAAAGGGTAAATTCCAGTTAGGAGGCTAGACAATAGGTGCTGAGATCAATGCTTTCTTAAGTATTTCAAATCATTCTAAACAATCGTCATCAAAGACAAAAGGAATATCTTTTTGTAAAAGATTAGTCAGAGGCCTGGAGATTTTGGAGAAGTCCTTAATGAACCTCCTATAAAACCCGGCGTCACCAAGGAAACTTCGTATACCATTGATGTCTTTAGGGCATGGCATCTTTTCAATAGCATCAACTTTAGCTTTGTCAACTTCAATACCTCTTTCAGAAATTTTATATCCCAAGACAATGCCTTCATTAACCATAAAGTGGCACTTCTCCGAATTCAAGACAAGGTTAGTGTCTTCATATCTCTGCAAAACTTGATCAAGGTTGCTTAAGCAAACATCAATAGAAGTTCCGTAAACGGAGAAATCATCCATGAACACATCAACAATCTTTTCACAAAAATCAGAGAATATAGCCATCATGCATATTTGAAAGGTAGCAGGTGCATTACATAAACCAAAAGGCATACGTCTATAAGCAAAGGTACCGAAAGGACAAGTAAAAGTGGTCTTTTCTTGATCCCCTTTTGACACAGGTATTTGTGAGAAACCAGAATAACCATCTAGAAAGCAGAAATGAGTATGTTTGGATGACCTTTCTAGCATTTGATCGATAAATGGCAAGGGGTAATGATCTTTCTTAGTAGATTTATTTAACTTACCGAAATCAATTACCATCCTATAACCTGTACCTATTCTTTGCGGGATCAATTCATCTTTATCATTAGGGACAACAGTCATACCTCCTTTCTTAGGAACACAATGGACATGACTTACCCACTGACTATCAGCAACTGGATAGATAATACCTGCCTCTAGAAGCTTTAGTATTTCCTTTCTTACCACTTCTTTCATCTTAGGATTTAACTGTCGCTGATGATCAATCACTAGTTTAGCATTTTCTTCCAATTTTATCTTGTGTCGGCATATAGTGGGACTGATGCCCTTAAGATCATCCAGAGTATATCCAATAGCAGGACGATGCTTCTTCAGAATTTTCAATAATTTTTCTTCTTCCTGCTCTGAAAGGTTAGCACTAATAATAACAGGATATATCTTCTTTTCATCAAGATAAACATACTTAAGATTATCAGGCAAAGTTTTAAGTTCAAACACGGGATCACCCTTGGGTGGAGGAGGATCCCCTAGGATTTCAACAGGCAAGTTGTTTTTCAATATAGGTCCATGTGTAAGGAATATTTCATCTATTTCCCTTCTCTCATTCATATGCATATCATTTTCATGGTCTAGCAAGTATTGTTCTAAAGGATCATTAGGTGGCACAACAATAGAAGCAAGACCAATAATTTCATCTTTACTGGGTGGTGCCTTTTCAAGGGGTTATCTACGGAATTTAGCAAAGTTAAAATCATGAGACATATCCCCTAACCCCACAGTGACAATATCTTTCACGCAGTCTATCTTGGCATTGACAGTATTCAAGAAGGGTCTACCAAATATAATGGGACAAAATTCATCTTGTGGGGAACTAAGAACAAGAAAATCAGCAGGGTATTTAACCTTCCCACACAATATTTCAATATCTCTAACAATCCTAACTGGTGAAATAGTGTCCCTATTAGCAAGCTTAATAGTAACATCAATCCCTTCTAACTCAACAGGTGCAATATCATGCATAATTTCGTTATAAAAATCAAGAGGGATAATACTCGCACTAGCACCTACGTCACATAAACCATGATAGCAATGATCTCCTATCTTAACAGAGATAACATGCAAGCCTACAATAGGTTTATGTTTATTCCTAGTATTTTGTTTGGCTATTCTAGCAGACTCTTCTTGTAGGTAAATAACATGTCCATCTAAATCTTCTACCAAGAGATATTTAACCATAGCAATACTAGGTTCAACTTTAATTTACCCAGAGGGTGTAGGTGTTCTAGTATTACTCTTACGAACCACAGTTGAAGCTTGAGCATGATCCTTTATCCTAACAGGGAAAGGTGGTTTCTCAATATAAGCAGTAGGAATAACAGGATCAACAGTATAAGTGATAGTCTTTTCTTCAACTTTATTAGGTTCAACTACTTTTATTTCAATAGGGGGATGATATTTAAACCACTTCTCCTTGGGGAGATCAACATGAGTAGCAAAAGATTCACATAAAGAAGCTACTATCTCAGAGTCAAGTTCATATTTAGTGCTAAACTCACGGAAAACATCGGTATCCATAAAAGCTTTAACACAATCAAACTTAGGGGTCATACCTGACTCCTTACCTTCGTCGAGATACAAATCTTCATAGTTGCGTTTAATTCTTTCCAATAAATCCCATTTGAAGTCAATAGTCTTCATCATATAAGAGCCAGAACAAGAAGTATCAAGCATGGATCAATTATTATGAGAAAGCCGAGCATAAAAATGTTTGATTCTTATTATTTCTCTTGAGAGCTCATGATTGGGGCATGAATATCACATTGAATTAAGCCTCCCCCAAGCTTGAGCGATGCTTTCTCCTTCGCGAGGCCAAAAATTATAAATATAATTATGATCACGATGAACCTGGTGCATAGGGTAGAACTTCTGATGAAATTCCAACTTCAGATGATTATAGTTCCATGATCCCTAATCATCACATAGCCTAAACCATGTCAATGCATCTCCCTTCAAAGATAAAGGGAAGACTTTCTTCTTGATAACATCCTTGGGCATACCTGCAAGCTTAAATAATCCACAAACTTCATCCACATAAATTAGATGTAAATTGGGATGCAATGTTCCGTCTCCTGTAAAGGGATTTTCAAGCAGTTTTTCTATCATACCCGAAGGAATCTCAAAGAAAACATTTTCAATAGGTGCAGTAGGTTGAGGAGAAACTCTTTGCTCTTCTGGTCGGGGTGAAGATACCCCGAACAAGCCCCTCAAAGGATTTTGAGCCATAGTAACAAGTGACAATAAATTTTAGCACACTATATAAATTTTTCCTTACCAAATTCCACTTACCAAAGGCGCTTCACTCCCCGGCAACGGCGCCAGAAAAGAGTCTGGATGACCCACAAGTGTAGGGGGTCTATCATAGTCCTTTCAATAAGTAAGAGTGTCGAACCCAACTAGGAGCAGAAGTAAATGATAGGTAGTTTTCAGTAAGGTATTTTATGCAAGCACTGAAATTATAGGTAACAAATAGTTTTGTGGTAAGATAATTGGTAGCAAGTGACAAACAGTAAAAGTAAATAAGGTGCAGCAAGGTAGCCCAATCCTTTTTGTAGCAAAGGACAAGCATGGACAAACTCTTATATAAAGGAAAGCGCTCCCGAGGACACATGGGAATTATCGTCAAGCTAGTTTTCATCACGATCATCTGATTCCTGTTCGGTACTTTGATAATTTGGTATGTGGGTGGACCGGTGCTTGGGTGCTGTCCTTACTTGGACAAGCCTCCCACTTATGATTAACCTCTAATGCAAGCATCCGCAACTACAAAAGAAGTATTAAGGTAAACCTAACCATAGCCTAAAACATATGGATCCAAATCAGCACCTTACGAAGCAACGCATAAACTATGGGTTTAAGCTTCTGTCACTCTAGCAACCCATCATCTACTTATTACTTCCCAATTCCTTCCTCTAGGCCCAAATAATGGTGAAGTGTCATGTAGTCGACCTTCACATGACACCACTAGAAGAGAGACAACATACATCTCATCAAAATATCGAACGAAAACCAAACTCACATGACTACTAATAGCAAGACTTCTCCCATGTCCTCGGGAAAAAAAGTAACTACTCACAAGACATAATATTGTTCATTATCAGAGGGGTATTAATATGCATAATGGATCTGAACATATGATCTTCCACCAAATAAACCAACTAACATCAACTACAAGGAGTAATCAACACTACTAGCAACCCACAGGTACCAATCTGAGGTTTGGGTACAAAGATTGGATACAAGAGACGAACTACGGTTTGAGAGGAGATGGTGCTGGTGAAGATGTTGATGAAGATAGCCCTCCCCAAGATGGGAGAGTTGTTGGTGATGATGGCAGTGATGATTTCCCCCTCCTGGAGGGAAGTATCCCCGGCAGAACAGCTCTGCCGGAGCCCTAGATTGGTTTCCGCCTCGGTTCCGCCTTGAGACAGCGGCGTCTTGTCCCAAAAGCCATCTCCTTATTTTTTCTAGGTCAAAACACCTCATATAGGAGCAGATGGGCATCGGGGGCCATCCGGCTGGCCCACGAGGCAGGGGGCGCACCCTGGGAAGGGGGGCACGCCCCCCCACCCTCGTGGGCAGCCGGTGGCCCCCCTCGTGGACTTCTTTCGCCATATATTTTTTATATTTTCTGACACGACGTTCTGTTGAGATTCAGGGCTTTTTGAGTTGTGCAGAATAGGTTTCCAGAGTTTGCTCCTTTTCCACCCAAGAATTCCAGCTACCGGCATTCTCCGTCTTCATGTGAATCTTGTAAAATAAGAGAGAAAAGGCATAAGTATTGTGACAAAACATGTAAGAACAGCCCATAATGCAATATATATCAACATATAAGCATGATGCAAAACGGACATATCATGCTACACTGTGCAACACCAGCACGCATGCAAAATTTCGGTGGGTTTCGACACTCGATGCATTTATTACGATTTTCTTCGTGAAAATACACAAAAATTGTCTCCAGACGTGACGCAACGTCTGTTCGTACTCCGATTCTGTTGAAATTTGGCGTGGGGGCGGTGGAGGCCACTCACACGCGCATGAAAAAGTTGGGTACGGTACGTCCTTGTCCACATGTAGTTGCCATACAACCCATAGGTATCAGTTAGGAGGAGGAGGAACCGCGTAGGATGTGCAACGATTGGAAGGAAACATAACCAGACGAGCCCGAAGAGAGACGGGCTGCGGGTGCGTCGCAGGAGAGATGTCGCCTTATTAGCTCGCCGGTGCTTCGCGGCTGCTGATCTGCGAGACGCTGCTCCCGTGAATTTCTTGTATATAATAGTACTATAGAATTAAAATTGTGAATTATATATTACGAAAACAATTGTTTGTTTATTTCATGACTAAAGCTAATCCGCAGTGCCGGCAGAGCATCGCCACTCAACCCTGATCGTCTCAACACATCCGCCCGTTCTAGTTTGCATCCCGTAATGTCACTAGTATACAAAAACAATCAAATATTATTGCATCATAGCACGGGTATACTTACCTAGAAGGGATGATGTACGTGCTTCTTGTAATGCCCAGGATGGGACTATACCTCCTACGTGTCGAGGCACGACTTAAAGGTATAAGCCCATTCTGGAATGATCTCAAGTTTGGTATCTTTGCACATCTCATGTAAAAATAGGGATGAAAGGGAAAAGATAGTTGACTTACACTCGTCACATCACACAATTCATTACATATCCAAACATCATTCAAATAACATCACAACCCGTCTACGGGTGAAGATCCAAAAGAAAGATACCAAACAAACATAAAGCCACAGGTCTGAATCGCCCCTAGTACAAACCTCTACTGATCGTCGGGATAGTGCACATAGTAATGGCTACGATCCTCGTCGTACTCCCAGTATAGCTCTATGCCGTCACCTGAATAGAACACCTGAGTACCTGCATCTGGTGTGGTGTAGTTGAGCCACAGAGGACTCAGCAATCCCGTTCCCGGGTAAGACAATATCTAAGCCTTGGGTGTGGAACAAGGCTGAAGAAAGAACAAGAGGTTGTAGCAGCACTAGCCTAGCTTACGTAAAAGAGAGCGAGAAGAGAAGTGCCTCGGACGAAAAGGTGATCACGAAGTGATCCTAACTAAAACATGTCAAACATAACCCCACCGTGTTCACTTCCCGAACCCCTTTCGGAAAATGACCGTCACCGTACTCACGCTGGTAGTGTGTTCTGAACATGGTGTCAAGTTTTCTACACCCGGATATTAACAAATTCCCATCTGCCACATAACCGCGGGCACGGCTTTCGAAAGTTCAAAACCCTACAGGGGTGTTCCAACTTGTCCCATGACAAGCCCACGATCCGCGGAGTCGCAACTCCAAGGTGGGAAGGCCCGAGTATCCTCGGAATCCCGTGCTCAAGATACTCCGACTAAGGTAAGACTAATCCAGCAAATCCTCCTGGCGTGCCGACACCCTGATAGTAGCCGCGCGTATCTAGTCTCAGGCCATGACCGGATGGGCGAAGCTACGGGTTTTTACGAGACCTCGGGTTCCCCCAAGGTGGCCCCGCAGGCTCCCCGTTTCGGACCAACACTCATGTGGAGCACTGGCCCGGATTTGTTGATTAAGAAGAGGGTTAATTACTCCCTATGCAAGTTTTTAGTTGTTTAGGCAAATAGTATTAATGTTGGGACTTGCTGGAAAAGACTTAGCGCTAAACGGTTTATCGAGGGGGTCCCATAACCCCAACCGTGTGAGGAACGCAAAATCAAGGAACATAACACCGGTTTATACGGTTCCTAGGGCGGCATGAGTGGAACAAATCACCAAGCAAAAGGCTTAGCCTTCCACCAATTACCAATATATAGATGATTTCATTAAAGAGTTAATATAGTGTGATATCCCAACAAGCTTCAACATGAAGCAAGAATCTTCAAATCTGCTCCTGCAACTAGCAATGCAATAAGAGGGGCTGAGCGAAGCTTACTTAGCCAATCAAAGGTTTGCATAGGTAGGGTGGTTAGACAGATTCATGGTTACAATAGGAGGCTGACAGGAAAACATGGGCATCGAGGCAATAAGCTAAAGAGCGAGACTTCTAGCAATAGGCAAAGATAGTAATGTTATCTGGGTCAGGTCATCTTGCCTGTCGAGTCGTCGATGGGATCGTAAGAGGGCTCCTCATTCTCAACCTTGGTAGTAACCTCGTTCTCGTACTCGTTCTCGGCTTCCGGATCTACTCAACACAAAACACACGAGGCACGAAATCAAACAAGATGCAATGCGCAAACCACAAGATGCATGACTGATGCACTAAGGAAGCACTGCAGATGCACTAAGGATGCACAACAAGACAACTTAGGAAACACAGAGATACAGCACAAGGAACATGACAATATGCATCATAAAAATACTTCAAAACATGTTAACAAGAGGATATTATGAATCTACATGCAAAACCACACAAGTTTCATATAGGACTTGCTCAAAACGGAGCAACGGGCTAAAAGATACACCCGAAACAATAAACAAAGCAAAGCTGAAATTAACAGCCACATAGCAACTTCGGAGCAAGAAATATATACTCTACAGCACTCAAACATCATGACAAGAAGCATGGACATAAAGTAGACATAACCTATAGCAAACAATTCCATTGGAGCATCTCCATAGGAGGCATGGATCAATAGCAACAAGCTACAACATTTTGAACATGACAACAAAAACCTGACAGCAGTAATTTATAGCAACTTGTTAGCAAGAATTAAATATGCTACAGACACCCAAAAGAGCATGTGAGGGCGTGAATGGATAGCAAACAACATGTACAACAAGGAATCATCAATATTCACCCCAAAACTATCATGGATTTGCCTAGAACAACAAGCAAACATAGCATCCGGACATTACAGATTCCAGACTTAGTGAAATTTCACTAAGTGTTAAAACAACAGTAACATCATGGCATGTTTGTGAGCAAGTTTAAGTCACCTCAAAGCATGGCATGGCAAGTGGTTGGCACCACAGCAAAGTACACATGATGGGGAATCCAAAACATATAAGCATGCAACATGGGGACAACCACATCAATAGCAACGAGCTCCTCAACTAGGCATCTCGTAACAAGTTTAACAACCTAACAGCCACAAGCACTTTTGCAAAGGAGATAAACATGGCAATATGAATTCTAACATGCAAGCTAAAGCAACCAACATGTAGAGCATCTCATGATGAACATGTGGACATATCATTTGCTTCATTTGGATAAACATGCACCAAGTTATCACGTCTCAAACATGGCATCAAAACAACTAATAGCAGCAGTTTATAACAAGTAGCACTCTTCCCATGAAGATTAAGACATCTAGATGGACTCAAACATGCATGGCACAATGGAACAAAACATAGTACATGTCACCACGATCATTTTGACATATCATATGCACAAAACGGACATGCACAGTAAAAGATATCCTCATCACAAAAATGCATCAGACACTGAAATCTAAGGCCTTAGATGAGAAAACGAAGTCAACCTCCGGGTCAAACGGGTCGGGCGCCGGGTCCGATCGGGCGGTCAACGGGTCGGGGCGGATCCACCGGATCGGACCCGCTAGGGTTTGGGCGCCCAGATCGGATCGATCTGGATCGGCCCGGTCGGGGTCCTTCGAGCGGCGGCTCGGCTCCTTGCTTCGATCCCGCCGGCGGGAAGGAGGGAAGGGCGGCGACGGGCCCGGGCGCCCGACCGGCGGCGAGGGTCGGCGAGGCAGGAGGCCGGGCGGCGGCTGGCCGGCGGGACGCGGCCCTGGCCGGAGGTGGCGGCGGCGGGCCGGCGCTGCGGAGGAGAACGGCGGCGGCGAGGAGCTGCGAAGTCCGGCGCGGCGGCGCTCCGGCCGGCAACGGCGATGCGAGGTTGAAGACGAAGGGCGGCGGCTCGGGCGAGATCTGGCCCAGATCGCGGCGGCGGCGGGCCGGCGCTGGCCCCCGCGAGCCCACGGAGCGGGGTGGAAGCACTGAGCAGCGGGCGTGGAAGCACTACACGGTGGCGATGGAAGCACAGCGCGGCGGCGGTGGAAGCACAGCTCAGCGACGGTGGAAACACTGTGCGGCGGCGGTGGAAGCACTAGGGTTTTGGACGCAAAATTGGAGGGGGTGGACGTTTATATAGGCACAAGGAGCTAGGGGAGTCCCAATGAGGAGAGGTTTTCGGCCACGAGATCACAATTGAACGGCCTAGATGATGTGAAGGGTTTGAGATGGGTTGGTGGGCTGTTGGAGGGGGGTCTTGGGCCTCAAAGAGGAGGTACTTTGAGCCCACGAGGATAACTATTGGAGTACCAAACAAACTCCAAACGCGACAAAACTTGACAGGAGGGTTACGCGTATCAAAACAACATCGCACGACAAGTCTCACGCCAATCCGGAAACGTTACACGGCCAAACACGAAAGAAGGACTCGGGGATGCCACGGGCACGTGTGAGAGCGTCGGAACTCGAAACGGACAACGGGAAGGAACAAGTGGTACCGGATGCAAACGACACACAAATGCAATGCAATGCACATGACAAGATGACATGGATGAATGCACACACGCACACGACAAAACGACGAAAAAATCCAAAAAGACGAAGAACCCGGAATGGAATTGATGAAGCCAAAGTTATATATTGCCGAAAAGGGAAAGTGTTACATCCGGGGCATTACAAACTCTCATCTACTACGAAAAGATCTCGTCCCGAGATCTAGGACTGGAAGAAGGAAGGGTACTCGGAACGAAGGTGCTTCTCGTTCCCACGTAGCTTCTCGGTCGGTATGGTGTGACCACTTGAATTTCAAGAACTTGATTGACTTGTTGCGGGTCTTGCGCTCGGTTTCTTCGAGAATAGCAACGGGATGCTCTCGGTAAGTCAAGTCTTGTTGAAGATCAATCTCCACGAATGGAATGGTGCGTTCAGGTGTCTTGAAGCACTTGCGGAGTTGAGACACATGAAACACATCATGAACATTAGCGAAGTTGGAAGGGAGCTCAAGTTGATAGGCTTGATCGCCTCTTTTGCCAAGGATCTTGAAAGGGCCCACGTATCTAGGAGCAAGCTTTCCTTTGATACCGAATCTTTGGGTGCCTTTCATAGGAGAAACACGGAGATAGACATGATCCCCAATGTTGAAGGCCAAATTACGATGCTTGCCATCATAGTAACTCTTCTGATGCGACTGAGCGGCCTTGAGATTCTCACGTATGACTTTGCACATATCTTCGGCTTCTGAGATCAAGTCATTGCCAAGAAGTTGACGTTCACCAGTCTCGGACCAGTTGAGAGGGGTATGACACTTTCTGCCATAGAGGATTTCAAACGGAGCTTTGCCGGCACTTGCTTGGAAACTGTTGTTGTAAGAGAACTCGGCAAACGGAAGGCAATCTTCCCATTTCATGCCAAAAGATATGACACAGGCTCTGAGCATGTCTTCTAGAATCTGATTCACTCTCTCGACTTGACCACTAGTCTGAGGGTGAAATGCAGTGCTGAAATGGATCTTAGTGCCCATGGCAGACTGAAAGGAGTCCCAGAACTTGGAAGTGAACAAACTTCCACGGTCTGAGGAGATAACTTGAGGAATGCCATGTAAGGACACAATTCTGTAAGTGTACAACTCTGCCAGTTGAGCTGCATTGATGGATTCTTTGACTGGAAGGAAGTGAGCGACTTTGGTAAGCTTGTCAATGACCACAAAGATAGAATCATTCCCTTTCTTGGACTTAGGAAAGCCAGTGACGAAATCCATTTCAATGTGGTCGAATTTCCACTCGGGAATAGGAAGAGGTTGGAGAAGACCGGCTGGACGTTGATGCTCTGCCTTCACTCTTCTGCAGACATCACATTCATTCACGAATTGGGCAATCTCCCTTTTCATAAGAGTCCACCAGTAAGATTGCTTGAGGTCTTGGTACATCTTGGAACTTCCAGGATGAATGGAAAGGAGGGAATCATGTGCTTCGTTCATTATGAGCTTCCTGAGATCACCTTTGCGAACCACAAGTCTGTCCTCAAAGAACAAGGTATCTCTCTCATCAACGAGATAGCACTTGTATTTGGGAGTACCCTTTGCAATACCATGTTTCACTTTCTGCACCATAGCATCACCGAGTTGGGCATCACGGATCTGATCTTCCAAGGTAGGAGCAACTTGAAGATTTGCAAGAAAGCCTTGCGGAACAACTTGGAGGTTGAGCTTCCTGAATGCTTCACAAAGCTCAGGCTGGAACGGCTTGATAAGGAGACTGTTGCAATATGCCTTTCTGCTCAAATCATCTGCAATCACATTTGCCTTGCCAGGTGTGTATTCGATGCTTGGATCATACTCTTGGATCATCTCAACCCAACGAGTCTGGCGGAGGTTCAGGTTCGGCTGTGTGAAGATGTACTTCAAGCTCTTGTGATCGGTGAAGATGTCGACTTTTCTGCCCAACAGAAGGTGTCTCCACGTAATCAAAGCGTGTACCACAGCTGCTAACTCGAGATCATGTGTGGGGTAGTTCTTCTCATTTGGCTTCAGTTGACGAGAAGTGTAAGCCACAATCTTCTTGTCCTGCATTAGCACACCACCAAGTCCTTGAAGAGAAGCATCACAGAATACTTCGTAGGGCTTGGAATCATCTGGAGGAGTAAGAACTGGAGCAGAGATGAGCTTTTCTTTGAGAGTTTTGAATGCCACATCACAATCCGGAGACCAGTTGTACTTGACATTCTTCTGCAGCAAGTTGGAGAGAGGCTTGGCAATCTTGGAGAAGTTCTCAACGAACCTTCTGCAATAGCTAGCAAGACCAAGAAAGCTTCGGAGTTGCTTGACGTTCTGAGGAGGTTCCCAGTTGACAATCGCTTCAACTTTCTCGGGGTTCACAGCAATACCGTCAGCGGAGATGATATGGCCAAGATATAAGACCTTATCGAGCCAGAATTCGCACTTGGAGAACTTGGCATAGGACTTATGTTCACGGAGTCTGTCGAGAACCAGATGGAGGTGCTTTTCGTGATCCTCTTCATTCTTGGAGAATACCAAGATGTCATCCAGATACACAAGCACAAACTCGTTGGTGTAGGGGTTGAAAATGTAGTGCATCATTCTCAAGAAGGTAGGTGGAGCATTAGCGAGGCCAAAAGACATGACTGTATACTCATAGGAGCCGTAGCTCGTTCTGAAGGCAGTCTTGTGGATATCTTCTTCACGAATGCGAATTTGGTGATAACCCATTCGGAGATCGAGCTTTGAGAACACTTTAGCTCCTTTGAGCTGCTCTAACAATTCATTGATGTTGGGGAGCGGATACTTGTTCTTTATTGTCTTCTTGTTCAATGGCCGGTAATCCACGCAAAGGCGCTCCGTGCCATCATTCTTCTTGACAAATAAGACACCACAGCCCCAAGGAGACGTACTAGGCCTGATCAGACCCATACGCTCTTGTTCATCAAGCTGTTTCTTCAACTCCTTCAACTCTTCAGGGGAGAGCTTGTACGGACGCCGGCATGCTGGCTCAGTACCAGGCTCGAGTTCAATGATGAATTCCACTAGACGATGTGGAGGCATGCCTGGAAGTTTTTCAGGGAAAACATCTTCGTATTCGTTAACCACCGGAATTTGAGAGATGGCATTAATCTCGCCCTTGTCATTGAGAGAGAAAAACCTGATTGTGTTATCCCGAGAGGCGAAGATAATCACGTCTTCGTTAGGATGAGTAATCTTGGCTTCCTTATTTTCACAATCAATGTGAGCATCATGCTGAGAAAGCCAATCCATCCCGAGAATAAGGTCAATGTCGGAGTTGCCGAGAACAACCGGTTTAGCCAGAAAGCGGTAATCACCCATGCGAATAGATACATCCGGAGCATATATATTAGAAGTCATACGTCTCCCCGGAGAAATAACTTGCAACTCCCTAGGCAAATTTTTTGGTGACAACATCGTGCTTGGATGCAAATGGATATGACATGAAGGAACATGAAGCACCCGAATCAAACAACACTTTTGCAGGAATAGAGTTAACTGGAAGGTTACCAAGTATCACATCTGAAGAATTCTCTGCTTGAGCTGCATTCATCAGATTCACTCTTGCATGCTTGGGATTGTGCTTGACAATAGCAGTGCTGACAGGTGGAGGAGGCGGAAGGCGCCTTGGGTTGGGGCACTTGTTAGCATAATGACCCTTCTGAGTGCACTTGTTGCAAACCACTTCTGAGAGAGGACGGTAATGAGGAGCACTTGACTTGGAAG
>LR738713.1:169467503-169499119 GCA_902687465.1 Secale cereale | reverse complement strand
CGAATGCGAATTTGGTGATAACCCATTCAGAGATCGAGCTTAGAGAACACTTTTGCTCCTTTGAGCTGCTCGAACAGTTCATTGATCTTGGGGACCAGATACTTGTTCTTTATTGTCTTCTTGTTCAATGGCCGGTAATCAACGCAAAGGCGCTCCGTGCCATCCTTCTTCTTGACAAATAAGACACCACAGCCCCAAGAAGACGTGCTAGGCCTGATCAGACCCATACGCTCTTGTTCATCAAGCTGTTTCTTCAACTCCTTCAACTCTTCAGGGCAGAGCTTGTACGGACGTCGGCATGCTGGCTCAGTACCAGGCTCGAGTTCAATGATGAATTCAACTTGACGATGCGGAGGCATGCCTGGAAGCTCTTCAGGAAAAACGTCTTCGTATTCGTTGACCACCGGAATTTGAGAGATGGCATTAATCTCGCCCTTGTCATTGAGAGAGAATAGCCTGATTGTGTTATCCCGAGAGGCGAAGATAATCACGTCTTCATTGGAATGAGTAAGCTTGACTTCCTTATTTGCACAATCAATGTGAGCATCATGCTGAGAAAGCCAATCCATCCCGAGAATAAGATCAATGTCGGAGTTGCCGAGAACAACCGGTTTAGCCAGAAAGCGGTAATCACCCATGCGAATAGATACATCCGGAGCATATATATTAGAATTCATACGTCTCCCCGAAGAAATAACTTGCAACTTCTGAGGTAAGCTTTTGACGTCAACATTATACTTGGATGCAAATGGGTGAGACATGAAAGAACATGATGCACCCGAATCAAACAACACTTTTGCAGGAATAGAGTTAACTGGAAGGTTGCCAAGTATCACATCTGAAGAATTCTATGCTTGAGCTACAATCATCAGATTCACTCTTGCATGCTTGGGATTGTGCTTGACAATAGCAGTGCTGACAGGTGGAGGAGGCGGAAGGCGCCTTGGGTTGGGGCACTTGTTAGCATAATGACCCTTCTGAGTGCACTTGTTGCAAACCACTTCTGAGAGAGGACGGTAATGAGGAGCACTTGACTTGGAAGCTTGAAACTGATTCTTTGACTGGTTGGTTGGGTTGGGTGGGTGGGAGAAACCATGACCACTAGAGTTCTTGTTGTTGTTGTAGGGAGCTCGGATCACTGGAGGAGGTGGAAGCCAAAACTTCTATTGCTTCGCGACCACTTGAGAAGATGAGGAGGAGTGAACAGCGTCTCTGATCCTCTTTTTGGAAGCTTCCATCTTGAGATGGGCTGCCTCTTGCTTAAGTGCCATATTATAGAATTGATCAAACTCATCAGGCTCGAACAAGGTGAGAGCAAGTTGGAGTTCATCCTTGAGACCACCACGAAACTGATAGATCTTGCTCTTGGCATCTGGTATGTCTTGCTTGGCATAGCGGTTAAGGTTCTTGAACTTGACATTATATTGGTAGACAGACATAGAGCCTTGCTTCAGGTTGCGGAATTGCTCACGCATACCCTCGATGACACTTGTTGGAATGTGGTGAGAGCGAAAGTCCTTGCAGAAATCATCCCAGGAGATTACACGCCCTTCTCTGGAGTCTTTGTACTACTGCCACCAATCAGCTGCTTGGTCCTTGAGTTGGAAGGCTGCAAACTTCACATAGTCCTCGGGCCTTACGTTACTGCACTCAAAATGCTTCTTGATATCCGTTATCCAGTCTTCAGCATCGAGAGGGTCCACGCAGTAACTGAAAGCCTTTGGTTGATTTGCCAAGAACTGGTTGAGCATAGCAAAATGCTGTTGGTTGAACAAATTGCCTTGGTTCCCATGAGCACCCTAATTTACTTGATTTGCTTGAATTTGCTGCATCATCTGCATAAGCATCTGGGTGTTCTGATTCGTTGTTTGCATAATTGCTCTCCTGGCCTCAGACGGAAGAGGAGGGGAAGGAGGACGATCAGGAACCTCTTCACCCTCTGGGTTAGCGTTGGGAACCCTTTTAGGAGCCATCCTGAAAGAGATGACCACCATTAGCCATTTGATTGCAAGAAGATATAAGCTGAAACAACGGCTAGAATTGCAACATAGTCTTCACAAGAATCATTCGAACAAGAGGAACGAATGAAATTCTCAGTTTAATGATAACAACAATTTTACACTCGCCACATCACACACTTCATTACATATCCAAACATCATTCAAATAACATCACAACCCGTCTACGGGTGAAGATCCAAAAGAAAGATACCAAACAAACATAAAGCCACAGGTCTGAATCGCCCCTAGTACCAACATCTACTGATCGTCGGGATAGTGCACATAGTAACGGCTACAATCCTCATCGTACTCCCAGTATAGCTCTGTGCCGTCACCTGAATAGAACACCTGAGTACCTGCATCTGGTGTGATGTAGAATCTGTGAGCCACGGAGGACTCAGCAATCCCGTTCCCGGGTAAGACAACTATCCAAGCCTTGGGTGTGGAACAAGGCTGAAGAAAGAACAAGAGGTTGCAGCAGCACTAGCCTAGCTTACGTAAAAGAGAGCGAGAAGAGAAGTGCCTCAGACGAAAAGGTGATCACGAAGTGATCCTAACAAAAACATGTCAAACATAACCCCACCGTGTTCACTTCCCGAACCCCTTTCGGAAAATGACCGTCACGGTACTCACGCTGGTAGTGTGTTCTGAACATGGTGTCAAGTTTTCTACAACCGGATATTAACAAATTCCCATCTGCCACATAACCGCGGGCACGGCTTTCGAAAGTTCAAAACCCTGCAGGGGTGTTCCAACTTGGCCCATGACAAGCCCACGATCCGCGGAGTCGCAACTCCAAGGTGGGAAGGCCCGAGTATCCTCGGAATCCCGTGCTCAAGATACTCCGACTAAGGTAAGACTAATCCAGCAAATCCTCCCGGCGTGCCAACACCCTGATCGTAGCCGCGCGTATCTAGTCTCGGGCCACGACCGGTTGGGCGAAGCTACGGGTTTTTACCAGACCTCGAGTTCCCCCAAGGTGGCCCCGCAGGCTCCCCGTTTCGGACCAACACTCATGTGGAGCAATGGCCCGGGGTTGTTGATTAAGAAGAGGGTTAATTACTCCCTATGCAAGTTTTTAGTTGTTTAGGCAAATAGTACCAATGTTGGGACTTGCTGGAAAAGACTTAGCGCTAAGCGGTTTATCGAGGGGGTCCCATAACCCCAACCGTGTGAGGAACGCAAAATCAAGGAACATAACACCGGTTTATACGGTTCCTAGGGCGGCATGAGTGGAACAAATCACCAAGCAAAAGGCTTAGCCTTCCACCCATTACCAATATATAGATGATTTCATTAAAGAGTTAATATAGTGTGATATCCCAACAAGCTTCAACATGAAGCAAGAATCTTCAAATCTTCTCCTGCAACTAGCAATGCTATAAGAGGGGCTGAGCGAAGCTTACTTAGCCAATCAAAGGTTTTCATAGGTAGAGTGGTTAGACAGATTCATGGTTACAATAGGAGGCTGACAGGAAAACCTGGGCATCGAGGCAATAAGCTAAAGAGCGAGACTTCTAGCAATAGGCAAAGATAGTAATGTTATCTGGGTGAGGTCATCTTGCGTGTCGAGTCGTCGATGGGATCGTAAGAGGGCTCCTCGTTCTCAACCTCGGTAGTAACCTTGTTCTCGTACTCGTTCTCGGCTTCCGGATCTACTCAACACAAAACACACGAGGCACGAAATCAAACAAGATGCAATGCGCAAACCACAAGATGCATGACTGATGCACTAAGGAAGCACTGCAGATGCACTAAGGATGCACAATAAGACAACATAGGAAACACAGAGATACAGCACAAGGAACATGACAATATGCATCATAAAAATACTTCAAAACATGTTAACAAGAGGATATTATGAATCTACATGCAAAACCACACAAGTTTCATATAGGACTTGCTCAAAACGGAGCAACGGGCTAAAAGATACACCTGAAACAATAAACAAAGCAAAGCTGAAATTAACAGCCACATAGCAACTTCGGAGCAAGAAATATATACTCTACAACACTCAAACATCATGACAAGAAGCATGGTCATAAAGTAGACATAACCTACAGCAAACAATTCCATTGGAGCATCTCCATGGGAGGCATGGATCAATAGCAACAAGGTACAACATTTTGAACATGACAACGAAAACCTGACAGCAGTAATTTATAGCAACTTGGGAGCAAGAATTAAATATGCTACAGCCACCCAAAAGAGCATGTTAGGGCATGAATGGATATCCAACAACATATGCAACAAGGAATCGTCAATAGTCACCCCAAAACTATCATGGATTTGCCTAGAACAACAAGCAAACATAGCATCCGGACATTACAGATTCCAGACTTAGTGAAATTTCACTAAGTGTTAAAACAACAGTAACATCATGGCATGTTTGTGAGCAAGTTTAAGTCACCTCAAAGCATGGCATGGCAAGTGGTTGGCACCACAGCAAAGTACACATGATGGGGAATCCAAAACATATAAGCATGCAACATGGGGACAACCACATCAATAGCAACGAGCTCCTCAACTAGGCATCTCGTAACAAGTTTAACAACCTAACAGTCACAAGCACTTTTGCAAAGGAGATAAACATGGCAATATGAATTCTATCATGCAAGCTAAAGCAACCAACATGTAGAGCATCTCATGATGAACATGTGGACATATCATTTGCTTCATTTGGATAAACATGCACCAAGTTATCACATCTCAAACATGGCATGAAAAAAACTAATAGCAGCAGTTTATAACAAGTAGCACTCTTCCCATGAAGATTAAGACATCTAGATGGAGTCAAACATGCATGGCACAATGGAACAAAACATAGTACATGTCACCACAATCATTTTGACATATCATATGCACAAAACGGACATGCACAGTAAAAGATATCCTCATCACAAAAATGCATCAGACACTGAAATCTAAGGACTTAGCAGAGAAAACGAAGTCAACCTCCGGGTCAAACGGGTCGGGCGCCGGGTCGGATCGGGCGGTCAACGGGTCGGGGCGGATCCACCGGATCGGACCCGCTAGGGTTTGGGCGCCCAGATCGGATCGATCTGGATCGGCCCGGTCGGGGTCCTTCGAGCGGCGGCTCAGATCCTTGCTTCGATCCCGCCGGCGGGAAGGAGGGAAAGGCGGCGATGGGCCCGGGCGCCCGGCCGGCGACGAGGGTCGGCGAGGGAGGAGGCCGGGCGGCGGCTGGCCGGCGGGACACGGCCCTGGTCGGAGGTGGCGGCGACGGGCCCACGCGGCGGGGTGGAAGCACTGAGCAGCGGGCGTGGAAGCACTACGCGGCGGCGATGGAAGCACAGTGCGGCGGCGGTGGAAGCACAGCTCGGCGACGGTGGAAACACTGGGCGGCGGCGGTGGAAGCACTAGGGTTTTGGACGCAAAATTGGAGGGGGTGGACGTTTATATAGGCACAAGGAGCTAGGGGAGTCCAAATGAGGAGAGGTTTTTGGCCACGAGATCACAATTGAACGGCCTAGATGATGGGAAGGGTTTGAGCTAGGTTGGTGGGCTGTTGGAGGGGGGGTCTTGGGCCTCAAAGAGGAGGTACTTTTAGCCCACAAGGATAACTGTTGAGTACCAAACGAACTCCAAACGCGACAAAACTTGACAGGCGGGTTACGCGTATCAAAACAACATCGCACGACAAGTCTCACGCCAATCCGGAAACGTTATACGGCCAAACACGAAAGAAGGACTCGGGGATGCCACGGGCACGTGTGAGAGCGTCGGAACTCGAAATGGACAACGGGAAGGAACAAGTGGGACCGGATGCAAACGACACACAAATGCAATGCAATGCACATGACAACATGACATTGATGAATGCACACACGCACACGACAAAACGACGAAAAAAATCTGAAAAGATGAAGAACCCGGAATGGAACTGATGAAGCCAATGTTATATATTGCCGAAAAGGGAAAGTGTTACATCCGGGGCATTACACTTCTCTGATTGTTGATAAATTCAACAAGCAGAGAAACACCAACACCATCTGGATCCGTATACATGTAACATAAAGCAATAATTACTAGATGTTTCAATCCTATGTGACTATTTAAACCACTACATACAACTCTCCATAATCAATGTGGTACTAAAATCATCTATAAAACAATGTTAGCCCATACCAGCCACAAAAGGCGTGCGCACGGCGACCCACGGCGCACACGGGCCATGGTGGGGCGGGCCTTCCTATGTGCGCCGCTAGGGGCGCTAACCGCCCTGAGTGCTCTAGTTTTAGACCCACATTGCTAGTTTTGACGATGAATCATGGGTTCAAATAGCTGCATCTGTATATGATATCAAGTCTTCTATCGTGGCAACCATACCTCACTATGCTTATGCAGTTTCTGCTCTGCACTCCACAATCATTGTGGAGTGATACAGCATGACCTGCATCAGTGTTGCAAGGTAAGTCTCTCCACAATGAAACACTTTTTTACACGTCCGAGCTGTGTTTTTTTCGACATCCTTCAAATGGACCCAATGTTTTTCCATACGTTTGTATACTCATGGCTAGCGCGCAAGAAAACTTTCGGTGCGTTTCGACACTCGCTGCATTTACTATGACTTTCTCTGTGAAAATACACAAAAACGGTCTGCGAACGTGACGCTACGTCTGTTCGTATTCCGGTTCCGTTAAAATTTGGCGTGGGGCCGATGGAGGTCACTCACACGCGCATGCAATAGTTGGGTATGGTACGTCCATGTCCACATGTAGTTGCCATACAACCCACATGTATCGGTTAGGAGGAACCGCGAGGTGTTCTCTTTCGCAAAGTCATTAAACGGTGCCATTTTTTTCACATGCTACAGTGTGCAACACAAGAACGCATGTAAAATTTTGGTGTGTTTCGACGCTCGATAGATTTACTATGATTTTCTCCGTGAAAATACACAAAAACGATCTCTAGAAGTGACGTAATGTCCGTTCGTACTCCAATTCGGTTAAAATTTGGCGGGGAGATCGGTGGAGGTCACTCAAACGCGCATGCAAAAGTTGGGTATGGTACGTCCATGTCCACATGGTAGTTGTCGTACAACCCACATGTATCAGTTAGGAGGAGGAGGAACCGCGTAGGATTGGCAGCGATCGGAAGGAAACAAAACCAGGCGAAGGCGAAGAGAGACAGGCTGCAGGAGCGTTGCCAGGGAGACGCTGTCTTATTAGCTCACCGGCGCTTCGCAGCTGCCGATCCGCGAGATGCTGATCCCGCGACTTGCTTGTATATAATAGTCCTACTGAATTAAAATTGTGAATTATATACTACGAAAACAATTGTTTGTTTATTTCATGACTAAAGCTAATCCGTAGTGCCGGCGAAGCATCGCGACTCAGCCTGGACAGAAATTTTAATACCCTGAACGTCTCAACTCATCCGCCCATTGCAGATTTATCCCGTAATTTCACTAGTATACAAAAACATCAAAAGTTATTGCATCATAGCATGGGTATACTTACCTACGTGTTTCTCTGCTTGTTAATAAATTCAACAAGCAAAGAAACACCTATGCCATCTGGATCCGTGTACATGTAATAAGCAATAATAACTGGACATTTCAGTCTTATGTGAGTATCTAAACCACTACATATGACTCTCCATAATTAGTGTGGTACTAAAATCATTTATAAAACAATGTTAACCCATACCAGCCACAAATGACACCCACAGGCCATGGTGGGGCGGGCCTTCCTATGTGAGCCGCCAATTGTGCGCCGCTAGGGGCGCCAACCGCCCAAAATGCTCTATTTTTAGTCCCACATTGCTAATTCTGACAACAAATCATGGGTTTAAATAGCTGCATCCCTATATGACATCAAGCCTTCTATCGTGGCCGCCATACCTCAATATTGTCACAGCACTAGCTTTAACCCTGCCTGTCTTTGCATCAGCATCCATGCATCATGTTTGTTTTCAAAGGAATTTTGAAATGGGGATGTCCAAATGCTAGTACCAAATGAAATCCAACTAGGTTCAACTAAAAAAAATTGAAATCAGTGATCCCAAAATGCTCCATATTTATGTTTAGTATTTCGGCAAGGGACTTGATCCAAACAAAAAATAATGAACATTTTTAAGGAATTATTTGGGCAATAAATTTAAATCATCCTTGTATTTGAATGTGGAACTATATTCATAATATATAGAATATATTTTCAAATAACTTTGAATTATTTTATGTGCATTTGGCTAGATCATCATGTGCAACATAAAGTATTCCAAAAGCTTTGGCATAAATTTTGAATTCTTTTTGAATTCAAAACGATGGCAAAGGAATAAAAAACTAGAAAACAGAACAAAACAGAAAGGAAAGAGAAATCTTACCTGGACCTTACCTGTGCAGCCAACTTGGCCGGCCTAGCACTATGCTGGCCCGTGCCAGACGTCTCTCTCCTTTGGACAGGAGGATGAGCGCGTGTCCGCGGTGCACTGGCACGCGCCACAGGCACCTCCACCCTGCCTAACTGCCTCGCTCGACGAGGGGATAAACTCGCCGTTCCTTCTGGATCGGGCGCACCTCTCCCCCTTCACTTTCCCGTCTTCTGTCGCTCGATCTCGAACTCCACCGAGCGCTGCCATCGGTGCCGCTCGTCGTTGTCGTAGCCACCGCCACCGCGTAGCTTCTTCAGAATGTCCATGAGCTCCGTCTCTGTCATCTACACCTCCTCAAGGACCCACGCGCTATCGGACGCCCCCGAATGCCCTGACCGCCGTCTTTTTCAACCTCGGGTCGCCGAGATCGCCGGCGACCGTGCGCCAGCTCCGACGCATCCCCGAGCCGCTGACCTGATGTGTTGCACCCTTGTAAGCTCTTACTCATCCCCGTATGCGTTTTCCCTCTGTCCTCGTCCTCTAGCATGCATCCCCACCGCAACCGAAGCTCGCCGCCGCCATGGCTCCTCGCCACTGCGGCCAGGGCACCCAAGCTCACGTCCAAGCACATGGTTGTGCTCCTGCTGCTTCTTAGTTGCTGCCCCGTTGCTCAAATTGCTTTGCTACATGCTCTAGCCAGAGCTGCCACACACACCGAACTCCGGTCGCCGCCTCATTTGCCGCCGATGCTGCTCCCGGCCACCCCGAGGCTTCTCGTCCGGTCCTTTGGATGCAGACGAGCAATAGCTCCTCCCCGGTGCCCTTAGTGCGCCAAACCACCATCTGTATCTCAAATCTGAGCCCCACCGCCATCGTTTTGGTCGCCGCCGGCCAGGCTCAGACGATTGCCGACGTGGCCGTCATTAGCGCTAACCCCCTGCCCGCTAAACACGCCTAATAGACACTGATAGCGGGCCCTACCCCTGGTCAAACCGCAGTTAGCGCAGGGTTAGACCGGAATTAGTCCCTCTATCACTGACATGTGGACCCCACACGTCAGGTTTGACATAGATAGGCCCTTTGACCCGTTTACGTCAGTATGAGGTCAAGCTGAAGCAATAAGCATTTTTGGGATTTTAAATAAATCAGAAATGACTTATAAATTTCAGAAAATGTCCAAAAATTCTTAAAATCATAGAAAATAATCTGTAACTCCAAATGAAATAAATTATATATGAAAAATTATCAGAAAAATCTAAAGAATCTGTTTATGACATTTCCATGCATGTTTGAGCAACTTATGCCTGCTGATCAGGTCAAATCAATTAAATGGCATTTCAATAATTACATGGAGTTTGAATTTGAAACTTGGGTTCAAACCAACTTCATTTAAATTGTTGTTAGTTGCATTAGCTCAAGTCATAGAATCTTGCCATGTCATAATCATGCATCATATTGTTGCATTGCATTGATTGTGTTCCTTCTTTGTTTGCCGATGTTGTTCCCTCTCAGTGGACGTTGTTTGGCATTGTGATCGTTGACATAGATGAATAGCTATACTATCTTCAGAAGTGCTAGGAAAGCAACCACCATTGAGCATTCACATAAAATCACACACTCTCCCTCTTGCTCTCTTTTACTGCATTAGGACAACAACGATTCAACTGCTATTTCTCGCGGTAGCTAAACCCCTTTCTTCTGCATGACCTGTCATTGCCATAGTAAATACCCACTACCATGAGTAGGAGTTGTTTGAGCCATGATGTGCCTACGCATTCATGCTTTCTCGTTATGCCAGCTATGCTTAGAGTTGTGTCAGGTCTGATCCATCTGGGATGGATTGGAATGGTGATGAACATGTCCTACTATTGAGAGCTAAGTGTGTGAACATGATTTGGTAAAGGTAGCGATGAGAGGCCATGTAGGAGTACATGGTGGGTTGTCTCATTGAAACCGTCCTCAGGAACTCAGTTCTGTTTTTGTGATCCAAGAACAGCAACTACCACACATTGGGCCCTGAAATATGACCCCGCTCGACTTATTAACCCCCTGTCCTCTGTCCAGGAGTTGCAACTAGTTTCTGGTATTTGTAGGATATGTGTTCGAGGCCATGCATAGCACTAACCTTAGCGGTGGGCTATGATGCGGTAAATACACTATGGCCCAGTGTACCGAGACACCCGTTTGGTGCCTCGGGAACCCTACACACATCGTTTGGGGCCGTAGTGGAAACCTCGGCCGGACTCCCTGTGGATGGAACCTAAATAGGCGATAAACCTGGACTAGAGATTTGTGTGGTTAGTCAGGTCATGGTCTACACCCACATCGGCTTTCCCTTGAAGTCTGCCAAGCACATGTCGTGTGCAGACACTAAGTGGTGGAAGCATGTGTGAAGAAGTACACCCCTGCAGGGTTATAAATGATCTATTCGAATAGTCACATCCGCGGTAATGGACTACTGGGTTGCTTATGCAGTTCATAGACAAGTGAAAGTGGATACTGTAAAATGTGCAAGATAAACATGAGTGCTATGGATGGCCTTCTCGTAGGGAGACGGGAGCAGATCCATAGTGGTGTGTTGATATGGTGAATAGGTGGACTCGTGTGCGCCAGCTAAAAAGTGTTATCAGCAGTCGTCGTACAGGATAGCCACTGAGTCAAAGCTGGCTTGCTGAAGTTAAACTCCACTACCCCCTTTGTTGATACTGATGCATATGTAGATAGTTCTGATGTAAGTCTTGTTGAGTATATTTGTACTCATGTTTTCTTAATTTATGTTTTGCAGAGAGACTCGGTCTCACTAGTTGTTCTGCGTGGACTTCGATGGTTAGCTTGTTACCTCAGCTAAGATCTTGTACCCTGGGAGGGTCTTGTAGATAGTCAGGCTTGATAGCCTTCTTCCTTTTCAGATGTCTATACCTAGAGATGTTTATGTTTCTGTTGCCTGTATGCTTTGTATGTTGCGTCATGTGACCCCTGTTTGTAATAAATGCTATGATAGCACTTCTGGGCCTTTATCTATATGAGTTGTTGAGTTATGTTGTGATGCCATGTTGTATCTACACATATCTTGCATGTTATGTGTACGTGTAACATGTATTGGTATGTGTGGGATCCGACACCTAGTTGTTTATTCTTGGTACCCTTCCTTATGGGGAAATGCCTCCTAGTGCTTCCACTGAGCCTTGGTAACTTGCTACTGCTCCGGAACACATGGATTGACCGGCATGTGTCCTTCTTTGCTCCTGTGTTTGTCCCTTCCGTGGAAATGTCACGCGGTGTATATCGGAGTCCAGTTAGCTTGCTACAGCCCGGCAACATTAGTTGCTGACCGACACGTATATTGCTGGTGTGACGCCCGAGACCGACGTCCCAGAAGATTCCAGAAGATTCCAGATGTTCCGGGTTGCCCGTGTGTTCTTTTGAGCTTGTGTTATTTATTTTTGCATTGCATCATGTCATCATGCCATCATGTCATTTTTATTTTTGCATCTCAACCTAAATAAATCGTGTGGACCTTCGGTCCATTTAAATCGAGGGAAGGTGACTTCTCTTTATAACATATCCTCCAAATATTATGGAGCTATTATAAATAAAATATTCCATTGCTTCGGAATTACCCCAACACACTTGCATTTTTTCCCATGCCTTGTCTTCGCATTCCTGGCCTCAAACCTCCCTTTATTTCTTTTTCTCGTTCATCGAGGTTCCTCCAAAAACCCCTCCAATAATTTTATTAAATTCCTTACATTTTGCAGGTCCAGGAAATTTTGACCTCATGTCCAAATTCCTTCCCTAACCTCTTTTACTTTCCTTCTCTTCTTTATTGTTTTTTTTTAAATAATCCGAGGCAGCCCAGCCTTTTGTTTTTCTCCTCCTGGCCCAACTCCCTTCTCCTCCCCTCAAGGCCCATCCCTGCTAGGCCTCAAGGCCCAGCCCGCAGCGTCCCAACCCCTAACTCCCGACCGCAGCCTCTCGTCCGCTCCCGTTTTCCCTTCGAGCCGCCGCCGCTTCTCTCGAATCCCCTCTCTCACTCGCCCGCATCTCCCCCTCGTCCTCCCGTTTCACTCGCTCTGCCCGAGCCTCCAGGCCCGAGGCCTCCCTCTCGTCCGCAGGGCTCGTCCCGACCGCCCCGCGCCGAGCGCCCTCCAGGCCGCAACACCGCCGCCGTCCTCTTCTCCGCGACGACCGTGCCGGCTCCGCCCTGCCTTCCCCGTTCTCCTCTGCACCGCGCCCGTCCTCCCTCCTGGGCCAGCAGCCGCCGGCGCCCTGCGGCCTCTTCCCCATCGCCAGGGCGCCCCGCGGCCAGGCTCCCCTCTGGCCGTCCGCGCCCCCCTGCTCGGGCCCGCGCCCGACGGCCTCCCTCCGCGGCTCCTCCCTCCGCCCTGCATCGGCCAGGTCTCTTCCTCCCTCCGCCCTGCATCGGCCAGGAGGCCGACCCGCACCTCTCCTCGCCCGAAGCTCCGATGGCGCCCCTCCACTTCGTCCCGTCCAGCACCTCCTCGCCTTGGCGGCCTTGGCACACAGCCCGCGGCCAGGAGCCAGGCATCAGCGCCCTTCCCAGCCGGGTCGGACCCCGCGCCCTCCTGCCGAGCGCCTCGCCGTGGCCTCCTCCCTCCGTCCTCCCCGTCAAGACCAGCAGCTCCGCGAGCTCCTTCCAGCGTCCCGAGCAGCCTCCTTACCGTGACCGTGCCGTGATGGTGTTTTTTTTTTGTGTTGCTGTTTTTTTTTGTTCTTTTGATGTGAAGACCGCAGTCGCAAGTCCGAAGACCCGTGAACAACTACCGACGACTTGAACATCTACGGGAAAACGAGCTCGTGAACGGCTACGGAACAAGTACCACTACATACGTGAACGACTACCGTCGCCGGAAACGAGTACCCCTACGCTCGACGACCCCCGTGTACGACTACCGACGCCCAGAAACACCAAGTACCTCTACATGACCGACAAGTACCACGGCGACCCGACCAAGTACCCCGATATCGATGACATGAACAACTACGGACGAGAATCGACTACATGTACAAGTACCACTACCGTCGGAAACGAGAACCCCAAGTACCACGACACGTAACGTGAACGTATACCGTCGCCGAAGACCCGTGAACAACTACTTCCTCTTCGGCCGTGTACCACTACTTCCTCTACGAGTTGCGGAACGGCTACTTCCTCTCCGAACGTGAACGACTCCTTCCTCGACGCTCTCGAACCGCCCCGTGAACGTTTGTTCTGAAGGTATAACCCCGTCGATGACCCGTGTGATGCATGCTTGTTGTGTTGTATGAAATGCTTCCCTTGTGTGCATCGTGCCCGTTCCGACCTTTTTCATGTTCCTCGGTTGCCTCATCACCGACTCGTGGAAACCCGGTAACGGGATCGCCCACCTTTCATCTCGTTTGACTCACCCACGCCATCTTACCTTTTGCATCGGACTCTCAACGAGTTACCGGTACCGATATGTTGCCATGCTTCATTTTCGGATCGTTGCCGTGGCACCCTTTTCTTCCACCACGGTGACAATACTTCTTATCTCTTTTAAGTCAACCTTTAATTAATAATTGCATAAACTTGATCATGTCATCCGCATCATGTGAACAACCTAAATGTGTGAATTGTTGTTGCTTTATAATTATTAAACATGCTCATGGGGATTTTCCGGATATGTTGTTGTTATTTTCCGGCCTCATTTAAAATGCCTAAATAGTGTTGTTTTATTATGCTTCACCTCTTGCCATGTTAAAAACATTAATCTTGTCTTGTAAATAACGAGAGTCAATTAAATAATTAATGTGGTGTTTTGTCAATATGCAACTCGTTGCATATTGAGCTCCACTTAACTTGTAGTATTTGTTTGAGCACTTTGCCATGCCATGCATAATTAAACCGGACATGCATCATACTTGGATGTGCATCGTATGCCATGTTTATGATTGTGTGTTTACCGTGTTGTTTGTTTTTCTTTCCGGTTGCTTCTCTTGTTAGCTTCGGTTTCGTTCCGGAGTTGGGAGGTTTCTCTCGTCTGTGTTGCTCCGTCTTCTTCATGGACTTGTTCTTCTCCCTTGTGGAATCCCAGGCAAGATGACCGAACCCGGATACCATTACTATTTTTGCCTATTGCTAGTAGTTCCGCTCTATAGTTTTGCCTCGATGCCCATGTCTTTCTTGTCAGCCTCCTACTTGTAACCATGAACCTGTTTAACCACCCTACCTATGCAAACCGTTGAATGGCTAAGTACGCTTCGCTCAGCCCTTTTATAGCATTGTTAGTTGCAGGTGAAGATTGAAGATGCTTGCTTCATGTTGAAGTTTGGTTGGGTTATATCACACTATATAAATGCTTAAAATGAAATCATCTATATATTGGCAAGGGTGGAAGGCTAAGCCTTTTGCTTGGTGTTTTGTTCCACTCATGCCGTTAGGAACCGTATAAACCGGTGTTATGTTCCTTGATTATGCGTTCCTAACACGGTTGGGGTGTATGGGACCCCCTTGATAAACCGCTAAGTGCTAAGTCTTTTCCAGCAAATCCCAACATTGGTACTATTTGCCTCATAATAACAACTTAATTTTTTAATTAAATTTGCATAGGGGGTCGCACCCTCGGGTTCTTAATTCTACATAGCAGGGGGGGCCAGTGCTGATGGTGTTGGTCCCAAACTAGAGTCACTTGCGGTACCACCCAGTTATCTAGGGTCTTCGGTACTGTACGTAGCGCTCATCCGGTCGTGGCCTGAGACGAGATACGCGCGGCTACTATCAGGGTGTCGGCACGCCGGGAGGATTTGCTGGATTAGCCTTACCTTAGTTCGGTATATCTTGAGCACGGGATTCCGTGAATACTCGGGTCTTCCCACCTATGGAGTTGCGACTTCGCGGATCGTGGGCTTGTGATGGGCCAAGTTGGAACACCCCTGCAGGGTTTGAACTTTCGAAAGCCGTGCCCGCGGTTATGTGGCAGATGGGAGCTTGTTAATTCCGGTTGAAGAAAACTTGACACAATGTTTCTAATACACTACCAGCGTGTGTACCGTGACTGTCAATTTCCGAATAGGGATTCGGGAGTTGAACACGGTGGGGTTATGTTTGACAGGCTTTAGTTAGTATCACTTCGTGATCATCTCTCGACCGATGCGCCTTCTCTTCTCGCTCTCTTTTGCGTAAGTTAGTGCTAGTTGCTGCTGCAGACTCTTGTTGTTCCTTCACCTCTCGTTCTTTCTTCAGCCTTGTCCTCACCCAAGGCTTAAATAGTCGTGTTACCCGGGAACGGGATTGCTGAGTCCTCTGTGGCTCACATTTACTTCACCACACCAGATGCAGGTTCAGCCGAGTTCGATACAGGAGCTGGTTCAGTGCTTCACCAGGAGCTCGATGAAGAGCTTGTGGCCGTTTGCTTGTCACGTTTCGACGATCAGTAGTGGTTTCTACTAGGATTCGATCTTGACCTGTGGCTTTATGTTGTTTTGGTATCTTTCTTTTGGATCTTCACCCGTAGTCGGGTTGTGATGTTTTGAATGATGTATTGCTTATGTAATGTATTGTCTGAAGTGGCGAGTGTAAGCCAACTATCTCCTTTTGCAATTTAATCCCTCTTTTACATGAGTTGTGCAAAGATACCAAACTTGAGATCATTCTAGGATGGGCTTATATCTTTAAGTCGTGCCTCGACACGTAGGAGATATAGTCCCATCCTGGGCATTACAAGTTGGTATTCAGAGCCTTCTCCGACCTAGAAGCCCCACTGATTGATCGAATCGTTGACGGTTGAGTCTAGGCACACACTGAAAACTTTTTGAGTCCTATATTATATCGGAGAGTAGGATTTCTTTGCTTCTCATCCCCTTTCTCTCTGGTGAGGACTCCTGACGTCTACTCTTTTCTCTTCTACTTTCAAAAATTGCACCAAATTTTTTTAGGATCCCGCGAGTATTCTGGGATTGTTTCGATGTTCTCATGACAAGGATATTGTTCTCGATGCCTCCTGTTACCGAGGAGTTGAGCTTCGGGGTATCATTGACACAAGCATATCGCGGCAGTACTAAATACTTAAGACGGCCGGCATCGAAAATCTCTCCTATACGGCCAGTGGCAAGATAACCCCGACATCACCCAGTACTGGGGAGGTAGTTCGAGAGTATTGCCATAGCTTGTATATTGGATGCTTTTCGAAGGTCCGAGGTAAACAGTTTCCGAGAAAGACTGGTTATGTGTTGAAGGATGGATACACCTGGATGTAGGTTTAGAGTTGATTGCGCGGTGCTTCCCGTGTATCCCCAACACCTGATTGCATAACTGGAAACTTTCGGAAATTAATAGGTGGGTTCATCTAGTAGTTCTAGGCATTCTTCCAACGGATGCTCGATATGTAGTTTGGGGTTCTACATTGAGTGAAGTGGTTTTATGGACTTGTTCTGATCGGGAGTTGCATCTTAAAGGGTCCTTGGCTATGCTGATCCGGGGATTGCAAAACCCTTTTGTAACATGTTCCATGAGCTTTCAGCACGAAGATGTCGAACGAAGCTTCTATCTTGTATTTGTTCTATCTGATCCTTGTTCCTTTTTTATTTATCTTTTTCTTCTTCCAAGAGGCTTCTCGTCAGTTGATGTACCTACGGAATTCATTCGTTCAATTCGCTGTTCGGATGATATTGTGAAGATTAGGCTGCTACATATCTATCCTTTGTTCTTGTTTTGATTCTGGTATTCGAGTTGCTTCGATGTCAAATGTTGATTCCATACCTTTCATAATCGGTGTTCTCATATTTCTATGGGAGTGCTAGTCCTTCTTAACCATCAAGATGGTTATGTTAAATTCTTTTTCAACCGGTGTCCATTTTGTTCATCCCAATTTGTCTTTGTTTTTCCCCACCCTCCCACCCTTTTTATTCTTGGAGCCAGAAATTCTCAAATGATGTATCCATTTTATTCATGTGATATTTCTTCATTCTTTTCCTTTAATGTTCTTATCCGGTGATTTATCGTGAAGATGCTCAAGAGCTTCTAGTTCATCATTCTTTTGTTCTCATATTCTGCCGGTGGATGTAATTCAAGAATTCGGTGTTGATCTTATCCTTTTTCCTCATTTCACAATGCTTTCTTATTCCGGTGCACCAATTAATCATTCTCCTCTTGTTATTCATATCCGGAGTGCTGAAGATTCATAATTCCATCCTTAATCCGTTCAAACTATTTTGAGGATTATAATCTTATTCAGCCTTTTTAATTCAACCGGTGCTATATCTCTTAAGCAATCTTTTTCCAACGGTGATTTCTTTTGAGTGGGCCCTAACCCACAGGCCTTTTTCCAGGATCTTACCTGACTCTTCTATTTTCTGGAGTTATACTCAAATTCTTTTCAAAGTGTGACGTAAGAATGATTTCCATCAGTCACATGCCTTCTCCAAGCTTGTTTTCAATTATTTCCATCTTTAGCTCAACCTTCCATCTTTTTATTCTTCCGGAGGCTAAACAATTCTTATGGCATTTCTCGTCTTCATTCTCAACATTTGGAGACCGGTGAAGTGTTTCTCTTAAATCTTGGCCCGTTCTCTTGAAGATTCGTGGTTCTAGCTTCATGCCATCCTCATAGTTGTTTCGATTGTGAGGAATTCTTTTTATACCCATCCGGAGCATTTCATGAATTCTTCCTTTTGTGTTCCTCCGAAGGCCATCATTTTAGAAGATTCTTCGTTCTCAGTTTTCAACTTCGTCCTCCAAATATTCTTCATTGATGTCTCTTCGTTCGTCTCCATATTCTTACGGTGGTTCATTCAAGTTTACCCTTCCGTTGTTATCGTTTTAATTCATTTGTTCTTTTCATAATCCTACCGGTGCTTCGTTGAAGATTTATCCAAGCTTGTGCTAGACCTCTCTTTAATTCTTTCCAACGAGAATAAGTAGTATGCCAAATCCTTTGGTTGTCATCAATTTAAATTGGTGAAGGAGATGCATAACATAATTCTTATTCTTATTCCTTCAAGGTGATTTAATCTCTGTTTTCCGGAGCTTGTTCATCAAATCATATCCTTGGTTCTAAGTGGTTCATCTTGTTTTCCGGAGCTTCAAGCTATTTCAATTATATCATTTCAAAGCTCCATCTAATTCATCACATGCCTTGAATCTTATTCTTTTCATATTTCACTTCTCATGCTTTCATTACCGGAGTTCTCATGGTGGTTCATCATGTTTTAATTCATCCTTGAAGTTTTCTTCAAGATTCTTGTTGGAGCTTAAGCATTCTTCATCATGCATTCCAATTGCAATCCTTTCTACCTTATCTTTTCAGATGGTGTTATGTCATTCTTGACAATTCCTTCATGTTTCACGATTCACAAGTTGTCAAGAATGAGATATTTAAAACCATCATTTTCCTTGTTCAGGAGATCTTTCAACCCTTCAATTTATTCGTTGGAGTTATCTTGGGTTATAATTCACCTAAAAGCTTTCCCTAAGGATTGTTCTTATTGTGGTGCTTATAAATGACCCAAGTTCTTCATTTATCAGTCCGGTGAAATAAGCTTTTCATATCCTTGTTGATCTCAATCCAATCAATTGTTTTCGTTAGTGGCTGGTTGTCACCTCTTAATTTTGAGATGTTTTCCATAAGCCCACATCAAGCTTATTCTTTTGCTGTGGAATTTCCAACAACTCCATTCAACCCTTCTTCGTAAGGATGCTCTTTCAAATGCATTCCTGGGAGAAGTTGTCTTTTCTTCTCCGTTCAATTCTGTCTTTCATTTATATGCATTTCTTTCATTCCGGAGGCTTTGTGATATTGCTCTCTTCGTCCCATCATCTTTTTTTTCAAGATCATGTTCTTTCATTGTTTATCATTTAACCAGAGTGTTGTATTCTTCATTCATGTTCTCTCATCTCATCAAGTTTTGCCTCTCTTATACCGGTGTGTTGTCTGAATCCTTCTTAACCTTTTGCCATTCTTTTAATTGTTTCAGAAGCTATATGTTGTTCATTTCATCAAGTATCATTCCATCTCCTCAAGTTTATGTTCAATTCCTTCCATTTTCAGACGGAGTGCTGTCCAAATTCTGTCATTCTTATTCCTTGGCTATACCCTTGCAGTTTCATATTCTTTTGGTTCGTAAGCTCTTGTTTCATGTCTTTCATCCTACAAGGTTCTTGTTATGTTCTTTGTTCCTCCTGCTTAACGGAGTTTTCATCGTCGTTCATCTCCGTTGCATTCTTTCTTTCAACTTGTTTAACCTCTCAAGGTTCTTTGGTTTCACTCGTCTGTCAAAGAAGCAACTTTGTTTACCTCTTCCTCTTCTGTTTTTACCCGGTGATATCTCTAGGATCTCGGGTCGAGATCCTCTGTTAGTGTGGGAGAGTTGTGACGCCCGAGACCGACGTCCCAGAAGATTCCAGAAGATTCCCGAAGATTCCAGATGTTCCGGGTTGCCCGTGTGTTCTTTTGAGCTTGTGTTATTTATTTTTGCATTGCATCATGTCATCATGCCATCATGTCATTTTTATTTTTGCATCTCAACCTAAATAAATCGTGTGGACCTTCGGTCCATTTAAATCGAGGGAAGGTGACTTCTCTTTATAACATATCCTCCAAATATTATGGAGCTATTATAAATAAAATATTCCATTGCTTCGGAATTACCCCAACACACTTGCATTTTTCCCCATGCCTTGTCTTCGCATTCCTGGCCTCAAACCTCCCTTTATTTCATTTTCTCGTTCATCGAGGTTCCTCCAAAAACCCCTCCAATAATTTTATTAAATTCCTTACAATTTGCGGGTCCAGGAAATTTTGACCTCATGTCCAAATTCCTTCCCTAACCTCTTTTACTTTCCTTCTCTTCTTTATTGTTTTTTTTTAAATAATCCGAGGCAGCCCAGCCTTTTGTTTTTCTCCTCCTGGCCCAACTCCCTTCTCCTCCCCTCAAGGCCCATCCCTGCTAGGCCTCAAGGCCCAGCCCGCAGCCTCCCAAACCCTAACTCCCGACCGCAGCCTCTCGTCCGCTACCGTTTTCCCTTCGAGCCGCCGCCGCTTCTCTCGAATCCCCTCTCTCGCTCGCCCGCATCTCCCCCTCGTCCTCCCGTTTCACTCGCTCTGCCCGAGCCTCCAGGCCCGAGGCCTCCCTCTCGTCCGCAGGGCTCGTCCCGACCGCCCCGCGCCGAGCGCCCTCCAGGCCGCAACACCGCCGCCGTCCTCTTCTCCGCGACGACCGTGCCGGCTCCGCCCTGCCTTCCCCGTTCTCCTCTGCACCGCGCCCGTCCTCCCTCCAGGGCCAGCAGCCGCCGGCGCCCTGCGGCCTCTTCCCCATCGCCAGGGCGCCCCGCGGCCAGGCTCCCCTCTGGCCGTCCGCGCCCCCCTGCTCGGGCCCGCGCCCGACGGCCTCCCTCCGCGGCTCCTCCCTCCGCCCTGCATCGGCCAGGTCTCTGCCTCCCTCCGCCCTGCATCGGCCAGGAGGCCGACCCGCACCTCTCCTCGCCCGAAGCTCCGATGGCGCCCCTCCACTTCGTCCCGTCCAGCACCTCCTCGCCTTGGCGGCCTTGGCACACAGCCCGCGGCCAGGAGCCAGGCATCAGCGCCCTTCCCAGCCGGGTCGGACCCCGCGCCCTCCTGCCGAGCGCCTCGCCGTGGCCTCCTCCCTCCGTCCTCCCCGTCAAGACCAGCAGCTCCGCGAGCTCCTTCCAGCGTCCCGAGCAGCCTCCTTACCGTGACCGTGCCGTGATGGTGTTTTTTTTGTGTTGCTGTTTTTTTTGTTCTTTTGATGTGAAGACCGCAGCCGCAAGTCCGAAGACCCGTGAACAACTACCGACGACTTGAACATCTACGGGAAAACGAGCTCGTGAACGGCTACGGAACAAGTACCACTACATACGTGAACGACTACCGTCGCCGGAAACGAGTACCCCTACGCTCGACGACCCTCGTGTACGACTACCGACGCCCGGAAACACCAAGTACCTCTACATGACCGACAAGTACCACGGCGACCCGACCAAGTACCCCGACATCGATGACATGAACAACTACGGACGAGAATCGACTACATGTACAAGTACCACTACCGTCGGAAACGAGAACCCCAAGTACCACGACACGTAACGTGAACGTCTACCGTCGCCGAAGACCCGTGAACAACTACTTCCTCTTCGGCCGTGTACCACTACTTCCTCTACGAGTTGCGGAACGGCTACTTCCTCTCCGAACGTGAACGAGTCCTTCCTCGACGCTCTCGAACCGCCCCGTGAACGTTTGTTCCGAAGGTATAACCCCGTCGATGACCCGTGTGATGCATGCTTGTTGTGTTGTATGAAATGCTTCCCTTGTGTGCATCGTGCCCGTTCCGACCTTTTTCATGTTCCTCGGTTGCCTCATCACCGACTCGTGGAAACCCGGTAACGGGATCGCCCACCTTTCATCTCGTTTGACTCACCCACGCCATCTTACCTTTTGCATCGGACTCTCAACGAGTTACCGGTACCGATATGTTGCCATGCTTCATTTTCGGATCGTTGCCGTGGCACCCTTTTCTTCCACCACGGTGACACTACTTCTTATCTCTTTTAAGTCAACCTTTAATTAATAATTTCATAAACTTGATCATGTCATCCGCATCATGTGAACAACCTAAATGTGTGAATTGTTGTTGCTTTATAATTATTAAACATGCTCATGGGGATTTTCCGGATATGTTGTTGTTATTTTCCGGCCTCATTTAAAATGCCTAAATAGTGTTGTTTTATTATGCTTCACCTCTTGCCATGTTAAAAACATTAATCTTGTCTTGTAAATAACGAGAGTCAATTAAATAATTAATGTGGTGTTTTGTCAATATGCAACTCGTTGCATATTGAGCTCCACTTAACTTGTAGTATTTGTTTGAGCACTTTGCCATGCCATGCATAATTAAACCGGACATGCATCATACTTGGATGTGCATCGTATGCCATGTTTATGATTGTGTGTTTACCGTGTTGTTTGTTTTTCTTTCCGGTTGCTTCTCTTGTTAGCTTCGGTTTCGTTCCGGAGTTGTGAGGTTTCTCTCGTCTGTGTTGCTCCGTCTTCTTCATGGACTTGTTCTTCTCCCTTGTGGAATCCCAGGCAAGATGACCGAACCCGGATACCATTACTATTTTTGCCTATTGCTAGTAGTTCCGCTCTATAGTTTTGCCTCGATGCCCATGTCTTTCTTGTCAGCCTCCTACTTGTAACCATGAACCTGTTTAACCACCCTACCTATGCAAACCGTTGAATGGCTAAGTATGCTTCGCTCAGCCCTTTTTATAGCATTGTTAGTTGCAGGTGAAGATTGAAGATGCTTGCTTCATGTTGAAGTTTGGTTGGGTTATATCACACTATATAAATGCTTAAAATGAAATCATCTATATATTGGCAAGGGTGGAAGGCTAAGCCTTTTGCTTGGTGTTTTGTTCCACTCATGCCGTTAGGAACCGTATAAACCGGTGTTATGTTCCTTGATTATGCGTTCCTAACACGGTTGGGGTGTATGGGACCCCCTTGATAAACCGCTAAGTGCTAAGTCTTTTCCAGCAAATCCCAACATTGCTACTATTTGCCTCATAATAACAACTTAATTTTTTAATTAAATTTTCATAGGGGGTCGCACCCTTGGGTTCTTAATTCTACATAGCAGGGGGGGCCAGTGCTGATGGTGTTGGTCCCAAACTAGAGTCACTTGCGGTACCACCCAGTTATCTGGGGTCTTCGGTACTGTACGTAGCGCTCATCCGGTCGTGGCCTGAGACGAGATACGCGCGGCTATTATCAGGGTGTCGGCACGCCGGGAGGATTTGCTGGATTAGCCTTACCTTAGTTCGGTATATCTTGAGCACGGGATTCCGAGAATACTCGGGTCTTCCCACCTATGGAGTTGCGACTTCGCGGATCGTGGGCTTGTGATGGGCCAAGTTGGAACACCCCTGCAGGGTTTGAACTTTCGAAAGCCGTGCCCGCGGTTATGTGGCAGATGGGAGCTTGTTAATTCCGGTTGAAGAAAACTTGACACAATGTTTCTAATACACTACCAGCGTGTGTACCGTGACTGTCAATTTCCGAATAGGGATTCGGGAGTTGAACACGGTGGGGTTATGTTTGACCGGCTTTAGTTAGGATCACTTCGTGATCATCTCTCGACCAATGCGCCTTCTCTTCTCGCTCTCTTTTGCGTAAGTTAGTGCTAGTTGCTGCTGCAGACTCTTGTTATTCCTTCACCTCTCGTTCTTTCTTCAGCCTTGTCCTCACCCAAGGCTTAAATAGTCGTGTTACCCGGGAACGGGATTGCTGAGTCCTCTGTGGCTCACAGTTACTTCACCACACCAGATGCAGGTTCAGCCGAGTTCGATACAGGAGCTGGTTCAGTGCTTCACCAGGAGCTCGATGAAGAGCTTGTGGCCGTTTGCTTGTCACGTTTCGACGATCAGTAGTGGTTTCTACTAGGATTCGATCTTGACCTGTGGCTTTATGTTGTTTTGGTATCTTTCTTTTGGATCTTCACCCATAGTCGGGTTGTGATGTTTTGAATGATGTATTGCTTATGTAATGTATTGTGTGAAGTGGCGAGTGTAAGCCAACTATCTCCTTTTGCAATTTAATCCCTCTTTTACATGAGTTGTGCAAAGATACCAAACTTGAGATCATTCTAGGATGGGCTTATATCTTTAAGTCGTGCCTCGACACGTAGGAGATATAGTCCCATCCTGGGCATTACAGCTGGGTCATGTATGCATGTCCCTGTAAGTTTGTGCCACCATGGGTGTATGACTAGTCAGGTTGGCCCGGGTTCTCTTTCATATGGATGCTAGCGAGACTATCATACACGTGAGCCAAAAGGCGCAAACGGTCCTGGGCGAGGTAAGGTGGCACCCGTGGGGATACCGTGCGTGAGGCTGCAAAGTGATATGATGTCTTACATGCTAGACCGGTGTTACTTAGGATCGGGGTCCCGACATCTTTGGTATCAGAGCCTGACTGCCTGTAGGATTACCAAGCCAAACTGGTCAAAGTCGTGTCTAGAAATTCTTTAGTTATATAAGGGAATTGATTGTGGAAGGGAACGTAAGGCTCTTTTTACTCCTTTACCTTATGTCCCTCTGATCGGAGTCGTCCTCTTCTTCTACGGGGATTAAGAACTAGGCTTCTCATCAATTTATTAGGAGCACGTTAATGGTGAATTCAACTCTCAATTCAGTTTCAAGTACTTTGGGTTGTTAAACAGTTGGTCCTAGAACCTTGACATTATGATGTTGAGTGGTTATGCTACCTTTTCGCATGAATCTCAAAATCTTTTCTGAGCATTTACAGTCGTTATGCCGCCAGAGTCATCCCAGGTTTCTAAACATTCTAATGCATTTGCATATCTTTCATCCCTGTTCTTAATGTCCTTTTAGGCCAGATTAACCACACTAGTCAGTGTGTTGAGGTACTTCGTTGCCTAGACATAGTTGTTGAAGCTATTAGGAAACTAGGACATCATAGATACTCACCTAGTAATCCCAACCTTGTGTTGTGTTCTCAGTGTGATGATTCTGGCCACCCTTCTCGAAAGCATCTCGTGATTCCATTTAGATGGTAGGTATTCTATTCCTGGGTTCTTGAACCCAAGATTCATTCTACTTATTTCATGTTAATAGTATTTACTTGTTCCGTTAGGATATTAGAAACCTTGTGATAGCCCTCGAGGTCCGTGGTATGCCATTCTTCCAATACCATGAACTGTTATGGCAGAAGTTCTTTTGAACCAAAAGATCACAACCAGAGTGCTCTTGATGAGTTATCCATTCCACATTGTGACGCTGCCAATTCTACCTTTCTGCATGGGTTATCCGGAAGAAATATGTTGAACTAGTTCAACACGCTAATCTATGCATCCACAACTCAGAAAGTTATATGTTCCTTTGAGTTGTCCCTCTTTAGTTGTATTATGACCCCCGTCTATAAATTTATAGTCAGGAGTAGTTGTGCATTTGTGTTCATTGGACTTTTACTCTTGTGGTCCATCAAGTCGTTCTATTTCAAAATGACTAGGAGAAACAAACTCCAGAACCTCATCCATTTCCAAGATTGGGTCAGAGTAGTAGTATTTTGCAGCTCAAAATGCCAATCCAGCTTTTGTTCTATTCTACCTTGGAGTATTGCCATCTTTATGTCAAGAATTCCATTGGAATTGCACAACCTCCTATGAACTCTTGATGCAGTGATAGTTCTCACCATTATTATTCATTGCTCGGTCTCCGTGTTTTTGTAACCGGAATACTGACAAGTGAATCATGATGTGTGAAATCAATACTCCTAGCAACGGCTCCGTTGTTTGGTAGTTAATGAACGATAATCTCATTCTTAGCGTGCTGGTTACTGAATCATCATCCTAAGATTGATCATGCTACCTAGTCCATTTTTCTGGTGCACTCTTTGATCAATGATTTAGGACTGTGTCAATCTCTCGCTCTTTTGATCACATCGTCTTGCCTTGAAAAGCAAGATTGTTCTCGAGCTTCAAAACATATCGGTGGCTCGTGATTTTGTGGATAATCTTCTTGGAAGTATTACCAGGTTGTCCCCTAACCATTATGTTGTGTTCGTGATCAAGTTAGTTTATCCCTATAAACCACCCCTTCTCCAAGAACCTGTGTTGGATACCCTGAGCTAGTTGGCTAAGCTAAACAATAACTTGGACAGTAGGAAGATGAAAGCTTATCCCACTTAGTTCATTGCCAAAGGGATATCCGTGTGTTTGTGTGTTTGTTGAAGAAATATGATATCTTCATCGATTGATCCTCATGATCAGTTGTTGGATCCATTGTCTTGTCAGAATTTTATATTTGAGTGTGGACTATCGCAAGTCAAATCAGAACCAACGATGTTCGTAATGTTGTCTTACTCGTGGTTGATCCCTCAAGCATACACCATTACATCCTTTGGTCTGACCAATGCTATCACCGTGTTCACGTAATTGTGGAATTCCATCTATATGGAAGCTTCGATGAATTGGTGTCAAGCCCATCGGCAACATGTTTAGCTTCTCCATGATTCATGTTGAACATTAAAGCTAGCATTGGAAACTTTTGTAAGCATAATCTTTGCATTACCTCATGAATCATATGTTTGGATGAAAGAAGCGACATCCTCTAATTCATGTGCATTTGATGCAAGTTGCCGCCGTGAATTCGAGAAAGATTGTTGTTGCTCCCTTTGGAATCGTCCCAAGTCAGTCATGCATGTGCAAAGTATACTATCACTAAAAATATACACTTCCGTGATGATACGTGTTTGTCACAATAGGTCACGTTTTCTGTCATGCATGTACATCCATGACAAATTTATGACAGAATCAAGATAGTCATACCTGTGCCATCGTAGAAGTGTTCCATGACATTACCAAAATTATCATCACGGAAGTGTCCACTTCCATGACGATAAATCGCGCGTCACAGAAGTGCTTTCTTCAAGGGTGACCGACACATGGCATCCACCGTAACAGAACGCCGTTAAGCTATCGGGTCCGGTTTTGGATCTGATAACCCGTTAACAGCCCCGACCAATGGAGATTTTCCACGTGTAAAATCACCATTGGCTGGAAGAAACACGTGTCGGCTCACCGTTGGGACAGATGTCATCCACTCATTGGACCCAAAACGCCTATGATACGTCAACACGTGGCATGGCCCAACAGAGGCCCATTCTTGTGAAAAGGCCGGCCTATTTGACTTGGTCAAAAGGTGGTGGGCCAGCCCACGAAAAACCTTTGAACGACCTGTTCGCATATAGCCCATTTACAGCCCGTTAACCTAGGTCCCGTTTACGGCCTATCCGGATTAGGCCCAGTAATGTCATCGGGGCCGTCCAATATAATTCCAGCCCGTTTTAACTTCCGACCCATGTATGGCCCATGACGTCTTTCGGCCCATATGAGGCCCTTATTACTCTCGGCCCATTAACGGCCCGTGGTAAAACTGGCCCGTAATGAACTGTGTATCACTTTATAGCCATTAACGACAGGTGGTGAAACTGGGCCGTAATTAACATTGTATCACTTTATACCCATTAACGGCCCATTATTCCGTTGGGCCGTTTCCAGCCTGTAGCGACCAGACCTCAAACAGTCTGATCTCTATACATCAGTGTCATCACTAGATCAGTAATGCTGACACGCACAGTACTTGAAGGATTTATAACAGAGTAGCAATCACACACTTATTACATCGATAGAACCAACGATGAACTTATTACAATAAAAATGGTTGAAGGCCATCTAATACGATAACAGCAGAAGGCTTGGAAGATAAGTGAGTCCATCAACTCCAACGACATCATTGAGTATAGAACCACGACCTAAAAGGCACCTTACTCGTCGTTTGAAAAGTCAGCAACATGAAACGTTGCAGCACGAAAAATGGGTCAGCACATGGAATATGCTCGCAAAGTAACACAAGAGATCAATTGAAAGTAAAGCTATAGTACATGCAATATGGCTGGTGGAAAGCTCTATGGTTACAGTTTTGCGTAAAGCCAGTTTTTCCCTACTTGAAACGAATAAATTTTAATTTAACTATCATGGTAGTTGAAACATCGTTGAGAAGATAGACATCCTCTCAACCCTAATTAAAGTTTATCATTAAAGCCAACAATATTAAATTAAAGTAACATGATGAGATGCACATGATATTCAAGTACTAGATACTCAAGACGTCCGTAACCGGGGACACGGCTAATCATGATCAGTTTGTACACTCTGCAGAGGTTTGTGCACTTTTCCCCACAAGACCCAATCTCCTACGTTTGATTTCTCGCACTGCATGATGTTTGAGAAACGGATGACCGAGACACAGTCTTTCAGAAACACTAGCACCTACGACCGGGTGAACCGTACCAACGTACATCCCCTACATCTGCTAGTTCACCACTGTAGATGTTCGTGTGACTTACTCATACTATGCTAGAGCCCATAATAGCATTGTGGCTGCACACGGAAGTTTCTAGTATGAATAATCTCATGATCCCTTTGAGCCTGGGTGGCGGTCCAAAAGAAAAACAGGCAATCCCTGGAATACCCAGATGCCTCAATCCACCCAGATGTGTATTAATGTTGCCACCTTAAGTTGAACCATTAATTAACAAACTCACATCTGTCATGGAATTTCACTCACCCAATCCACGTCTACGAGCATAGCATGTCCTAACAGCAAACGTAGAAGTAACTCCCAAAGGTTTGAAGGTAATGCAGGTAATAGGTACTACCTCAATCTACTTCCCAGTCCCACAAGTTAATTGGTCCTACTCATGCAATGTGTGAGGGTTGACTAATGCAATGAAAACTGGGTAGTTGGAAAGTATGATCAAAGTGTTACTTGCCTTGCTGATGATCCGCAAAACCTAGAGATTCAAAGTAGCAAGCGGCGCACTCCAGGTACTCTATCGCAAACAAACAAGCACACAATAAGTACTTAACTAATGCACGGGTAAATCTCAAATAAAGGATCTAACCAGAAAGTTCAACTTAAGAACTCCGGTTTGCAAAAGAAACGACAAAAGAAGAAACAACGAAAGACAAACGGCGAAAGAGAAACAACTATCAAACCAATCTGGATCTAAGTCCAAATTTAACAGAGGCAAACGCTTGAGTTTCTAGGTTAAATGGAAAGAGAATTTCTATACGAAACTCCAGGCGCTTAAATCACCTGATTCCGATAAACGAGCGAAAAGTTAAACTAAAACGAAGATCGGATCTGAGATCTCGATCAGAAAATAAACTAGAAAAAGAAAAACTAAAATAGCTTAATGAACGGACGTTCGTCAGCTGAGACTAAACGGTGAATTCGTTCGTTAGAACGAACGAATGGGTGAACGTTTACTACTTAACTAAACCAGAAAAATAAAACAGAAAACCGATCTAATAAAACCGATCTAATAAAAAAACGGCTAGGGGTTCTAAAAAAAACCTACGGTTTTCTGGAGAAAACCGGCGGAGGCTACCTCGAGAACTGCCGGTGGTGGCGGCTTTCCGGCGATGGCGAGCGGCGGCGGGCTGCTGCGGGGTGCGGTGGCGAGGGGCGGCAGCGGCGGCGGGGTGCGGGCGTCGCGGCGGCGGGGCTGGCGGCTGGCGGCGGGGTGCGGGCGTCGCGGCGGCGGGTCTAGCGGGCGGCGTCGCGGCGGCTGTGGCTTGGCGAGGCGGCGGGGCTGGTGTGGTTGGAGAGGGGGGGTGGCTAGCTATATATAGGAGGGGGGTGGCTGGCTTGGGGGAGGGGGCAACCATGGCGGTCGGCGGCGGTATCCGAGTCGGCCACGGCGGGCGACGCGGGGAAGGCGGCGAAGGGGCGATGGGCCGGTTCGGCTGGGCTTCGGCCCAGTCGGGTCGGTCCCCTATTTTTTTTAACAATTACGCCGACGCTAATAACTCTAACAAAAATCTAGAAATTGCCAAAACAAATTTTCAACGTCTAAATAAAATATTTAGAACAAGATGAACATTTTCTTGGCACTAAAATGCATTTTTGAAAACATGCAATTTTTCCTAATTCAAATAAAATCCAATAAACTCCAAATAAACCGGTTTGATCTTTTTATTAAATCTTCCGTATTTGTTTATTTTGGAAGAGTCATTTTACTCCCTCTCTCATATATTTATGATAGAAATACTTGAAAGAAAAATAAATAAATCAAACGATCCTATTTTTCAAAATTTGAGAAACCTCAAATATGAAAATTTAGAAATCCCCAACTCTCTCCGAGGGTCCTTGAGTTGCTTAGGATTTTCTCGGATCACCAAAAGCAAGAAAATATGATATGCATAATGATCTAATGTATAACATTCCAAATTGAAAATTTGGGATGTTACAAACCTACCCCCTTAAGATGAATCTCGCCCTCGAGATTCGGGTTGGGTAGAAAATAGGTGAGGGTGGTCCTGGCGTAGATCATCTTCTCGTTCCCAGGTGGCTTCTTCCTCGGTGTGGTGACTCCACTGAACTTTGCAAAACTTGATAACCTTGCTGCGGGTAACTCTGCTAAAAAATTCGAGGATTTTAACAGGCTTCTCCTCGTAGGTCAGATCACTGTCCAACTGAATTGCTTCCAGGGGTACTATGTGTCTAAGAGGTATATCGGCCATCTCCGCATGGCACTTCTTAAGCTGCGAAACGTGAAACACATCGTGCACTCCTGACAATCCTTCGGGCAATTCCAACTTGTAGGCAACCTCTCCCATGCGTTCCAAGACACGGTAGGGTCCCACAAATCTCGGGGCTAACTTTCCTTTAACTCCGAAACATTTGACTCCTCGCAGAGGCGATACTCTCAAGTAGGCTTTGTCTCTGATCTCATAGGTTATCTCCTTACGCTTCGAATCTGCATAACTTTTCTGCCTGGACTGAGCTACCTTCAGTCTATCTCGAATCAACTTCACCTCTTCCTCAGACTCTTTGATCAAGTATGGTCCAAACAACTGTCGGTCTCCAACTTCGTCCCACGACAACGGAGTCCTACATCTCCTTCCGTATAGCGCTTCGAAAGGGGCCATCTTCAAACTGGATTGATAACTGTTGTTGTAAGAAAACTCGGCATACGGCAAATTGTCGTCCCAACTAGATCCATAATCTAGTGCACAGGCTCTCAGCATATCCTCCAAAATCTGATTGACTCTTTCAGTCTGTCCATCTGTCTGCGGGTGAAAAGTTGTGCTAAACTCTAGCCTCGTACCCAAGGTTTCATGTAACTGATTCCAGAACTTTGAGGTAAACTGGGTTCCTCTATCTGATACAATGCTCCTCGGAACTCCATGCAGACATACAATTCGGGTCATGTATATCTTTGCCAACTTCGCACTGGTATAGGTAGTCTTTACGGGGATGAAATGAGCAACCTTTGTTAAACGATCGACTACGACCCAAATCGAGTCATAGCCAGAACGAGTTCTGGGTAGTCCCGTAATAAAATCCATACCTAGCTTATCCCACTTCCATTCGGGTATTGGCAATGGTTGTAACAATCCTGCCGGCTTCTGATGTTCTGCCTTCACTCTCTGACATACATCACAAACTGCTACATACTCCGCAATATCCTTCTTCATACCGGTCCACCAGAAAATATCCTTCAAATCCAAATACATCTTAGTATTCCCTGGGTGAATCGAGTATGGTGAATCATGGGCCTCCTGAAAAATAAACTTCCTGATCTCCGGGTCATTAGGCACATAGACGCGGTCCTCAAACCATAAGGTGTCGTGTTCATCCTCACGAAATCCTTTAGCTTTTCCTTCGCTCATCCTCTCCTTTATAGAGGCAATCTT
>LR738713.1:169450120-169467009 GCA_902687465.1 Secale cereale | reverse complement strand
GCTGTGGCTTGGCGAGGCGGCGGGGCTGGTGTGGTTGGAGAGGGGGGGTGGCTGGCTATATATAGGAGGGGGGTGGCTAGCTTGGGGGAGGGGGCAACCATGGCGGTCGGCGGCGGTATCCGAGTCGGCCACGGCGGGCAACGCGGGGAAGGCGGCGAAGGGGCGATGGGCCGGTTCGGCTGGGCTTCGGCCCAGTCGGGTCGGTCCCCTATTTTTTTTAACAATTACGCCGGCGCTAATAACTCTAACAAAAATCTAGAAATTGCGAAAACAAATTTTCACCGTCTAAATAAAATATTTAGAACAAGATGAACATTTTCTTGGCACTAAAATGCATTTTTGAAAACATGCAATTTTTCCTAATTCAAATAAAATCCAATAAACTCCAAATAAACCGGTTTGATCTTTTTATTAAATCTTCCGTATTTGTTTATTTTGGAAGAGTCATTTTACTCCCTCTCTCATATATTTATGATAGAAATACTTGAAAGAAAAATAAAAAAATCAAACGATCCTATTTTCAAAATTTGAGAAACCTCAAATATGAAAATTTAGAAATCCCCAACTCTCTCCGAGGGTCCTTGAGTTGCTTAGGATTTTCTCGGATCACCAAAAGCAAGAAAATATGATATGCATAATGATCTAATGTATAACATTCCAAATTGAAAATTTGGGATGTTACAAACCTACCCCCTTAAGATGAATCTCGCCCTCGAGATTCGGGTTGGCTAGAAAATAGGTGAGGGTGGTCCTGGCGTAGATCATCTTCTCGTTCCCAGGTGGCTTCTTCCTCGGTGTGGTGACTCCACTGAACTTTGCAAAACTTGATAACCTTGCTGCGGGTAACTCTGCTAAAAAATTCGAGGATTTTAACAGGCTTCTCCTCGTAGGTCAGATCACTGTCCAACTGAATTGCTTCCAGGGGTACTATGTGTCTAAGAGGTATATCGGCCATCTCCGCATGGCACTTCTTAAGCTGCGAAACGTGAAACACATCGTGCACTCCTGACAATCCTTCGGGCAATTCCAACTTGTAGGCAACCTCTCCCATGCGTTCCAAGACACGGTAGGGTCCCACAAATCTCGGGGCTAACTTTCCTTTAACTCCGAAACATTTGACTCCTCGCAGAGGCGATACTCTCAAGTAAGCTTTGTCTCTGATCTCATAGGTTATCTCCTTACGCTTCGAATCTGCATAACTTTTCTGCCTGGACTGAGCTACCTTCAGTCTATCTCGAATCAACTTCACCTCTTCCTCAGACTCTTTGATCAAGTATGGTCCAAACAACTGTCGGTCTCCAACTTCGTCCCACGACAACGGAGTCCTACATCTCCTTCCGTATAGCGCTTCGAAAGGGGCCATCTTCAAACTGGATTGATAACTGTTGTTGTAAGAAAAGTCGGCATACGGCAAATTGTCGTCCCAACTAGATCCATAATCTAGTGCACAGGCTCTCAGCATATCCTCCAAAATCTGATTGACTCTTTCAGTCTGTCCATCTGTCTGCGGGTGAAAAGTTGTGCTAAACTCTAGCCTCGTACCCAAGGTTTCATGTAACTGATTCTAGAACTTTGAGGTAAACTGGGTTCCTCTATCTGATACGATGCTCCTCGGAACTCCATGCAGACATACAATTCGGGTCATGTATATCTTTGCCAACTTCGCACTGGTATAGGTAGTCTTTACGGGGATGAAATGAGCAACCTTTGTTAAACGATCGACTACGACCCAAATCGAGTCATAGCCAGAACGAGTTCTGGGTAGTCCCGTAATAAAATCCATACCTAGCTTATCCCACTTCCATTCGGGTATTGGCAATGGTTGTAACAATCCTGCCGGCTTCTGATGTTCTGCCTTCACTCTCTGACATACATCACAAACTGCTACATACTCCGCAATATCCTTCTTCATACCGGTCCACCAGAAAATATCCTTCAATTCCAAATACATCTTAGTATTCCCTGGGTGAATCGAGTATGGTGAATCATGGGCCTCCTGAAAAATAAACTTCCTGATCTCCGGGTCATTAGGCACATAGACGCGGTCCTCAAACCATAAGGTGTCGTGTTCATCCTCACGAAATCCTTTAGCTTTTCCTTCGCTCATCCTCTCCTTTATAGAGGCAATCTTCTTGTCAGTTTTCTGAGCTTCTCGGATTTTATCCATCAGGGTAGACTGGATTTCTAGTGTTGCTACATAGCCTCTCGGAACTATCTCCAAACATAGTTCTCGTAAGTCCTCGGCTAACTCCTTTGGAAATTCTTCCATCATTAGGGTATTGACATGGCTCTTACGGCTTAGCGCATCGGCTACTACGTTAGCCTTTCCGGGATGATAATGCAATCTCATGTCGTAATCCTTAATGAGTTCCAGCCATCTCCTTTGCCTGAGATTCAACTCCTTCTGAGTGAATATATACTTCAAACTCTTGTGATCCGTATATACTTCACAATGGTTTCCAATGAGAAAGTGTCTCCACGTCTTCAATGCATGCACTACGGCTGCTAACTCCAAATAATGAGTGGCATAGTTCAACTCATGAGGTTTTAGTTGTCGTGAAGCATACAAAACAACTCTTCCTTCCTGCATAAGAACTGCTCCAAGTCCTCGACGTGAAGCGTCGCAGTACACCTCAGAGTCCTTATGTTGATCTGGCAGAATCAACACAGGGGATGAGACCAACCTTTTCTTTAATTCCTGGAAACTGGCCTCACATTCTTCTGTCCATCTGAACTTGGTGTCCTTCTTTAACAAATCCGTCATTGGCTTTGCAATCTTTGAGAAATTCTCGATAAATCTCCGGTAGTATCCTGCAAGTCCAAGAAAACTCCGGATCTCTCCAACTGTTTTCGGTGCTTCCCAATGGGTCATAGTGTCCACCTTGGCAGGATCTACTGCTATTCCTTCTCCAGATATAACATGTCCGAGGAATCCGACTTCCTTCAGCCAAAATTCGCATTTTCTAAACTTGGCATATAACTGATGTTCTCTGAGCTTCTCCAATACCAAACGCAAATATTCTGCATGCTCCTCTTCATCCATTGAGAAGATCAATATATCATCTATGAACACTACGACGAACTTATCCAAATACTCCATAAACACTTTGTTCATCAGGTTCATAAAGTATGCCGGTGCGTTAGTCAGACCAAAAGACATAACGGTATACTCGTACAACCCATACTTAGTGGTAAAGGCCGTCTTAGGTATATCCTGCTCTCGGATCTTCAATTGATGGTACCCTGATCGCAGATCGATCTTGGAAAATACCTTAGCTCCTTGCAATCTATCGAACAGATCATTGATCATCGACAGTGGGTACTTGTTCTTGATCGTTACTTCGTTCAACACTCGGTAATCAACGACCATTCTTAACGATCCATCCTTCTTCTCCACTAGAAGTACTGGCGAACCCCAAGGCGAAGAACTTGGGCGTATAAATCCTTTATCCAGTAACTCCTTAATCTGTTTCTTAATTTCCTCCAAATCCTTTGCGGGCATCCTATATGGTCTCTTAGAAATTGGCCCGGTGCCTGACAAAAGCTCAATCAAAAACTCTATATCTCTGTCAGGTGGCATTCCTGGCAGTTCTTCTGGAAATACGTCAGGGAAATCCTTCACCACGGGTACTTTCTCCTGAACAACTCCTGATAAGGAATTTAATCTGTTCCTCTTCGGCTCATGCCGGGATACATACTTGATCCTTCTTCCTTCTGGTGTAGTGAGCAAAATGGTCCTACTGGCACATTCAATATTCCCTTCATACTTAGATAACCAATCCATGCCAAATGTCACATCCAGTCCTTGATATTCCAATACTATTAGGTCCGAAGGGAAAATGTAGTTAGCAATCCTTAATGGCAACTGACCACACCATAACTTGGCCATATACTACGCTCCTGGTGAGGTTACTAACATGGGCGATCTAAGGGCTTGGGTTGGCAGCTTATACTTATCCACAAATCCCCTTGAAATGTATGAATGCGATGCACCAGTATCGAAAAGAACGAGTGCAGTAAAGGACTTAACTAAAAACTTACCTATTATTGCATCTGGCTGGGCTTCAACCTCCTCCACACTAACGTGATTCACTTGTCCTTTGTTGAAGGGGTTGGGCTTCTTCGCGGTGCTTCCATTGTTGTTCCCATTCTTAGCTTCTGGGCAGTCAGTGGCAAAATGTCCATTCTTCCCGCACTTGAAACAAGTGACATGGCTGAAATCCTTCTTGGTGGGTGTGGACGGTGTAGGGTGGCTCGTGTTTCCATTTGCTCCATTCCCATTTCCATTCTTTGGTGCCATTGTGATTGTGCGAGCTACCTCCTCCATGGGTATGCTGAAACTGTCCTACCATTTTAGGAGTAAAACGGGGCTTCTGCTGTGCTCCAAAATTATACTTTCCTTGCCCATACTTTCTCTTGCGACTTTCAATCTGTTGATGCTTCCTTTCAATCATTAGGGCGCGGTCAACCAGCTCCTAGTTGTTATTGAAAGTTGCCACCATCAACTGTACACTCATCTCATCATTCAGCCCTTCCATGAATCTCTCCTGCTTAGCAGCATCTGTGGCCACATCATCTAGGGCATAACGAGATAGGGTACTAAACTCATCCACGTACTGAGCCACAATACGATTTCCTTAGCGTAGATTGCGAAACTCCTGCTTCTTCATACTCATAGCTCCAGTTGAGACATGGGCAGTACGAAAAGCTTGCTGAAACTGATCCCAAGTCACATTGGCTATGGGGTAAGTGGTTGTGTAATTCTCCCACCATGCTGCGGCTGGTCCAGACAACTGGTGTGCGGCAAATCGCACCTTCTCAGCATCCGAGCAATCTGTGGTGGTCAAATCCCTTTCAATCTTGCGTAGCCAGTCATCAGCCACTATTGGTTTGATGCTGCTAGCAAACACTGGTGGTTGCAACCTTAAGAAACGTGTCAGGTTGTCCACGGGTGGTGGTGGTGGAGGGTTGTTGTTGTTGTTCTGGTTGTTCTGAGTATTCTGGACAAGTAGTTGCATCAGGGTGTTCTGTTGCTGGATCAACTGGGTGAGCTCAGGGGGAAACTCAAATTCACGTCTTGGATGCATCTGATGGGTGTAGAGGGAAGAGATTAGAACAGAATAGAGGTCTTAGGGAAAATCACTACCCATATTCACATGAGGCAAACACACAATTCATCACACCAATCAATTTCAATCAAGGGCTTACACGGATCTAATCGTTTACAAAAGTGATCTAAAGCTAATATATGGAGGTAAACTACTAATCACAGGGTGGTCATCTAAAAATATTGATCGGCAGAGGATTCCATGATATCTGCCACAGCTTCATCTTCATAGTCTTCATCTTTGCTATCATCGGGTTTCGAATCCGTGTCGTCGATGATGATGTAGTCCTCCGGTGGAATCTCCTTGGGTTCTTCTTCCTCGTCTTCTTCTCCCATGAGTATCCCTAACTTTCGTGTCAAGTCATCATTCTTCTCCACAAGTATTTGCATCTCCTCCTCATATCCGTCGCATGTAGACTTGAGTTCTTCCTCTAGCTCCAAATTCCTATTTAGTGCTTTCTTCAAATATATCATCCCTGCACACATCTGGTGCTCCTGGCGACGAATGTGGTGGTTTAACTCCTGGATGAAGGCTGCAATGGATCTATCCTTCCGGGTGCTGATCATATCCCAATTCTCATCTCGGCGTCCACAAATCTGGTAGATAGTGTCCTTTAGCTACTGCTTGTAGACTTCTCCGATCCTTCCCATAGCTATGTGGGCTGCCATGCTCCTGCCTAGGCTCCATGTGGGCGTTTTAAAGGAAAATGGTATGAGTGCGGTGACGGGCTTGAACGTCCTTCCTGGAACTTGAGCTTGAATCAGCCAATGCTCCTCCTCAGGTAGAGTGGCATTGTAGGTTCCGGTGAAACTTGGTAGTCCAATGTTTAGATATCTGGTGACTTCCTTCAGGTGTCGTGCAAATGGTGTATCGTCATCCGGCTGCATGAAATGGTTCTTTCCATCCACCATCCTAAAAGAGTAGAAAAGATGAGGAGTTAGAAAAGAGAAGAGTGCTAGGGTTTTAGCTTAGTGGTCGTGTCCTACAGTCAGCGTGTGCTCTGATACCATCTTGTAGCGACCAGACCTCAAACAGTCTGATCTCTGTGCATCAGTGTCATCCCTGGATCAGTAATGCTGACACGCACAGTACTTGAAGGATTTATAACAGAGTAGCAATCACACACTTATTACATCGATAGTACCAACGATGAACTTATTACAATAAAAATGGCTGAAGGCCATCTAATACGATAACAGTGGAAGGCTTGGAAGATAAGTGAGTCCATCAACTCCAACGGCATCACTGAGTATAGAACCACGACCGAAAAGGCACCTTACTCGTCGTCTGAAAAGTCTGCAACATGAAACGTTGTAGCCCGAAAAACGGGTCAGCACAGGGAATATGCTGGCAAAGTAACACAAGAGAGCAATTGAAAGTAAAGCTATACTACATGCAATATGGCTGGTGGAAAGCTCTATGGTTACAGTTTTGCGTAAAGCCAGTTTTTCCCTACTTCAAAGGAATAAATTTTAATTTAACTATCATGGTAGTTGAAACATCGTTGAGAAGATAGACATCCTCTCAACCCCAATTAAAGTTCATCATTAAACCCAACAGTATAAATTAAAGTAACATGATGAGATGCACATGATATTCAAGTATTAGATACTCAAGACGTCCGTAACCGTGGACACGGCTAATCATGATCAGTGTGTACACTCTGCAGAGGTTTGTGCACTTTTCCCCACCAGAACCGATCTCCTCCGTTTGATTTCTCGCACTGCATGATGTTTGAGAAACGGATGACCGAGACACGGTCTTTCAGAAACACTAGCACCTACGACCGGGTGAACCGTACCAACCTACATCCCCTACATCTGCTAGTTCACCACTGTAGATGTTCGCACGACTTACTCATACTATGCTAGAGCCCATAATAGCATTGTGGTTGCACACGGAAGTTTCTAGTATGAATAATCTCATGATCCCTTTGAGCCTGGGTGGCGGTCCAAAATAAAACAGGCAATCCCTGGAATACCCAGATGCCTCAATCCACCCAGATGTGTATTAATGTTGCCACCTTAAGTTGAACCATTAATTAACAAACTCACATCTGTAATGGAATTTCACTCACCCAATCCACGTCTACGAGCATAGCATGTCCTAACTTCAAACGTAGAAGTAACTCCCAAAGGTTTGAATGTAATGCAGGTAATAGGTACCACCTCAATCTACTTCCCAGTCCCACAAGTTAATTGGTCCTACTCATGCAATGTGTGAGGGTTGACTAATGCAATGAAAACTGGGTAGTTGGAAAGTATGATCAAAGTGTTACTTGCCTTGCTGATGATCCGCAAAACCACTACAAGAAATATGTCAACTTGTGACCACCACTATTGGTCACTGAATGGTCACAAATTTTCATTTGTGACCTTTTTGTGACAAAAAACATAAGGTCAAAAGCTGGCCGTCATAAACTGACTATAGCGACCTTCTCTGTGAGAAGGTCGTAGACGTGTATGACCAAAATATGCCTACTATCGTGTTTTGGTCACTAGCAGCCTCCCCAGGCCACGTAGGCATCCACCGTGGCAAGCTGATGTGGCACAAGATTCAGCCCGGTCCAATTCGGTGTTTATATGGGCCGAGCCCATTAATTCAGCCCATTTATATTTTTTTTTTCTGTGAATTTTTTGTCAGCTTCATGGACCAAGCCCAACATTGCAGCCTTTTTATTTTTGGCCCATGGCCTTCATTGCAGCCTTTTTATTTTTGGCCATGGCCTTCATTGCAGCCTTTTTATTTTTGGCCCATGGCCTTTTTGTCTCAACAGTTTCATTTTTTCTTTTTTTGTGAGGGTCACATTTTTCATTTTCCAATTTAACGTAAATAAATACACAATATTTAAATTGGCACAGAAAACACACAAAATACTTCAAATATTACCAGACAGTGTTGCTGCTGTACAAATATTACTAGTCAATACAGAGTTGCTGTTGTATACACTTTGCAAGCTCTACAAGTGTTATGTTTTTCAGCAGGTGTAGCAAGCTGTACAAATAACTCTAACATACAATAGTGGAAGTCACAGTTACATGCTCCACACGTTTAATAACATGGTACTTTACAAGCTCTACAAGTGTTATGTTCTTCAGCATGGAGCTCCTTCGACAGCGATTACAAACTAGGCACCTGCTCTTCTTGCCACTGTGAGGAGGTGGATGCTCGCCATGGTGTGCTTGATGGTGCACACGACCATGATCTTCTTGCCACTGTTATGAAGGCATGGTACTCAAATGTGAAGGTGGCATGGTACCAAGCAGTTGTAACTGTTGTAAGTTCATATCAGCGAAAAATCGGCACTGGACAATGCAGCACTTAACAATTGGTACCAAGCAGTTGATCAAGAATAGCAGAACAGCAGGTGATGCTACCAGCACCCATACTCTCAAATTCAGCACTAAGTTGCTACATGAAAGCAGAGCAGAACAAGAAACATAGATGTTTCATGTCACATTTGCTCGTTTTATCAGCCACTTTGCAATGTAAAACATGAATTAAACACACGCGCACACACAGAACGCGTACCGAAGCTGAGAATTTGCAACACACCTAAGCATCAGGCCACTCTAAGATATCCCAACTCGCAAGTTCAAGAGGCATAATTCAAAAACTTGCATCAGGCCGCTCTATAATAAGAGTAGCACTTGGCTTGACACACATAACAACGACACAAGAATTATATACCTTGAGCTCTGCCATTGGAAATGGAGACGACCCAGAGGCCGATGAGTTGAAGTGCACCTCAGCATGTGGTACATGAACGCATCCATCAGGACCGCGCGATGGTGGCGCAGTAGAGGCTGAGCTGGCTGGCAGCAGCGTCGCGGCACAGGACAAGATGCTGCGCGAGTTGTGAGCGGCGAGGCCGCAGATCATCAGAACGATGACATGTCTTCCACCGTCGCCCTGTTACATGAATCAGCAAAGAAGAATCAGAAAAAAGAAGCCAATATACTATGAATTGACCATTTAAAAAAGGACAGTTATTTAGAATGACAACACAAATTCAGGTAGTACCATGCTTTTTGTTCTCCAGCTAGTCAAAATGAGATACTCATTCGTACAAGAAAACAGAGGCAAATATGCATTGTGCAAGTGCATATCGTGCAAAAGACTTCACTGCAACACATTGTGCCTAAAACAAAATACCATTCTACTACTGGCAAGATCTACAATACTAGTCAAGAGAAGCATACTAACATCACCAAGGTAGGAGACAAGATCTAACAATACTAGTCAGCAGAAGCATACTAACAGCACAAAGGTAGGAGAGTATAAAGTGATGATCTGGATTGAGTTACCAATGGTGAGGAGGTCGATTATCTCCATGGTGTGCTTGATGATGCGCACTGCCATGATCTTCTTGCCATTGCATCAGTGCGCTCGATTATGGGGGTACAAATGCATCCAAGTAGAACAAAATCACCACATTAACCGACAACTTCAACTACAAGCTAAGTATATATCAAGTGGCAATGAAAATAAGTTGAGAAAAACAATGAAATAAATTATATCATGTCATGCAAAGTTCGAACCAAATAAACATATGCAAGCCAAGGTGAAATATTACAAAGAAAGCACTCGTCAGGTAGCAGTGCATACAAAATCTCTGTTTTAGTAGTAGCAAATACTCTTTGTGTTAGCAGTACTAGAAACTAATGCAGCAAAATTCAAAGATTTTTTGTTGTAGCTAAGAGAAGTATGGAACAATAGTTAATAACTCGAGTCAGAAAAGGTAGGAGTGTCTCTCAAAGAGATAACTGATACTGATCAAAGATAATAACATAGCACAAAAACAGGTAGGTACATTGACTTAATTAAAGACAATGAGTAGGACCAACAGAATCACATGTTACATCAGTATGAAGTTACAATGGCAGATGCCAGGTGTAAAATGGATATGGCAATAAAATGCTCATAAATATTCCATGTAGTATATGAGCGATACTATTTCATGCTAATGTATGAGCGTACAAGATGCAGTGAAGAGAGCTCATATAGTTCACTGAGCACACATTAACAAGCTTAGATAACCTGTTATATGGATAGTATCGTTACCTATCAGACTGCTGATAAATATTCCATGTAATGTTCAAACTAGACACAAATATAGGGAGGAATCAAACAGTGGAATCAGATACAAATTAAGCATGAATAAATTATTAAACTTAGAACAACCAGGGTGTCGTTCAACCAATAAAACTATAACAGAATCAGGCATATCGGACACGGCCATCCCCTCCTCTGAGGAGATGACCGACCGCAGCGCGAGGTGCGTGAGTTGGTGATGTTGCAGGCGGCTTGCGGTTCTCAGTCCAAACTTTCTCGGACCGATCCATTGACTTTTCTTGAATGGAGGACTTGACACTGTTACTATCCAGTATCCTGCCAAATAATATCTTGCTGTCCTTTATGTATCAAATCTAAAAGATATATTTGTTGTCAGCAGTCAGCACAGCAAAATCAACCAGAAACAATATAAGATGAATTGGATTTAGACATTTCAAATCATGCATGTTCAGAACATTTATTAGTAATACTTCTCTATAAGTGGTGTTAATTGATTTCAGCATGATATATATGGACTTTGAATATAAAAAAGCAGCCAGATTTAATTTCATGCCAAAATTTCTAGATAAGGCACAGATTAGAGGATGGTTTAAACTGTAGCACCAAACTGTAAAATCGAGCACATATTAGAGGATGGTTTAAAAAATGACCTTCTTAAAACTGAAAACCCAAACATTATATCAAGGTTAACTGAACTAGTAGTTTTGTCTAGTTTTGCTCAAGCATGTGTTTGTCAGGTGAGAGAGTTTATCGAAACATGGCAACAATTACTGAGATATTTTATTCCCAACACAACACACAATAGAGAGGGTAGAGACTGTTGATCAAAAAGAAAATAAACTAATTTCCAGACGCAATGGTCTCTTGTGTTGCTGAAGCTCATCTAGTCACAACACACAGCAAAATATCAAGAGAGGGTTGAGAATGTCAAGAGAGCAAACATCAAAATAACTACTAGCATACGAAGCTCATCCAATCACTACTAGCATACGAAGTTCATCCAGTCACTACTAGCATACGAAGCTCATCCAGCTAACTGAACATCGAAACACGGGAGAGCACCCATACAAGCTGGAGACAACTATGTACACAAGCCGAAGGCCCCGGGGGAGCGATTGGGAGGCAGAGGGCTTACGATGCGAGAGAGGAGCGTGAGGAGCGCGTGGATTCCCTGGGCGGATTTGCGCGTTGGGCATACATGAAGACAAAGACGGCGCTGGGCACCCTCTTGGGCTACTTGGGGTCCTTGTCGGCCTTGCCCTTCTTCCCCTTGGCGGACGGCTTCTCGGCCCCCTTGCTCCTCACCGCCAGCCTACAGCACCACAGATCGTCAGAAACATAATCACTGGAACAGATCTACCACGAGTGGAAGGGAGTACCTTTGGTAGGACTGGAGGGGAAGTGTTGTTGGTGGCCCTCATGCCACAGGAGCGGTCACGGTCACAGAGCGAGGAGGACAGGGAGACGGTGGTGACTCGGAGGCGGGTGCGGGGGGAGGCGGACGAGGCGGGCGGGTGGGCGCGACGGGGAGGCCGTGGTGGGTGACGTTAAAGGAGGCGGCGGCGGCCAGGTGGTCGGTCTCCCCTCCTCCGTCCGCCGCCACCGCCATCTTAGCCTAGCCCGACGGATCTGGCCGGAGAAGCGAGTGGCACTCCGCGAGCCCGACGGATCTGGCTGGAGAGGATGAAGGCCCGGAGCGAGGGGAGCGAGGGGACACCGGATCTCGCTGGATAGCGCCGGATTTCTTGGTGACTGGAGGTGGCGGCGGCAAGGGAGGATGCTAGGGTTCACGTGAGAGAGAGGGATTGGGTGGGGTTCGAGCAGAGGGAGAGGGGTTGGGTGGGGTTCTTACTGCGGTGGGATGGATGGACGGAAGGATGGACAGATGGATGGATGTATGGACGGACGGATGTTTGACATGTCAGTGATCCACGCCACAACGAATTCCACCAATCAGAATTAAGTTTATGTAAATTGTTCTTCTTCTTTTTGTTTCTCTTATAGTTTGTTAAAAGGGAAACCCTTTCTTTAAGCTGACTGGTCTTTGCTTGGTCTAAACCTCGTCCAGAGCCATCCGATGAAGTCGATCGTGTGGTACTCGCTTGTCAGGAACATGGCTTCGCAGGCCACGTTTTCCCATTGACCTACCACTAGCCTCAGACAGCGCTGTGATGGAGCATCGTCGGTTCGCCGAGCATTGCCGATGTCGTGATGGAGCATTCGTCGTACTATCGAACAATCGATGGCGCTACAAGGGAGCATCATCAGTGCTATGACGGAGGATCACCGCAGCTACAACAGAGCATCGACGAGCCGTTGGAGCATCACCGGCGCTGCAATGGAGCATAGTCAGGTGGTCGGCGCATCACCAGTGCAGAATGGAGCATCAGTGGTGCTCACAATAGGGGTGTGGCTGCAACCCCAGAGCTCGTCGGCACGGATGGCATGGCCGATGTACGGCATGCTCGCCGGCCGTTTTGCTGGATGAGGACTGATGACGTGGCTAAAGTTATGGCTTAAAAAATTAAAAAAATTGGAAAACCTTCGCATTATGTCATCATATGTGACCAAGTTACCAAGAAAAATAATAAACTTGTAATTTAACAATTCTTTAAAAAAAGTGTTCTCACAAATGAGCTATCATGCGTGAAGATTCATGGCTTTGAAGTCAAATGATCAATCTTATGGCCACATTCATGGCATAGTTTGTTCAAATGATCTCATATTGTGCACAAGGGTGCATCTTGGAATGGCAAACAATGTTGCCTAAGGGAGTTTTCACTTTCTTTGGACGAAAAATTCATTTTCCATTTTTCGAGTGCCCAAAACGAGGTTTTTTTGTGAAGGACCTCCCAAATGATTGTTGCAAAATTGGACCAAATCATTTTTATAAAATACTAGGCCATATTTAATGCACAATTGACCAAATGGTTAGGTGTAAAAAGTTTTGATCCACCTCTCGTGAAAAAGACAAATTTCGACCGATTCAGCTGGAAGTGGGTCAAATTTGAACTGCAGCTGCCTTGTAGTTTGCTCTTTATTTTTTACAAAAATCATTTCTAGGTACATAAGTATCTATTTAATCATAGAAACATCAAAAGTTTTCCAAGATTCAATCACTAGCTAGGAACGGTCATGCCCGTCGTTTTGACCACATTTTGAACCGGACATAAAAAATTCAAAAAAAATCAAAAAATTGGAAAACCTTCGGATTGTATCATTATATGTGACCAAGTTTCCAAGAAAAATAATAAACTTGTAATACGGCAATTATTTTAAAAAAGTGTTCTCAGAAATGAGCTATCATGCGTGAAGATTCATGGCTATTCAAGCCAAATGATCAATCTTATGGCCACATTCATAGCATAGTTTGTTCAAATGATCTCATATTGTGCACAAGGGTGCATCTTGGAATGGCAAACAATTTTGCCTAAGGGAGTTTTCACTTTCTTTGGACAAAAGATTCATTTTCCATTTTTCGAGTGCCCAAAACGAGGTTTTTTGTGAAGGACCTCCCAAATGATTGTTGCAAAATTGGACCAAATCATTTTTATAAAATACTAGGCCATATTTAATGCACAATTGACAAAATGGTTGGGTGTAAAAAGTTTTGATCCACCTCTCGTGAAAAAGACAAATTTCGGCCGATTCAGTTGGAAGTGGGTCAAATTTGAACTATAGCTGCCTAGTAGTTTGCTCTTTATTTTTTACAAAAATCATTTCTAGGTACATAAGTATCTATTTAATCAGAGAAACACCAAAAAAATACCAAGATTCAACCACTAGCTAGGAACGGTCATTCCCGCCGTTTTGACCGCATTTTGCAACGGGCATAAAAAAATTCAAAAAAATCAAAAAATTGGAAAACCTTCGCATTGTGTCATTATATATGACCAAGTTACCAGGAAAAATAATAAACTTGTAATACGGCAATTCTTTTAAAAAAGTGTTCTCATAAATGAGCTATCATGCGTGAAGATTCATGGCTTTCAAGCTAAATGATCAATCCTATGGCCACATTAATGGTATAGTTTGTTCAAATGATCTCATATTGTGCACAAGGGTGCATCTTGGAATGGCAAACAATATTGCATCAGGAAGTTTTCATTTTCTTTGGACGAAAATATCATTTTCCATTTTTCGAGTGCCCAAAAGGAGGTTTTTTTGTGAAGGACCTCCCAAATAATTGTTGCAAAATTGGACCAAATCAATTTTCTAAAATACTAGGACATATTTAATGCATAATTGACAAAATGGTTGGGTGTAAAAAGTTTTGATCCACCTCTCGTGAAAAAGACAAATTTCCGCTGATTCAGTTGGAAGCGGGTCAAATTTGAACTGCAGATGCATCATAGTTTTCTATTTATTTTTTCCAAAAATCATTTCTAGTTACATAAGTACCTATTTAATCATAAATACATGGTTTGGTGGCGATACGTCGAGGTTTGGGTGGTGGTCGAGGGCCCCAACCCTAGAGCGCGTAAACTCGCATGCCCGCCGCGTGGTCACCACATGATTGTGGCGTTGCCATGTGTTCTGGGAGGCCTAGGCATGTCTAGTGGGTTGGGAACTCCCCAGGTAGGTGCTAGGAAGAAAATTACAACATAAGATTCTCACGAGGAGACCGATCGATGCTCAAACATGAATTAGCAGCCAAGTGTTTGATTAGCGGTACGGGAAATGCACATGGATAATGGGCTTGAGTTTTGGTTGAGGATGATCAGTTACTAAGACGACCGTCTACACAAATTTTCAGCTCAAAGGAGGAGTCTAGGTGGTACTTGCTTTGCAAAGTACCACACTAGACATAAATACGAATGTTGAAGCTGGGCTTCATTATAATGAATGGATTGTGCTAGCATTTGGTGGAGGATAGTAATTTGGGCATAGGAAAGCACTGTAGAAAATGGATACCATTTGGACATGCCAAAGTGGTACTTCCTTCACAAAGTGTTTTTTGAACAGAATAGGAAAATGAATATTTTTGAATTATTTTTGAACTAGGCAAGGAAGGTTTTTTTACATATTTGACGAAGATAGGACCCATATAATTTATGAGATTTTTTGGGGAATTTTGGGAATGACAGAAATATAGGTTGCTTCACAACGTAGGGCAAAAACTGCCACATGGACATGACACATAGGCAAAACTGATGAGGTGGCGCCTAGTCGTAGCAACCCACCACAATTTACAAGGTTATGACCATCTATATTGGTCATGATCAGCTAGAAATAAGCCAGTGGACCAGTGCTATCTGCTTTATGACCATTTCGTGTAAGGAAATTATGACCTTTCTGACCAAAATGGTCGTTATAGTTTAGGGTTTGGAGCCCCCCGAACAGCTTTTGACCAATTGGTCTGAAATTGGTCTATAAGCTGACTAACAGAAGGTCATAAGTTGACATATTCCTTGTAGTGAACCTAGAGATTCAAAGTAGCAAGCGGCGCACTTCGGGTACTCTATCGCAAACAAACAAGAACACAATAAGTACTTAACTAATGCACGGGTAAATCTCAAATAAAGGATCTAACCAGAAAGTTCAACTTAAGAACTCCGGTTTGCAAAAGAAACGACAATAGAAGAAACAACGAAAGACAAACGGCGAAAGAGAAACAACTATAAAACCAATCTGGATCTAAGTCCAACTTTAACAGAGGCAAACGCTTGAGTGACTAGGTTAAACGGAAAGAGAATTTCGATACGAAACTCCAGGCGCTTGAATCACCTGATTCCGATAAACGAGCGAAAAGTTAAACTAAAACGAAGATCGGATCTGAGATCGTGATCAGAAAATAAACTAGAAAAAGAAAAACTAAAAAAACTTAACGAACAGACGTTCGTCAGCTGAGACTAAACGGTGAATTCGTTCGTTAGAACGAACGACGGGGTGAACGCTTACTACTTAACAAAACCAGAAAAATAAAATAGAAAACCGATCTAATAAACCAATCTAATAAAATGTCACATCCCTAGTTTTGTCTTGCACTTGGGTTGGTCTTGCTTGAGCATCATGTTTAAATTTTGTTAAACTTGAATTGGGGACGTTCAAACCCTAGCACCTTGAATCCAAATAGGTCTAGCTTAAAAAAAATTGCATTCAATAAACCCAAAATGCCTTCATAAATGTTTGACAATTTTGGCAAGGCTTTGAGACCAAACCAAAATTTAGGAACATTTTTAAAGATTTATTTTTGGGACTTTGAATTTAAATCATTAGCTATTTGAATTTGAATTATATTCATATAATTAGAATATAATTTCAAATTCCCCTGAAATGTTTTATGAGCTTATGGAAAAGTCCATCTAGCAAAATAAAAATATTTAGAGGAGTTTTTGGCATTGTTTGAAATTGTTTAATTTCAAAACAGTGGCAAAAGATATTAAAAAAAGAAAACAGAAGTTAAAATAGAAACAGAAACATAATTAGAAAAAAAGAGAAGGACTACCTGGGCCTTACCTGGTAGAAGAGGCCTAGCCCACCAGGGGCTGTGTGGTCTTCTTCCTCCTGCCAGGAGGACAGGCAGGTGCGTGGCGAGCGCGCCGGCGACGCCTTGCCACCTCCTCCCTGCCTGCTTCCTCCCCGACGCCCTGGACGAGCGCCACGCAACCCCTCGAGCCCCTGGTTCTTTCCCCTCACTCTCTTCCTTCTCCCTCGACCTCTCTCCCTTCTACTGGCTCTCCCCCCCCCCCTCACCATCGAACC
>LR738713.1:169402974-169450007 GCA_902687465.1 Secale cereale | reverse complement strand
ATCGAACCCGCCCGTCGCCGTTGCTCGCCGTTGCCGCACTCAGAGCCTCCCCCTCGTCCCGTGACTGTGCCCAGAAGGACCGCCGCGACGCCCTCTTCCTCCTCGCTGAGCCAGGCTTCGCCGGAAGCTCTACATCCTCTTCCACGACCCCATCTTCAACCTCTGGCCGCCGACAACCTCGCCGTCGACTCACCGGCTCCGATGCCTCCCCGAGCCCTTTGAGCTACCCTACCGTCTCCCTGTGAGATCCTACTTCGATTCCCCCTCTCCCCCGACCTCCCCGCATTCTCTAGCTACGGCTCCACCTCCGGCCGGAGCTATGGTCCGCCGGCCATGTCGCCGCCGTGGCCACAGCTGCTGCCGCTCTCGTCCGAGCCCATAAGCACACTCAGCGCACCCCCAGGAGCACGCCGCACCCACTAGCTCACCTCCCCGTGCCCCGCAGCACCTAACTCGACGGTGCCCGAACTCCGGCGCCGCCGCGAGCTCGTTTCCGGCAAGCTCCGGCCACCCCAGCTCCTCCCACTTGCGTGGATGGAAGCGAGAGAGTAAGGGCTCACTCCTGGTGCCCTCAGTGTGCCCAGCCGCGGCCTGCAGCGCCGCCCCGACCAACCCCGGCGAGCCGCCGCCATGTTTTTTGGTCGCCGGCGCCTATCGTCGATGTGGCGACTTAATTAGGGCCTAACCACCCCGGTAATCATGCCCTAGTGCCACTGCCATGTGGGCCCAGTGCTTTAATTAATTTGTTTAATTTTCCTGTTTAGTTTAGTACTAATCCCGTGGTCCCCACGTGCCAGTTTTGACTTTGGTCAAGTCAACATTGACTGGTCCCACCTATCATCCACACAAACCAGCTCAGAGCCACTGACAAGCGGGCCCCACTGGTCAGGTTTGACCTGGACCCGCCTGTTGACTTGCTGACGTCACACAGACGTCATGCTGACGCAGTAAAGCCTTTTCTGGAATTTATATAAATCTAAATGATTTATTTATTTTCAGAAAATGGTTTAAACTTCTAAAAATCACAGAAAATAATCTATAACTCAGATGAAAATAATTTATATATGAAAATTGATCAGAAAAATCCAAGGAATCTGTTTATGGCATTTTCATGCATGTTTGAATAACTTACAGCCACTGTTTAGGACATTTTGAACAAATGGCATTTGAATAATCACATATGGAGTTTGAATTTGAACCTTTGGTTCAAACCAACTTCATTTAATTGTGTTGCTAGTTGCATTAGCTCAATAAATATCATATTGCCATGTCACATTCATGCATCATATTGTTGCATTGCATTGATTGTGTTCTTTCTCTGTTTGTCGGTTTTGTCCCCTCTCAGTAGACGACGTTCCGACAATGAGTTCGATGACACCGATGAAGAGCTATTAATATCTTCGAAAGTGCCAGGCAAGCAGAACCCCCTTGTTCATTCCGATACAATCCCACTCTCTCACTCCTGCTCTCCTTTACTGCATTAGGAAAACAACGATTGAACTGCTTTTTGCTGCGGTAGCTGAACCCCTTTCCTCTGCATGACCTGTCATTGCCACAGTAAATAGTTGAAAACCACTAGCATGACTAGGAGTTGTTTGAGCCATGTTGTGCCTAGTCATCCATGCTTGTATGTCCTGCCTGCTATTGCTTAGAGTTGTGTCAGGTCTGATTCATCGGGGATGAATTGGAATGTAGTGAACATGTCCTACTGTGTGTGAGCAAAGTGAGTGAACACGATTTGGTAAAGGTAGCGGTGAGAGGCCATGTAGGAGTACATGGTGGGTTGTCTCACTGGAACCGTCCTTAAGAACTGAGTTCTGTGTAAGTTGTCCAATGACATAGCCACTACCACGCATTGGAATGCTTAAGTGCCCCTCTCGACTTATTAATCAACTCGATCTCTGTCCAGGAGTTCCAACTAGTTTCTGGTGTTTGTAGGTAGTGCTAGTAGTCTACCAAGTGGCACCCGGTACAGGTGGGCTTGGGTCAGACTTGGCACCGTGGCATGGTGTACCGATCGCCCGTTTGGTGATGTGGGAACCCTGTACACATCGTTTGGGGCCGTGAGCGACACCCCGGCCGGATCTCCGCACGGATGGAACCCTAATAGGCGATAAACCTGGACGAGAGACTTGTGTGGTTAGTCAGGTCGTGGCCGACACCCTCGCCAGGCCTCCGCTTGAAGGTTGCCGAGATACATGACGTGTACATGGCGGTAACTGGCGAGAGCGTGTGTGAAGAAGTACACCCCTGCAGGGTTAACATGATCTGTTCGAATAGCCGGGTCCGCGGATATGGACTTCTTGGATGCTTACGTGGTACATAGACAATTGAAAGTGGATACTCTAAAATACTCAAGACAAGTGTGAGTTCTATGGATGGCCTTCTCGTAGGGAGACGGGAGCGGATCCATACTGGTGTATTGATTGGTGAATATGTGGACTTGTGTGCGCCACCTCAAAAGGTTACCTGCAGTCATAGTTCAGGATAGCCACCGAGTCAAAGCTGGCCTGCTGCAGTCAAACTCCACCACCCCTTTGTTGTTACTGTTGCATATGTAGTTAGTTCTGATGTAAGTCTTGCTTAGTACCTTTGTACACACGTTTGCTTAATTTATGTTTTGCAGAGAGACTTCAGTCTCGCTAGTGGTTCCGCGTGGACTTCGACGTTTAGCTTGTTACGTCAGCTACGGTCTTGTGCCCTATGGAGGGTCTTGTAGATAGTCAGGCTTCTCAGCCTTTTTCATTTGTAGTTGTCTGTACTCAGACATGTTATGCTTCCGTTGCCTGTATGCTCTGTATGTTGGGTCATGTGACCTCTGTTTGTAATAAATGCTATGCTGGCTCTTCTGGGCCTTTATCTATATGAGTTGTTGAGTTATGTTGTGATGCCATGTTGTACAACACATACTTGCATGTTATACGTACGTGTAATGTGTATTGCTATGTGTGGGATCCGACACCTAGTTGTTTACCTTTGGTAGCCTATCTTACAGGGAAATGTCTCCTAGTGCTTCCACTGAGCCTTGGTAGCTTGCTACTGCTCCAGAACACTTAGGCTGCCCGGCATGTGTCCTTCTTCGTTCCTGTGTCTGTCCCTTAGGGCAAATGTCACGCGTTGTTCCTTTAAGTCCTTGTAGCTTGCTACGACTTGGGTTCATACGTTGATGACCGACACGTTCGTTGCTGGGTCATGTATGCCTGTCTCTGTAATTTAATGCCACTTTTGGTTTATAACTGGTCATGTCGGCCCGGGTTCTCTGTCATATGGATGCTAGCGACACTATCATATACGTGTGCCAAAATGCGCAAACAGTCCCGGGCCAGGTAAGGTGGCACCCGTGGGGATACCGTGCGTGAGGCCGCAAAGCGATATGATGTGTTACATGCTAGACCTATGTGACTTAGGATCGGGGTCCCGGCAGCTTTGGTATCAGAGCCTGACTGCCTGTAGGATTAGTAAGCCAAACTGGTCGAAGTCGTGTCTAGAAATTCTTTAGTTATGTAAGGGAATTGTTTGTGGAAGGGAACGTAAGGCTCTTTTTACTCCTTTACCCTATGACCTTCTGATCTGAGTCACCTTCTTCTATTCTACGGGGATTAAGAACTAGACTTTCTCTTCTGTCTATCAGGATCACGTTAATTGTGGATTCAACTCTCAGTTCAGTTTATTGTACTTCTCTGTGTTCAACTATTGATCTCAGAACCTTGACATTATGATGTTGAGTGGTTATGCTATCTTTGTGCATGAGTCTCAACAGTATTTTTGAGCATTTACAGCCGTCATGCTGTCCGGGTCTTCCCAGGTATCTAAATAGTCTGATGCATTTGCAAATCCCTTTTTCATGTCCCGATGCTCCTTTAGGCCAGATTAACCACACTAGTCAGTGTATTGAGGCACTCTGTTACCTCAACATATATGTTGGACTTATTATTATGACCCTAGGTGTCTTAGAAGATCACCAGTAATCCAGCAATGCTTTATATTCTCAGCGTGATGATTCTGGCCATTATTCTTGAAAGCATCCCGTGATGCCATTTAGTTAGTAGGCATTCTACTCCTGGGTTCTTAAACCCGAGATTCAACCTACTTACTTCATGTTGATAGTATTTGCTCGTCCCTTTAGGATATTAGTAACCTTGTGATAGTCATCGAGGTCCGTGGTTATCGTTCTTCCAATAGCAAGAACCATCTTGCCAGAAGTTCTCCCGAACCAAAAGATCACAACCAGAGTGCTTCTGAGTAGTACTCCATTCATATTGTGACTCTGCCAGTCCTACCTTTCTGCATGGGTTATCTGGAAGAAATATGTTGAACTGGTTCGACATGCTAGTCTATGCATCTGCAACTCGGAAAGTTATATGTTCCTTGAGTTGTCCCTTTTTAGTTGTATTCTGACCTTCGTCTATCAATTGATAGTCAGGAGTAGTTGTGCACTCGTGCATCGATGCCTTTTACTCTTGTGGTCCGTCAAGCCATTCTATTCTGGAATGACTAGGAGAAACAAACTCCAGTACCTCATCCATTCCTAGGATTGGGTCAAAGAAGTTGTACTCCGCAAATGAAGAATGTTAAATCATCTTCTAATATGCTCTATTTTGGAGTATTACCATCTTTATATCAAGAATGTCATGGGAATTGCACAACCTCCTATACGCTCTTGATACAGTGATACTTCTCGCCATTATCGTTCATTCCTCGGTCTCCGTGTAATCGTAGCCGAAATACTGACAAGTGAATCATGATGTGTGAAATAAATACCCCTAGCAATCTCGTTGCTTGGTGGTTAAAGGTCAACAATTTCATTCTTAGTGTGTTGGTTACTAAATCACCATTCTAAGATTGATCGTGCTACCTAGTCCATTTCCCTGGTGCACTTTTTGATCAATGAGTTAGGATTGCATAAATCCCTCACTCTTGTGATCATATCATCTTGCCCTGAAAAGCAAGATTGTTCTCGAGCTTAGTAACATGTCGGTGGTTCGTGATTTTCCGATTATCTTCTCGGAAGTATTACCAAGTTGATCCCTGACCGCTATGTTGAGCTCGTGATCAAGTTGGTTTTTTCGTAACCAATCCTTCTCCAGGAATCTGTATTGCATACCTTGAGCTAGTTGGTTAAGCTAGACAACAACTTGGATAGTTGGAAGGTAAAAGCTTGTCTAACCTAGCTCATCCCTAAGGGATATTTTGTATCTGTGTTGAAGAAAGATGGTATTTCATCGATTGATCCTCGTGATTAGTTAATGGATCTTTCATCTTATCCAAACTTTGATTTGAGTGTGGGTTATCGCCAAGTCAAATCAGAACCAACGATATTCGTAACGTTGTCTTACTCGTGGTTGATTCCTCGAGCATACACCGTTATATCTCTTGGTCTGCCCAATGCTAACATCGTGTTCACTTAATTGTGGAATTCCACCTATATGGAAACCTGGATGAGTTATTGTTGAGCCCATCGACAACATCCTTATCCTCTCCATGATTTTGTTGGACATTAAGCTAGTGCTGGAAACTTTGTAAGCAATGCCTTCGTGCTCCGTCATGAAGCTTATGTTTGGATGAAAGAAGTGACTTCCTCCAATTCATGTGCATTTGGTGCAAGTTGCCGCCGTGAGTTCGAGAAAGTTTGTTTTGTTTCCTCTGGAATCATCCCAAGTCAGTCATGCATATGTGAGAAGAATTCTGTGGTTTGGAGACTTGCAACCTTCGTTCTATATGTATCCCTAGCACACCAAGCCACTGATTGATTTGTTCAGGATAAAGGAGTCTGTTCTAAGGTGAATTCCTTGGACTTCCACGCGTGGAGACTTCGATGTCATTAATAATGGTTGCTTAACCTGAACTCGGTAGTGTTTTAACATAAGACTACTACGTGGTCATGCTTGTCTTGGACAACGTGTTCATATGTATGTAGCAGAACCAGCTCATGTTTTGGAGCTTGCTGTCATAGTTCACCCCCGAGAATCTCGCAACACCATCTCTTTGATTTGTGTTGCAAACTTTCATTTTCTTCCTAGACTTGATGAGTCGGGAATATCCTAACACCAACCAGAACTGAATCTCAGGCAGATATGAAGGTTGGAGCATTTTCCAAGAACTATAAAATTGGTCTCTCGATAACCGGTAAGGTGGATGTTGTGGCCAACACACCAGCCGGAAGACCTATTATTGTAGTATCTTGATTGAGGAAGTTGGCCACCTCCCCATAAGGATCTCGTAGGATTTACTCCAACAATTGTTCCTTATGGATTCTTGTGCTTCCGAAGTCCGACCTTTACTTGATGTTCAAGATACCAAATATATCAATGAATGGCTTACGCTAACACATCAAGGAGAACATTAGAAGCGGAGTGCTAAATGTCTCTCGGTCGATAATCCAGATTTTGCTCCTGACACCGCTAAGGTGGAATCTGAGAAAGTGTTGTCTTCCTTTGCATCTGCATCGTCCACCACTATTCATTATGGTAGTATGTTGTGTTGCCAGGATCCTTGACTCGGATATTGGTAAAACCTTGATGAATATGGGAATGCTCAAGTTCTTGAGAGCGCGCACAAGCACTAGGTGTTATCACCGACACTAACTGGGATTGCTCCTAGTCCCTTCGGTTATGCTATAACCCCTCAAGAGTAGATTTACTCTCTACTGTAGGGAATCACCCCAGTTACCAGAATCATTCCCAGCATTTGCATTTTGTTCCCAGCTTGCACCGCCAATGTGCCATTTCACCATGGGTCCCATCCATTCCCGATGATAACCAAAATCATCCCTTGTGTTGTCTTCAACAAGGTAGTCCACATCATCCATTCTGGCCCGAGAATGTCATTCTTTCGGACTCCGTCAAACGATCGTTTGTGATTGCCTTAAGCTGGTATAAAAGAGTTTCAATGATCTCTATATCAAAAGTAATTCTTTTTGCCACTTAAGGGAATAATTCTAAGAGTCACCTTCTCTACGGTGCCCCGTCTGGTGACCTCGGTCACCATCTTTTTAGGTGTGGAATTATTGCCTACCAAGTGAACCTTCATCGTTTGTTTCACTCCATCCCTTTGGATGTGTGTTTTGTATCTCGGCTCAAGAGCTGTTTCAACGTCTCACACCATGAGATAATCTGAGTTGCTCGATCTTTGGCAAGATAGATTACTGCAGAGTTTCTTCTGTTATCACTGTGTTGGACAAAGATCTGGTAATCAAGGATGTCAGGATCAACATGATGCAATGAATCAGCAACTTCGAGGAGGACAGTTGAATCGAGAAGATTGTGTTAGTTAGTGTCCCCTCTGATTTCTTATCTCACATCCTGAATCTCGGGACGAGATTCTTGTTTTAGTGTGGGTGAGTTGTCACATCCCTAGTTTTGTCTTGCACTTGGGTTGGTCTTGCTTGAGCATCATGTTTAAATTTTGTTAAACTTGAATTGGGGATGTTCAAACCCTAGCACCTTGAATCCAAATAGGTCCAGCTTAAAAAAAATTGCATTCAATAAACCCAAAATGCCTTCATCAATGTTTGACAATTTTGGCAAGGCTTTGAGACCAAACCAAAATTTAGGAACATTTTTAAAGATTTATTTTTGGGACTTTGAATTTAAATCATTAGCTATTTGAAATTGAATTATATTCATATAATTAGAATATAATTTCAAATACCCATGAAATGTTTTATGAGCTTCTGGAAAAGTCCATCTAGCAAAATAAAAATATTCACAGGAGTTTTTGGCATTGTTTGAAATTGTTTAATTTCAAAACAGTGGGAAAAGATATTAAAAAAAAGAAAATAGAAGTTAAAATAGAAACAGAAACAGAATTAGAAAAAAAGAGAAGGACTACCTGGGCCTTACCTGGCAGAAGAGGCCCAGCCCACCAGGAGCTGTGTGGTCTTCTTCCTCCTGCCAGGAGGACAGGCAGGTGCGTGGCTAGCACGCCGGCGACGCCTTGCCACCTCCTCCCTGCCTGTTTCCTCCCCGACGCCCTGGACGAGCACCACGCAACCCCTCGAGCGCCTGGTTCTTTCCCCTCACTCTCTTCCTTCTCCCTCGACCTCTCTCGCTTCTCCTGGCTTCCCCCCCTCACCACCGAACCCGCCCGTCGCCGCCGCTCGACGTTGCCGCACTCAGAGCCTCCCCCTCGTCCCGTGACTGTGCCCAGAAGGACCGCCGCGACGCCCTCTTCCTCCTCGCTGAGCCACGCTTCGCCGGAAGCTCTGCATCGTCTTCCCCGACCCCATCTTCAACCTCCGGCCGCCGACAACCTCGCCGTCGACTCACCGGCTCCCATGCCTCCCCGAGCCCTTTGAGCTACCCTACCGCCTCCCTGTGAGCTCCTACTTCGATTCCCCCTCTCCCCTGACCTCACCGCGTTCTCTAGCTACGGCTCCACCTCCGGACGGAGCTGTGGTCCGCCGGCCATGTCGCCGCCGTGGCCACAGCTGCTGCCGCTATCGTCCGAGCCCATAAGCACACTCAGCGCACCCCCAGGAGCACGCCGCACCCACCAGCTCACCTCCCCATGCCCCGCAACACCTAACTCGACGGTACCCGAACTCCGGCGCCGCTGCGAGCTCGTTTCCGGCGAGCTCCGGCCACCCCAGCTCCTCCCACTTGCATGGATGGATGCGGGAGAGTAAGGGCTCACTTCTGGTGCCCTCAGCGTGCCCCGCCGCGGCCTGCAGCGCCGCCCCGACCAACCCCGACGAGCCACCGCCGTGTTTTTTGGTCGCCGGCGCCTATTGCCGACGTGGCCACTTAATTAGGGCCTAACCACCCCGATAATCATGCCCTAGTGCCACTGCCATGTGGGCCCAGTGCTTTAATTAATTTGTTTAATTTTCTTGTTTAGTTTAGTACTAATCCCGTGGACCCCACGTGCCAGTTTTGACTTTGGTCAAGTCAACATTGACTGGTCCCACCTGTCATCCACACAAACCAGCTCAGAGCCACTGACAAGCGGGCCCCACTGGTCAGGTTTGACCTGGACCCGCCTGTTGACTTGCTAACGTCACACAGACGTCATGCTGACGCAGTAAAGCCTTTTCTGCAATTTATATAAATCTAAATGATTTATTTATTTTCAGAAAATGCTTTAAACTTCTAAAAATCACAGAAAATAATCTATAACTCAGATGAAAATAATTTATATATGAAAATTGATCAGAAAAATCCAAGGAATCTGTTTATGGCATTTTCATGCATGTTTGAGTAACTTACAACCACTATTTAGGACAATTTGAACAAATGGCATTTGAATAATCACATATAGAGTTTGAATTTGAACCTTTGGTTCAAACCAACTTCATTTAATTGTGTTGCTAGTTGCATTAGCTCAATAAACATCATATTTCCATGTCACATTCATGCATCATATTGTTGAATTGCATTGATTGTGTTCTTTCTCTGTTTGTCGGTTTTCTCCACTCTCAGTAGACGACGTTCCGACGATGAGTTCGATGACACCGATGAAGAGCTATTAATATCTTCAGAAGAGCCAGGCAAGCAGAACCCCCTTGTTCATTCCGATACAATCCCACTCTCTCGCTCCTGCTTTCCTTTACTGCATTAGGACAACAACGATTGAACTGCTTTTTGCTGCGGTAGCTGAACCCCTTTCCTCTGCATGACATGTCATTGCCACAGTAAATAGTTGAAACCCACTAGCATGAGTAGGAGTTGTTTGAGCCATGTTGTGCCTACTCATCCATGCTTGTATGTCCTGCCTACTATTGCTTAGAGTTGTGTCAGGTCTGATTCATCGGGAATGAATTGGAATGTGGTGAAAATGTCCTACTGTGTGTAAGCTAAGTGCGTGAACACGATTTGGTAAAGGTAGCAGTGAGAGGCAATGTAGGAGTACATGGTGGGTTGTCTCACTGGAACCGTCCTTAAGAACTGAGTTCTATGTAAGTTGTCCAATGACATAGCCACTACCACGCATTGGAATGCTTAAGTGCCCCTCTCGACTTATTAATCAACTCGATCTCTGTCCAGGAGTTGCAACTAGTTTCTGGTGTTTCTAGGTAGTGCTAGTAGTCTACCAAGTGGCACCCGGTACAGGTGGGCTTGGGTCAGACTAGGCACCGTGGCACGGTGTACCGATCACCGGTTTGGTGATGCGGGAACCCTGTACACATCGTTTGGGGCCGTGAGCGACACCCCGACCGGATCTCCCCACGGATGGAACCCGAATAGGCGACAAACCTGGACGAGAGACTTGTGTGGTTAGTCAGGTCGTGGCCGACACCCTCGCCAGGCCTCCGCTTGAAGGTTGCTGAGATACATGACGTGTACATGGCGGTAAGTGGCGAGAGCATGTGTGAAGAAGTACACCCCTGCAGGGTTAACATGATCTATTCGAATAGCTGGGTCCGCGGATATGGACTTCTTGGATGCTTACGTGGTACGTAGACAATTGAAAGTGGATACTCTAAAATACTCAAGACAAGTGTGAGTACTATGGATGGCCTTCTCGTAGGGAGACGGGAGCGGATCCATAGGGGTGTATTGATTGGTGAATATGTGGACTTGTGTGCGCCACCTCAAAAGGTTACCTGCAGTCATAGTTCAGGATAGCCACCGAGTCAAAGCTGGCCTGCTGCAGTCAAACTACACCACCCCTTTGTTGATATTGTTGCATATGTAGTTAGTTCTGATGTAAGTCTTGCTGAGTAGCTTCGTACTCACGTTTGCTTAATTTATGTTTTGCAGAGAGACTTCAGTCTCGCTAGTGGTTCCACTTGGACTTCGACGTTTAGCTTGTTACCTCAGCTACGGTCTTGTGCCCTTGGGAGGGTCTTGTAGATAGTCAGGCTTCTCAGCCTTTTTCATTTGTAGTTGTCTGTACTCAGACATATGTTATGCTTCCGTTGCTTGTATGCTTTGTATGTTGGGTCATGTGACCTCTGTTTGTAATAAATGCTATGATGGCTCTTCTGGGCCTTTATCTATATGAGTTGTTGAGTTATGTTGTGATGCCATGTTGTAAAGCACATGTATGTTATACGTACGTGTAATGTGTATTGCTATGTGTGGGATCCGACACCTAGTTATTTACCTTTGGTAGCCTATCTTACAGGGAAATGTCTCCTAGTGCTTCCACTGAGCCTTGGTAGCTTGCTACTGCTCCGGAACACTTAGGCTGGCCGGCATGTGTCCCTCTTCGTTCATGTGTCTGTCCCTTAGGGGAAATGTCACGCGTTGTTCCTTTAAGTCCTTGTAGCTTGCTACGAATTGGGTTCATACGTTGATGACCGACATGTTCGTTGCTGGGTCATGTATGCCTGTCTCTGTAATTTAGTGCCACTTTTGGTTTATAACTGGTCATGTCGGCCCGGGTTCTCTGTCATATGGATGCTAGCGACACTATCATATACGTGTGCCAAAATGCGCAAACGGTCCCGGGCCAGGTAAGGTGGCACCCATGGGGATACTGTGCGTGAGGCCGCAAAGTGATATGATGTGTTACAGGCTAGACCTGTGTGAGTTAGGATCGGGGTCCCGACATAAAAAAAACGGCTAGGGGTTCTAAAAAAACCAACAGTTTTCTAGAGAAAACCGGCGGCGGCTACCTCGAGAACTGCCGGCGGCGGCGGCTTTCCGGCGACGGCGAGCGGCGGCTGGCTGCTGCGGGGTGCGGTGGCGAGGGGCGGCAGCGACGGCGGGGTGCAGGCGTCGCGGCAGCGTGGCTGGCGACTGGCAGCGGGGTGCGGGCGTCGCGGCAGCGGGGCTGGCGGGCGGCGTCGCGGCGGTGGTGGCTTAGCGAGGCGGCGGGGCTGGCATGGTTGGAGAGGGGGGGGTGGTGGCTGGCTATATATAGGAGGTGGGTGGCTGGCTTGGGGGAGGGGGCAACCATGGCGGTCGGCGGCAGTGTCCGAGTCGGCCACGGCCGGCGATGCGGGGAAGGCGGCGACGGGGCGATGGGCCGGTTCAGCTGGACTTCGGCCCAGTCGGGTCGGTCCCCTATTTTTTTTGACAATTACGCCGGCGCTAATAAGTCTAAAAAATCTAGAAATTGCCAAAACAAATTTTCACCGTCTAAATAAAATATTTAGAACAAGATGAACATTTTCTTGGCACTAAAATGCATTTTTGAAAACATGCAATTTTTCCTAATTCAAATAATATCGAGTAAACTCCAAATAAACCGGTTTGATCTTTTTATTAAATCTTCCGTATTTCTTTATTTTGGAAGAGTCATTTTACTCCCTCTCTCATATATTTATGATAGAAATACTTGAAAAATAAATAAATCAATCAAACGATCCTATTTTTCAAAATTTGAGAAACCTCAAATATGAAAAATTAAAAATCCCGAACTCTCTCCGAGGGTCCTTGAGTTGCTTAGGATTTTCTCGGATCACCAAAAGCAAGAAAATATGATATGCATAATGATCTAATGTATAACATTTCAAATTGAAAATTTGGGATGTTACACAGCCCATGTTATCTTTCGGCCTTCTCGGGGCCCATTTATTCTTGGGCTCATTTCCACATTCGTTTACTTACGGCCCGTTATTGTCATTTTCTGCTTGTGGGCCAAATTCAGCCCGTGGTTACAGTCGGCCCGTTTGTGGCCCGATAATACGTTGGGCCGTTTTCATGTAAAAAAACTGTTGGGCTGTTTTCATAGAGTTATCAAATATGGCCTATTAACGGCCCATTATTGTCCACGAATAGTACAGCAAATGATTGGCGAAATGATGATACGCCCCGTAGAAGGCCCATGGATCCTACGACCCATAAAAGGCCCATGAATCGTATGGCCTGTAGAAGGCCCATGGATCCAACGGCCCGTATAGAAGGCCAATGGATCCTACGGCCCGTAGAAGGCCCATGGATCATACGGCCCGCAGGAGGCCCATGGTTACAACAGTCCGTGTGTTGCCATGATTATTTTGGCCTAGTTTCCAAATATAGGTTATTTTGGCCACTAGAAAAACACAGGAAAAAAACTGCAGTGACTACAAGCAAACAACTAAACAAGACAATAAGGAAATAAATAAGCAAGCAATTAATGCTAGCCTATTACCGCTATTACACATATTACATCCACTGGGCATCAAAGTTCGCCACCGGTGCAAATATAGGGAACAAAGCAGCATATTACATATAATGGCTGTCAAAATTGGCCACCAGTGCAAATAAACGCGGCAGCAAAACAATATCATAACTAAAACAACTTTAGAAGAGCTCAAGAAATGTGGTATCCACCATGATGGCAATAAGCTTAGTAAGCTTATTAAGTTTGTCATGTTTGGCGCTGAAATCCTCCAACGCTTGCTATTGCACCAGAAAGTATGCATCTGAATGCTCCAGGGACTTCCGCAGTCCTTCCACTTCTTGTCGCAGCACAGCTGATCGATGTCTTTCAGCTTGTAGTTGAGACTCAAGAAAACGAACTGATTCAGACAGTGAGTTCGAATAGCTTGTGCAAGTGGTAGTGACTAGTTACTCCAACACTAAACCAAGACATGACTTTGGGGTTGTCTCACTATCTTCGAGATAGTCTTCCTTAGCTGTTTTATCAGCTTTGTTGGAGACCAACAAGGATGTATCACTATACTAAACCTTATCTGCATTTCTTCCTTTACCATTGCTTAATAAGGCACTCTTCCCCAATATTCTGTCAGCATTCTAAAAGGAGAAACAAGCAGACACATAATAGTTTACCATGTACTAGTATATGAAACTCATTTCGGTGAACCAGTTCATTAGTAAGGTGGACAGGATTAAACTACCAAGTCTTCTATTGCCAAGTACTACTACATAATAAAAGCATCAAACAAACATATATCTATGTCCTATGGTCACTGCATTGTCTTGCCAAATCAAAATAGAGACATGGTTCAAATCATATCACTTCAAGAGAAAGCAACAGTGAAAGAATACAAAGCGTGGGAAACCACACAACACAACAAGATTTCAGATGGGTACCACGGGTCTACATGTACAACAACACTATTTGCTTTGTTGCGATGCTAGTAATGTGCATGATATGAGAAGTCAACTGTATACACAATTGAAATTGAAATCAACAGAGCTATTGATAAGAGCAAGCCTGTTAAAGAAACATGCGTGAACATACCTGTTGTGCCATTGGAGTTTCGATTGGATCCTTCAATTTAAAAATAAGTTCGTAAGAGTAAATACAGTTATACAAGAGCAAAGCAGTATGCACGATAGCAATTATAGTTAAAAAAGGCGCGCTTAAGCGCGCCTAGGCTCTAGGCATTGGCGAAACGCATTGCGCATAACTACGCTTAAGCTGTGCATAACTGCGCATAAGCATGCGCTTTGGTTAGTAAAGCGCAAGGCGGTGGCAAAACACACAATTAACGCCTAGCGCTTTTTGGAACTATGATAGCAATGGAATCTTAAATTAGAACAGTTGTTCTTCAGGTTTAGGCACTTGTTCTACATGAACAGAGTACAGTAAGACACAAGAATATAGTACTTAAAATAGAAAATGAGCGAATGGACCTTACCACATTCTTGGTTCGGGACCAGTACATAACAAGGCGTTCCCAGTCATCGTCCAGTAAATATGTCTCAGGAGAACGTAACGGAATTTGATGAGTTTCTTTGCTGGTGAAGTACGTTTTCTTTAGGTAATTCCGATACTGCCACCAATAATTCTTGAAGATAGCACATCTATTAGCACAGGTTACCTCATCCTGAGTTTCCAAATCGGTCCTTCTCTATAGAGAAAAATGGGAAAATTTTGTTGTATTATAACCATCATGGAGGTAGGATGTATGGGACAAAGCAAAGTAATTGCCATGAATAACATTACTTACACATAACTCCTGGACAAACAGCTGCAACTGGCATTTTCCTTCATCTTTAGTATAATATTTCCAAGATGGGAAGATACGCACATACGATTTAACAACATCAAATGCGATAGATGCTAAAGTACGACGAGGTGGTTGTGCTTCCTCCACATGAATAGGCATACTAAGTGGTGGAGTTGGGGTTGGCCGTGGTAGTAATGGCCCTTTGGGCACTGGAGCTGCCTTACTAACTGCTCTTGTTTGGGAGCTCTGTGGTGGAGATGGTGCTGTGTCAATAGGAACTGGGTTACTATCTGCTGGGGTTGGGGTTAGATTGGGTGAAGCTGGTTCTCTATCCATCGCAGTAGGGGTACAATCTGTGAGAGTTTGGGATATGTGTGGTAGGGCTGGTTCTCGTGCATATACAACCGGGGTGCTATCTCCACCAAGAGGTAGCACTGTTTTATTTGAAGACCGTGTTTTTAGTCCGCTAGATGTTGGCATGACCTGCTCCAATTCAAATGGCTGATAAACAGGAAATATAGTTGAATGTACAGACATTGTATGAGAGACAGATGCAATAGATAGTGTGGAAAAAAGAGGACATGAAATAGTTGACATGTATATTGTTTAACTAAAATGGATAGCATGACATAATTTCACATATATGATGTCTATCTAAACTGGATAGCATAGCATAACATAATTCAAAGGTATGATGAATAACTAAAACACCGTGCCAAATTTGAGCATACACCTCGGTGGGGGAATAGGACTGGTCATCTGTCTCTGAATCCATCTCTGAGCAGCTATCGGGACCCAACAAGAGATCTGCTTCGACAGGTAGCACTGTGTGCTCTGAAGGCCTTGTTTTCACTCCAGATTTTTCAATCTCCCACCCAAATGACTGATTCACAGGAAGAGTAGTTTAATGTACAAACATTGTCGACAAATGTAAATGTAATGAAGAAAAGGATGGGCAAGATATCATTCGAATATATGATGCCTGGTTAAATAGGATGGCATTGCACATTTCACATATATTATGACTGGCTAAAAGACATGAGACTACATAATTCCCATATATGATATAGAAACTAAACATGTGGCGACAGAACATGTCTAAACTAAGAAAATGACATATATGATGTCAAAAGTAGGCACTGCAAGGCAACATATGCATGATATGACTAACATCATCATGCCAATGTAGAGCAAACACCTTGGGGTGTAAATAGGAATGGTCAGCGGCGTCTGAATCCGCCTGAGAACAGATATCTTCCTATGGATTACAATCTGGAGAGGGGTGGGGAGGGTTTGCCATTGAACCCACCATGGAGCGATGCCAGCATGACATTGTATTGCCGCGCAAAACTCTTCTCTTTTTCTCTACATGTTCAGCATGACTGTGTACAATATCTGACATGCATACGAAAAAAATATGGTGAGATTATGTAAGGAGAGCATGCAGAAATTTAGAGTGATGGTAACAACCAGTGGATGGATCCAAAAATAATGATAGCAGGCTGATGATTACTTTAATTTACTAAAAAGACAGATGATGATTGCTTTACTATTTGTTTCCCACCCAAGATGAACAACATAGGCATACCCTAGGTGAACCAGATATTAGACAGAGATAGTATTCATTGCTTCCTCGATATGTGCCCCATAACTAATTTAGAACTCAACTTTGAACATTAATTTGGACCTGACTTTGAGTCCAAGAGGTGAACAGGACGATAAAGTAGCAGGTAATTTTAAGCAATGCATAACATAAGCAGAATCAAAAGAGTGTGACCTCTCTTGTGGACCCGTGTACTCCTCAGGTTCATCTGCTGTGTCGATGATGGTGATGCCGCTGCGATGAGTGCCAGCGGCAGGGAAGGAGATCTGAGGCGGCGAAAGACAGTCAAGAGTCGTGATGTCTGGTTTGCTGGATGTTTCTGTCGATGGAGCACCTCAGGTGAGGTGGACAACGTCGCGGCTGGAGCAGGACAAACAACACAAAGTTCCCTTCGACACCTACCTGTAACTGAAGTAATTCTGTAAGGGCTCATTTGGCTTGCATGATTCTAAAAACGCAGGGATAGGAAAAACACCGGAATAGGATAGGAATGCACATGATAAATAGAGCATTTGTAACATAGGATTTCTGTCAACTTGGGTGTTTGATTTACAGGAATTGGAAGAGCAGAGGAATGCAAAGAAACATGGCCAAAATAAAGTGAAACCATATGACAGTGTGTACAGTTAGAATGTTATTCTGCCACTAATGCACTTGGTCTTGTTTTCATGCATAGGATTTTGAAAAGTAGGTCCAGGTGGATGTTTTGCTTCATTCCTTTCAACAAAATGCATGAATAATTGAATAGTAGAGTGCCATTGGAAAATTCCCTATTGCTATGTTTTTCCGTCGAACCAAAATAGCCCTAATGGATCGACATGAATGTATAGTAATAAGTGATGCAACAAGTGTACAACCTCTTTGATGTAGCCGTGTCGACCTCAGCATCATTGGGTTGGTCGCTGAAGTAGTTGAGGCAGAGGTGGCTGTCGGGGGTGTGGAGGAAGATCTGAGGAATCTGTAGACGGCATCCAGGGCACTGCTCTGTTGTGATGGATCGTTCTATCGTTGGAGCAGCCCCGGTGAGCCGTAAGACGTCAAGGCTGAAGCAGCACAAGACAGACATCGTCGATCTCAAGTGCGATTCTAATAACTTCTCCAATAGATGATGTAAAATAGATGTAAAATTTACATCTCCAAAAACCACCTGACTACAATAGAAGAGGTAAAAACTGCTGACTCTGAACTTAGCTGTCGAAACTGAAATTTACTGTGGAATCTTAATGTTACTATCAAAACTGAATGCAATGGTAGCAGAGAGGCACTTGACATGTAGTTTAGGGAGGGCCTGCAGTTCATCTTCAACACGCACCCCCTGAGCCGCCAGCCACCATCGGCCCCAGCGCCGCCCTGCCGCCTCGAAACAACTCCCCACCACCGGTCCGTCGCCGCCCCCGGCCAGCCCTATAGGCCCCCCACCCCCACCCTGAACCCTAAGATAGATAGTGGGGTACCTCTCCAGCGAGCCCCCGTCCCCGCTACGGGTGGTTCTTCCTTAACTCCCGCAAGCCCCCCACCCCATGAAAATCGACTGACCCAAAAGTTGATTCAGTCAACTGAAGTGTAGCTAAATCGGAGCAGAGCAGCAGCACGAGCGAGGGGCAGAGCAGCAGCAGCAGCGCGAGCGAGCGAGAGCCGGAGTAGCAGTAGCTGGGTGTGCGAGCGATTGAGCGAGAGCCGGAGTAGCAGGAGCTGGGCGAGCGAGCGATCGAGCGAGAGCCGGAGTAGCAGCAGCAGCGCGAGCGAGGGAGCAAGAGCCGGAGCAGCAGTAGCAGATCTGGCTGGTATGGCTGCTGCCGCCGAAGGGGCCTCGCACTGTGGGAGAGCCGCCGTGGAGATGTCGCCCGCGGCGCCGGCTTTAAGGTAGCCGCTCCATGGTGGTGCGGGATGGAGCAATGTCGGTGCCGGGAGGTTGAGCTAAGGAGAAGGTGCGATGCGATGAGTGTACAATCTCTTTGGTGGCGCCGAGTAGGCCTCGGCTTCATCCGAGGAGTCGGTGAGGATGATACGGTTTCGGTGGAGTAGGTTAAGGCGGTGCTATGGGGATGGAGCAGCCGCAATAGACGAGGCGATCGTCGGAGCAGCTCCTTGGAGGTGGAGGATGGGGCGGCTGAACCGGTGGGATGACGAGATGGACGATGTATCCTCATCTGGGGAGGTGGACGAGGGATGTCGAGCTATTGCGGTGGACGACGTCGTCGGGGAAGAGGCTCCGGCTGGGTGGCCGACGGAGGAGGGTGGGGTTTCGCGGCTGGAGCGGAGAGGTTATGGCGGCCTGGGATTTCGAATGGAAAAAGGAGGTGATGGAGATGCACTTGTCCAAAATGTAGGGTGTGTTACAAAAGTACCCCCCACTGATTTGAACTAGTGGCCCTTTCGGCTGAGGGTTAGAAGGGGGATTTCGTGTGTCGGGATTTGGCAGCTGCAGGGAGTTTTCACGCGCGTTGTAATTTCGGGATGACAAGGCGCGGGTTGTGAAGGCGCCAGTTTTGGGAGCACGATATCTGAATTTTCGGGATATAACAAGGCGCGGGCTGAATTTTAGGGACAATCCTAACGTGTAATATTGTACTTGTACGTACCAAATCAATTCGCACTTCCCTCAACCAAAAAGAAAATGAAAAAAATAAAACTATTCACACCACACAAAGAGAGAGTCTTGCCCGGTTTTACTATAAAAATGCTATTTAAAGCTACTCATACCAACAATTTAGTGCAATTAAATGATATTCGGTAGTATGAATCCATGTTATGTCCAATTAATTTTTTTCGCTTGCTGTATAATGCATGTAACCTACTCATACTAACATTTTAGTGCATTCCAAATGTCTATACTACCGCTGCAATTCGAACTAAATTTGAATTCGTTTCTCTATTTCGATAACAATCTACAATCATGATTGTTGCCAACTTCAACCATCATTCGTGTATTACCTTAATAACACACCACATGATTACTATAGAGATAGATATGAACTATGTGTACTACATGAACTCAAATTCTATTTTTTGAATACACTTGATGTTGATTCCAAATAATAGTACATTTGATGTACTAACTATATATTCATAATCCAAACCATGTTCCATATGTGTACACCGTGTTTATCACACATAGTATAGTGCCCCGCCCCCTACATTATGACAAGTATTTAGACCTGAGCTGCCGAAGCCACACATTAGCCCAAATTATGATCAATGTTCTATATGTTATACGTAGTACTAGCAAGATGCCCATGCGTTCCACAGAACATCAACATGATCAAAGGTGGGGCCTAATTTGCAAATGTGGAGAGGGGTGTGGGTATCTTTTTTCAAAATTGCCATAGTTTCCTTCCTATCCGTCAGATATAAATCGGACGGCCTATATTGCAGGATGGCACCATCATCAACAACTCCATTTTTTATAAGAGTAGAGATAAAATATACTATATGTAGTATAACATGTTCATAACCACACCATGTGTATCACCATTATATATATTCACACATGCGTCGGTTTAAAACACTATGATAAATTTTTTAAATATCCGAATTTGCTTTTTATAATGAAGTATGATCTCTATTCGGCTTTTACACCCACACAATCCTCTTATCTTTGTAGCTATCTAGCGCTAACTTTCTCTTGTGCATGTAGACGCCCGCATCCCTCTCACCCTCCCTCGGCATTCTTTAGCTCCATCGCGCAAATTCGCCTTTTCACTTTAGGTCATTCACCCACAGTGTGTGTAGGCCTCCCAGCTCCTTCTTTACGGCACACATCGATCGATATGCCTCTCTAGCCAGGTGTGCCTAGCACAAAACACAAGCTTCCCCTCTTCTCTTATCACAGTCCATGCCTCACTCCCACCACTCTTTTCATCGATCTCGTGCTCGCACACTCCTCCCCCTTTGATATAGTATGACTCTCGCACCACCTCCTAGATGCATCCCTCTCTCTCTATCCTTCTCCGCGTGCCTCATTTGCTTCTAACACACACATGCATGTATACCCAATCTCCCAACATATACCTAGGTCGACTTTAACTATTCCCTCCCCCATCGATCGATGTACCTCACAAGTTATGTCTCTCCTTTCTCTGACAAAGGACGATTGATCTTCCTATGTAGTTATGTCTGCTTACCACAACCATATCGCCCCCCTCATTATTCATGCATGCCTCCTGACCCGTCTCTCGCACGCACGTGCACAGACAGGCAACCATCCCCTCTCTTATTGATATTGCAGGCGTGCCCTCCGGTTGTCTAGCAAGCCTATCCCACCATTTGTTAGAAGCAACTCCACTATCAGCCCCTCCAACACTCTAGCTCTCTCTCTCCCAACCTTATTCCGCTCCTACACATATGCATGGATGCCGATCAATCTCCCTTAATACATGAGGTAGATCAATCTCCCTTAATACATGAGGTAGGCCTCTCTCCTCCTCCACACATATACCAGCCATTGTAACTCTGTAGTTAATTAGGCCTCCCTCCCCCTCACCACAAACCGATAGTCGAGCGCTATAAGTAGGTATCCATGCCACAGATACAAACTGCACCTGTCCCCTCTCATGTTCAAGTAGGCCAGCCACACTATATCTTTGACGTGGGCACACACAAATTCGATGGCACTTTTTATCGATCGCGCGCGCGCACACACACATCACCCCTCTCTTCGGTTATATGGACACCTCAAGCCGATGATACCTCCACTCTCTTCTCGTGGATCACCCCCTCTATATATATGATATATCCAGGACTCTATTTAACACACATTGTCACAGCCCTAGATTAGCCATTGTTTGTCTATGCATGATCATCATGTCATCATGTTTGTTTTCAAAGGAAACTTGAAATGGGGACTAACCAACCCTAGCACCCCTTTGAAAAACTAGGTTCAAACAAATTTGATTTCAATGTACCCAAAATGCCCTTCACAAAATGTTCATCATTTTTGGTCTTGGCTAAAACCTCTGCCAAAAATGGTTTCATAATTTTGGGAGCCATTTTGGAGCTTTGAATTAAGTCATAACTATTTGCATTTGGACATTTAAAATGCGATAAATATTTTTAAGTGTCCAAATAATTCTGAAAGCAATTTTAGGCTGTTGGGAATAATCTCAAAAGTGCCTCTCATTATTCTCAGAATTTTCCAAAGTGATTTGGTATTTTTTTTACTAAATCAAAACACACTTCAGAAACAAAAGAAAAAGAAAAGAGAGAGAGAAGAACTCAGCTGGCCTTACCTGAGAGGCCCAGCAGCAGTCAGCCCAGCAGAGCCCAGCCGCCAGTCATCCCTTTCCTCTGGACAGAAGGACGCCGGGCGTGTGGCTCGCGCGTGCGACCACGCGCCCCGCCACCTCCTGCTTCCGCCGCTATCCCGATGCACCCAAACGACGCCACACACCTCTCTGGCTCTCTTCCTCACCCCCTCGTCCTTCTCCTCTCCTCTGGTGCTCTCTCTCACTACTAGGAAAAGGGCTATAGATGAAATTGATACTAATGGCGCACCATACAGCAAGTGTGCCATTAGTATATAGTAATGGCACACCTGCAACAGATACGCCATTATAGTTCGAAGTACTAATGGCGCACCTTGCCCGGAGTGCGCCATTAGTATCAAGAATTTTTTTTTTAACTAGCGCGCCTGTCCAAACATACTAATGGCGCATCTATTAATAGTGCGCCATTACTAGTTGTAAATAGTAATGGTGCACCAGCAGTAAAGTGCGCCATTAATGGTCTTTTTGTTATGATATTTTTTATTCTGTTTTTTACAAAACTACTAATGGCGCACTTTCCCAAAGTGCGCCATTACTAGTTTGAACTAGTAATGGCGCACTGTGCGGAAGTGCGCCATTAGTATGTTTTTTTTTGCAAAACTTTTAATGGCGCAGCAACTTTAAATGCGCCATTAGTGACCTTGATTACTAATGGCGCATTAGTAGCTGGTGCGCCATTAGTATGCGGGCAGCAACTAGATATTTTGGACAGCCTCTCTACCACACTCACTTTTCCCCCCACTTCTTCATTCTCTCTACTTCCTCTCCTCTCTGGTCCCTCCTCTTTTCCACCTCATTTCCACCATATATTCATTCAAATTAAGTGGTTAAATTACCTTGTTTTGGTAGGTAAGTATGGGGGGAAGCTATATTTATGTTGTTCTCCATACAAGCAATGTGCACATGCACTTTTATGGCCTATAGCTAGATCTATGTATGTTTGTGGTGTTGCATAGGTTTGTTGTGTTGCATATGTGTTTGTGTTTGGAGGTGTACCGGTATTTGAAATGCGATAGTTGCCAATATTTTCCCGGAATGTTGATTCATTTCCGTTTCGGTGAGAATTTTGGCATTAAGCATTCATTTTTGTCCTATTTTTAGGGAAAGTCATGGCAAATTTTTTCTTGGTTCTAAAATATCGTTTTGCTCTACCCCGCAGGGCGACCATGGTGCGCACGATGACCGAAGGCATCGTGAATAGGTTTTTGAGGTCAGCGAAGGCCGAGATGCTTCAAAAGAACGAGACGGAGATAAGATGTCCGTGTCGAATATGCAAGCTGAAGAGCCTTATTGCGGACCCGGATTCCAGGCAGGTGCGGGACCACCTGCTCTTGCGTGGTTTCATGGATGGCTATCGGTGGCAAGGTGATGAAGATGACTACGAAGTCGTTCATGGGGGCCGGGCAAGAAATGAGGAAGGGCAGCAAGACAACCACCGCGGCTCGGGCGGGCGAGAAGACGAAGAATCCCCAGGAGATGATCACGACGGTGATGCTGTACACAGTCATCATGTAGAAGATGCAGGACATGATGATGAGGAAGATGCCGGAGCAGATGACGGGCATGATCATGAAGATGATGATGCCGGCGGAGCAGACGACGCTGAACCATCGATGGGCTGGGTGCATGACCCTCATATTCAAGAGCTGCTTCTCAAGCAGACCGATAACACAAGAGCAGCCGCCCGAGAGAAAGCCAAGATGGATCAACTTGAGTTAGACGCGGTTACTCCATTGTATGAAGGATGCAGGCCCGAGGATACCCGCATGAAAGTAACGCTCATGGCTCTGGAGATGAAGGTAAAACACAAAATGACCGACGCATGCTTCGACGAGAACATGTCATTCTGGCACGAACGTCTTCCCAAGGGGAACAAGTGCCCCACCAGTTTGGAGGAGGCGAAGAAAATCGTGTGTCCTCTGGATTTACCGCACGTGAAATACCATGTGTGCATGAACAATTGCATCATTTATCGGGACGAGCACGCGGAGTCTACCATATGTCCGGTGTGCGGCGTCACTCGATACAAGAAGAGGAAGAAAGCTCCTCGAAAAGTGGTGTGGTACTTTCCGATCACTCCTCGTCTGCAGCGGTATTTCGCGGACCCTAAGGTAGCAAAGCTCCTGCGTTGGCACGCGGATAGGGAGGAGAAGAAGCGAGAAGATGACACAAATGATCCGGAGATAGATAAAAAAGACAAGATGCTGAGTCACCCTAAGGATGCGAGCCAGTGGCAAGCGTTGAACTTCGAAGACCTAGAATTTGGGAACGATCCAAGGAACATCGTGCTGGGCGCGAGCACCGATGGAGTCAATCCGTTTGGCAGTCAGAGAAGCACACATAGCACCTGGCCTGTGTTTGTGTGGATGTACAACCTTCCCCCCTGGTTGTGCATGAAGAGGAAGTACATTCACATGAGTATGCTAATTGAAGGACCGAAACAACCAGGGAACGACATCAATCTGTATCTGGGGCTGTTGAAAGAGGAGCTAGACACGCTGTTGAAAACGCCAGCCAATACGTGGGACGGTGCACGACTATCTCGGTTACGGATATGTCACGGGGCAGGTGGTCCACGGATTTTCTGGATGCGTCAGGTGCATGGATGACACAACGTATCGCCAGCTAGATAGAGATCCCGGGTCTTCGAAAACCGTGTTCATGGGACATCGAAGGTGGCTTCGCGACGATGACCTGTGGAGAAAACGCAAGGATCTGTTCGATGGTGAAACCGAACCCCGAGGACGCCCGCGTACGAGGAGCGGCGAAGAAATAGACGAGCTGTTGAAAAATTGGAAAGATTGCCCACTGCAGGGAAAGAAGCAAAAGGCGTCAGAGCCGGGAAAGAAGCGAAAGGCGCCAGAGCCGCTGCTGAAGGTATGGAAAACGAGGTCTGTTTTCTGGGACTTGCCGTACTGGAAGATCCACCGTGTGCCTCACAGCCTTGATGTAATGCATATCATGAAGAACGTGTGCGAGAGTCTGCTTCGTACCCTGCTCAACATGTCAGAGAGGACCAAAGATGGGCCGAAAGCAAGGGCAGACTTGAAATCAATGGGCATCAGGCAGGAGCTTCACCCTATATATGATGATCATGATGATGATGATGATGATGAGGCGAAGCAGGACACGGAAAGTCGTCGCAAAGGCAAAAAGGCCAAGAAGACCGGAAATGACTACCCTCCCGCGTGCTTCACTCTAAGTCAGGAGGAGATCGAGCAGTTTTTCACCTGCCTCGTAGGAGTACAACTTCCTTACGGTTACGCGGGGAAGATAAGCAGATACCTAGACCGGGCGAAGCTGAAGTTCAGCGGGATGAAGTCTCACGACTGTCACGTGCTGATGACGCAGATACTTCCAGTTGCAATCCGTGGTATCATGGACGCGCACGTCCGTGAAACCCTATTTGGCCTATGCAACTTTTTCGACGTCATCTCTCGGAAGTCTGTTGGCGTGAGGCAACTCAGAAGGCTACAGGAAGAGATCGTGGTGATACTATGCGAGCTTGAGATGTACTTCCCGCCCGCATTCTTCGACGTTATGGTGCATCTGCTGGTCCATATCGTGGACGATATCATCCAACTCGGGCCGACGTTCCTGCACAGCATGATGCCGTTTGAAAGGATGAATGGTGTCATCAAAGGATACGTTCGCAACATGTCACGTCCAGAGGGAAGCATAGCCAGGGGCTTTCTGACCGAAGAGTGCATCTCGTACTGCACGAATTATCTAGGCATCGAGAACCCCGTTGGTCTGCCCGTCAACAGGCACCTCGGCAGGCTCGCTGGATCGGGTCACCGTGAGGGTCGCCGCGAAATGCATGTCGACCTCGAGGGTCGACTCGCCGACTTTGAAAGAGCAAACCTAGTCGCGCTACAACACATAGACGTGGTCGATCCTTGGGTGGTTCAGCACAAAACCTTTATTGAGAAGACATACAATGACCGAGGCCAACAGAGGACGGACGGAGATATAATCAAAGAGCACAACTCATGTTTCACGCGTTGGTTCAAGCAGAAGCTTCTGTCGTACCCTTTACATGATGATTCTTCCGCGGAAGAACAACTCATATTCGCCTTGTCACAGGGCGCCGAGCACAACCTGATGACCTATGAGGCGTACGATATCAACGGCTACACATTCTACACCGAGGCCAAGGACATGAAGAGCGATGGTTATCAGAACTCCGGGGTAACGATGGAATCCTACACCGGTAATGACAAGGACAGATACTACGGAAGGATCGAGGAGATCTGGGAGCTGAGCTACGCTGGAGAGAAGGTCCCGATGTTCCGTGTCAGATGGGCCAAGAGCGTCCTAAAAGAAGACCGGTATTTCACCACCATAGTTATACCCGAAGCCAAATCCAAGACCGCGGGCGCAAACGTCACCGCGAAAAATGAGCCATGGGTACTGGCTTCCCAAGTTGACCAATACTTCTTCATTACCGACCCGTCAAAGCCCAGTCGTGTTGTCGTGAGGAGAGGCAAAAGGAAGATCATCGGAATGGATGGAGTAGCCAATGAGCAAGACTTCGACAAGTACGGCGACCCGAGGATCGAACATGACGACGATGATGAAGTAGCAGCATACACCACAAGAAGAAGCAGGACCACCCTACCTAAAGGACGTCCGTTCCACAGAAGAACCCCATTTGCGAAAAAGAAGGGCAAGAAGATTGTGAACAGATAGCTAGCTAGCTAAGATCGTTTGTATTTAAATCGTAGCCTTCATTTCTCGATTGTATTTCATGGGCACTTTTTGAACTATCATGAATATTTTTAAATTTCATGGACACTCGATCTCGATCCCCCTCGTCGCCGAGAGCACCCCCCGGCCTGGTCCACCGGCCGCCGACCCCTACTCAACCGCCGCCGCCGACCCCCCGCACCCCTCCCCATGTTTTAAATTTGATGATATTTTTTAAAAAATTATTTCTGTCTTATAAAAAAATATTACTGTTATGATTTAAACAAGTTTGAACATATTTAAACACAAATAAGTATCAAAAAGCATTTTAAATGCATAAAAAAAATTGTGGAGCCTGGGATTCGAACCCAGGACCTCCTGGTGGGAGAACTGGGGGCTGACCAGTCGAGCTAGCTAGGGGGGCTTGATGTGTATGAGGTATGGTGGGAGATAAACTGTTGGCTCGCGCGCAGAAATAAAAAAATATACTAATGGCGCACCAGGGGGAGGTGCGCCATTAGTATGGACGTACTTATGGCGCACCAGGGCGCAGTGCACCATTAGTATTGTGCCCCATACATATTGATGCCCCCCGGCCCACTACACCTCCCCCCTCTCTCTCCCTCGCCTCGCCCTCGATCCCCTTCCCCTCTCCTCCGCCGCCGCCCCCGTGCCCCCGACGTCGCCGCCCCCCGCGCCCCAGCCCGAGCCCTAGCGCTCGCCGACGCCCGCGCCGACGCCGACCCACGCGCCCCCGAGCCCTAGCCCTAGCGCTCGACGACGCCGCTGCCCCCCGCGCCCCCGAGCCCTAGCCCTAGCGCTCGACGCCGCCCCACGCGCCCCCGCCGCCGGAGACTTGGAGCCTCGGAGCCTCGGAGCCGCCCCACGTCCTCGGAGCCGCCGCCGGAGACTTGGAGCCGCCGTCTATCCCCACCTCCCCAAGCTCGCCATCTCCCTCTGCCTCTTCTCGGTTAGTTCATCCCCTCCCAATTTGATTTGCATCACTAGGGTTTTTGTTTGGCAAAATTAGGAGGATGAATAGATGAATGACTCTTCTGGCCTCGGTTGTTCTACCACAAAGCACAACCAAGATGCTAGTAGTAATCTTTAAAATGTTTTGATATTTAGCTGAGAAATTTCGTCGGTATGCTGCTACTTTAGTAAATAAACCTGTCATGGAAATGTTTAATTGCAGCCAATGAACTGAAAAAAAACAGCGTGCAAACCATATAATCCCACCTCCGTTAACGATCAGCTTAGGATCCAGCATGAGTATTAGTTTTGTTTACCTTTGATCGCTGCATCATCATCATCATCACGCCAGTAACCGTTGGGTGGGCATCTGCCACTCGGTGAGGTTTGTTTTGTTTTTGTGGAGCATATATATGTATGGCTGGAGAAATGTTAACTTCTGTTATAGCTGTCTGTATGTCTGTGGATTTGATTTGTGTTTATAGAGAGAAGAGATGCTGCTATACTGTACCGGTTCTAGTTGTGTCTTCTTCATTTTTTTGTAGTGATCGATTCTTCAATTTTTCTTAATTTGTTTTCAAACACATTAGTCAAAATATTTTCTTAGTTTTACTTTACCTGGCGTCGTTCAATCAAGTAGCTAGTCTTGTGAACTTTTATTTTGTCCCTCTAAAAAGGAAAAATCTTTCCTTGCCGTGTTAGTTGTTTGCACGAGGAGGGGCAGGGATCACGGCACCAGAGGAGTCAACCTCTCGGCTTAAACTAAATTGGAGACTACGCTCTAGATAATACTGATTCTAGAAAGAAAGAAAAAAATGACATGCTGTGATCCTTGAAGTTCATCTTCTCCCGTGGTATGAACGCAGAACATGCAAGTTCTGTTGGCTTAAGTGTTAACTTGCGATGTTGAACATGCAGAGAGGAAGCTGTCAGCCTGACTGGTTACTCGACGCATGTTTCTTTAGTTTCCTTATCTTTTCGGTCAACGGTTATCCTACGTGACTTCATGTCAAAAGTTTAATAATCGTGTTCTAGCTACTGTAGTAGTATCGTTGTAAGTTTTTTTGTTTTCCTTTGATGTTAGAAGTAGAGTCATGAAAACTAATGACCTAAATTATTCACTTACGAAGTAGCGCATAAACATGCAAGTTTCCAGGTTCCTAATATTCTGCATTAGGTGCAGAGCTCAATGTTATCAAACCGCTTTTGCTATATTGCCTTGCTATAAACAAGATGGTGTTTACTGTACTGCCTTTTATGCACATTTGGTGTAGTATTATCTTATGATCTGCTCTTGTCATGTACACATAGAAGGTGAACTATCTTCACTGAAATTTACGGTTGGATTTGTGATAGTTGCGGCAACCTGAATCTGCGTAATAGCGCGGAAACAATAATTGTAATATGCCAGTGGTATTTTTGCTGCGTTTTATCTTCGGCCATCGTGTCGTGATAGTTTTGCAGGTACCCCGAGAGGCCCTTGAGTTTGCTGGAATGTCGATTAACTTCCGTTCCGGCAAATTCGGGTACTCCATATGTCCTATTTTCAGCAAAGGTCATGCTGAAATTTTCCGTGAATTTTAGCATGACTTTGCTAAAAAATAGGACATATGGGGTACTTGTGACTAATCCATGGGCCGGGGTATCTTAGTAGTTAATTAAGTAGGATCAAGTGCCCCTTTGTTCTAGCTGCATTAAACCATAGGCGGCAATAGAGACAAGTGATTAGGCCCAGCTTAGCTTTTAGGATGCCTCGGTGTCAACAAACCATTAATTATAAAACCTTGGCTTTTAGGGTGCCTCGGTGTCGATAAAAACCGAAATGATGAAAGCTTAGGCTTTTAGGGTGCCTCGGCGTCGAAAAACCCTCAATTATAAAAGCTTAGCTTTTAGGATGCCCCGGTGTCGACAAACCCTAAATGATGAGACCATGATCTTGTTCCTTGACAATAACCAACTTTTTGACCAAACTTTGTTCCTATTTATAGAGAAACATGGCCAACAACGATGAGGCCGGCGGTTCGGGCGGGAAGGCTTTCTGGGAGCTTTCCCAGGAGATGGAGGAACAACCTCACTTGTATGAGGACGCCGCCTTCCACACCGATCCTGAGACCACTGATGGTACCGCGGAGGATGACCCCACTGATGCCACCACTGATGGTGCCGCCGAGAATGCCACCACTGATGATGGCGGCGCACGCACAGATGGCAGCCAACCGAAGAGGCAACGGAAGGACCGGCGGCCGACCGTGCTCCGCACCCTCAAGGAGGAAGTTACTGAAGTGGACCCCGACGGGAATCCAACGGCGCCCGAACGAATAGTCAAGGGGTACTCGATTCAGCTCGGGTGCATTCTCCGGAGCACCGTCTCGATCAACAGGGAGAACCTGAGGCATCCTGACAACGCGAATTACCGCAACCTCCTCTTCACGAAGCTGCACGAGCGATACAAGTTCCCCGCTCAATTTGATAACACAAGCCTCAAAGGGAATAAAGTGAACAATGCTGCCCTCACGAAGATGATCAAGAAAGGTGAGATTTATGAGACGATCAAGCAGAAACATCCTTTGATCACCGAAGATGACTACAACGAATTCAAGATCACTTGCTCGAGCGCCTCACACTCCGAATCAAGTCAGTGGGGGAAAGAAATGCGGGAGCTCAACTTAGGGGAACACACACTCGGTCCCGGCGGTTACAGAGTGGCGGAGCCTAAATGGGACAAGGAGGAGGCGGACCGTGCCGAGCAAGGCCTACCGCCCCTCTTCGATAAATACGGTGACAAGCAGACCAGGAACTTTATCAGGGCCCGGTACAAGAAGGACCCGAAAACAAAGGAGCTGACCACGGATCCGAAGACCAGGGCGCTTGAGCTTGTTCTGGTAAGGAATACACCCCCGCGTAATTAGCTCCATATGGTTGCATTCTAATTAATGAAGCCATATTTCTAAATGATTCACATTCCTTCCGCAGGCGACTGAAAGCAGTAGCGCGGGGTCGACTAAGAGCAGCCCTTGGGACACGACTCTAAATAGGGCGTTGAATGTAATGAAGAACAAGGATAAGCTCGAGAAGCCGACATCAGCTGGTCGTGTGGCCGGCAAAGGCTTGTCGACAAAATGGTCGTCATACTATAACGCTGGTGGGCGAAAGGAGAAAAAGACCAGCTCGGAAAGCCAGGCGCGCGAGGTTCAAGAACTCAAGGCACAGGTGGCGCGGATTCCGGAGATTGTCCAAGAGCAAGTGCAACAACAGCTCGGAGCGACGATCACCGCCATTGTGCCTACCTTGATCGAGGGTTTGAGTGCGTGGATTGCTGGCGGCCAACAGGGGCCGCCCCCGATTCCCAGCTTCACGGCCAGCAACTCGCAGAACGCGATGGCGGGGCCATTGGTGTCAACGGCGGAGGCGGCATTGGTGTCTCCGACGCCGGCACGGGATCTTAATGCACCCGTGTGTACGCCGGCCGGCACCTCTGCAGCAAGCGGCCCCTCCGTCAACTGCACGCCCGCCGTTGGCGGTGCCTCGACATTAGCCGAGCTCGACGCCATCATCACGGTAACTAATTAAGCCTCTCTCGGCCGAGGACTTCATCTCCTTGCCTTTGACTGGGCATCCCTGACGCCCTACATGTTTTCGCAGGGCGCCGCCAACGTTCCGTGCACTCTCCTGCACTTCGTGAACAACGAGTTGGTCGATGTCGCCAAGGGCAAAATCGTTCAACCGGGCCAGCCCTTGTTCCACGGTACCCAGATGCCACCCAACTTGTTTAGGGTTCAACTGGTTCGGGTGCTGCCAGGCTGCGACGACGTGTTACCTCCGATTCGACCCGTCGGGGCCGACGATGATGACATCATGACCCTCAGCGCCTGCCTGAGCTGGCCCCTGCTTTGGCCGAAGAGCCAGATTCGTTTGGGGGCGGGGGAAACCACACCAAAGACAACACCGCCAGTCGTGCCGGCGCCAAGTCGTCCCCATGGCAAGTCCGCCGCAACGGTGCCGGACATCCCTATGCCACTGGATCCAAACATGCATATGGCACAGGATCAGAACGACGACGACGACGATACATTTGCCAACGTCGATCAATACTTTGCCGGGTACGGTGACGACTTCATGGGGGCTCCTTCTCAAGAACCCAACCCAACAAATGACGTGCGCGATCAAGCCGGTACCGCGGAGAAGCCAAGTTGCAACAGGCGTCGTCTGCCGTTCAGCTCTCAGGAGACGCCTCTAGCTGCCGATTTCACCGAGCCTCAGATAGGCGAGGTGCGAAATATAATCAGCCCCAACACACTAAAGAAGGCGGTCTCTGAGCAGAACTCGGTCCCAATTCAGGAGATCAAGAAGAAGGCACGCAAAAGAAAAACTAACAAGGGTGCGAGCCAGCCGGCACCGAGTACGATTCGTGCTCAGGACGGGCCACCTTCACCTGAGGATGTAAAGAGGAGGGTGCATGTGGCGGGTAGGCCGATGCTACCGACAAATATGCTCGATGCTGCAACCGGTGCCATGCGGAGTCTGCATGACAGTGTTCTTTCTTTGGAGAAGCGGCGTCTCACACAGAAGGATGTGGCATACCCGGTTTTCGCGGCCAAGGTGCCGGAGGGCAAGGGCTTTGTGGATAACTCCATCGGGGGTACGATCGTGCTACGGTTTGATGACATCCACGCTATGTTGAACCTTCATCCGCTGCACTACACCTTCATTCGGCTATTTTCGCTGAGTATGGAGATGCGGATCATTCGCGACAAGACCCCGGACATCGTGATAGTCGACCCCTTCTACATGCGTGCCAAGATCTTGGGCAGCGCTGGGGACTGGCAAGTCGCGAGTTCTTACCTCGTAGGCGTCATTCTGGCAAACCGAGATAAGGATAACTTCCTCGTGCCTTACTTTCCCGAGTAAGTCCTCCGCCTCAACCGCCCCGTAACATATGAATTCTTAGATTTCGATCGTTCTTCTTTTAACATTCCGTGTTTTCTGCAGTGACACACAGTGCACGCTCATCCTAATAAGCCCCAAATATTCCATGGCCACGTATTTCGACCCGGACCGTAAGTCGGCTGTAGACTACACAAATGTCAAGAAGGTTCTTGATGATGTTCTCGCCGGCTACGCCAAATCTGGAGGCACCTTCACCAGGACAACTCGTAAGTACGGCAAGCACGTGTTCTCCCACAACACGACGTTCTGCTGCGTCAAGCAGCCGCCTGGCGGTCAGAAGGGTGCCTACTACGCCATCCATCACATGCGGGCGATCGTACGGGACCATCATCAACTTCTGCTACCGAGTAAGCTCAAAGATTGGGCCGCGCGCGTGTCGGCAATCCAGGACGCAGACATCAGACAAGATTTCTTTCACATCCAGTCGGAGTTTGCGGAAATCATCCATCAAGATGTCCTTCGTACCTCGGGGCTGTTCTACCTCAGGAATCAACCGTCGAACAGTGACATCGACACAATGCTACAAATGCAGGCTGACAACGCCCGTGATTTCATGACTCCCACGATAGACGGCGGCTTCATCCACGCTCCGGTGCATTGAGTCGCGTCGAAAGCAGTGATGCTGTGTCTAGTTCTCAAACATCGATTGGCTCTTGTTGTAATTAAACTTTAATGAACTTGTAGTATGTCTCTTTGGTTTCGAGAGTCGTTCAACTTAGATGTAATCGATGCTATTAATGTCTTGCTTTTCTCTTTCGATCGTTCTGTTGCATACTTATATATTGCTTATGAATTGTCTGTGAATTGATACTAACGTTTCGTTTGGCTAGTGCATATATATAGCGATGCCGTCGTATGTCGTGTACAAGGGTAAGGTTCCCGGAGTCTACGACGACTGGGAGGAGTGTCGGAGACAGGTTCACTGATTCAGCGGTAACAGTTACAAAGGGTACACCACTAGGGCCGAGGCCGAATCTAGATACGCCCGCTATCTAGCGGGAGAGGGGAGGGAGCGTTGGAGGAACCGGATGAAAACGAGTTTCATCGTGATGATGCTCATCGTGACGACCGCAGCTCTCTTCTATGTGATGGTAGTTTAGATGATCGATATCGACTTGTAATGCGAAGACAAACTCGCTACTCGCGATCTCGAGACTTGTAATATATTGTTCTATCTTTGTTCGGTCTTTTCAATTCGGAGACTAATATGATATGATCGATGAATTGTATTCGGAGACTAATATGATGAATTGTATTCAGAGATTAATCTTCTATTGTATTCGATGAATGTGTTGTTGATGTGTGTTGTCTATATTCTGTGCAATTATACATTTGTAATCTATGCAAAAAAAAAAAGAAAAATAATATTAAAAAAACCTAATATTCATACTAATGGCGCATCAGAGAAAAGTGCGCCATTAGTATGCCAAAGCATAGTAATGGCGCATTAACTGGCAGTTCGCCATTAGTATGCCAAAGCATAGTGATGGCGCATTGACACGCAGTGCGCCATTACTATGCGGATAATACTAATGGCGGATCATACTTAGTGCGCCATTAGTATGCCATAGCACCTGGCCCCTGGGAGGCATACTAATGGCGCACTAAGGTGCACACTAATGGCGCATCCCAGGTGCGCCATTAGTATACCAGATACTAATGGCGCACCAGTGGTGCGCCATTAGTATCAAATACTAATGGCGTGCTAGTAATGGCGCACCACTAATGCGCCATTAATGGCCAAATTAGGTGCGCCATTAATAGGCCTTTTCCTAGTAGTGTCTCTTGCGCACCCGTGCACCGTTGTCGCCGCCACACACTACTGCCGCGGCCAGTGCCACCGCCTCGCTTCGCCAACACGTCCTCAAGCTTCGCCTCCCTCGCCTACGCCTTCTTCACCGAGCCAAGCAACGCCGGAAGCCCCGAATCGCCGTCCCCAACATCTCCTTCCTCCTCGGCCGCCGGAGATCCTCCTCGGCCGCCGGAGATCCCCCTCGGCTTCGGTTCTTCTCCTGTCTCGCAGTCAGCACCATCGCGATCGTCGTGAGCCCCTCTTTCCCCTCCCCTAACCCCGTTGTTCCGTTCGACCTCTAGCTAACGCCGCCACCATGGCCGAGCTCAGCTGCCGCCTGCCTTGTCATGTGCCACCTTTGCAGCATGCGTCCGTCGTTGCTGAGCATGGCAACGAGTCCCTCGTGCTTCGAAGAGGCCGCCTATCCCTTTTCCTTGCTCGCCCGTGCCCCGTAGCACCGCTGCCCGCGTGTGCCCGAGCGCAGCCGCCGCCCACCTGGACGTCGACGACGCTACAGCCCTCCCCTGCAGCTACCGCTTGCACCACCCGACGCGCCTCTCTGCAGGCTTTCAAAAGAGACTAGCCGTGCTTCGAACAGCGGCTGGAAACGGCCGGCCGGAGTACCTCCGCCGTCGGCTATGGTCGCCGGCGGCTAACCGCCGACGTAACCGGCCATTAGGGCCTAAGCATCCTACTAACTACCCCCTAGAGTCAATGATAGTCGGGTCCCACCGCCTAACTAACCGGCAAACTAAAATAGATTTAGGTTAAATCTAATAGAAGTGGGCCCACGTGTCAGCTTTGACTATGCTAATGTGTCAGTTGACCCGACACCACCTGTCTGTGACCCTAGGCAACACTAGGTCACCGACCAGTGGGCCCCACTGGTCAGGTTTGACCTGGTCCAACCCTGTTGACTGGATGACGTCAGCATGATGCAGTGTTGACGTCATAAATAATTTTTGGATATTTGATAAATCAGAAATGATTTATTTATTTCATAAAATATCCTAAACTTCTAAAATAATAGAAAATAATCTATAACTCCAATGAATATAATTTATATATGAAAAATTATCAGAAAAATCCAAAGAGTCTGTTTATGGCATTGTCATGCATGTTTGAACAACTTACAACCACTGTTTAGGACAATTTGAATAAATGACATTTGAATAATCACATATGTAGTTTGAATTTGAACATTTGGTTCAAACCAACTTCATTTAATATGATTGCTAGTTGCATTAGCTCAATCAACAGCATATTGCCATGTCATGATCATGCATCATATTGTAGCATTGCATTGATTGTGTTCTCTCTTGTTTGCCTGTGTTTGTCCCCTCTCAGTAGACGTGTTCCGACAATGTGATCGACGACACTGATGAAGACACAGTGATTTCTTCAGAAGTGCCAGGCAAGCAAAACCCCATTGAGCATTCCGATACAATCCCACTCTCTCGTTCCTGCTCTCTTTTACTGCATTAGGACAACAACGCTTCAACTGTTACCTGCTGCGGTAGTTGAACCCCTTTCTCTGAATGACCTGTCATTGCCACAGTAAATAGTTGAAACCCACTAGCATGAGTAGGAGTTGTTTGAGCCATGATGTGCCTACTCATTCATGCTTTCTGGTTATGCCTGCTATTGCTTAGAGTTGTGTCAGGTCAGATTCATCGGGGATGAATTGGAATTTGGTCATCATGCCTACTGTTGAAAGCTAAGTGTGTGAACACGATTTGGTAAAGGTAGCAATGAGAGGTCATGTAGGAGTACATGGTGGGTTGTCTCATTGAAACCATCCTCAGGAACTGAGTTATGTGTATGTTGATCCATGAAAAGCTACTACCACACGTTGAGCCCTGAAATATGACCTCGCTCGTCTTATTAACTGCCCTTATCCTCTGTCCAGGAGTTGCAATTGGTTTCTGGTGTTTGTAGTATGCTGGAGGCCGTACGCAGCGCTGACCGGAGGGGTGGGATGTGATGCGGTAGGCACGTGGCACGGTGTACCGGGACACCCGTTTGGTGCCTCGAGAACCCTGTACACATCGTTCGGGGTCGTAAGAGGAAACCTCGGCCGGACTCCCTTCGGATGGAACCTGAATAGGCGATAAACTTGGACTAGGGACTTGTGTGGTTAGTCAGGTCGTGGTCTACACCCACATCGGCTTTCGCTTGAAGTCTGCCGAGCAGATGTCGTGTGCAGATGCTAAGTGGTGGAAACACGTGTGAAGAAGTACACCCCTGCAGGGTTACACATGATCTATTCGAATAGCCGTGTCCGCGATGAAGGACTTCTGGGTTGCCTATACAGTTCATAGACAAGTGAAAGTGGATACCCTAAAATGCGCAAGATAAGCGTGAGTGTTATGGATTGCCTTCTCGTATGGATACGGGAGCGGATCCATAGTGGTGTATTGTTTGGTGAATATGTGGACTCGTGTGCGCCACCTCAAAAGAGTTACTTGCAGTCTTAGTTCAGAATAGCCACCGAGTCAAAGCTGGCTTGTTGCAGTCAAACTCTACCACCCCTTGTTGACACTGATGCAAATGTAGCTAGGTCTGATGTAATTCTTGATGAGTACCTTTTCACTCACGTTTTCTTAATTTGTGTTTTTGCAGATAGACTTCAGTCTCACTAGTGGTTCCACGTGGACTTCGATGTTTAGCTTGTTACCTCAGCTACGGTCTTGTACCCTTGGGAGGGTCTTGTAGATAGTCAGGCTTCTCTGCCTTTTCATTTGTAGTTGTATGTACTCAGACATGTTATGCTTCCGTTGCATGCATGCTCTGTATGTTGGGTCATGAGACCCATTGTTTGTAATAAATGCTATGATGTCTCTTCTGGGCCTTTATCAATATGAGTCGTTGAGTTATGTTGTGATGCCATGTTGTACATCACATACTTGCATGTTATGCGTATGTGTAATGTGTATTGCTATGTGTGGGATCCGACACCTAATTGTTTACCCTTGGTAGCCTATCTTATATGGAAATGTCTCCTAGTGCTTCTAGTGAGCCTTGGTAGCTTACTACTGCTCCGGAACACTTAGGCTGGCCGGCATGTGTCCTTCTTCGTTCCTGTGTCTGTCCCATAGGGGAAATGTCACGCGTTGTTCATTTAAGTCCTTGTAGCTTGCTACGACTTGGGTTCATATGTTGATGACCAACACGTTCATTGTTGGGTCATGTATGCATGTCTCTATAATTTAGCGCCACTTTTGGTTCATAACTAGTCATGTCGGCTCGGGTTCTCTGTCATACAGATGCTAGCGACACTATCATATACGTGTGCCAAAATGCGCAAACGGTCCCGGTCCAGGTAAGGTGGCACCCGTGGGGATACCGTGCGTGAGGCCGCAAAGTGATATGATGTGTTACATGCTAGACTTGTGTGACTTAGGATTGTGGTCCTGACAGCTTTGGTATCAGGGCCCGACTGCCTGTAGGATTACCAAGCCAAACTGGTCGAAGTCGTATCTAGAAGCTCTTTAGTTATATAGGGGAATTGATTGTGGAAGGGAACGTAAGGCTCTTTTTACTCCTTTACCTCATGACTTTCTGATCTGAGTCACCCTCTTCTCTTCTATGGGGTTAAGAAACTAGGATTCTCATTCTATTTATCAGGATCACGTTAATGGTGGATTCAACCCTTAGTTCAGTTCCTACTACTTCTGTGTGTTCAACTGTTGGTCTCAGAACCTTGGCATTGTGATGTTAAGTGGTTATGCTACCTTTTGCTTGGATCTCAAAATCTTTTTGGGCACTTACAGCCGTTATGCTGTCCGAGTCATCCCAGGTTTCTAAATAGTCTGATGCAATTGCAAATTCCTTCTTCCTATTCGCGATGCTCCTTTGGGCCAGATTAACCACACTAACCAATGTGTTGAGGTACTCTAATACCTCGACATATATGTTGGAGTTATTATTATGACCCTAGGTGTCTTAGAGAATCACCCAGTAATCTAGCAATACTTTATATTCCCAGTGTGATGATTCTGGCCATCATTCTCGAAAGCATCCCGTGATGCCATTTAGTTAGTAGGCATGCTACTCCTGGGTTCTTAAACCCGAGATTCACCCTACTTACTTCATGTTGATAGTGTTTGCTCGTACCTTTAGTATATTAGTAACCTTGTGATAGTCCTCGAGGTTCGTGGTATATCATTCTTCCAAATACCATGAACCGTCCTTGGCAGAAGTTCGTTTGAACAAAAGGATCACAACTAGAGTGCTCTTGATGAGTTATCCATTCTACATTGTGACTCTGCCAATTCTAGATTTCTGCATGGGTTTTCCGGAAGAAATATGTTGAACTAGTTCAACATGCTAATCTATGAATCCACAACTCAGAAAGTTATATGTTCATTTTAGTTTTCCCTCTTTAGTTGTTATATGACCCCGTCTATCAGTTGATAGTCAGGAGTAGTTGTGCACTCGTGTTCATCGATGCCTTTTACTCTTGTGGTCCATCAAACCATTCTATTCGGAATGACTTGGAGAAACAAACTCCAGTACCTCATCCGTTCCTAGGATTGGCTCAAAGTAGTTGTATTCCGCAGATCAAATGCCAACCTAGCTTTTGCTCTGCTCTACCTTGGAGTGTTTCCCTTTTTTATGTCAAGAATGTCATGGGGATTGCACCACCTCCCTTGAACTCTTGATACAGTAATACTTCTCACCATCATCGTTCATTTCTCGGTCTCCGTGTTATTGTAACCGGAATGCTGACAAGTGAATCGTGATGTGTGAAATCAATACTCCTAGCAACTCCGTAGCTTGGTAGTTAATGGACGATAATCCCATTCTTAGTGTGCTGGTTACTGAATCATCATTCTAAGATTGATCGTGCTACCTAGTCCATTTTTCTGGTGCACTCTTCGATCAATGAGTTAGGATTGTGTCAATCTCTCACTCTTTGATCACATTGTCTTGCCCTGAAAAGCAGGATTGTTCTTGAGCTTCATAGCATATCAGTGGTTCGTGATTTTCCGAATATCTTCTCGAAAGTATTACCAGGTTGTTCCCTGACCGTTATGTTGAGCTCGTGATCAAGTTGGTTTACTTATAAACCACCCCGTCCCCAAGAACCTGTGTTGGATATCCTGAGCTAGTTGGTTATGCTAAACAACAACTTGGAGAGTTGGAAGATAAAAGCTTGATCTAACGTAGTTCATTTCGAAGGGATGTCTTTTGTGCGTGTTTTGAAGAAAGATGGTATTTTTATCAATTGATCTTCATGGTCAGTTGCTGGACATAACATTTATATTAATTTTGATTTGAGTATGGGCTATTGTCAAGTCAAATCATAACCAACGATATTCGTAATGATGTCTTACTCGTGGTTAATCCCTCGAGCTACACCATTACATCCTTTGGTCTGACCAATGTTATAAGCGTGCTCACTTAATTATGGAATTCCATCTATATGGAAGCATGTATGGTTTGTTGTTGAGCCCATTGACAACATTTTCATCTTGTCCATGATTCATGCTGAACATCTAAGCTAGTGTTGAAACTTTTGAAAGCATTTTCTTCATGTTAACTCATGAAGTTTATGTTTGGATGGAAGAAGTGACTTCCTATAATTCATGTGCATATGATGCATGTTGCCACCATGAATTTGAGAAAGTTTGTTTCGCTTCCTATGGAATCATCCCAAGTCAGTCATGCATACGTGCGAAGTATCCTGTGGTGTGGAGACTTGCAACCTTCATTCTATATGTATCCCTAGCACACCAAGCCACTGATTGATTTTTTCTAGGAGAAGAAGTTCCTTCTTAAGATCCGGACTTATACAAGGACTTCGATATCCTAGGCGATGGTTCCTAACCAGAACTCGGTAGTGTTTTGTTGTAAGACTTTTATGTGATCATGTTTGTCTTGGACAACGTGTTCACATGTATGTAGCAGAACCAGCTCATGTTTTGGAGCTTGCTATCGTAGTTCATTTCCTGAGAATCTCGCAACGCCATCTCGTCGATTTGTGATGCTACCTTCCCTTTTCCAGACATGCTGTCTGAAATGTCCCGTTGCCAACCAGATCTGAATCTCAGGCAGATATGATGGTTGGAACATTCCAACATTTGCATTTTGTTCCTAGCTTGCACCACCATTGTCCCAATTTCCCATGGGTTACCCTTCTCAACAACTGTTGTTCAGGATTATCTTGAAAAGTGGACTTACCATGGGTTCCATCCATTTCCGATGATAGGCAAAAATCACTCATGGCGTTGTCTTCCACAAGGTAGTCCACATCATCCATCCTAGTCCGACTATGTCATTCTTTGGAACTCCTTCAAATGATCAATTGTGATTGTCTCAAGCTGGTATAGAAAGTTTCAATGATCTTTGTATCAAAAGTAATTCTTTTTGCCACTTCCGGGAACAATCCTATGAGTCACCTTCTCTAAGGTGCCCCGTCTGGTGCCATCGATCAGCATCTTCTTTAAATGTGGAATTATTGCCTACCAAGTGAACCTTCATCGTTTGTTTCATTCCATCCCTCTGGATGTGTGTTCTGTGTCTCAGCTCAAGAGATGTTTCAACGTCTCACTCCATGACTTGATCTTGAGTTCCTCGATCTTTCAGAAGATCAATTGTGTAATGTTTCTTTCGTCATCACTGTGTTGGACAAAGATCTCGAAAGAAAGGATGTCAGGATCGACATGAGGCAAGCAATCAACATTCATATGAAGGACAGTTGGATCGAGAAGATTGTGTTAGCTTGTGTCCCCTATATCTCTTACCTCATGTCTTGAATCTCGGGACGAGATTCTTGTTTAATGGGGGTGAGTTTTCATAGCCCTAGATTAGCCTTTGTTTGTCTGTGCATGATCATCATGTCATCATGTTTGTTTTCAAACGAAAACTTGAAATGGGGATTAACCAACCCTAGCACCCCTTTGAAAAACTAGGTACGAACAATTGATTTCAATGTACCTAAAATGCCCTTCACAAAATGTTCATCATGTTTGGTCTTGGCTAAAACCTCTGCCAAAAATGGTTTCATAATTTTGGGAGCCATTTTGGATCTTTGAATTAAGTCATAACTATTTGCATTTGGACATTTAAAATGCTATAAATATTTTTTAAGTGTCCAAATAATTCTGAAAGCAATTTTAGGTTGTTGGGAATAATCTCAAAAGTGCCTCTGATTATTCTCAGAATTTTCAAAGTGATTTGGTATTTTTTTTACTAAATCAAAACACACTTCAAAAACAAAAGAAAAAGGAAAGAGAGAGAGAAGAACTCACCTGGCCTTACTTGAGAGGTCCAGCAGCAGTCAGCCTAGCAGAGCCCAGCCGGTAGTCATCCCCTTCCTCTGGACAGAAGGACGCCGGGCGTGTGCCTCGCGCCCGCGACCACGCGCCCCGCCACCTCCTGCTTCCGCTGCTATCCCAACGCACCCAGACGATGCCACGCACCTCTCTGGCTCTTTTCCTCACCCCCTCGTCCTTCTCCTCTCCTCTGGTGCTCTCTCTCTCGCGCACCCGAGCACCGTTGTCGCTGCCACTCACTGCTGTCGCGGCCAGTGCCACCACCTCGCTTCGCCAGCACGTCCACGAGCTTCGCCTACGCCTTCTGCACCGAGCCAAGCAACACCGGAAGCCTTGAATCGCCGTCCCCAACATCTCCTTCAGCTCCGGTTCTTCTCTAGTCTCCCCATCAGCACCATCGCGATCGCCGTGAGCCCCTCTTTCCCCTCCCCCTAACCCCGTTGTTCCGTTTGACCTCTAGCTAGTGCTGCCGCCATGGTCGAGCTCCGCTGCCGCCTGCCTTTTCGTGTGCCACCTTTGCAGCCTGCGTCCGTCGTTGCTGAGCATGGCAACGAGTCCCTCGTGCTTCCAGGAGGCCGCCTATCCCTTTTCCTAGCTCGCCCGTGCCCCGTAGCACTCTGCCCGCGTGTGCCCGAGCACCGCCGCGGCCCACCTGGACGTCGACGACGCTACAGCCCTCCCCTGCAGGTGCCACTTGCACCACCCGACGCGCCTCTCTGCGGGCTTTCGAAAGAGCCTAGCCGTGCTTCAAACGGCTGCCGGAATCGGCCGGCCGGAGTACCTCCGCCGTCGGCTATGGTCGCCGGCGGCTAACCACCGACGTAACCGGCCATTAGGGCCTAAGCACCCTACTAACTACCCCCTGGAGTTAATGACAACCGGGTCCCACCACCAAACTAACCGGCTAACTAAAATAGATTAAGGTTAAATCTAATTGCAGAGGGCCCATGTGTTAGCTTTGACTATGCTAATGTGTCCGTTGACCCGACCCCACCTGTTTGTGACCCTAGGCAACACTGGGTCACTGACCTGTGGGCCCAGCTGGTCAGGTTTGACATGGTCCAACCCTGTTGATTGGATGACATCAGCATGATGCAGTGTTGGCGTCATAAATATTTTCTGGATATTTGATAAATCATAAATGATTTATTTATTTCAGAAAATATCCTGAACTTCTAAAAATCATAGAAAATAATCTATAACTCCAATGAAAATAATTTATATATGAAAAATAATCAGAAAAATCCAAAGAATCTGTTTATGGCATTGTCATGCATGTTTGAACAACTTACAGCCACTGTTTAGGACAATTTGAATAAACGGCATTTGAATAATCACATATGGAGTTTGAATTTGAAACTTTGGTTCAAACCAACTTCATTTAATATGGTTGCTAGTTGCATTAGCCCAATCAACATCATATTGCCATGTCATGGTCATGCATCATATTATAGCATTGCATTGATTGTGTTCTCTCTTGTTTGCCAGTGTTTGTCCCCTCTCGGTAGACGTGTTCCGACGATGTGATCGATGACACTCATGAAGACACGGTGATTTCTTTAGAAGTGCCAGGCAAGAAAAACCCCATTGAGCATTCTGATACAATCCCACTCTCTCGCTCCTGCTCTCTTTTACTGCATTAGGACAACAACACTTCAACTGTTACCTGCTGCGGTAGTTGAACCCCTTTCCTCTGCATGACCTGTCATTGCCACAGTAAATAGTTGAAACCCACTAGCATGAGTAGGAGTTGTTTGAGCCATGATGTTCCTACTCATTCATGCTTTCTAGTTATGCCTGCTATTGCTTAGAGTTGTGTGAGGTCTGATTCATCGGGGATGAATTGGAATGTGGTCATCATGCCTACTATTGAGAGCTAAGTGTGTGAACGCGATTTGGTAAAGGTGGCAATGAGAGGCCATGTAGGAGTACATGGTGGGTTGTCTCATTGAAACCATCCTCAGGAACTGAGTTCTGTGTATGTTGATCCATGAACAGCTACTACCACACGTTGGGCCCTGAAATATGACCCCGCTCGACTTATTAACCGCCCTTATCCTCTGTCTAGGAGTTGCAATTAGTTTCTGGTGTTTGTAGTATGCTGGAGGCCGTACGCAATGCTGACCGGAGGGGTGGGCTGTGATGCGGTAGGCACGTGGCACGGTGTACCGGGACGCCCGTTTGGTGCCTCGGGAACCCTGCACACATTGTTCCGGGCCATAATTGGAAACCTCGGCCGGACTCCCTTCGGATGGAACCTGAATAGGCGATAAACCTGGACTAGGGACTTGTGTGGTTAGTCAGGTCGTGGTCTACACCCACGTTGGCTTTCGCTTGAAGTCTGCCGAGCACACGTCGTGTGCAGACGCTAAGTGGTGGAAACACGTGTGAAGAAGTACACCCCTGCAGGGTTACAAATGATCTATTCAAATAGCCGTGTCCGCGGTGAAGGACTTCTAGGTTGCCTATACAGTTCATAGACAAGTGAAAGTGGATACCCTAAAATGCGCAAGATAAGTGTGAGTGCTATGGATGGCCTTCTCGGAGGGAGACGGGAGCGGATCCATAGTGGTGTATTGATTGGTGAATATGTGGGCTCGTGTGCGCCACCTCAAAAGAGTTACTTGCAGTCTTAGTTCAGAATAGCCACCGAGTCAAAGCTGGCTTGGTATAGTCAAACTCCACCACCCCTTGTTGACACTGATGCATATGTAGCTAGTTCTGATGTAAGTCTTACTGAGTACCTTTGTACTCACGTTTGCTTAATTTATGTTTTTGCAGATAGACTTCAGTCTCACTAGTGGTTCCACATGGACTTTGACGTTTAGCTTGTTACCTCAGCTATGATCTTGTACCCTTGGGAGGGTCTTGTAGATAGTCAGGCTTCTCTGCCTTTTCATTTGTAGTTGTCTGTACTCACACATGTTATGCTTCTGTTGCCTGTATACTCTGTATGTTGGGTCATGAGACCCACTGTTTGTAATAAATGCTATGATGTCTCTTTTGGGACTTTATCTATATGAGTCATTGAATTATGTTGTGATGCCATGTTGTACAGCACATACTTGCATGTTATGCCTACGTGTAATGTGTATTGCTATGTGTGGGATCCGACACCTAGTTGTTTACCCTTGTTAGCCTATCTTACAGGGAAATGTCTCCTAGTGCTTCCACTGTGCCTTGGTAGCTTGCTACTACTCCGGAACACTTAGGCTGGCCGGCATGTGTCCTTCTTCGTTCATGTGTCTGTCCCTTAGGGGAAATGTCACGCGTTGTTCCTTTAAGTCCTTGTAGCTTGCTACGACATGGGTTCATACGTTGATGACCGACACGTTCGTTGATGGGTCATGTATGCCTGTCTCTATAATTTAGCGCCAGTTTTGGTTTATAACTAGTCATGTCGGCCCGGGATCTCTGTCATATGGATGCTAGCGACACTATCATATAAGTGTGCCAACATGTGCAAACGGTCCCGGGCCAGGTAAGGTGGCACCCGTGGTGATACTATGCGTGAGGCTGCAAAGTGATATGATGTGTTACATGCTAGACCTGTGTGACTTAGGGTCGGGGTCCTGACACTCATTGCATATGTTACATTTTTTGATTGACCCCACACCACCCCAAAAAAAACTCTCACGAACCCACACACAATATCTCTCTAAGTTTGTATCTCCTCACACAACCCCACGTTGGTGGTGTACGTATACAAGAAGAGAATAGGTTCACCGTGCACGTACTCACGCTTCGTGCCCAGCCACACCCGCGCAGGTACACAGTGGAGCAGATTTCTGTACGAAATGGCAGCCCACGTGCTCATTTGAACGCATGTAGCGGTTGTTTACTTACGGAGGTCGTGTACCACGCATGCACGAAACAAAGTTTGACTTCATGCGTTGGCGCATTAGTTTTAAATAAAGTTATATCACTCAATTGCATGTACACAGAATATAAAACAATTTCTATGGAGAAAAAGGTAGTCCACTCCACTATATACAATGGAGCCTGCCTGCCTGGTTTGTCTCTCTTCAGAGTATCTCACACAAGGCTGCGGTGGCATTTCTCTCTCTCTCTCACCGTTGGTCACTGATCCTGCCTCATCCCGTCCATCGGCGGAAAGGGAGGATGTGCATCATTTTACCGTTCGATGGCCCCGAGGCAGCACGTCCCGATCTGCGGTACACGCCGTTCTCTCAGACCAAGCTCCGGCATGGTAGGGCCAACGCCACCTACTCACTACCGCAGTATGGGAAGATTCCGCCCGCCGCCGCTCACCTAGTTACATCCCAACAACCTCCAGTTATCGCCTCCGGCCTTGCTCCACTGCCTGTCTTCCCACGTCGCTACGTGTGGATCTTCTATGGTTCTTTGCCCAAAACGTAGCTCGTCCGGCGTACTTTCCATATTGCAATCTCGTCCTGACACCATTTTAGACAAACACAACCGTGTTGTTATCTTCCCTTAGGACAAGGAAAATGCTTCTTTTGTCGTCGCATGTGTCATCAACTATTATTGGCCAGTAATTGTTTCCTTCAAGGTTGTCAGAATCGCGATTCTGTTGTACGATTCTATGACTTTAAGATCCAAACTAACCCCTGTGATTCTATGACTTTAGTTCATAGAATCTACGTTTCTACGTTCCTAATAGTGAAGATTCCATGATTTGCGATCCTACCATCAGGGCTCCGATCCGATTCAAAATCACGATTCTGACATTCCTTTCTACCTCTTTTTTGCAAACAGGGCTATCCATTTCACCTCGTTGCTATTGCGACCTTTTGGTGAACTGCACAAATCACTTTTTTCTTAAGAGTGCTTTGTGCAGTTCTACCAAAATGGCACACGGGCAACGTCTCTACATTTCAGTTCGACTTCACAATGGGAGATTGGTTTTGCACTATCCTCCTCATCCAACTCCGAGCCTAATCTTCTCCAACTAGTTAGTCTTAAGAGAGACAGCAAAGGTGACCGGCTTCTATTTGTGTGTTTATTGTTTCATCAGCAGTCCTCTATTATCGTAATCACACTTAATATCTTTGGAACAGGGACGCTCAGCTCTATTTTAGTGGAACTGCACAAAATGATCAGAATGTTGCATGCTCCAGACAGCTACTTTTTTTCTCAACATGCCTTGTTGATTTAGACAGAGTTGGGGGGGACGTTGCTGCCAATGAAAGCATGGATCAATTTTAATTTAACACCTTCTCACAACTTTGTCTTCAGCTGTGATGTAAATATTTGCTCTGATTAGCAAGGAAGTTAGTTTTTTATTGTTTCCGAAAGAGCATCGATGGCAAAACACACAAAACAAAAGCTGAAAGCTCACACCATTGTACAATTTCATGTCGCTGGAAAATTATTTGTATAGTATGTCAAATATGTAAACAAATGCTGGAAGCTTGATAGCATTGCGAGAAGCCTCTTCGGCATCCGGGTCCATGTGCCATGCACAAAATTATACTCCTTCGTTCCTAAATATTTGTCTTTTTACAAATTTCAAATGGTCATATTTTAGAGTGTAGATTCACTCATTTTTCTTCGTATGTGTACTCCCTCCGTTCCTAAATATTTGTCTTTCTAGAGATTTCAACAAGTGACTACATATGGAGCAAAATGAGTGAATCTACACTCTAAAATATTTCTATATACATCCATATGTAGTAGTCCATTTGAATCTTTAAAAAAGACAAATATTTGAGTA
>LR738713.1:169377488-169391969 GCA_902687465.1 Secale cereale | reverse complement strand
ATTGTTTTGCATGTCGATCTAATGCCAGTGATTTGCTTGTTAGGAAGATCATCCTCTTTTGTTGTTTCCGTGCTTAAGAAGTTCATCGTCTTATGTTTCATTCATAGCCTATATGACAAGTCGGGTAGGTTAGACGTGAAACCATATAATCTTCCGACCAACTCATCATCTTAGGCCGTGATTGGGTCGTCATTTTCCAACCAAAACCGCTTGTAAAACTGACGCTTGTAAATAAAAGCAGATGGTCTCGGGCGAAGCGCTTGGTTAGTCAATTTCGACTAGTAAATTATACACCGATATCTCAAATTACACGCGTAACCTGCCAGTTTTACTTACAAACCTCGGGCCCTCAGTTTCATTACGCCTGTATTTTACACGTTGTTTCTGATGACGAGTAAATTACACTTGTATCTTAATACATGTGTGAAATAAACCAGAGCTCTCAAGCGCAGCCTTACCGTTTCATGTCGTCTCAGTCTCTCGAAGGTGCTCATAGGTGTCTGATGATCCTGGCTTCCTGAATCTGCAGCGGCTCTATATCAGACCGTTCATAGGGCCCACGAGGCCCTCTCCGTCGAGTTGTTGCGCTCTCCGTGGCGCCGAGCATTGTTAACATGGTCAATGAACTTGAGGATTCAGGAGATGACTTTATTTTGACTAGTTGACAGTAGGGACCCACTAGGGCCATAGCCGTACGTACGCAAGTGCCTCCTTATTACGTACAACTATATATTTTTTCCTTCCTCCTGGTTTCCTGACATCACAGTCCCACACCATTGTCAACCTATGTAGTCAATATAAACGAGAGAATTGCCCAAGGTGCGGCCGACAGCTGGGACCAAGCAGCTCGAGCAGTATTTGTGTTTTTGAGGCGTGAGACCTGCAGAGTTTTTCTTGGCGATGTTTTCGTTGTTGTTCAGAGGAGAGCAGGGTATAAACTGGGCGGGTTGTGGCCCATCTAGCCCAGGACAGATAGCCAGCCCAGTTATTAATTTTTTTCAAGATGAAAATGGCTAACCCAGCTATACGTTTTTGTGAGGAATACCCAGGCAAGGTCAACTTGTTATTCTCCGCCCCGCTGGGCTGCAAATCTTTCCTAAGAGGGATGCATTAGGCTTAACAGGAAAATGAGCTTTAAAAAATAATAAATGGGATGTTATTATAAAAAATGGGCAGTAACTATAAAAAATGCACCAAGCACGAAATTAGTTTATAAAATATTATTTATGGATTTTGAAAATCTTAATTTTTAATTGTTGCGCACGCAATGTTTCGTTAGATTTTTACGTAATACAAATTTATATTTAATCTGATGTCACATCCCTAGTTTAGCACTTGCATTAGGGCTAGCTAGAGTGTGCATCATGTTTACTTATCACAGAAACTTGAAATGGGAATGACAGAAACCCCAGCACCCCTCTTCTAACAACTAGGGTTTGATAAAATATTTTCCAATGTACCCAAAATGCCCTTCAAAAATGTTCATCATTTCTGCCTTGGTCTCAAACCTTTGCTAAAAATGGTGCATAATTTTCTAGGACACTCAAGGGCTTTGGATTAAATCATATGGTATTTGCATTTGAGCATTTAAAAGCTATAAAATATTTTAAATGCTCAAATACTCATAAACTATAATGTTCCCTACTGTTCATATTATATACAGTGGGCATGACAAGTTTCATGAGTTATAAAAATGTTCTAGCATTTTTATTAATTAAACAAAGTTGCAAAACAAATGAAACAGAAAAGAAAAATAGAAAAGAAGAAAGAGAGAGAAAGCACTTACCTGAACCCAGCACTGTTTGCAAGCCGGCCCAGCCCACCAGCCCGTTATGTCGCCTTCCTCCTCGCACCAGAAGGCAGCGCGCGTGGCCGCCGCGCGCCGGCACGCGCCCGGCCACCTCCAGGCTGCTTGCCTGCATCCCCGACGCCCTGGAAGACTCCTCGCGACGCCACGCAGCTGCCCCGACCCCTCTCGCACTTTCCCCTCGTCCCCGTCGCCTTCCCCTGGCTCTCCTCTCTCACCACCGAGCCGCCCGTCGCCGCCGCTCGCCGTTGCCGCACCTAGACCCTCCCCCTCGCCCCGTGACCGTGTCCAAAAGGTTCGCCACGACGCCCTCTTCCTCCTCGCTGAGCCACGGATCGCCGGGAGCCCTGCAACGTCTCCACGCCGTCGTCCCCTTCCTCGGATCGCCGGAGCACCTCACCGTCGATTGAGAAGCTGCAGCGCGTCCCCGACCTCTCCGTCGAGCTCGTTAGCACCGCAGTGAGCTCCTACGCCGTTTCCCTCCTTCTTTTCCTCCGTTTGCGCCATGTAGATGCCGCTCCGTTGATCACCGAAACTCACTGCCGCCGCGCTCGCCGCCGGCGATGCTCCGGTGACCATTTGGTCACTGGCACATGTCCATCTCGCTCGCCGCAGCACATAGACAAGCTAGGTACCACGCACGCATCACCTAGGCCACCGTAGCTGCGTCCCCACACACACCCGACGCCGGCCGCCTTTGAGCTCGTTGCCGTCGTCTCCGGCCACCTCAGGTCCGGCGACCACCACCATCGGACGCACAACAGCAAGGGCTTTCCAACGCACCCAACCGCAGCTCGAACCGTGCCCTGTAGACGTTTTCCGAAGCACGCCGCTGTGTCTGGCCTCGCCGGCGTCACATCGCCGGCGGGTTTGACCTGTTTGACCGGGGGGTTGACCACCCCTGGGTCACTGACGCGTGGGCCACCCCTCCCCCAATTAGCTAATTTAATTAATTTAATGTTAATTAAATTAGTTAATCAGTTTAGTCACTGACCCGTAGGCCCAGACCCCACTGATAGCTATTTAGTTTTTAGTTTAACTCTAATTAACTGTGTTAGTTAGCTCTGACAATGACATGCCGGACCCACATGTCATGTTTGACTTGGACTAGCTCCTGTTGACTGGCTGACGTCAGCATGATGTCATGCTGACGCAGTAAAGGATTTTCTGGGATTTTTAGATTTAAAAATAATTCAGGAAATTCCAGAAAAATGCCTAAACTTCAAAAAATCATATAAATTCAACAGTAGCTCAGATGTAAAAGATTTATATATGAAAAATGATCAGAAAAATCCAATCCTTTCAATGGCACAGGTTTCATGCATGTTTGAGCAAGTTAACCTTGTTGTATACATTAAAACATGATAATGCACTTATTTAAATAATAGTTAAAATGCCAATTTGAATCTTTGATTCAAATAGGCTCAAACCCTTCTAGTTTTAGTTGCATTAGCCCAACACACATGCATCTTGCCATGTCATGAGCATGCATCATATTGTTGCATTTGTTTGTTAATGATTGTATCGCCGGTATTCTCTGTGTTAGGTCCTGCTCCCGAGGATACTGCTGCGTATCCAGTTGAAGAGCAGTACCCGACAACCACTTTGTCAGGCAAGCAATCATTGATCATTCCGATACAAACCCAATCTTCTCGCTCCTGCTCTTTTTACTGCATTAAGGCAACAGCGTGTGAACTGCTACTTGCTGCGGTAGATGAACCCTATTCCCTTGAATGACCTGTCATTGCCACAGTAAATAGTTGAAACCCACTAGCATGTGTAGGAGTTGATTGAGCCATGTGATGTGTGATCCACCATGCTATTTGTTTATGTTGCCTGCTATGCTTAGAGTTGTGTCAGGTCTGGTTCATCTGGGTGATGGATCAGAGTGAAATGATCATACCGATAAAGAGAAGGAAGTGTGGAATACGCTTGGTAAAGGTATCGATGAAAGGCCATGTAGGAGTACATGGTGGGTTGTTTCATTGGAATCATCCATAGGACCCGAGATCTGTGTGTGTGATTCAAGTTACAGTTACTACCACACATTGGGCCCTGAAATATGACCCCGCTCGACTTATCGACTGCCATGTTCTCTGTCCAGGAGTTGCAACTAGTTTCTGGTGTTTGTAGATTACTGGAGGTCGTGCACAGCGCTGACCCTCGGGGTGGGATGTGATGCGACAGGTACGTGGCACGGTGTACCGGTTGCCCGTTTCGTGACTCGGGAACCCTGTACACATCGTTTGGGGCAGTGAGCAACACCCCGGCCGGAACTCCCCACGGATGGAACACAAATAGGCGATAAACCTGGACGAGAGACTTGATTGGTTGGTTAGGTCGTGGTCCACACCCACGTCGGCTTTCGCTTGAAGTCTGCCGAGCACATGTCGTGTGCAGACGCTAAGTGGTCAAAACATGTGTGAAGAAGTACACCCCTGCAGGGTTATCAATCTATTCGAATAGCCGTTGTTCGCGGTACGGACTACTTGATTATTCTTACAGTTCATAGACAAGTTGATGGATACTACTAAAAGCCTCAAGATAAGTGTGAGTACCCCGGATGGCCCTTCCGTAGGATGACGGAAGAGGATCCTCGGTAGTGTATTGTTGTGGTGATTAGTGGACGCGTGTTCGTAATAACATCTTGCAATCAGTTGAGAGTTGTAGTATAGGTTAGCCAAGAGTCAAAGCTGGCTTTCTGCTATGAACTCCACTACCCCCTTTGATAATGTTGCATGTATGATAGGTTCTATGGTAAGACTTGCTGAGTACCTTTGTACTCATGTTTGCTTAATAACTGTTGCAGAGGAGAACCCTGCCCCTGCTGATGGGTTCTACATAGACGTTGACGTCGACGAGTAGCTTGACACCCAGACGGAGATCTGGAGCTTGTGAAGGGCCTTGTAGATAGTCAGGCTACACCAAGCCTGTTTTATTTTCTAAGTTGTTTGTACTCAGACATGTAGCTTCCGCTTGTGCTTGTATGACTGTATGACTTGAGTGTTGGGTCATGTGACCCCTACCTGTATGGATATGTTATGTATGGCTCTTGGAGCCTCTTAAATAAAGTACTTTGAGTCATAGAGTTCTGTTGTGATGCAATGTTGTATTTGCACATATTGAGCATATTGTGTGTATGGTTGAAATGCTTGGTATGTGTGGGATCCGACACCTAGTTGTTTTCCTTTGGTAGCCTACCTTACAGGGAAATGCCTCCTAGTGATTCCAATGAGCCTTGGTAGCTTGCTACTGCTCGGAACACGTAGGCTGGCCGGCATGTGTCCTTCTTCGTTCCTGTGTCTGTCCCTTAGGGGAAATGTCACGCGTTGTTCCTTTAAGTCCATGTAGCTTGCTACGACTTGGGTTCATATGTTGATGACCGACACGTTTGTTGCTGGGTCATGGATGCATGTCTCTGTAATCTAGTGCCACTTTCGGTTTATAACTAGCCATGTCGGCCCGGGTTCTCTGTCATATAGATGCTAGCGACACTGTCATATACGTGTGCCAAAATGCGCAAACGGTCCCGGGCCAGGTAAGGTGGCACCCGTGGGGTTACCGTGCGTGAGGCCGCAAAGTCATATGACGTGTTACAGCTAGATCGGTGTGACTTAGGATCGGGGTCCTGACAGCGTTGGCATCAGAGTTGGACTGCCTGTAGGTTTCTCAAGCCAAACTGGTCGATGTTGAGTCTAGAAAAATTCTTAGTTATATGTAGGGGAATTGATTGTGGAAGAGAACGTAAGGATCTTTTTACTCCTTTACCTTATGCCCTTCTGATCTGAGTCAGTCTATTCTTTCTACGGGTATTTAGGACTAGGCCTCTTATCCTTACTAGGTTCACGTGTTACTAATCCGTAGACTCTTAGGATTGTTGGTTTCAAGCCTCAGTTCAGTTTCTATCCTTTCTGGTATGATGATTGTTGGACCCGGAACCTTGATATGGAATTGTTAAGTGGCTATGCTATCATTTGTATGATGTCTCAAATCTTTGTTTGAGCATTTACAGTTGTTATGCTGCCCGATTTCTTCCAGAAACACTAATGCTTTGCATTACTTTGTGTTTCAGATGTCTGGCCGCATCCCTCACCAAGTGGTTCATTTGACTCGGTGCATCAATGTGCCCGGTCACACGGCCATGCTAGTCTGTGTGCTGACTGAGACCGGTTATCGCTGGTATCCTGAGTACACCGTGGAGGAACAGTACCGGGATTTCAATCAGAGTCAGTATTTCTGCACAGTCCGGATATACCCCTCATATCCCAGAGCTAACGACCCCATCCATTGGTCTTATGGACTCGGGGTTACCATTGAGATGGCAGTGCAGGATGCCGCCTATTCGATGATGACCATTCTCCGGGCTAGGCATGCCCTGTTGCTGAACACTGAGTTCTGTTACATGCCAGCCTCACTTCCCGGAGAGGAAGGCTACTACACTGGTCTGTATACTGATGCTGCTCATGAAGAGCCGCTGCTTCAGACTACTGTTCAGATGTTGGAGGATAGGGACCGTGAGGTCCGTGCCCTCCGAATGGAGCTGTATAACACTCGAGCCGCCCACTGGACTACTTTGACACGGCTTGCACCTGCTGTGCACGCCGGATATCTGGACATGCGGGATTTGTACCCCGTGCGGACTCGTCTGCCTGATCGCATGGATTGGCGTGACGTTGGGGGTATTACACCTCCACGTGGGCGTCGGTTACCACCAGCATCGGGACCGAGGCCACATCCATGTCCCTATGGTCCACAGCCTTCGAGCGCTCGCGAGTTCCAAGATCCGTCCGTTCCACTTCCAGGCTACGGTGGTAATCTTTACGAAGATTACTACGGGAATGTCTGAGCTAGACCATGGTAGTAGTAGTACTGTAGTAGTTGTATTTCCACAGTCCTGCGCGTCTTGTGGAATATGACTTAGTGTGTACTAAGTTCCGGAGGTGTAGTTAAATAATGTATAGGAGCTTGGAATGCCTCTGATGGGATGTATCGTCTTTCACCGCAGTTGTACTTTAGCCTTGGCTTGTACTAAACTATGTATGGTGTGTATGACCACTGGTGTATATATAGCAGTTTCTATATTACGATGTCGTACGGATGAACATCTCTGCATTTCGTGTCATCCATTACATTCTGCACTTCTATGTCAAATTTTTGCCATCCTTGTCTAAACCGTTGTTTTGTTTTCCTAGGATGGTCAACACTCGCAACACTCCTGCTGCTCAGGAGCAGGGTGAGGCTAGTGGGGCTAGAGATGGGAATCTGCCCCAGCCACCCTCCTTAGCGGAAGTTATGCTCGAGGCAGAACGGAACAAGAGAGAGACCAACCATCTGCTGGAACGCATAGAGCAGAACACTGGGTTCTGTCAGAGAAATGACGTGGTGTCAATCAATGAGTTTATCAAGATGTGCCCACCGAAGTTCCACCACTCCACTGAACCTCTGGATGCGGATGACTGGCTACGTAGTATCACCCACAAGCTACACTCTGCCCGTGTGGCCGAAGCTGACAAGGTTACCTACGTTGCCTACCATCTTGAGGGCCCTGCCAGTCTTTGGTGGGAAAACTTTGAAGCCATGCATCCTGCTGGCCAAATCACTACTTGGGTTGAGTTCAGTGAGGCATTCCGTGAACATCACATTCCGGAAGGTCTCATGGATCGCAAGCGGGAGGAATTCTGCAACTTCACCCAGGGCCGGTTAACTGTGGATGGCTATAGTCGCGAGTTTGGCAACTTGGCACGCTATGCACCTGAGGAAGTATCCACCGATGCCAAGAAGCAGGCGAGGTTCCGCAAGGGACTCAGCCCTGAACTCCGCCGAGATCTACGTCTGCACGAGAGCACTTCCTTCCAGAAGCTGGTAAACAAGGCTATCAGTGCTGAAACGGGCCAAACCGACTTCAAGGCCACCCGCAAGCATACTCGAGACTTTGGTTCCTCATGCGGCTCTGGCTCACAAGCGCCGTGTGTGGGTTCCCAACACTGCTCTGCCACCCAAGTACACGCCGAGGCCATCCTATGAGGCGCCTCGCCCAACTCAACAGTTTGCACCTGCTAAGACCTATGGAGGACCACCTTCCAACTTTGCTCCACGCACTAGCACTGTGACATGTTTAAAGTGTGGAGAACCGGGGCATTACATGCGTGAGTGTCCCCAGAACTAGCCAGGAAAACCCGTTGGCCGTGGTAAGCCAACCGGCAAGGTGAATTATGTCAAGCCAATCCCCACTGCACGTGGTCATGTCAACTTTGTTTCTGCCGAGGAAGCTTATGAGGATCCTAACGTCATCCTTGGTATGCTTCTCGTAAACTGCCATCCGGCATCTGTTCTTTTCGATACTAGAGCATCCCATTCGTTCATATCTGTGAGCTATGCTCGATTGCACAACATGACTTTTGTGACATGCCTACTTCCATGGTTATTCAAACTCCTGGTTCAAAGTTGCAAACCTCTAGGGTAAGCCATGGAAATGAAATCCTTGTCGATAGACTTGTTTTCCTAGCATCTCTAATCGCTCTCAAGTCCTCGAACATAAACATCATCTTGGGTATGGATTGGATGACAACTCATTACGCCAAGATTGATTTCTATACTAGGACCGTTCAACTTACACATCCATCCGGCAAGATAGTCAATGTCTTGACCCGAATGGCTGAGCGTCAGCTCTACTCTCTTAATGCCAGCCCTCTACCAGAACTCGAAGATATCCCGGTAGTCCGTGACTTTCCTGATGTTTTTCCAGAAGTACTGCCAGGAATTCCACCTGACAGAGATATCGAGTTCGTGATAGATCTTATCCCTGGAACTGTCCCAATCTCTAGGAGACCTTATAAGATGGCACCACTAGAATTAGCTGAGCTAAAGAAACAACTCGATGAGTCCTTGCAAAAAGGTTTCATCCGTCCTAGTTCTTCCCCTTGGGCTTGCCCCGTCCTCTTCGTCAAGAAGAAGGATGGAACGGAGCGGATGGTTGTAGATTACCGACCTGTCAATCTGGTCACCATAAAGAACAAGTATCCGCTTCCCAGGATCAACGACCTGTATGATCAGCTCGCTGGATCCTCAGTCTTCTCTAAGATGGATTTGAGGTTGGGCTACCATCATATCAAAATCAAGAACGGGGACATTCCTAAAACAGCTTTTGTTACTCGTTATGGCCAATATGAGTACACCGTCATGTCCTTCGGATTAACCAATGCCCCAGCTACCTTTTCTCGGTTAATGAATTCTATATTCATGGAGTACTTGGATAAATTCGTCGTGGTATACCTCGATGATATACTCATTTACTCCAAGAACAAGAAGGATCATGCCGAGCATTTAAGGCTGGTATTGACGAAACTTCGAGAGCACCGCCTTTATGCCAAATTCTCTAAATGTGAATTTTGGTTGCCAGAAGTAACCTATCTAGGTCATGTGATCTCTGGCAAGGGTATTGCTGTCAATCCCGAGCGAGTTCAAGCCGTCCTTGATTGGACTCCCCCTGAATCGGTCAAGCAAGTTAGGAGTTTTCTTGGCCTAGCGAGATATTGCCGACGCTTCGTTGAGAATTTCTCCAAGGTTGCTAAACCTCTAACTGAACTTCTCAAGAAAGATAAAAAGTTTGAGTGGACCCCACAGTGCGAGTCCAGTTTTCAGGAACTGAAAAGACGCCTGACATCTGCACATGTACTGGAACCACCAGACTTTTCCAAGGGTTTTATAATCTATTGCGACGCCTCGCGACAAGGACTAGGTTGCATACTCATGCAAGATCGTCAAGTGATTGCATACGCATCTAGAGCTTGCAGCTGTAGTCCATGCACTCAAAACATGGCGACATTACCTCCTTGGTAATCGCTATGAAATTTTCACTGATCATCAAAGTTTGAAGTACATCTTCACCCAACCGGATCTAAATCTCAGGCAAAGACGTTGGGTTGAGTTGCTTACAGATTACGACTTAGGAATCACTTACACCCCTGGAAAGGCCAATGTCATGGCTGATGCGCTGAGTCGTAAGTCTTATTGTAACAACTTAATGTTACAACAAGGGCAACCACTTCTCCACGAGGAATTTCGTAAGCTTAACCTTCACATTGTTCCTCGAGGATTCCTTTCCACCTTGGTGGCGAAACCTACCCTTATGGATCAAGTTATAGCTGCCCAGAAGCGTGATAAAGGTATATCCCGACTCCAAGAGAACATTGCTAGCGGACTCGCTTAAAGTTTCTCTATGGATGATCGAGGTGGTGTTTTCTTTGAGAACCGTGTAGTGGTTCCCAAGAACCATCATCTACTGCAGTTAATCCTTAAGGAGGCTCATGAATCTCCTCTCACGATTCATCCCGGTAGTACCAAAATGTATCAGGACCTACATCAGAGATTCTGGTGAAGTAGGATGAAGAGAGAAATCGCTCAATTCATTGCTAACAGCGACGTTTGTCGTCGAGTCAAAGCAAAGCATAAACGGCCTGCTGGCACCCTTGAACCTTTAGCTATTCCTGAATGGAAATGGGACAAAGTCGGTATGGACTTCATTACCAGGTTTCCCAGGACCAGGAAAGGGAATAATGCTATCTTCGTCGTTATCGACCGCCTCTCTAAAGTAGCTCATTTCCTGCCTGTTCGAGAGAGTATTACCGCTAGCCAGCTAGCAGACTTGTATGTCTCTCGGATAGTATCACTTCATGGTGTGCCGTTGGAGATTAACTCAGACCGTGGAAGTCTTTTCACTTCACGATTTTGGGAAAGTTTCCAGAATACTATGGGAACTCATCTCTCTTTCAGTACCGCCTTCCATCCCCAGTCAAGTGGTAAAGTGGAATGAGTCAATCAAATTCTGGAAGACATGCTTCGAGCCTCTGTCATTTCTTTCGGTATGGAATGGGAAAAGTGTCTTCCATTTGCCGAATTCGCTTATAACAATAGTTATCAAGCCAGCTTGGGTAAAGCTCCCTTCGAAGTTCTATATGGACGAAGGTGTCGGACACCTCTTAACTGGTCAGAAACAGGGGAAAGACAATTCTTTGGCCCGGATATGATCCAGGAAGCAGAAGAGCAAGTTCGCATCGTTCGTGAGAAATTGAAAACAGCCCAGTCTCACCAGAAGAGCCAATATGATAGTCATCATAAGGCTGTGACTTTTGAAGTCGGCGATAAGGCTTACCTTCGGGTTACTCCTCTTAAGGGAACCCATCGCTTCGGTATAAAAGGCAAATTGGCCCCTCATTACATCGGTCCTTTTCGCATTCTTGCCAAACGAGGAGAAGTTGCCTACCAATTGGAACTACCTCCGCACCTATCCAGAGTTCATGATGTGTTCCACGTTTCTTAACTCAGGCGTTGCTTCTCGGATCCTATCCGCGGAGTGGACCACGAAACGCTTGATCTCTAGGACAATCTCACATATCGAGAATACCCCGTTCGTATTCTTGATCAAACCGAGAGCACCACTCGACGCCACAATATCAAGTTTCTCAAGGTTCAATGGTCACATCATTCCGAGAGTGAAGCTACTTGGGAAAGGGAGGATCGTCTTCGACTTGAGTACCCCACCCTCTTCCCGGAGGAATCCGAATCTCGGGACGTGATTCTTTTAAGTGGGGGTGAGTTGTCACATCCCTACACTACTAGGAAAAGGCCTATTAATGGCGCACCTAATTTGGCCATTAATGGCGCATTAGGGGTGCGCCATTACTAGCACGCCATTAGTATATTTTACTAATGGCGCACCTTTGGTGCGCCATTAGTATCTGGTATACTAATGGCGCACCGAATATGCGCCATTAGTATGCACAGAAGTGCGCCATTAGTATGCCTCCCAGGTTCCATGTGTAGCCAGGTGCTTTGGCATACTAATGGCGCACTCTGCTGTGATGCGCCATTAGTATGAATATTAGGTTTTTTTATTTTTTTATTTTCTGTTTTTTGCACAGGTTATGCATATATAAAAATATAATTTCTAGTGGAGCCAACATATATGGTACGCACATCGGAACTATTAGAATCTACTCCCTCCGTTCCGATTTACTCGTCGTGGTTTTAGTTCAAATTTTAACTAAAACCACGACGAGTAAATCAGAACGGAGGGAGTATATAATAGCTCATAGAACAACTTAGCATCATGCATCATCGATCATTATAATAATAAAAACTCAACATTGGTATTAAATAATAAGTCTTACACATCATTATCGACCATACAACTTCTACTACGTAGCAATTTTCTAAGATAAAATGGCATAAAACAAGATGGCGTTTGTCTCTAAATCAATTAGATTTAAAGGGCCATTATGGAGAACGCAGATTATCTTGTCTCCATTTCTTGCCCTTCTCACTCTATTGCTTCCAAGTACCTCCTTACGAGTTTTCGTTATTTTTCGCCATTCTTTGATTCTCATTCCTTAATTTTTAGAAGAAATCCGATATGGACACGTGTGATTTGTAGGTTCACCTGGCAGAATGTTTAAAACTTGTAGTTGACCAGATTGAAACATGACAGGAGGCACACAGTCACTAGGGAGAATCTGTTGCAAAACATAGTAAGACTTCGTAGTTAGCATTGTAGTTCAGTTCGAGAAGAACTAATGCAAAACATGCACGAATGTCGTAATAGTAAAAAAATATTACCATGGTATCTCCATTGATATTAACGTAGTTCAAGACGTGCACTAGTGGGACGTATTGACTATATTGTAGATCAATATTACGATATTGAATGTAATCCACAAGAAAGGAATAAAAGAAGATGATCTGCTCTTTGTCCTTATAAGTACATTCTGAGCCAGGGGTGTAGTAGGTTCTGTCTAGCATCATCCTCACATTATTTGAATAATCAAAATAACCTATCAATGGAAATAAGTTGTCAACTATTTTGAAATAAACTATATAAATTACTAAATAACTATTCTTGATAAACTCACTTCTCGGTAGAATTGGAATCATATCGTCAACAAGGACCCAAATGTCCAAATCGTCTTCGGCAACGGGATCCGGATTACCAAGATCCATGGTGAGAAGCATACCCTCATAAAAACCATATATCTTGCAAAATGATTCCCAATTCTTGCAACCAAAAGTGGTTACGTTATCTGAATTGTACAAATCCACTTCTAAATCAACATTATGCATGGTCCTTAGTTGAATTTGCTTTGTCTCCCTAGTTTCATGATCTTCAAATCCCATCCTCTCCAAGACATAGCGTCTTGCATGACACGGGATAAACTAGTTGCATGTAAAAGAAGAAAATTAATTACTTACACGTTGAAGTAGCTAGAAATCGTGCTTAATTAATTACGAAACAAGACTTGTCGTTGCGTACCGTTTCGACATCGAAGGTCTCGTCGAGCTTAATACTGAAGTAACGACCGTCTACCAGGTGAGGCCTGTCGCACAGACCCCGGTCGTCACCGCACCAGGAGCACTCCGGTATCCTATCGTCGTCGGAAGACGACATTTCCTATGTTTCAAAGAGATTAAACTCTATAAATTAAAAATATGTACCTAGACAAGCTAGCTGTGGCACCATCCTAGGCTCATTAGGACTAACATTGTCAACACTTTTGCACTAGTTCTGCTACATACCATCGTCACTAGATATCTACAGTTTTATTACTAGAGCCACCATACAAACCTCATCATATTCTTTTATTACTGGAGCCAATTTTCCTCATATTCTTTTTTTTACTGGAGGCACCATACAAACCTCAGAGCTTGGTGGCCTGGACCTGCATTTGTTCTTGGTTGCTTTTCATACTAGAGTTTTACTATCACAACAGTGTTTTTTTAACTATAATATCACAATAGTGCTTTTTTATTAACAGCAAGTTCATCATGTCAATTACTCCAAGCAACAACAGTTTTCCTAGTAGAAAAATTTAAACTATGGCTTAGCAGAAAAATTAACAGCAACAAGTTTTTTCATGCGTTTTTCAGAGTACAAGTTACTGAAACTAGTCTAACTACTGAAACTACTGAAACTACTGAAACTAGTCTAACTAGTCTAACTACTGAAACTAGTAAGTGTGGGTGTGGTAATAAAACATCACTGAAAAAACATCTCTAGCAAATACAATACTGTAAGCGGCACCGAAATACAATACTGTAAGTAGCCAATAAAACATCACTGAAAAAACATCTCTAGCAAATTACTAGATGGCGTCTGATTTCAAGCATTTCTCTGCAAAACAATAAAAAGTTTTGCAAAAAAATAAAAACTAGATGGCGGAGACCGAACCGCAATGAATGGCAGCACTGCAATTTTGTATACACTTGTAGAATAGGTAGGGGGAGAGCACGAGCTATTTTAAGCAACCGGAGTTGGAGAAGACGAACATGCATCCATCAAGGCTCCTTCAATTTAGGGGCTAATCAAATTTTGATCCAAGTGACCTAAATTTTGATCCAAGTGACCTAAATTTTGATCTCAACCGCGTACTTCAACGAAAATGGCAGAAATACAAAAAAAATGACTTTGTGGTGGTGATTAGAGACGAAGGAGGGTGGAGTGATGGCTACCTGCGTATGGAGTGGTCGCCGGCGTAGCTCCGGGCGGCGGCGTTGCTGCAGAGTCGGGGGAGGCCGGGGCGTCGGGGGCGCGGGCGTCGAGGCCGGGGCGTCGGGGGCGCGGGCGGCGGCGGCGTAGCTCCGGGCGTCCGGGGCATCGGGGGCGCGGGCGTCGAGGGCGTCGG
>LR738713.1:169349977-169368077 GCA_902687465.1 Secale cereale | reverse complement strand
CCCCCCCCTTCAGCAACGCTCACTGTTCATCTAGAGGCAGCACCGATCGACTTCTGTTAGCAGTAGTAGCGAAGGAATCGCTCGATCGGGTTCAGTTAACAGCCATCGATCGATCGCTCGGGTTCAGTAACACGTAGCGTGCAGTGCAATCGCTCGGGTTCATTTAGAGCCCAACACCTCGCTCGGGTTCAGTTAGAGCCCAACGCCTCGCACCCACGTGTGTGCGTGTATCAGAGAAACGCGCATCGCTCGGCCCTGACCACCCACCGTAACCGGGAACACCCCGATATTTTCCTCGCCCTCGCTTCTATCATGGTTTTTTCCGTCATGGACGGCCCAAAGAATGTCATGCAACTGCGTCTCCGGCTCGTCCAGGACGAAAATTCCATTTTCTGTCATGATTTCTTGTCATAGAAGTAGGACCCCACCACATCTATGATGATACTGTGTTTTGTCACAATTATTGTCATAGAAGTCTCATAAGTATGACAGAAAAAAATCGTTCGGCCCAAAATGTCACGGATGTGTCTTTTTTTAGTGTATGGTTTGAGAGATTAGCTACCTCCATCCCACATGTATTTCCTAGCACACCAAGCCACTGATTGATTTGTTCAAGGAGAAGGAGTTCCTTCTTAAGAGAATGCCTTATGCTAGGACTTCATTATCCTCGATGATGGTTTCCAACCTGAACTCGGTAGTGTTTTATTATAAGACTACTACGTGGTCATGCTTGTTTTGGGACAGTGTGTTCACATGTATGTAGCAGAACCAACTCATGTTTTGGAGCTTGCTATCGTAGTTCATTTCCCGATAATCTCACAACGTCATCTCATCAGCTTGTGTTGCAAACTTTCTTTTCCAGTCATGTTGTCTGAAATATCATGTTACCAACTAGATCTGAATCTCAGGCAGACAGGAAGGTTGGAAGTTTTCCAAGATCTATGATGTAGGTCCTGACAAGGTTGATGTTCTGGCCGACACACCTGGCTGGAAGATCTATTATTGTAGTATCTTGAATGAGCAATTTATCCATCTTCTCCATGAGGATTTCGTGCGACTTATTATATAAGTTGTTCCTTAGGGATTCTTGTGCTCTTAGTTTCTTCGATTATACAATGACCATTCGAACAGTGGAATCACTCTCTATTGTTGAGCTTTTCCCCAGTTACTAGAATCATTCCCGGAATTTGCATTTTGTTCCCAGTTTGCACCCGCCAATGTGCCATTTTTTATTATGGTCTGCCATCCCAGCTATTTTTATTCAGGATCATCTTCAAAAGTGGGCTTACCCTGGGCCGTATCCTTTCCAGATGATAAGAAAAAAAAATCATCCCTTGCATTGTCTTGAACAAGGTAGTCCACATCATCCATTCTAGTCTGAGCATGTCATTCTTTAGAACTCCTTCAAATGATCGATTGTGATTTGCCTTAGGATGGTATAGTGAGTTTCATTGATCTCTATATCAAAAGTAATTATTTTTGCCACTTAAGGGAATAACTCTACGAGTAACCTTCCCTAAGGTGCCCCGCTATGGCATCATGGCAATTAACCCCTCGCTACATTGAAATCCATGCACCATCTTACTTAAGCATGTAATTATTCCCTACCAAATTGAACCTTCATCATCTGTTAGTTTTCCATCCCTCCCGATGTATTTTGTGTCTCACCTCGGGAGATGTTCTTACATCTTACTCCATGAGTTGATCTTGAGTTGCTCAATCTTCGAGAAGATTAATTCTTGTAGGTTTTTCCATTCCTTTTGTCATAGTGTTTTGGTGGACTTCCCAAAGCAAAGATGTCAAGATCAACATGATGCAAGGAATCAAGATCTTCGAGAAGGGAAGTTCGATCGAGAAGTCTGTGTTAGCTTTGTGTCCCCTCTGTATTCTTACCTCACGTCTTGAATCTCGGGACGTGATTCTTGTTTAGTGGGGGTGGGTTGTCACAGCCCTAGCTTTAAGCTAGCCTTTCTTTTGCATTAGCATGCATGCATCATGTTTGTTTACAAAGGATTTTGAAATGGGGATGTCCAAACCATAGTACCAAATGAAATTAAACTAGGTTCAACTAAAAAATTGCATTCAGTGATCCCAAAATGCTCCTTATTGATGTTTGGTATTTTGGCAAGGGACCTGATCCAAACCAAAAATGATGAACATTTTCAAGGAATTATTTGGGCATTGAATTTAAATCATTATTGCATTTTAATTTCGAAGTATATTCGTAATATATAGAATATATTTTCAAATAACAATGAATTATTTTATGTGCATTTGGCTACGTCCTCATGTGCAACATAAAGTATTCCAGAAGCTTTGGCATAAATTTTGAATTCATTTTGAATTTAAAACGATGGCAAAGGAATAAAAAAACAGAAAACAGAACAAAATAGAAAAAGGAAAGAGAAATCTTACCTGGACCTTACCTGTGCAGCCCACTTGGCCGACCCAGCATTGTGCTGGCCCATGCGAGTCGTCTCCCTCCTTTGGACAGGAGGACGAGCGCATGTCTGCGGTGCACCGGCACGCGCCACAGCTACCTCCACCCTGCCTACCTGCCTCGCTCGACGAGGGGATAAACTTGTCATTGCGTCCAGATCAAGCGCACCTCTCCCCCTTCACTTTCTCCTCCCCTGTTGCTCGATCTCGAGCTCCACCGAGGGCTGCCGTCGCTGATACGTCTCCAATGTATCTATAATTTTTTATTGTTCCATGCTATCATATAATCTGTTTTGGATGTTTAGTGGGCTTTAATAAACAATTTTATACGATTTTGGGACTAACCTATTAACCCAGAGCCTAGTGCCAGTTTCTGTTTTTCTTCTTGTTTTTGAGTATCGCAGAAAAGTAATATCAAACGGAGCCCAATTGACCTAAAACTCAACGGAGGATGTTTTAGGACCGGAAGAAGACCAAGGAGTGCCAGAGATGGACCACGGGAGTCCCGGGCTACCCACGAGGGTGGGGGCGCGCCCACCCCCTGGGCGCGCCCCCCTATCTTGTGGCCACCTCGGAGACCCCTCTTACTTGTTCCCGACTCCAACACCCCTTATATATACAGAAACCTCCAGAAAATAACCTAGATCGGGAGTTTCGCCGCCCCAAGCCTCTGGAGCCACCAAAAACAAATCTAGACCCATTCTAGGACCATGTCGGAGGGGGGAATCCCTCTCCGGTGGCCATCTTCATCATCCCGGTGCTCTCCATGACGAGTGGGGAGTAATTTACCCTCGGGGCTGAGGGTATGTATCAGTAGCTATGTGTTTGATCTCTTTCTCTTGTGGCACCCCGGCTCATAGCAACCTGTTTACCATGCATTGCCAGCCTAGAGACCACGTCTTCTGGCAACACACAACATCTTGTTACAGAAAACAACTGCTTTATCGACGCTAGCGGATCAAAGTTTATATTACAACAGGTAGCGAAGCCAAGCGGCACACACGGTGCGGCTGAACAATATGTACATTATTTAGTGAATATAAAGGGGCCTCGGTCATAACAACTACTCGGCAGTGGAACAATGTCGTAGCGGAACTCCATAGCGCAGGGACATCAATGTGGACATGATCTAGACTTGAACAACACTCCTTTCCAAAGAGACTTTCCCGAAATTTGCATGACACACAAGGTCAGTACGTTGAATGTACTTGCAAGCTCACAACAAGCATAAACATAATGGCAAACAATATCATGATAATTATCCAATTATGAAAATGCAACAATATATATATCCAACATGCTGTGATCATGCTCTTGTGAGAAAAGTCCCTCGGACTGGCTTGCCAATAGTGATCTCTCTTAGATCACAAACGTACCAACCTCGTTATCTTAATTCGGGTTACCTCGTGATCTTTTCGGCGATCACAACCACGACCAACCCTTGGTCTCAAACATCAAGATGGCCTTCCCACCATCATCAACAGTGCAAATTTCATGACATAATGTGCAAAATATATTATACGTTGACCCATGGTGTGACCTACTTTCGAGCGTGTCCGTAATCGTGGACTCGGCTATCGATAGATTTATTACACTCTGCAGAGGTAGCGCACTGTACCCACACCACGGAACCCATGGCCTCGCACTCCCATTCGGATGGACCAACGGCATTCTGACGAAACCCCTCCATTGCCATGACACTCTCTCGGCCACTCCGACTCACTCGCCACCGAGCTACTCTTGGGTGGCCCCGTGTCTACCAAAGACACCAACGACCACCGTCGTGGCCAAAACATAAACTGTCCCACACGGGGACACGGTACCATAATAAAAAACACGGGCACACAAGGTTATGTCTGCTTACCGGGCCAGGGTACCGCACGCCCATAACCTTCCCTCGTTGTAGGCACCGACCAGAGGCATGACAACGGACCGAATAAAGGCCTTCCCATAAAGGCAAATGTGGTTGCACTGGAAAAAACTCGATTCAGTGGCACTATGACCCGGTCAACGATATATTCAAGTTGAGTTATTAGCAGGTTCAACTTAAAATTGAAAATAACCGGTGTCATAGTATGCCATGCAAATGCAACACGAATATATGCATCATATATAATCAGAAATAACTGGGTCAACTATATCCACACCAAGCATAAACATCAACAACTCATAATACTTCTCTGGTTAGGATTAAACCTCAATTTAAACAGAATCTTTTCTAGCAAATTGATCATATTTCTCATGCAAGAAGAATGACTCCAAATAATTACTTATATTCATAACCATATTAGTCCTTCATAACAAAATTACTTCTAGTTACTTTACCAACTTAATTAACTTCAAACTTTCTGTAAACTAAGCATGACAACTTAAACAAGCAACCAACAGAATATAAATAATAATAGTGATTTAAATGCATGGATTAAATCATTCATTCAAGTTAAAAATCACAAATATTGTAATGGCACCATGAAAATGTTGATGTGGCTTGCCTTAGTGCAGATGAGGTTCACAAACCTCCTGGTGATCCTCAAGACAAGCTTCACCTTCTGAAAATATTTATAAACACAATAAGAAAACATCAACAACCCTTCTAAAAATCACCAGAAAATCTAGACAACAGAGAAAAATCTCATTTTTGGTGAGCTGCTAGATTTCTTTAGAAAGAAGACAATGCAAAAAGAATCAATTCATTTGGACTTACGGTTTAGGAGTTTTGGCTGTTTGAAGCTCTCTGGAAAAGTGAAATTTGAATTTAAATAAAAACAGAACTAGGGAGGGGGTGACATCGAAGGCGTAAAGCCTCGCGGGCGCCACCACTCGTACCACTTCGCGTGCGTACTGAGTGGCTGACTAGCGGGCCCCGCTAGTCAGGTGAGAGGGAAACAGAGGATGGCGCGGCATTCCCGGAGCTCACGCTGGCGAGGATAGCTTCTTGGCCAGAACAAGAGGGAGGGATTGAAATATGAGACGAAGGCGCACCTGCCCGTACCCGTACAGTAGCTAGGGGTGGTCGGACGGCGTCGGAAACAACCTCTCTGGCGGAGACATAGAGCAGAGGTCGCCAAAGATGAAGACGACGGTGACCAAAGGCGACACCAGCGGCTCCGACTGGGCGGAACGGTACCACCGAGGCACGGCGGGGGCCCTGGAAGGGTGGCCTGAACCTGGGCGGGGCTGGAGCTGCGGAGACGACCCGAGGGGATCGCCGGCGAGCTCGAGCTCGGGGACGGCGGCCCGCGGCCTGCCCGGCTGGGCTACGGCTTTCTACGAGATCGTCGAGTGTGTGGGAGGAGAGGATGGTGCTCGAGGAGGCAGGGGAGGGCTCTATTTATAGCCGAGCGTCGAGGGGGATCGGGCTCCACCGGTGGACACCTGGACATGGCGCCCGGCGACGAACGGCGTCAGTGGGTGAGGGAGAAGGCGACGCAGCTCATGCATGAACTATGGGCGAGCGGCAATGAGCACAGGAACGGGAGGGTGGTGACGAGCACGGTGCGCAACACACTGTTGCGTTGGCCAGACCACGCCCGTGCTCGCTGCGGCGAGCTCCGGCATCGGTGAGTGCTAGGAGGGAGTTAAGAGGGTTTGGATGAAGATTGTGGTGACGTTTGGCAAGTTTAGGCAGTCTGGGAAGCGAGCACGCGCGCAACAGAGCGCTCGGCGGCGCTCAGAGCGTGGCAACAAGCAGGTTGGCATCATGCACATGCGTGGTCACCACGTGAACTCTGACCTCAGGCCAACCTAAGCCCAAACTTTATGCCTGGCATGTTGTTCGTGGTAGTGTTAGAGTTTACCACACTTGGATTTGATCGCAGGCGCAGTAGAATTGATTTCAACTGCCTGTTAAGTTTTTGGACAGTAACTTTGAGAGCTTACTGTGGTCAAACCACTGGGAGTTGGGAGCTGGGCTTTGGAGGTTAGCAATCATCTACTAAGGTGAAGATGCACAAGAAAAATCAGCCACAATGGAGCAAGTAAAATGGTAGTTGCTGTAGAAACTACCATTTCTGTCCAGAATAGCAAATATTTTATGTAGCAAAAATATTCCAAAAAGTGATGAAATATTTTTGCTCGGGAAGGTGTCCTAGGGTTCAAAGAATATTTGTGAATTTTCTCATACTTTCGTGGGCAAGAAAAATTGGGGTTGCTTTGGAGCACATTGAGCTAGCTAGGGTTTAAGTGAGGGAAATGAATATTTTTCATTTAAGAAAATATTCAAAATATTATTTTGAGGTGAACCAGAGAGGAAGTGATAGATAGAGAGGGAAATGAGGCACTTGGGTGAAAGTCAAGGGGTACCCAAGTGTTTAAGTCCATTTGAATAGATTCAAAACTCAAAATTTCAAATTCAAGCCAACTGAAAATCACGCAAAGAGACGTGGGCAAAAACCAAACTGTCACAAACCTCCCCCACTTAGAATGAATCTCGTCCTCGAGATTCGGTTGCTTGGGAAAACCGTTCTGGATAATGTGCCTTTATAAATTCTTCCCATTCCCAAGTTGATTCTGACTCTGTGTGATGCTCCCACTGAACCTTGTAGAACCTCCTTACTTTACTACGAGTGACCCTTTCCATCTGATCCAAAATTCTAACCAGCCTCTCTTCATATGTTAAATCCTTTGCCAGCTCTATTTCAGTCATAGTGGTCTTTTTCTCAGGCGGTGATATGCATCGCCTCAACTGTGAAACATGAAACACGTTGTGCACTTCCGACAGTTCAGGGGGTAGCTCCAATTGGTATGCAATAGTACCCACTCGGGACATAACTGGAAATGGACCAATAAATCTAGGTGCCAACTTCCCACGAGTCTGGAATCTCTTGACTCCTTTCATAGGAGTGACTCGGAGGTATATGTGTTCTTCGGGTTCAAAACTGATATGTCTGTGCTTTGCATCATAATAACTCTTCTGTCGAGATTTGGCCAATTGCAATCTGTCTCTGATTTCCTTAAATTGTTTCTCAGCTTCCATCATGAGATCTGTTCCAAAAATACGGCTATCTCCAGTTTGATACCAATTTAAAGGAGTTCGGCACTTACGGCCATACAAAGCCTCATATGGTGACATCTTTAAGCTAGTCTAGAAGTTGTCGTTATAAGAGAACTCGGCATATGGCAAGCAGTCTTCCCATTTAGGTCCTTGGTCCAAAGCACATGCTCATAGCATATCTTCGATTATTTGATATACCCGCTCCGTCTGTCCATCAGTCTGAGGATGATAAGCGGTACTATATTTTAGTGATGTACCCAAGGCTTGATGGAGATATGACCAAAAAGCGGAGGTAAAAAGTGAACCTCGATCAGAAGTGATGGTTCGGGGCACTCCATGCAGACGGACTATTCTGGACACATACAGCTATGCAAGTTGATCTGCTCGATATGTGGTTCCGATCGGGATAAAGTGAGCTACATTGGTTAAGGTGTCCACTATGACCCAGACTACATCATTGCCTCGCTGTGTCTTAGGTAGCCTTGTGATGAAATCCATGCAGACGTCATCCCATTTCCATTGTGAGACTGGCAGTGGTTCGAGAAGTCTGGCTGGCTTCTGATGCTCTTCCTTCACCTTGTTGCATATGTCGCAACAGGCCACAAAATAGGCAATGTCTTTCTTGATTCCATCCCACAAGAATATTTGTCGAAGGTCTTCATGCATTTTTGTACCTCCGGGGTGAATGGAATACGAAGATTCGTGTGCTTCTGACAGGATTTTCTGCTTTAAATCCGCCTGATTGGGTACACAAATCCTTCCACGGAATCGGAGGGTACCAAATTGATCCTTTGAAATATCTGGGGTATGTCCTGCTACCATATTCTTGGCACGTTTCCGCAGGACGATGTCAGCTAGCTGAGCCATGCGGATGTCTTCCTCTAGTGTGGGGGCAACTTCCAAAATATTATCAAGACCAGCATCAACTATGACTAGGTTGAGCTGAGCAATCTCCTCTTGGAGTTCAGGGGGCAAGGATTTCAATATGACATTTAGGCTGACTGGCTTTCGACCGAGTGCATCTGCAACCACGTTGGCCTTACCCGGGTGGTAATTTATTCCAAGATCATAATCCTTGACTAACTCAAGCCATCTTCGTTGACGGAGATTTAAATATGGCTGAGTAAATATATATTTGAGACTTTTGTGATCGGTAAAAATTTGGCACCTCTTCCCTATGAGGTAGTGTCTCCAAATTTTTAGAGCATGAACCACCGCGGCCAATTCCAGATCATGAGTAGGATAATTCCCCTCGTGGGGTCAACTACCTTGCCGTCTTGCATAAGTACACATCCAATTCCTTGTCTGGAGGCGTCACATTACACATCAAAAGTGTGGTAGATATATGGAAGATTTAACACAGCTGCGGTCGTCAGCCGTATCTTTAGCTCATTGAAACTTTTCTCACAGTCCTCAGTCCATTCAAACTTCTTATCCTATTTGAGCAGCTCCATCATGGGTTTAGCAATCTTGGAAACCCCTTCAATGAAACGACGGTAATATCCGGCTAGTCCAAGAAAACTCCGGATATGTGATACGGTTGTGGGTGGCAACCAATCGAGCACATCCTTTACTTTGCTAGGGTCCACGACTATACCTTCGACGGATGGCCCATGTCCAAGAAATCCAACTTGCTTGAGCCAAAACTCAAATTTGCTGAAATTGGGCGTATAGCTGATGGTCGCGGAGTCGTTGTAGCACTGCTCGGAGGTGTTCTTTGTGATATTCTTTACTTTTTGAGTATATAAGTATGTCATCGATAAAGACTACCACGAACTTATCGAGGAAGTCCATGAATACTTTGTTCATCATATGCATGAAGAAAGCATGGGCATTGGTGAGACCAAAGGACATAACTGTATATTCATAAAGACCGTATCGAGTGGTGAATGCAGTCATAGGAATATCTTCCTTTTTAATCTTGAGCTGATTATATCCTGTCCGTAAATCAATCTTGGAGAATACCTTGGCCCCACTAAGCTGATCAAATAAGTCATCAATCCTTGGCAGTAGATATTTATTTTTGATGGTTACATCATTCAGCTGACGGTAATCCACACACATGCGGAGGCTGCCATCCTTCTTGTCCATGAAGATAGCAGGTGATCCCCATGGTGAAGAGCTGGGACGGATATATCCTTTCTGGAGCATATCATCAAGCTGTTTCTTTAGCTCCACTAATTCTGATGAGGGCATCCGGTAAACTTCTTGTATAACGATGTGGTTCCAGGCACAAGATCTATTGCAAACTCCAGCTCTCGATCTGGTGGCATGCCTGGCAGTTCTTCTGGAAATACATCAGGAAACTCACTGACCACAGGAATTAATTCCAACTCAGCCACATCGGTGAAGACCATTTCTTTCTTGGGTATGCTTCTGCGAGCATAGAATTTGGTAGTCTACCCCTTCTGACTGGTCAAAGTGACTTCTTGGGTCCCGCAATTTATGCATACTTGATATTGGGTCAACCAATTCATACCCAAGATAACATCCAACTTTACAGACTCAATGCTTATCAAGGAAGTTGGAAAACAGACTCTGTTGATATTGATTTCTAGATTACGACAGACCAGTTTGCTCTTGATTAAGGATCCCGGGGTTTGTAAAAGCATATTCTTGCCCAAAAGCGAACAAGGAAATTTGTTTTGGGCAACAAAATTCCGAGAAATAAAAGAGTGGGAAGCCCCAGAGTCAAATAAAATTATGGTAGGTATGCTATTAATAGAAAACATACCAATGACGACTTCGGGGTTCTCTTGGGCTTCATCTATGGAGAGGTGATGAACGTGCCCAGTGATGTTTTATCGGTTCGGGCATGAGTCCATAATGTTGACTTGTGGCATGATTAGTGCACTTGCCTTGCCGTTCCTGGGACACTGTCTGGCATAATGTCCGTTTTGCCCACAACTGAAGCAAGAATTGTTGCGCCGGCGCTCCTCGTGCACTGGGTTGGTCACGACATTCTTGACTTGGGTGGTGGTCTTGTTAAAATTCTGTTGCCAATTGGGCTTGTATTCCACCTGAGTCTACTGGCAGGTACGAGCCTATTGCACTGGTTGCCCTTCCTTCCTTGGCTCAAACTAGCGCTTGTGATCGTTATTAGAAGGCCTATTGTCCTATACGAGCTTGTGCTCCCTTCAGCAATGAAAGCTTTGTTCACTAGAGTTTGGAAATCTGGGAAATCAAACATACTGAGGGTACACCGGAGTTGCGGGCTTAATCCCCCAAGAAATCTGTCAATCTTTCTTTCTTCGGTGGCCATGTCATATAGGGAGTAACGGGCCATACGATTGTATTTTTGCAAATATTCACCCACAGACTGATTTCCTTGGAGGAGTGCAAGAAATTCACGCTACTTAGTCTTCATGATTCCAGTAGGGATATGATATTTCCGGAACTGATCCTTGAATTTTGACTAGGTGATTTCTTCATTAGCAGGCCACATGGCTTTTGCATTTTCCCACTATATGTCAGTAGCGCCTTCAAGATAATGAGTTGCAAATGGAACTTTATCATCTTCTTCAGTACGAGAAATCTCAAGCTTCCTTTTAATGGTTCGCTACCAATCGTCTGCATCCAAGGCGTCAATAACCTGACTGAAACTGGGAGGCTTGGTCCTCTGAAAATCTGATAGCTTGCAGTGATGACCGTTCTGATTTCCATTCTGTCCAACCACAGCTTGAACACTTCTTAATATTTCAATCAGATATATATTCCTACTTTCCTCAAACATACACAGAATTTGCTCGGTGGTAGGCAGATTTGGCGGTGGAGGTGGTGGTGGTATGTATGGCTCAGGAGAGTGTCCTGCTTGTCGTGCGGATAGACGAACAGGAACATCCTCATGAGCGCTGCTACTGCTGCCTCCCCACGGCATCCTATTGTGGATTTTTCCCAAGACAACGCAACCGAGATGAGAAACATCCAAAAGTAAATTGGGGAAAAGCCAGCAACAAATCCCGAGAGAAAACGAAATAACAAAGAAACTACGAAATAACAAAGAAAATATGGCGAATAAAAGAAATAGAGTTCCAACATAATTATACATAGACTCATACAAGAAATGTAAACAACATGCCAGGTTCAACTACTCTCATACAGGAAACGAAACATCAAGACTTGTATGACTACATCCGTACACCATCCTGACGACTGCGAATACTCAGAAACTCTACTGCTCTACTGGTGCTGTGGGGTCCTCTCCTGAAGCGAACTCGGATCCTGAACTGATGAGGTTAACTGAAACCTCTGGGTTAACGATAACATGACGGCTCTGCCTCGAGGGCTCTCCCTCTGGGGTAGGTGTAGGGTGAAGCATCGGGGCTACATGAGTAGTGAGAAGTGAAACCCACTCAGCAGGAGCACTGAGAGGATTCATGGTAGACGCGCCCGAGCTACTCGGAGGAGTAACCGGTGAAATAGGGGAACTAGAACTGGCTGAATGTAAGGTGTAAATCCCATAGATGCTGGAACAGTGAAAGATCTAGTAGAGGCTAAAGTAGTACGAGCACGAGTCAGCTCTCGAGCCATCTCGTTTATCATAAGATAGCTAGCAGTGATATAACGGGAAAGGTGGCTAGCAACACTATTAGACACCGGATCATGATAGGGAAACGGACACGACCGTTGTCGTGCAGAGAAGGATAGTAATATAAACTTAGATGGTTCTGCATCCGGACCTCTTTGTAACGAAGCTCGACAAGGACCTCGAATGCAGCAAACTGAACAACCTGAGAAGCAGTAGAAGCGAAACCGCTCCGAGAAGCACGAGTGTAAGTGCTCGAAACGGAACTAGTGCGCAGAGTAACCACTGCGTGATACTCATACGCTGAGTCTGCTAGACGCTCCCGGTACACCCGATAGACTGGGTCATCATCGAGGGGGTACAGCCGATGCCACATGTTACGAAGGAGGTACGTCGACGTGTACGGCATCAGCTGCAACTGGCACGGATACGGCACCGGAGCCATCTACACTCACAACCATTAGTAGGTTAGTATAAAAATAAAACAAGTGCATGTAATGCAACAACCAGCTACAAATGCTACCAGCACTCAACTTAAACTCGTATCTATCGTCCAGTTAACACGTCGTAGTCTAGCGTGGCCTACAGTCAGTGCGGCTCTGATACCAAGCATTGTGGCACCCCGGCTCAGAGCAACCAGTTTACCATGCATTGCCATCCCAGAGACCATGTCTTCTGGCAACACAAAACATCTTGGTACAGAAAAAAAAACCGCTTTATTGATGCTAGCGGATCAAAGTTCATATTACAATAGGTAGCAAGGCCAAACGGCACACACGGTGCGGCTAAATAATATGTACATTATTTAGTGAACATAAAGGGGCCTCGGTCATAACAACTACGCGTCAAAGGAACAACGTCGTAGCGGAACTCCATAGCACAGGGACACCGGTGTGGACACGATCTAGACTTGAACAGCACTCTTTTCCAACGAGACTTTCATGAAATCTGGCATGACACGCCAGGTCAGTACATTGAATGTACTTGCAAGCTCACAACAAGCATAAACATAATGACAAACAATATCATGATAATTAACCAATTATTAAAAATGCAACAATATATATATATCCAACATGTTGTGATCATGCTCTTGTGAGAAAAGGCCCTCGGACTAGCTTACCAACGGTGATCTCTCTTAGATCACAAACGTACCAACCTTGTGATCTTAATTTGGGTTACCTCATGGTCTTTCCGACGATCACAACCACGACCAACCCTTGGTCTCAAACATCAAGATGGCCTTCCCACCATCATCAATAGTGCAAAGTTCATGACTTAGTGTGCAAAATTTATTAAACGTTGATCCATGGTGTGACCTACTTTCGAGCGTGTCCGTAATCGTGGACTCGGCTATTGATATATTTATTACACTCTGCAGAGGTAGCGCACTGTACCCACACCACAAAACCCATGGCCTCACACTCCCATTCGGGTGGACCAACGACATTCCGACAAAACCCCTCCATTGCCATGACACTCTCTCGGCCACTCAGACTCACTCTCCACCAGGCTAGTCCTGGGTGGCCCCGTGTCTACCAAAGACACCAACGACCAACGTCGTGGCGAAAACATAAAATGTCCCACACAGGGACACGGTACCATAATCTCAACAACGAGCACACAAGGTTATGTCTGCTTACCGGGCCAGGGTACTGCACCCCCATAACCTTCCCTCGTTGGAGGCAACGACCAGAGGCATGACAACGGACCGAATAAAGGCCTTCCCACAAAGGCAAATTTGGTTGCACTGGGAAAAAATCGATTCAGTGGCACCATGACCTGGTCAACGATATATTCAAGTTGAGTTATTAGCAGGTTCAACTTAAAACCGAAAATAACCGGTGTCATAGCATGCCATGCAAATGCAACATGAACATATGCATCATATATAATCGGAAATAACTGGGTCAGCTATATCCGCACTAAGCATAAACACCAACAACTCATAATACTTCTCTGGTTATGATTAAACCTCAATTTAAACAGAATCTTTTCTAGCACATTTATCATATTTCTCATGCAAGAAGAATAACTCCAAATAATTACTTATATCCATAACCATATTAGTTCTTCATAACAAAATTACTTCTAGTTACTTTACCAACTTAATTAACTTCAAACTTTCTGTAAACTAAGAATGACAACTTAAACAAGCAACCAACAAAATATAAATAATAATAGTGATTTAAATGCATGGATTAAATCATTCATTCAAGTTTAAAAATCACAAATATTGTAATGGCACCATGAAAATGTTGTTGTGACTTGCCTTAGTGCAGATGAGGTTCACAAACCTCCTGGTGATCCTCAAGACAAGCTTCACCTTCTAAAAATATTTATAAACACAAAAATAAAACATCAAGAACCCTTCTGAAAATCACCAGAAAATCTAGACAGCAGAGAAAAATCTCATTTTAGGTGAGGTGCTAGATTTCTTCACAAAGAACACAATGCAAAAAGAATCAATTCATTTGGACTTACGGTTTAGGAGTTTTGGTTGTTTGAAGCTCTCTCAAAAAATGAAATTTGAATTTAAATAAAAACAAAAGTAGGGAGGGGGTGACGTCGAAGGCGTAAAGCCACGTGGGCGCCACTACTCGTACCGCTTCGCGCGCGTACTGAGTGGCTGACTAGCGGGCCCCGCTAGTCAGGTGAGAGGAAGGGGGATAGGGAAACAGAGGACGGTGCGGCGTCGCCGGAGCTCACGCTGACGAGGAGAGCTTCTTGGCCAGAACAAGAGGGAGGGATCAAAAGAGGAGACGGAGGCGCACCTAACCGTACCCATACAGTAGCTAGGGGTGTTTGGACGGCGTCGGAAACAGCCTCTCTGGCGGAGACAGAGAGCGGAGGTCGCCGGAGATGAAGAGGAAAGCGACCAGAGGCGACACCAGGGGCTCCAATCGGGCGGAACGGCACCACCGAGGCACGGCGGGGGCCTTGGAAGGGTGGCCCGAGCCTGGGAGTGGCTGGAGCGGCGGAGACGACCCAAGGGGATAGCCGGCGAGCTCGAGCTCGGGGACGGGGCCCGCGGCCTGCCTGGTCGGGCTACGGCTTTCTATGAGATCATGGAGTGTATGGGAGGAGAGGATGGTGCTCGAGGAGGCTGGGTAGGGCTCTATTTATAGCCGAGCGTCGAGGGGGGATCGGGCTCCGCCGGTGGACACCTGGACACGGCGCCCGGCGACGAACGGCGTCAGTGGGTGAGGGAGAAGGCGACGCAGCTCACACGGGAACTGTGGGCGAGCGGGGACGAGCACAGGAACGAGAGGGTGGCGACGAGCACAGTGCGCAACACACTGTTGCGTTGGCTGGACCGCGCCCGTGCTCGCTGCGGTGAGCTCCGGCTTCGGCGAGTGGCAGGAGGGAGTTATAGGGTTTGGACAAAGATTGTGGCGAAGTTTGGCAAGTTTAGGCAGTCGGGGAAGCGAGCACGTGCACAATAGAGCGCTCAGCGGCACTCAGAGAGCGGCGACAAGCAGGTTGGCATCGTGCACACACGTGGTCACCACGTGAACTCTGACCTCAGGCCAACCTAAGCCCAAACTTTATGTCTGGCATGTTGTTCGTGGTGGTTTTAGAGTTTACCACACTTGGGTTTGATCGCAGGCGCAGTAGAATAGATTTCAACTGCCTGGTAAGTTTCTGGACAGTAACTTTGAGAGCTTACTATGGTCAAACTACTGGGAGTTGGGAGCTGGGCTTTGGAGGTTAGCAATCATCTACTAAGATGAAGATGCACAAGAAAAATCAGCCACAATGAAGCAAGTAAGATGGTAGTTGTTGTAGAAACTACCATTTTTGTCCAGAACAGAAAATATTTTCTGTAGCAAAAATGTTCCAAAAAGTGATGAAATATTTTTGCTCCGGAAGGTGTCCTTGGGTTCAATGAATATTTGTGAATTTCTCAGATTTTTGTGGGCAAGAAAAATTGGGGTTGCTTTGGAGCACATTGAGCTAGCTAGGGTTTAAGAGAGGGAAACGAATATTTTTCATTTAAGAAAAATATTCAAAATATTATTTTGAGGTGAACCAGAGAGGAAGTGATAGATAGAGAGGGAAATGAGGCACTTGGGTGAAAGTCAAGGGGTACCCAAGTGTTTAAGTCCATTTGAAAAGATTCAATACTCCAAATTTCAAATTCAAACCAACTGAAAATCAGGCAAAGAGAGGAGGGCAAAAACCAGACTGTCACATCTCTCTCGTGTTCTTGAGATGGCACGATCTTGATGTATCGCGAGCTTTGATATTATAGTTGGATCTTATGATGTTTCTCCCCCTCTAATCTCTTGTGATGAATTGAGTTTTCCCTTTGAAGTTATCTTATCGGATTGAGTCTTTAAGGATTTGAGAACACTCATTGATGTATGTCTTGCATGTGCTTATCTGTGGTGATAATGGGGTATCACGTGATCTACTTGATGTATGTTTTGGTGATCAACTTGCGGGTTCAGTGACCTTGTGAACTTATGCATAGTGGTTGGCACACGTTTTCGTCTTGACTCTCCGGTGGAAACTTTGGGGAACTCTTTGAAGTTCTTTGTGTTGGTTGAATAGATGAATCTGAGATTGTGTGATGCATATCGTATAATCATGCCCACGGATACTTGAGGTGAAAATGGAGTATCTAGTTGACATTAGGGTTTTGGTTGATTTGTGTCTTAAGGTGTTATTCTAGTACGAACTCTAGGATAGATCGAACAGAAAGAATAGCTTCGTGCTATTTTACTACAAACTCTTGAATAGATCAATCGAAAATAAAAACTTTGAGGTGGTTTCGTACCCTACAACAATCTCTTCGTTTGTTCTCCGCTATTAGTGACTTTGGAGTGACTCTTTGTTGCATGTTGAGGGATAGTTATATGATCCAGTTATGTTATTATCATTGAGAGAACTTGCACTAGTGAAAGTATGAACCCTAGGCCTTGTTTCCAAGCATTTCAATACTGTTTACGCGCACTTTTATCATTAGTTACCTTGCTATTTTTATATTTTCAGATTACAAAAACCTATATCTACCATCCATATTGCACTTGTATCACCATCTCTTCTCCAAACTAGTGCACCTATACAATTTACCATTGTATTGGGTGTGTGGGGGACACAAGGGACTCTTTGTTATTTGGTTGCAGGGTTGTTTGAGGGACACCATCTTCATCCTATGGCTCCCACGGATTGATAAACCTTAGGTCATCCACTTGAGGGAAATTTGCTACTATCCTACAAACCTCTGCACTTTGAGGCCCAACAACGTCTACAAGAAGAAGGTTGCATAGTAGACATCAAGATCTTTTTTGGCGTCGTTGCCGGGGAGTGAAGTGCCTTTGGTAAGTGGAATTTGGTAAGGAAAAATGTATATTGTGTGCTGAAATTTACTGTCACTTGTTACTATAGAACATAATCCTTTGAGGGGCTTGTTCGGGGTATCTTCACACCGACCAGTAGAGCAAAGAGTTGCTCCTGAACCTACTGAAAATGTTTACTTTGAAATTCCTTCGGGTATGATAGAGAAACTGCTAGCTAATCCCTTTACGGGAGATGGAACCCTCCATCCCGATTTGCACCTAATGTATGTGGATGAAGTTTGTTTTTTATTTTAGCTTGCAGGTATGCCCGAGGATGTGATCAAGAAGAAGGTCTTCCCTTTATCCTTGAAGGGAGAGGCATTTACATGGTTTAGGCTATGTGATGATATTGGATCATGGAACTACAACCGATTGAAATTGGAATTTCATCAGAAGTTTTATCCTATGCATCAAGTTCATCGTGATTGTAATTATATATATAATTCTTGGCCTCGCGAAGGGGAAAGTATCGCTCAAGCTTGGGGGAGGCTTATGTCAATGTTATATTCATGCCCAATCATGAGCTCTCAAGAGAAATGATTATTCAAAAAAATTATGCTCAGCTTTCTCTTAATAATCGCTCCATGCTCGATACTTCTTGTACTGGTTCTTTTATGATGAAGGCTATTGAATTCAAATGGGATTTATTGGAAATAATCAAATGCAACTCTGAAGATTGGGATCTCGACGAAGGTAAGGAGTGAGGTATAACACCCAAGTTTGATTGTGTTAAATCTTTTATGGATACCGATGTTTTCCATCAATTTAGCACTAAATATGGACTTGACTCTGAAATAG
>LR738713.1:169336167-169349967 GCA_902687465.1 Secale cereale | reverse complement strand
TGCCCGAGGATGTGATCAAGAAGAAGGTCTTCCCTTTATCCTTGAAGGGAGAGGCATTTACATGGTTTAGGCTATGTGATGATATTGGATCATGGAACTACAACCGATTGAAATTGGAATTTCATCAGAAGTTTTATCCTATGCATCAAGTTCATCGTGATTGTAATTATATATATAATTCTTGGCCTCGCAAAGGGGAAAGTATCGCTCAAGCTTGGGGGAGGCTTATGTCAATGTTATATTCATGCCCAATCATGAGCTCTCAAGAGAAATGATTATTCAAAAAAATTATGCTCAGCTTTCTCTTAATAATCGCTCCATGCTCGATACTTCTTGTACTGTTTCTTTTATGATGAAGGCTATTGAATTCAAATGGGATTTATTGGAAATAATCAAATGCAACTCTGAAGATTGGGATCTCGACGAAGGTAAGGAGTGAGGTATAACACCCAAGTTTGATTGTGTTAAATCTTTTATGGATACCGATGTTTTCCATCAATTTAGCACTAAATATGGACTTGACTCTGAAATAGTAGCTTCTTTCTGTGAATCGTTTGCTACTCATGTTGATATCCCTAAGGAGAAGTGGTTTAAATGAAGTAACAGTAGTTGAACCTGTTAGTGGTTCCTACTGCTTACATTGAGAAACCACCTTTCCCTGCTAGAATAAAGGATCATGCTAAAGCTTCAACTGTGGTTCGTAAGAGTAATACTAGAACACCTACACCATCTGAGCAAATTAAAGTTGAACCTAGTGTTGCTATGGTTAAGGATCTCTCAGTCGATAATATAGATGGGCATGTTATTTACCTCTGTGATGAAGCTGCCAGAATTGCTAGACCCGATACAAAGAATAAACATAGACAGGTTGTAGGCATGCCTGTTATTTCTGTTAAAACAGGAGATCATTGCTATCCTGGCTTATGTGACATGGGTGCTAGTGCTAGTGCCATAACTCATTCCTTATACGAATAAATTATGCATGATATTGCACCTGCTGAACTAGAAGGTATTGATGTTACAATTAAGCTTGCCAATAGAGACACTATTTCACCAGTTGGGATTGTTAGAGATGTTGAAGTCTTGTGTGGGAAAGTTAAATACCCTGCTGATTTTCTTGTTCTTGGTTCCCCACAAGATGATTTTTGCCCCATTATATTTGGTAGACCCTTCTTGAATACTGTTAATGCTAAGATAGACTGCGAAAAGGACATTATTACTGTTGGTTTAGGGGATATGTCTCATGATTTTAACTTTGCTAAATTTCGTAGACAACCCCGTGATAAAGAATTGCCTAGTAAGGATGAACTTATTGGTCTTGCCTCTATTGTTGTGCCTCCTAATGATCTCTTAGAACAATATTTGCTAGACCATGAAAATGATAAGTATATGAATGAGAGAAGGGAAATAGATGAAATATTCTTTAAACAGGGACCTTTATTGAAACACAACTTGCCTGTTGAAATTCTAGCGGATCCTCCTCCACCCAAGGTTGATCCCGTGTTTAAACTCAAACCGTTACCTGACACCCTTAAGTATTCTTATCTCGATGAAAATAAAATATATCATGTTATTATTAGTGCTAACCTTTAACAGCAGGAAGAAGAGAAATTATTGAAAACTCTGAAGAAGCACTGTGCTGCTATTGGATATACTCTTGATGATCTTAAGGGCATTAGTCCCACTCTAAGCCAACACAAAATAAAATTGGAGAAGGACGCTAAACCGGTTGTTGATCACCAACGGCGGTTAGATCCTAAGATGAAAGAGGTGGTAAGAAAAGAAATACTACAGCTTCTAGAGGCAGGTATCCAGTTGCTGATAGTCAGTGGGTAAGGCATGTCCATTGTGTCCCTAAGAAGGCGGTATTACTGTTGTTCCTAATGATTAAGATGAATTGATCCCACAAAGAATTGTTATAGGTTATAGGATGGTAATTGATTTCCGAAAATTAAATAAAGCTACTAAGAAGGATCATTACCCTCTACCTTTTATTGTTCAAATGTTAGAAAGGTTATCCAACCATACTCATTTTTGCTTTCTAGATAGCTATTCTGGTTTCTCTCAAATACCCGTGTCAAAAGAGGACCAAGAAAAGACCACTTTTACTTGTCCTTTCGGTACCTTTGCTTATAGACGTATGCCTTTGGTTTATGTAATGCACCTGCTACTTTTCAAAGATGCATGATGGTTATATTCTCTGATTTTTGTGAAAAGATTGTTGAGGTTTTCATGGATGATTTTTCCGTTTATGGAACTTCTTTTGATGATTGCTTGAGCAACCTTTATCAAGTTTTGCAGAGATGTGAAGAAACTAATCTTGTCTTGAATTGGGAAAAGTGCCACTTTATGGATAATGAAGGTATTGTCTTGGGGCATAAAATTTCTGAAAGAGGTACTGAAGTTGATAAAGCTAAAGTTGATGCTATTGAAAAGATGTCGTGTCCCAAGGACATCAAATGTATAAGAAGTTTCTTTGGTCATGCCGTGTTTTATAGGAGGTTCATTAAGGACTTATCAAAAATCTCTAGGCCTCTAACTAATCTCTTACAAAAAGATGTTCATTTTGTCTTTGATGATGATTGTGTAGAAGCATTTGAAATACTTAAGAAAGTTTTTATCTCTGCACCTATTGTCCAGCCACCTGACTGGAATTTACCATTTGAAATTATGTGCGATGCTAGTGATTATGTTGTAGGTGTTGTTCTAGGACAAAGAGTTGATAAGAGATTTAATGTTATCCAGTATGCTACTAAAACTCTAGACAGTGCCCAGAGAAATTATGGTACTACAAAAAAATAATTTTTAGCAGTTGTATTTGCTTGTGATAAGTTCAGGCCTTATATTGTTGATTCTAAAGTAACTGTTCACACTGATCATGCTGCTATTAAATATCTTATGGAAAATAAAGATGCCAAACGTAGACTTATTAGATGGGTTCTCCTGCTACAAGAATTTGATTTGCATATTACTGATAGAAAGGGAGCTGAGAACCCCGTTGCAGACAACTTATCTAGATTAGAGAATATTCTTGATGACCAACTACCTATTGATGATAGCTTTCCTGATGAGCAATTAGCTGTCGTAAATGCTTCTCGTATTGCTCCATGGTATGCTGATTATGCTAATTACATTGTTGCGAAATTTATACCACATAGTTTCACATACGAGCAAAAGAAAAGGTTTTTCTATGAATTAATACATTACTTCTGGGATGACTCACACCTTTATAAAGAAGGAGTAGATGGTACTACTAGACGTTGTGTACCTGAGCATGAACAAGATCAGATCCTACGCAAGTGTCACTCTGAGGCTTATGGAGGACACCACGCTGGAGATAGAACTGCACACAAGGTACTGTAATCTGGTTTTATTGGCCCACACTCTTCAAGGATGCCCGTAAGTTTGTATTGTCTTGTGATGAATGTCAAAGAATTGGTAATATTAGTAGACATCAAGAAATGCCCATGAATTATTCACTTGTTATTGAACCATTTGATGTTTGGGGCTTTGATTATATGGGACAGTTTCCTTCCTCTAATGGGTATACACATATTTTGGTTGCTGTTGATTACGTTACTAAGTGGGTAGAAGCTATTCCAACTAGTAGTGCTGATCGCAACACCTCTATTAAGATGCTTAGAGAAGTTATTTTTCCAAGGTTTGGAGTCCCTAGATACTTAATGACTGATGGTGGTTCACACTTTATTCATGGTGCTTTCCGCAAAATGCTTGCTAAGTGCTACTTCTCGAGCTTGCATTGTATTCCCTCGAAGAGGAAAGGGTGATGCAGCACAGTGGCGTTAGTATTTCCCTCGATTTGTGAGAACCAAGGTGTCAATCTAGTAGGAGACCACGCGCGAGTCCCTCGCACCTGCACAAACAAATAAGAACCTCGCAGCCAACGTGATAAGGGGTTGTCAATCCCTTCACGGTCACTTACGAGAGTGAGATGTGATAGATAATATTTTTGGTATTTTTGGTATAGAAACAGAAAGTAAATAAAGCAAATAAACAGCGGCGGCGGAAATTGGCTAGTTGCAGGGAAAGTGATATGATAAAGACAGACCCGGGGGCCATAGGTTTCACTTGTGGCTTCTCTCATGATAGCAGAATTCTATGGTGGGTGAACAAATTATTGTTGAGCAATTGATAGAAAAACGCATAGTTATGATAATATCTAGGCATGATACTTATATATAGGCATCACGTCCGTGACAACTAGACCGAAATGATTCTGCATCTACTACTATTACTCCACACATCGACCGCTATCCAGCATGCATCTAGAGTATTCAGTTCATAAGAATAAAGTAACGCCTTAAGCAAGATGACATGATGTAGAGGGATAAACTCAATCAATATGATATAAACCCCATATTTTTATCCTCGGTGGCAACAATACTATACGTGCCTTGCTGCCCCTGCTATCACTGGGAAAGGACACTACAAGATTGAACACAAAGCCAAGCACTTCTCCCATTGCAAGAACTATAGATCTAGTAGGCCAAACCAAACCAATAATTCGAAGAGACATGCAAGGATATATAATTAGACATAAAAGATTTCAGAAAAGAATCCAATATTGTTCAAAGCTAATCTTGATCATAAACCCACAATTCATCGGATCTCAACAAACACACCGCAAAAAGATTACATCGAATAGATCACCTCGAAGATCGAGGAGAACTTTGTATTGAGATCCAAAGGGAGAGAAGAATCCATCTAGGTAATAACTATGGACCCGAAGGTCTGTGGTAAACTACTCACAACTCATCGGAGGAGCTATGGTGTTGATGTAGAAGACCTCCGTGATCGATGCCCCCTCCGGCGAAGCTTCGGAATAGGCCCCAAATGGGATCTCACGGGTACAGAAGGTTACGGAGTTGGAATTGGGGTTTCTTCGTGCTCCTCGATGTTTTCAGGGTATATGGATATATATAGGAGGAAAAAGTACGTCGGCGGAGCAACATGGGGCCCACGAGGGTGGCGGCGCGCCCTGCCCCCTCGTGGGCACCACGTTTCTTCTCTGACTTGCACTCGAAGTCTCTCGTGAAGATATCTTTCCAAAAATAACTCTCCCGAAGGTTTCATTCCGTTTGATATTCCTTTTCTGCGAAACACTGAAATAGGCAAAAAAACAGCAATTTGCACTAGGCCTTGGGTTAGTAGGTTAGTCCCAAAAATAATAAAAAAGTGTATAATAAAGCCCATTAAACATCCAAAACAGAATATATAATAGCATGGAACAATCAAAAATTATAGCTACGTTGGAGACGTATCAAGCATCGCCAAGCTTAATTCCTGCTCGTCCTCGAGTAGGTAAATGATAAAAACAGAATTTTTGATGTGGAATGCTAACCAACATAATTCTCAATGTAATTTTCTTTATTGTGGCATGAATGTTCAGATCCGAAAGATCTAAGACAAAAGTCTATATTGACATAAGAATAATAATACTTCAAGCAAACTATCAAAGCAATCATGTCTTCTCAAAATAACATGGCCAAAGAAAGTTATCCCTACAAAGTCATATAGTCTGGCTATGCTCTATCTTCATCACACAAAATATTTAAATCATGCACAACCCCGGTTTCAGCCCAGCAATTGTTTCACACTTTAATTCTTTCAAACCTTTCAACTTTCACGCAATACATGAGCGTGAGACATGGATATAGCACTATCTGGAATAGAGTGGTGGTTGTGGAGAAGACAAAATAAGGAGATAGTCTCACATCAACTAGGAGTATCAATGGGCTATGGAGATGCCCATCAATAGATATCAATGTGAGTGAGTAGGGATTGCCATGCAACAGATGCACTAGAGCTATAAGTGTATGAAAGCTAAACAAAAGAAACTAAGTGGGTGTGCATCCAACTTGCTTGCTCACGAAGACCTAAGGCATTTTGAGGAAGCCCATCATTGGAATATACAAGCCAAGTTCTATAATGAAAATTCCCACTAGTATATGAAAGTGACAAAACAAGAGACTCTCTATGATGAACATCATGGTGCTACTTTGAAGCACAAGTGTGGAAAGAGGATAGTAACATTATCCCTTCTCTCTTTATCTCTCATTTGTTTTCACTACTAGGAAAAGGCCTACTAATGGCGCACCTAATTTGGCCATTAATGGCGCATTAGTGTTGCGCCATTACTAGCACGCCATTAGTATCTGGTATACTAATGGCGCACCGCAGATGCGCCATTAGTATGCATAGTAGTGCGCCATTAGTATGCCTCCTAGGGGCCATGTGTACCCAGGTGCTTTGGCATACTAATGGCGCACTCCAGCAGGATGCGCCATTAGTAATGTCTGCATAGTAATGGTGCACTTGCTGGTAATGCGCCATTAGTATCCTTTGGCATACTAATGGCGCACTCTGCTGTGATGCGCCATTAGTATGAATATTAGGTTTTTTTTAATAATATTTTTCTGTTTTTTTTTTTGCACAGATTACAAATTGTATAATTGCACAGAATAGAGACAGCACACACAACAAATTCATCGGATACAATAGAAGATTAGTCTCTGAATACAATTCATCATATTAGTCTCCGAATACAATTCATCATATTCGTCTCCGAATTGAAAAGACCGAACAAAGATAGAACAATATATTACAAGTCTCGAGACCGCGAGTAGCGAGTTTGTCTTCACATTACAAGTCGATATCGATCATCTAAACTACCATCACATAGAAGAGAGATGCGGTCATCACGATGAAACTCGTCTCCATCCGGTTCCTCCAACGCTCCCTCCCCTCTCTGATACGTCCAAAACGTATCTATAATTTCTGCTTGCTCCATGCCACTTTTGGGTGATATTGCTATGATATTCATACACTTCCATACACTTTTGATCATATTTGGACTAACCTACTAATCCAGTGCACCCCAGTGCCAGTTTCTGTTTTCGGCTGTTTTTGTATTTCAGGTTTTCACGTTACGAGAATTGCCAGGAAAAATCCAGAAAAAATATATAAAATATCAGCATTCCAGAACCTACCTTGCGCCCGAAGGACAGCAGGGGGGGGCACCAGGGCTCCAGGCGCCCTGGCGGCGCCCCCCCTGGGCCGCGCCAGGGGGGGGGGCGCCTGGGCCCCCCAGGACTCCCCTGGTGACCCCCTTTGGCATATTTTTAATGTCCGTCGAGAAAACCCTGATTCCAAGACCCTTTTTCTTCAGACGCGATTCCGATCTCCGCCGCTATCGTCATCAAGCTTCGGGGGACCAGAATTCCTGCGCCGGCACCCTGCCAGGACGGGGAAGTGCCCCCGGATTCATCTCCATCGACGTTGCTTCCTCCCTCCATGATGCGGGAGTAGTTCCTCCTCGGGGCTGAGGTTCTTACCAGTAGCTATGTGGTCAATTCTCTCTCCCATGATGTGATCTTCGTTGTGATCATAGGCTATGTTAATCTAAGATATTTCCCCTTCCTCTATGTATTGGATTGATGTACTCACTTGTCTTTATCTAGTATAATCCCCGAGACCAAGGTGACAACGGTCTATTGGACATGGATTAGAACAATATTTTCATGAGTGATTTCCTCTCTTGTGTGTTGATTGAAGATTGAGAGTCTCTTGGTGCTTGTCTTTGACTATCCTTTAGATATGTTGTGGTGATTGTGGGACTCTCTTTGGATGGCCGTGGTGACATTGGGAAATCCTTAGATAGAGAACTACGAACTTTGAGGTGTGCTTTTGTAGCCCTACATAATTCTCGTCCTCTCTTGACCACGAAGGAATGACCTTCGAGTGTGTCCCCTTTGCATGTTTTATGGGAAATATCATGTGATTCGATTATGTTAATGTTGTTGGGAGTTGCCACTAGTGAAAGTATGAAGCCTAGGCCTTGTTTCCACCATTGCAATACCATTTGTGCTCACGTTTACCACTTGTTTGCTTGCTGCACTTTTTATTACAAATTTATATTACTTTGTTTTGCCATCCATATCACTTGCCATTTAACATCTCTTCGCCGAACTAGTGCACCTATACATCTAACAAGTGTATTAGGTGTGTTGGGGACACAAGAGACTTCTTGTATTTTAGTTGCAGGGTTGCTTGAGAGAGACCATCTTCAACCTCTACTTCCCTGAGGTCGATAAACCTTAGGTCATCCACTTGAGGGAAATTGTTGCTGTCCTACAAACCTCTGCGCTTGGAGGCCCAACATAGTCTACAAGAGTAGAAGCGTGTGTAGACATCAAGCTATTTCTGGCGCCGTTGCCGGGGAGGTGAGCACTTGAAGGTATATCTTTAGATCTTGCAATTAAATCTTTTTGTTTCTTGTTTTTTATTATTTCACTAGTTATGCTTATGGAAAACCTTGTTATTGGATCGTTGCTTGCGGGAGGACGCCCCACACCTGTGGTGGTTGCTCCTCCTCCTACTGAAATTGTGCCCTAGAAAATACCGGCTGGTATTATCGATTATGTTTTGGCTAATCGTTATGCAGGAGACAGACATCCCGGTGAACACTTGCTATATCTGTCACAACTATGTTCATTATTTAAGCTTGCAGGTGTATCGAGGGAGTTTGTCATGAGGAAATTATTTGCCTTGTCACTGGAAGGAAAAGCATTGGAATGGTATACTCTACTAAATGACTCTCACCTGCTGGAGTGGGCAGAGATCCAGTCTCTCTTTTACTCCAAGTTTTATCCTCTTCATGAAGTCCATGAGAATAGGAATTATGTTTATAATTTTTATCCTCATGACGGAGAGAGCATAGCTCAAGCTTGGGGGAGACTGAAAAAATTAATGCTAAAATGTTCTAACCATGGGCTCCCCAAAGATATTATTATTACTAACTTCTATGCGAGGCTCTCTCGACAGGATAAGGATTTGCTCGACGCTTCCTCTATGGGTTCTTTCACAAACAAAAAGATTGATGCTAAATGGGAACTCCTTGAAAGAATTCAACGCAACACTGAAGATTGGGAGATCGACAAAGGTAAAGAGTCAGGTATAATTTATGAGTATGATTGCATTAAGTCCTTTGTTGAAACTACAAGTTTTAATAAGTTTAGTGCTAAGTTTGGGCTAGATTCTCAACTCCTTGTTGATTTCCTCAAATCTTTTGCTTCGCATCTTAATATGCCTAAGGAGGATTGGATCAAGCATCATAAACCTTTTAAAGAGACTTTCAAAGAAAATGAAATTGTTCATGATGATTGCAACATGCGTGATCCAATTCCTAAAAATGAAGTTTTATATAATCATGTTAATTTTTGTGGAGTGGATAGACCTTGTGAAAGGCCTATGATTGAAGAAGAGAAGTATTGTAAGCAACATAAGCATGAAAGAACAATCACTTGGGTCAGAGATTTAAATGAAATTGCTAGATAATTGTGTGACCTTTATCCTTTTACTTGTGAACTTTGCCGTATAGAGGGTCACTTTAATTTTCAATGCATGAACTTTCAAAACATAACTGTTAACCGGTTGTGTGATGACATGATCACCTCTGATCTTTATGATGAGCTTATCTTATTTTTGATGTGTGAAGAGTTATCAGAAAAGACTTCTTGGCTGGATGATAATGCCATAGGAATAAAAAACACTTTGCAAAATTGCCAGCTCTATTGTGTTGTTAATTGCCATGAAAATGATTACATAAGTAAGATTAGAAAGGAGGGAACTTTGCCAAAGTATAAAAATGTCTCTTATATTTCTGCTAATAAAAATGAGAGTTTCTCCCAAGTTTCCCCTATTGTTTCTAATGATAAACCAGGATATGTGGAGAAGCTTCATCTCCAACCACCCCCTCATAAGGTGAAGAAGAAGAAAAAGAAGAGGAGGAGGAGGAGGAGCAAGAAGGAAGAAGAATGGGTATCAACCTGGCCTGAGCATATTCCTCCTATCAACTTTTATCCTAACAGTTGTAAGTTTAAAGAAGAGGGTGAAGTTTATTGCCTTAATTATCATCTTGATGATACGTCCGTAGGTACTATTGAAGATGATTTTGATTATGATATGCATGTTACTTATTGTGATTGGGAAAATGATGATAATGCTACTTATGATCTTGAAAATCTTTTTGGTACCAACTCTGAAAGTATGGGAAGCTCTAAGATTGGGGATGATAGGATTGCAAATCCTTTACCCACTAGTGATGTGATAATTGATAATTCTCTTGCTAGTAAGAATAAAGACAACATGTTTACAAATATAGTTGCTAGCAATGATAATGCTCTTCCCTACCATGATGATGTTATAACTCCAATCTATAGAGATTATAAAGGTACCTATGACATAAGGAGAAATTATCCTTATGAAACTTGTCATAATCATGGAGGGAATTACTCCCTTGTTGAACACCACCCTCCTAATACACAATTAATCTATAGTGTTCAAGTTGTTTATGATAGTCCTACTCCCACTATTACCAATGAGAAAGATTATGCTTACGTGGAGAGTAAGAGTACCTTTTTGGATGTGGATCATGGTAACAATGCTTTATGTGATTCTTATATTGTTGATTTCATCCATGATGCCACTGAAATTTATAATGAGAGAGGGAGACTTGGTTCTAAATATCTTAATAATAAGAAGTTTCCTCTCTTTATGGTGAATATTTTGAAGTTATGCTTGTTTTGCCTTCCTATGCTAGTTGCTTTGTGCTTCAATGAATTATTCTATTGAAATATTCCTATGCATAGGAAGCATGTTAGGTTTAAATGTGTTTGGTATTTGCTTCTTGATGCTCTCTTTTGTTCTTCAGCTCTTATTCCTACGAGAGCATCATTAAAGTCTTAAGCCTATCTTTATGGCTATAAAGAAAGAGCTCTAGGGAGACAACCCTTGTAATCTTTGCTTTCAGTTTTAGTGGTCTTGATGTTTTTTACTACTGTAGCAACATCATTGTATCTTTACTTTTCAACTTTGTGCCAAGTGTAGCCTCTGATTGCAAGAAAGTTACAAAGTTCTGACGTGTTGTCCAGGAAACAGATTCTGTCCTTGGATAGAAAAATTCGTATAAAATCACCAGATCATCTTTTTGGTTTGAATTTTTTCGACAGCGTGCTCTATACAATTGTATTTCGAGCGTCTGTTCTGAGTTTTTTGATTAGTGTTGCAGAAGTGCCCCGAACAAATCATTTACTACCTGCTGTTCTGTTTTTCACAGATTCTGTCCTGTTTTGCCTTTCTTTCATTTTGCAAACCAAGAGCTTGCTTTTTCTTTGCAAAAAACCTTTTGGCAATCTTGAGAAACAGTAGAACTTCATGAATATCTTTATTTCTAGCAAGGAACAATTATTTTATTAAGGGTACTAACCTCGCTAATCAGATTATGATGAGTTATGTATGAAGGGAGTTTTCAAGTGTGCGAGGGAAGATGATAAAAAGATTCAGGAGTGTCAAGCGCTCAAGCTTGGGGATGCCCCCGTGCACCCCCAAGAAATATTCAAGGAGACTCAAGCGTCTAAGCTTGGGGATGCCCCCGTGCATCCCCTTCTCCATCAACATTATCAGATCGTCTTTCGTTCCGCTATATTTTTATCACTTCATGTGTTATGTGCTATGCTTGGAGCGTCTTGCTTTTAGTTTCATTTTTAGTTTTCTTTAGCTTTGCTTGTTTTTCATAACGAGTTGGAACTCAGCTTTCTTTGTGTAGGAGAGAAACACGCTCCACTTCAACCTAGAACACAACATAGAATTTTCATGTTTATCTTTGATGTGTGTGTTCTTTGTCTTTTAATAGCTACTATCATGTTCAGCTCTTAGTATTCATGCTTATCTTTTCAAAGAGCTTTTGTTTAGTTGGTTGCTTGAACTCTCTTTAATTACCATGCTCACCTTATTAAGAGAGTTTGCTTCCGTTGCATTGGTTGATATGTCTATGATAAAGATGCTACGTGCATAATGGCGCTTAGTAGTTCATGTTTTCTTGTGGTTAGTCTCAAATAGCTGGGGGATTCCCAATGCGTTATTTGAGTACCAACTTGATTTGTTTGCCTATGATTTGGTATGGTTTAGTAATATCTTCCTTCAAGAATTTATTTTGATTGACTTGGCGTATGCTCACGCATATTTAAGACTGTAAAGAAAGTCTGTCAAGCCTTGATGATCTTTTGTTTCTGAGTAGCGATATAACTACCATGCCTGATTCAATGTTGCTTTGTCGCTCTGCATGATTATGACCGTCATTGCTCTTTTAGTTGGTCGCTCCCAGTCTTTTGCTAACCTCCACCTGTACTAAGCGGACTGACTGCTTGTGCATCCACATTCTTTTAATCCAGTTATGCCATATGAGTCCACCATACCTACCTATATGTGGTATTTCACCGCCACTCCAAGTAAATTTACATGTGCTACCTTTAAAACCTTCATTTTTGCAATACATAGCTCATGGGAAAGTAGCTTAAAAACTATTGTGGTAAAGAATATGTTGCTTATGTATCTTATTTCTTATAAGTTGCTTGCAGAGCGGTATCCATGTTTCTAGGGACGCCATCAACTGTTACACTTTTGTTGAATATCATGTGAGTTGCTATGCATGTTCGTCTTGTCTGAAGTAAGGGTGATTTGCCATGAGTTGAATGGTTTGAGTATGCATATTGTTAGAGAAGAACATTGGGCCGCCAACCAAAGCCATGTATCATGGTGGAAGTTTTAGCTTGGACATTAATCCTCAACCTCTTATGAATGCTTAAGCATTAAAGAGGAGTCCATTATCTATTTTCTATGTTGTCCCGGTATGGATGTCCTCAAGTTGAGATCTATCAAAAACGAGAAACCAAATGCGATTTATCTCCTTGGACCTTTGTACAGGTGGCATAGAGGTACCCCTTTGTGACACTTGGTTGAAACATATGTAATGCAATGATAACCCATGGAAATCCGAGCTAATTAGGACAAGGTGCGAGCACTATTGGTATTCGATGCATGAGGCTTGCAACTTATAGGATGTCTTATGCATAACACATATGAAGTATTACTACCGTTGACAAAATTGCTTCTATGATTTCAAAATAAAAACTCTAGCACATGAGTAATCCATGCTTCCCTCTGCGAAGGGCCATTATTTTACTTTTATGTTGAGTCTCCACCTTCTTTTAAAGCACCAACTACTGAGAGCATGATTGTCATTCTGAGTGTAATGTGCATTGTCCCAAAGTAGCATTGTCTTTTGCATGATTGTGATACCGTTTATTCTGAAATCATTGTATCTAGTCATCACTTAAACCTTGAAGGTGCCCCTGCATTTATGTTTTGCTTCACTAAAGGGGGCAAGCTAGATATCACTTTATCATATTTGCATATCATGTTCATTGCAAATCTATTTGATGTTTCAGTATCATATTGTAAAACTTTCAGTTCTTTGTGATTTTCTCATGAGGCAACTTAATTACTATAGAATCATTGTCTCAGTAAGCTTTTGTCATATGACTATGAATAAGTCCTATATGGTTAATAGCATGTCACCACAGAAATTATTCTTGTTATCATTTACCTACTCGAGGACGAGCAGGAATTAAGCTTGGGGATGTTGATACGTCCAAAACGTATCTATAATTTCTGCTTGCTCCATGCCACTTTTGGGTGATATTGCTATGATATTCATACACTTACATACACTTTTGATCATATTTGGACTAACCTACTAATCCAGTGCACCCCAGTGCCAGTTTCTATTTTCGGTTGTTCTTGTATTTCGGGTTTTCACGTTACGAGAACTGCCAGGAAAAATCCAGAAAAATTATATAAAAAATATGCGTTCCAGAACCTACCTTGCGCCCGAAGGACAGCCGGGGGGGGCCACCAGGGCTCCAGGCGCCCTGGCGTCGC
>LR738713.1:169323222-169336119 GCA_902687465.1 Secale cereale | reverse complement strand
CGGGGGGGCGCCTGGGCCCCCCAGGACTCCCCTGGTGACCCCCTTTGGCATATATTTAAGGTCCGTCGAGAAAACCCTGATTCCGAGACCCTTTTTCTCCAGACGCGATTCCGATCTCTGCCGCCATCACCATCAAGCTTCGGGGGACCAGAATTCCTGTGCCGGCACCCTGCCGGGACGGGGAAGTGCCCTCGGATTCATCTCCATCGACGTTGCTTCCTTCCTCCATGATGCGGGAGTAGTTCCTCTTCGGGGCTGAGGTTCTTACCAGTAGCTATGTGGTCAATTCTCTCTCCCATGATGTGATCTTCGTTGTGATCATAGGCTATGTTAATCTAAGATATTTCCCCTTCCTCTATGTATTGGATTGATGTACTCACTTGTCTTTATCTAGTATAATCCCCGAGACCAAGGTGACAGCGGTCTATTGGACATGGATTAGAACAATATTTTCATGAGTGATTTCCTCTCTTGTGTGTTGATTGAAGATTGAGAGTCTCTTGGTGCTTGTCTTTGACTATCCTTTAGATATGTTGTGGTGATTGTGGGACTCTCTTTGGATGGCCGCGGTGACATTGGGAAATCCTTAGATAGAGAACTACGAACTTTGAGGTGTGCTTTTGTAGCCCTACATAATTCTCGTCCTCTCTTGACCACGAAGGAATGGCCTCCGAGTGTGTCCCCTTTGCATGTTTTATGGGAAATATCATGTGATTCGATTATGTTAATGTTGTTGGGAGTTGCCACTAGTGAAAGTATGAACCCTAGGCCTTGTTTCCACCATTGCAATACCATTTGTGCTCACGTTTACCACTTGTTTGCTTGCTGCACTTTTTATTACAAATTTATATTACTTTGTTTTGCCATCCATATCACTTGCCATTTAACATCTCTTCGCCGAACTAGTGCACCTATACATCTGACAAGTGTATTAGGTGTGTTGGGGACACAAGAGACTTCTTGTATCTTTGTTGCAGGGTTGCTTGAGAGAGACCATCTTCAACCTCTACGTCCCTGAGTTCGATAAACCTAAGGTCATCCACTTGAGGGAAATTGCTGCTGTCCTACAAACCTCTGCGCTTGGAGGCCCAACATAGTCTACGAGAGTAGAAGCGTGTGTAGACATCACTCTCCCGCTAGATAGCGGGCGTATCTAGATTCGACCTCGGCCCTAGTGGTGTACCCTTTGTAACTGTTACCGCTGAATCGGTGAACCTGTCTCCGACACTCCTCCCAGTCGTCGTAGACTCCGGGAACTTTACCCTTGTACACGACATACGACGGCATCGCTATGCACTAGCCAACAAAACGTTAGTACCAATTCACAGACAATACATAAGCAATATATAAGTATGCAACAGAACGATCGAAAGAGAAAAGCAATACATTAATAGCATCGATTACATATAAGTTGAACGACTCTCGAAACCAAAGAGACATACTACAAGTTCATTAAAGTTTAATTACAACATGAGCCAATCGATGTTTCCAAACTAGACACAGCATCACTGCTTTCAACTCGACTCAATGCACCGGAGCGTGGATGAAGCCGCCGTCTATCGTGGGAGTCATGAAATCACGAGCGTTGTCAGCCTCATTTGTAGCATTGTGTCGATGTCACTGTTCGATTGTTGATTTCTGAGGTAGAACTGCCCTGAGGTACGAAGGACATCTTGACGGATGATTTCCGCAAACTCCGACTGGATGCAAAAGAATTCTTGTATGATGTCCGCGTCCTGGATTGCCGACACGCTCGCAGCCCAATCTTTGAGCTTACTCGGTAGCAGAAGTTGATGATGGTCCCGTACGATCGCCCGCATGTGATGGATGGCGTAGTAGGCACCCTTCTGACCGCCAGGCGGCTGCTTGACGCAGCAGAACGTCGTATTGTGGGAGAACACGTGCTTGCCGTACTTACGAATAGGCCTGGTGAAGGTGCCTCCAGATTTGGCGTAGCCGGGGAGAACATCATCAAGAACCTTCTTGACATTTGTGTAGTCTTTGTTGCACTGACGGTCCGGGTCGAAATACGTGGCCATGGAATATTTGGGGCTTAGTAGGATGAGCGTGCACTGTGTGTCACTGCAGAAAGCACGGAATGTTAAAAGAAGAACGATCGAAATCTAAGAATTCATATGTTACGGGGCGGTTGAGGCGGAGGACTTACTCGGGATAGTAAGGCACGAGGAAGTTATCCTTATCTCGGTTTGCCAGAATGACGCCTTCGAGGTAAGAACTCGCGACTTGCCGGTCCCCAGCGCTGCCCAAGATCTTGGCACGCATGTAGAAGGGGTCGACTATCACGATGTCCGGGGTCTTGTCGCGAATGATCCGCATCTCCATACTCAGCGAAAATAATCGAACGAAGGTGTAGTGCAGCGGAAGAAGGTTCAACATAGCGTGGATGTCATCAAACCGCAGGACGATCGTACCCGATGGAGTTATCCACAAAGCCCTTGCCCTCTGGCACCTTGCCCGCGAAAACCGGGTATGCCACATCCTTCTTTCTGAGACGCCGCTTCTCCAAAGAAAGAACATTGTCATGCAGATGCAGCTCCCCGAGCGCGGCGCTCCAGGGCCTTGCCTCGCCAGAGTCCCGCCTCCTCCCGCGAGCGGCCAGGGGCCCCTCCTCCTCCGGCCGTCCTTCTCCTCATCGCCTCCTCCACTTCACTCAATGTAGAACCCCAAACTTCATATCGAGCATCCGTTGGAAGAATGCCTAGAACTACTGGATAAACCCACCTATAGATTTCCGAAAGTTTCCAGTTATGCAATCAGGTGTTGGGGATACACGGGAAGCACCGCGCAATCAACTCTAAACCTACATCCAGGTGTATCCATCCTTCAACACATAACCAGTCTTTCTCGGAAACTGTTTACCTCGGACCTTCGAAAAGCATCCACTATAACAAGCTATGGCAATACTCTCGAACTACCTCCCCAGTACTGGGTGATGTCGGGGTTATCTTGCCACTGGCCGTATAGGAGAGATTTTCGATGTCGGCCGTCTTAAGTATTTAGTACTGCCGCGATAAGCTTGTTACAACGATACCCCGAAGCTCAACTCCTCGGAACAGGAGGCATCGAGAACAATATCCTTGTCACAAGAACATCGAAACAATCCCAGAATACTCGCGGGATCCTAAAAAAAAATTGGTGCAATTTTTGAAAGTAGAAGAGAAAAGAGTAATCGTCAGGAGTCCTCACCAGAGAGAAAGGGGATGAGAAGCAAAAGAAATCCTACTCTCCGATATAAATATAGGACTCAAAAAGTTTTCAGTGTGTGCCTAGACTCAACCGTCAATGATTCGATCAAACAGTGGGGGCTTCTAGGTCGGAGAAGGCTCTGAATACCAACTTGTAATGCCCAGGATGGGACTATACCTCCTACGTGTCGAGGCACGACTTAAAGGTATAAGCCCATCCTAGAATGATCTCAAGTTTGGTATCTTGCACGACTCATGTAAAAGAGGGATTAAAATGCAAAAGGAGATAGTTGGCTTACACTCGCCACTTCACACAATACATTACATAAGCAATCATCATACAGAACATCACAGCCCGACTACGGGTAAGATCCAAAAGAAAGATACCAAAACAACATAAAGCCACAGGTCAGGATCGAATCCTAGTAGAAACCACTACTGAACATCGAAACGTCTCAAGCAAACGGCAACTCTCTTCATCGGGCTCCCGGTGAAGAACTGAACCAGCTCCTGCATTGAGCTCGGCTGAACCTGCATCTGGTGTGGTGAAGTAACTGTGAGCCACAGAGGACTCAGCAATCCCGTTCCCGGGTAACAAGACTATTTAAGCCTTGGGTGAGGATAAGGCTGAAGAAAGAAATATGAGGTGAAGGAACAACAAGAGTCTGCAGCAGCAACTAGCACTAACTTACGTAACAGAGAGCGAGAAGAGAAGAGCATCGGTCGAAAGATGATCACGAAGTGATCCTAACTAAAACCGGTCAAACATAACCCCACCGCGTTCAACTCCCGAATCCCTATTCGGAAATTGACAGTCACGGAACACACGCTGGTAGTGTATTGAAACATTGTGTCAAGTTATCTACAACCGGAATTAACAAGCTCCCATCTGCCACATAACCGCGGGCACGGCTTTCGAAAGTTCAAACCCTGCAGAGGTGTTCCAACTTGGCCCATCACAAGCCCACGATCCGCGGAGTCGCAACTCCATAGGTGGGAAGACCCGAGTATTCTCGGAATCCCGTGCTCAAGTTAAACCGAACTAAGGTAAGGCTAATCCAGCAAATCCTCCCGGCGTGCCGACACCCTGATAGTAGCCGCGCGTATCTCGTCTCAGGCCACGACCGGATGAGCACAGCGTACAGTGGCCGAAATACCCAAGTGGCCAAGGGGGGCCCCGCACACGACTCTAGTTTGGACCAACACTCAAATCGAGCACTGGCCCAGGGGGGTGGAATTATGATGAAAGGGGTAGCTAGTCCCATTCAAGTTTTATTAGTTTGTTATTAAGCAAATAGTACCAATGTTGGGACTTGCTGGAAAAGACTTAGCACTTAGCGGTTTATCAAGGGGGTCCCATACACCCCAACCGTGTTAGGAACGCATAATCAAGGAACATAACACCGGTTTATACGGTTCCTAACGGCATGAGTGGAACAAAACACCAAGCAAAAGGCTTAGCCTTCCACCCTGCCAGTATATAGATGATTTCATTTTTAAGCATTTATATAGAGTGATATAACCCAACCAAACTTCAACATGAAGCAAGCATCTTCGGTCTTCACCTGCAACTAACAATGCTATAAGAAGGGCTGAGCGAAGCGTACTTAGCCAAGCAACGGTTTGCGTAGGTAGGGTGGTTAAACATGGCAATTGGTTACAAGTAGGAGGCTGACAAGAAGACATGGGCATCGAGGCAAAACTATAGAGCGATACTCTAGCAAGAGGCAAAAATAGTAATGGTATCCGGGTTCGGTCATCTTGCCTGGGATTCCACAAAGGAGAAGAACGGATCCAAGAAGAAGACGAAGAAGAAGCCTCACAACTCCGGAACGAAACCGAAGCTATCAAGAGAAGCAAACCGGAAAGAAACAAACAACACGGTGAACACACACATCATAAACAACATGGCATACGATGCACAAGCAAGTATGATGCATGTCCGGTTTAAATATGCATGGCATGGCAAAGTGCACAAACAAATACTACAAGTTAAGTGGAGATCAATATGCAACGAGTTGCATATTGACGAAACACCACATTTAATTATTTAATTGACTCTCGTTATTTACAAGACAAGGTTAAATGTTTTTTAGCATGGCAAGAGGTGAAACATAAAGAAACTACACTATTAAGACATTTTAAATGAGGCCGGAAATAACAACAACATATCCGGAAAATCCCCATGAGCATGTTTAATAATTATAAGCAACAACAATTCACACCTATATAATGTTGTTAAAATGATGCGGATGACATGAGCAAGTTTAAGCAAGTTTTATTAAAAGGGTGTCAATTAACAAGATATGAAGCATTTGTCACCGTGGTGGAAGAAGGGTGCCACGGCAACGATCCGAAATGATGCAACGCAACAATTCGGTACCGGTAACTCGGTGAGGGACCGGTGCAAAACAAAAGGTGGAGAGAACGAGTTGAACAAGATGATGGGGTGTTCCCGTTGCCGGGTTCCCACGAGTCGGTGACGAGGCAACCGAGGAACACGACAAAAGAGGGCACAACGGACACGAAGCACACACGAGGAGCATTTCATACAACACAAGCATGCATCCACGGTTCACGTCTCGGGGTTATACCTTCGAAGCGTGCGTTTCGGGGCGGTTCGAGACGTAGAGGAAGGAGTCGTTCACGTTTCCGAAGAGGAAGAAGTCGTTCCGTAGAGGGAAGTAGTCGTTCTCGTTTCCGAAGAGGAAGTAGTGGTTCACGTCAACGTGTCGTGGTACTTGGCGAATCCCTCGTTTTCGGGCGACGGTAGTGGTACATGCCGTAGAGGTACTTGAGGGTGCCGACGGATCCGGGCGTCGGTAGGGGTACTTATCGCATCGTCTTGTGTCGTGTAGGCGTACACGGGGCGTTTTGTAGATGTACTCATATCCGTAGCCGTTCACGAGCTCGTCTTCCCGTAGATGTACACGTTCTCTGTCAAGTCAACAGCAAAAGCCACCAAACAACACAAAAACTACAGCAGCTAAAACAAGGGTAGCACGAGGCCACGGCAGCAGCAGAACAACAAAACACGGCAGAAGCAGGCCGCGGGACGAAAGAGCAGCGGCTTCGGCCGGCTTGGCAAGGGCTGAGGGAGACCACGGCGACGGAGGCAGAGCCCTGGGAGCCAACGGGGCGAGGCGGCAGGGCCTCGGGCGTCGCGGCTGCGCGGCCGGAAGAAGGAAGAAGGAGAGGCCGTGAGGCGCTGGAGAAAGCAGCCGCGGGGTACTCTTGACCGACCGGATCGTCCCGCGGGCGAGACGCTGGGCGGCTTGGGGACGCAGCACGGGAGGAGATGGAACGGAGGAAGGATGAGGCCGCGGGAGCCTGGGGACGGGGAGGACGAGCGCGCCAGCCTCCTGGCGCTGGCCGGCGGGACGTCGCGAGTGCCAGCCTCGCTGGCTCCTGGCCTACCCGCGGTGAGGAGGCGATGAGGAGAAGGACGGCCGGAGGAGGAGGGGCCCCTGGCCGCTCGCGGGAGGAGGCGGGACTCTGGCGAGGCAAGGCCCTGGAGCGCCGCGCTCGGGGAGCTGCAGACCGCGGCTCACGGCGCCTCGGTCGAGGGAAACAAGGTGCGGGACGAGACATGCGAGCGAAGGAGGGGGCGCGGTCGAGAGGCGCTCGGGGAGAGATCGAGCGAGGGACTCGGGGCGAGGGAAACGGGCAGAGAGAGAGATCGAGATCGATGGGGTGGGTGGCGGCGCTCGGCAGGAGGGAGAGAAAGAGGCTCGGGAGCGAGCTAGGGTTAGGGGGGTAAGCGGGCTGGCCTGGTGGAGTTGGGCCGAAGGAGGAGGCGGCTGGGCCAGAAGGAATTGGGCTAGGGAGACCTGGTGTTGTACCTTTTTCTTTTTATTTCCTTAACAGAAATAAAAATAGAAAGAGTGCAAAAGAAAATAAGAAAAGAGGCCAGAACAGAAAAATAAAATATGGAACATTTTTATAAGGCTTTACGGGATACTTCCGACCCCACAAAAATAGTTCCAACAACAAAAGGGAAAAACAAACTAAAATAATTAGTTTGCCTTAAAGGAGTTCAAAAGAAGTCTAGATTTTAGGAGGAGTCTCGATAAAAGGGAAAGAAATATAGGGAAGGTTTTTGATGGAGAACTCGAAGTGAAAAAGACATGGGGAAATTATGCACGTGTGTTGCGGGTAATTCCAAACAAATGGAATATTATTTATATAGCTCCTTAATATATTGAGAGACTTTTATATGTTATAAAGAGAAGTCACCTTCCCTCGATTTAGATGGACCGAAGGCCCACACGATTTATTTGGTTGCAAAAATTAATGAGATGATGGCATGATGACATGATGTAATGCAGAAATAAATAACACAAGCACAAAAGAACCACACGGGCAACCCGGAACGTCTGGAATCTTCTGGAAGCTTCTGGAATCTTCTGGGACGTCGGTCTCGGGCGTCACAGCAGACTCTGCATAGCACCGGTTGCAGCATCGAGCATATTTCTCGGTAGCATCGGCCTACCCGCCACATGCACCTTCCTCATTACATCCTCAGGTGAAGGTGGCCCGTCCTGAGCACGGATCGTACTCCGTGCCGGCTGGCTTGCACCCTTGTTAGTTTTTCTTTTGCGTGCCTTCTTCTTCTCCTGAATTGGGACCGAGTTCTGCTCAGAGACCGCCTTCTTTAGTGTGTTAGGGCTGATAATATTTCGCACCTCGCCTATCTGAGGCTCGGTGAAGTCGGCAGCTGGAGGCGTCTCCTGAGAGCTGAACGGCAGACGACGCATGTTGCAACTTGGCTTCTCCGCGGTACCGGCTTGATCGCGCACGTCTTTTGTTGGGTTGGGTTCTTGAGAAGGAGGCCCCATGAAGTCGCCACCGTACCCATGATCGGCAAAGTACTGATCGACGTTGGCAAATGTATTGTCGTCGTCGTCGTTCTGATCCTGTGCCATATGCATGTTTGGATCCAGTGGCATAGGGATGTCCGGCACCGTTGCGGCGGACTTGCCATGGGGACGACTTGGCGCCGGCACGACTGGTGGTGTTGTCTTTGGGGTGGTTTCCCCCGCCCCCAAACGAATCTGGCTCTTCGGCCAAAGCAGGGGGCAGCTCAGGCAGGCGCTGAGGGTCATGACGTCATCATCGTCGGCCCCGACGGGTCGAATCGGAGGTAACACCTCGTCGCAGCCTGGCAGCACCCGAACCAGTTGAACCCTAAACAAGTTGGGTGGCATCTGGGTACCGTGGAACAAGGGGTTGCCCGGTTGAACGATTTTGCCCGTGGCGACATCGACCAACTCGTTGTTCACGAAGTGCAGGAGAGTGCACGGAACATCGGTGGCGCCCTGCGAAAACATGTAGGGCGTCAGGGATGCCCAGTCAAAGGCAAGGAGATGAAGTCCTCGGCCGAGAGAGGCTTAATTAGTTACCGTGATGATGGCGTCGAGCTCGGCTAATGTCGAGGCACCGCCAACGGCGGGCGTGCAGTTGACGGAGGGGCCGCTTGCTGCAGAGGTGCCGGCCGGCGTACACCCGGGTGCATTAAGCTCCCGTGCCGGCGTCGGAGACACTAATGCCGCCTCCGCCGGAGACACCAATGGCCCTGCCATCGCGTTCTGCGAGTTGCTGGCCGTGAAGCTGGGAATCGGGGGCGGCCCCTGTTGGCCGCCCGCAATCCACGCCTGCAACCCCTCGATCAAGCTAGGCACAATGGCGGTGATCGTCGCTCCGAGCTGTTGTTGCGCTTGCTCTTGGACAATCTCCGGAGTCCGCGCCACCTGTGCCTTGAGTTCTTGAACCTCGCGCGCCTGGCTTTCCGAGCTGGTCTTTTTCTCCTTTCGCCCACCAGCGTTATAGTATGACGACCATTTTGTCGACAAGCCTTTGACGGCCACACGACCAGCTGACGTCGGCTTCTCGAGCTTATCCTTATTCTTCATTACATTCAACGCCCTATTTAGAGTCGTGTCCCAAGGGCTGCTCTTAGTCGACCCCGCGCTACTGCTTTCAGTCGCCTGCGGAATGAATGTGAATCATTTAGGAATTTGGCTTCATTAATTAGAATGCAACCATATGGAGCTAATTAAGCGGGGGTGTATTCCTTACCAGAACAGCCTCAAGTGCCCTGGTCTTCGGATCCGTGGTAAGCTCCTTTGTTTTCGGGTCCTTCTTGTACCGGGCCCTGACAAAGTTCCTGGTCTGCTTGTCACCGTATTTATCGAAGAGGGGCGGTAGGCCTTGCTCGGCACGGTCCGCCTCCTCCTTGTCCCATATAGGCTCCGCCACTCTGTAACCGCCGTGACCGAGTGTGTGTTCCCCTAAGTTGAGCTCCTGCATTTCTTTCCCCCACTGACTTGATTCGGAGTGTGCGGTGCTCGAGCAATTGATCTTGAAGTCGTTGTAGTCATCTTCGGTGATCGAAGGATGTTTCTCCTTGATCTTCTCATAACTCTCACCTTTCTCGATCATTCTCTTCACATTGGTTTTCCAAGTAAACAGGGCCTTGCTCATCTTTGTGAGGGAAGCACTGTTCACTTTATTCCCTTTGAGGCTTGTGTTATCAAATTGAGCGGGGAACTTGTATCGTTCGTGCAGCTTCGTGAAGAGGAGGTTGCACAAATTCCCGTGGTCAGGATGCCTCAGGTTCTCGGTGTTGATCGAGACGGTGCTCCGGAGAATGCACCCGAGCTGAAGCGAGTACCCCTTGATTATTCGTTCGGGCGCCGTTGGATTCCCGTCTGAGTCCACTTCAGTAACTTCCTCCTTGAGGGTGCGAAGCACGGTCGGGCGCCGGTCCTTCCGTTGCCTCTTCGGTTGGCTGCCATCTGTGCGTGCGCCGCCATCATCAGTGGTGGCATTCTCGGCGGCACCATCAGTGGTGGCATGAGTGGGGTCCTCCTCGGCGGTACAATCAGTGGTTTCAGGATCGGTGGGGAAGGCGGCGTCCTCATACAAGTGAGGTTGTTCCTCCATCTCCTGGGACAGCTCCCAGAATGCCTTCCCGCCCGAACCGCTGGCCTCATCGTTGTTGGCCATGTTTCTCTCTAAATAGGAACAAAGTTTGGTCAAAAAGTTCGTTATTGTCAAGGAACAAGATCATGGTCTCATCATTTAGGGTTTGTCGACACCGAGGCAACCTAAAAGCTAAGCTTTTATAATTGAGGGTTTTTCGACGCCGAGGCACCCTAAAAGCCTAAGCTTTCATCATTTCGGTTTTTATCGACACCGAGGCACCCTAAAAGCCAAGGTTTCATAATTTATGGTTTGTCGACACCGAGGCATCCTAAAAGCTAAGCTAGGAAGGAGAATTCTAAGTTGGGCCTAATCACTTGGCTCTATTGCCGCTTATGGTTTAATGCAGCTAGAATAAAGGGGCACTTGATCCTACTTAATTAACTACTAAGATACCCCGGCCCATGCATTAGTCACAAGTACCCCATATGTCCTATTTTTTAGCAAAGTCATGCTAAAATTCACGGAAAATTTCAGCATGACCTTTGCTGAAAATAGGACATATGGAGTACCCGAATTTGCCAGAACGGAAGTTAATCGACATTCCAGCAAACTCAAGGGCCTCTCGAGGTACCTGCAAAACTATCACAATGTGATCACAAGTCTTTCTCAATGTGATCATCATCTTTACAAGTCTTTCTCAATGTGATCACAATTAATTCAGAGGCATCACAAGTAATTCAGAGCATCACAAGGCATTAGTAGTTCAGTACATGAACATGTACAAATGATGACAGAATAAAGCAACACCCTGTACTAGCCTAAAAACATATAATTAGAGCAACTTCATATTGTCTAAAATCCCCCTTTTCTTTTCTTTTTCTTTTTCACGTGAGGGCATGTAAATCATGTACACCTTTTTATCTATTAAAAAAAACTATAGACGCTTCCTTCAGTAAAAAAGAAGGAACTATGGTAGTAGTGCCAGACCCATATTTTTAGGACTGATATTTACTCCATTGCTACAACTGGAGGTATATGTGTCAAGAACCCTCATGGCATGCTAACTGTCAAAAGGTCAGCCAACAAGGCAATGGCCTGAATGTCCTTATCATGGTATTAACCTAAACCAGAAAAAAAAATACCTCACTTATACGAGGGTAATATTCTACAAATACAAATTCCACATATGCACAAAAGCTCCCTCGAAAGAGAAACAAAAGTGTGGCCACACAAATACAACAAATGCTGTAAGCCAGAGTTGGCAAACTTAAAACACATATGAGCTACAGAAGTTTCAGAGTGAAGCCTTCTCTTGTTCAACCCATGTTAGACTGGCTGCTTCATCCTTTTGTTTGAACCCCCTTGTTTAAAATCCCCCTTATCTTATTTATTTTTTCATCTGAGGCCATGTAAATCATGTAAACATTTTTTATCTATAAAAAATCACACAGTGGGGGGCTTCCCCCTATGTTATTTCAGTCAAAAAAAAGGGAACAACAAACCCATCTCTTTAGCACTTATATTTAACTTAACCTAGACAAAGCTAGCTGTGGCACCATCCTAGGCTCATTAGGCCATGGTCTAACCACAAGCCATTTTCTCTAGTTAGACTAGTTTAACTGAATTTTACTCTAGTTAGACTAGTTTAACTGAATTTTACACTGCATCAGTAGTTTTAATTGAATTTTACATTAGTGAATCTTGACAATGCTAGTAGGACTAACATTGTCAACACTTTTGCACTAGTTCTGCTAGATACCATCGTCACTAGATATCTACAGTTTTATTACTAGAGCCATCATACAAACCTCATATTCTTTTATTACTGGAGCCAATTTTCCTCATATTCTTTTTTTTACTGGAGGCACCATACAAACCTCAGAGCTTGGTGGCCTGGACCTGCATTTGTTCTTGGTTGCTTTTCATACTAGAGTTTTACTATCGCAACAGTGTTTTTTTAAATATAATATCACAACAGTGCTTTTTTAATAACAGCAAGTTCATCATGTCAATTACTCCAAGCAACAACAGTTTGCCTAGTAGAAAAATTTAAACTATGGCTTAGCAGAAAAATTAACAGCAACAAGTTTCCAGCCATTCATCAAAGTATGGCTTGAAGTAACAGTTTCAGAGTTGAGATTCATGTGTTTTTCAGAGTACAAGTTGCTTCAAATTTGAGATTCATGTGTTTTTCAGAGTACAAGTTGCTGACAAAACTGAAAATGGGCACTAGAGTGATTCCTTGCTATTTTGATTTGATGCAATTGTTGTCATTTGCCTTCAAGTGTAACTAGTCTAACTAGTCTAACTACTCCAAGTCCTACACTAAACTACTGAAACTACTCCAAGTCCTACACTAAACTAGTGAAACTACTGCAAGCAAACAAGTAAACATGAACCTAACCTTACACTCTAAACTGGAGGGATCTAAGACTGAAAACATTGGGGGCAGTTGCAGGGCTAGAACACAGGAGATTACATAATAGCACAATCATACTCCAACCAGAACAAAACCCAACGGAAACCCTAAATCTAGACAAACCCGAGGGGATTCAGACATAAAAGAGCTAAAAATCTAAGCAGAGGATGCCATGGGTAGGAGGAGGATACCTTTGCGTGGTGTTGGCGACGGTGAGGGGCCCGTCGAGGCCGGGGTATGGGGGGCGCGGGCGGCGGCGGCGTAGCTCCGGGCGTCCGGGGCGTCGGGGGCGCGGGCGGCGGCGGCGTAGCTCCGGGCGTCGAGGCCGGGGCGTCGGGGGCGAGG
>LR738713.1:169287622-169322565 GCA_902687465.1 Secale cereale | reverse complement strand
GTGCGGGGGGTCGGTGGTGGCGGTTGAGTAGGGGAATCGAGGGTGCGGGGTGTCGGCGGCGGCAGCCGGTGGACCGGGGGGTGCCCGGCGGCGAGGGGGACCGGAATCTGGCGAGGTGGGATAGCGATCGAGATGGAGGGGGGGTCGAGATCGAGTGTCCATGAAATTTAAAAATATTCATGATAGTTCAAAAAGTGCCCATGAAATACAATTGAGAAATGAAGGGTACGATTTAAATATAATCGATCTTAGCTAGCTATCTGTTCACAATCTTCTTGCCCTTCTTTTTGGCAAATGGAGTTCTTCTGTGGAACGGACGTCCTTTAGATAGGGTGGTCCTGCTTCTTCTTGTGGTGTAAGCTGCTACTTCATCATCGTCGTCATGTTCGATCCTCGGGTCGCCGTACTTGTCGAAGTCTTGCTCATTGGCTACTCCATCCATTCCGATGATCTTCCTTTTGCCTCTCCTCACGACAACACGACTGGGCTTTGACGGATCGGTAATGAAGAAGCATTGGTCAACTTGGGAAGCCAGTACCCATGGCTCATTTTTCGCGGTGACGTTTGCGCCCGCGGTCTTGGATTTGGATTCAGGTATAACCATGGTGGTGAAATACCGGTCTTCTTTTAGGACGCTCTTGGCCCATCTGACACGGAACATCGGGACCTTCTCTCCAGCGTAGCTCAGCTCCCAGATCTCCTCGATCCTTCCGTAGTATCTGTCCTTGTCATTACCGGTGTAGGATTCCATCGTTACCCCGGAGTTCTGATAACCATCGCTCTTCATGTCCTTGGCCTCGGTGTAGAATGTGTAGCCATTGATATCGTACGCCTCATAGGTCATCAGGTTGTGCTCGGCGCCCTGTGACAAGGCGAATATGAGTTGTTCTTCCGCGGAAGAATCATCATGTAAAGGGTACGACAGAAGCTTCTGCTTGAACCAACGCGTGAAACATGAGTTGTGCTCTTTGATTATATCTCCATCCATCCTCTGTTGGCCTCGGTCATTGTACGTCTTCTCAATAAAGTTTTTGTGCTGAACCACCCAAGGATCGACCACGTCTATGTGTTGTAGCACGACTAGGTTTGCTCTTTGAAAGTCGGCGAGTCGACCCTCGAAGTCGACATGCATTTCGCGGCGACCCTCACGGTGACCCCATCCAGCGAGCCTGCCGAGGTGCCTGTTGACGGGCAGACCAACGGGGTTCTCGATGCCTAGATAATTCGTGCAGTAGGAGATGCACTCTTCGGTCAGAAAGCCCCTGGCTATGTTTCCCTCTGGACGTGACATGTTGCGAACGTATCCTTTGATGACACCATTCATCCTTTCGAACGGTATCATGCTGTGCAGGAACGTCGTCCCGAGTTGGATGATATCGTCCACGATATGGACTAGCAGATGCACCATAACGTCGAAGAATGCGGGCAAGAAGTACATCTCAAGCTCGCATAGTATCACCACGATCTCTTCCTGTAGCCTTCTGAGTTGCCTCATGCCAACAGACTTCCGAGAGATGACGTCGAAAAAGTTGCATAGGCCAAATAGGGTTTCACGGACGTGCGCGTCCATGATACCACGGATTGCAACTGGAAGTATCTGCGTCATCAGCACGTGATAGTCGTGAGACTTCATCCCGCTGAACTTCAGCTTCGCCCGGTCTAGGTATCTGCTTGTCTTCCCCGCGTAACCGTAAGGAAGTTGTACTCCTACGAGGCAGGTGAAAAACTGCTCGATCTCCTCCTGACTTAGAGTGAAGCACGCGGGAGGGTAGTCATTTCCGGTCTTCTTGCCCTTTTTGCCTTTGCGACGACTTTCCGTGTCCTGCACCTGCCCGATAGCCATCCATGAAACCACGCAAGAGCAGGTGGTCCCGCACCTGCCCGGAATCCGGGTCCGCAATAAGGCTCTTCAGCTTGCATCTTCGACACGGACATCTTATCTCCGTCTCGTTCTTTTCAAGCATCTCGGCTTTCGCGGACCTCAAAAAACTATTCACGATGCCTTCGGTCATCGTGCGCACCATGGTCGCCTGCGGGGTAGAGCAAAACGATATTTTAGAACCAAGAAAAAATTTGCCATGACTTTCCCTAAAAATAGGACAAAAATGAAAGCTTAATGCCAAAATTCTCACCGAAACGGAAATGAATCAACATTCCGGGAAAATATTGGCAACTATCGCATTTCAAATACCGGTACACCTCCAAACACAAACACATATGCAACACAACAAACATATGCAACACCACGAACATACATAGATCTAGCTAGGCCATAAAAAGTGCATGTGCACATTGTTGTATGGAGAACAACATAAATATAGCTTCCCCCCTTACTTACCTATCAAAACAAGGTAATTTAACCACTTAATTTGAATGAATATATGGTGGAAATGAGGTGAAAAAGAGGAGGGACCCGAGAGGAGAGGAGGTGGAGAGAATGAAGTGGGGGAGAAAGTGAGTGTGGGTAGGAGAGGCTGTCCAAAATATCTTGTTGATGCCCGCTTACTAATGGCGCACCAACTATAAATGCGCCATTAGTAATCAAGGTTACTAATGGCGCATTTATAGTAGGTGCGCCATTACTAGTTTTGCAAAAAAAACATACTAATGGCGCATTGTCACACAGTGCGCCATTACTAGTTTAAACTAGTAATGGCGCACTCTGGGGCAGTGCGCCATTAGTAGTTTTGTAAAAAAAAAGAATAAAAAATATCATTAAAAAAAGAACATTAATGGCGCACTTTACTGCTGGTGCGCCATTACTAGATACAACTAGTAATGGCGCACTTCGTAGAGATGCGCCATTAGTATATTTGGACAGGCGCTCTAGTTAAAAAAAAAACTTCTTGATACTAATGGCGCACTCTCGGCCTGGTGCGCCATTAGTAGTTCGAACTCTAATGGCGTATCTGTTGCTGGTGCGTCATTACTATATACTAATAGCGCACTGCTTGTCTGGTGCGCCATTAGTATCAATTCCATCTATAGCCTTTTTCCTAGTAGTGTTTCTTTTTTTTCTTTTGGGCCTTTTCTCTTCTTTTTTTATGGCCCCTCTTTTTTTTCTTTTCTTTTTCTCTATTTCGTCTGGAGTCTCATCCCGACTTGTGGGGGAATCATAGTATCCATCATCCTTTCCTCACTAGGACAATTCTCTAATAATGATGATCATCACACTTTTATTTACTTACAACTTGAAGCTAGAACAAAATATGACTCTATGTGAATGATAATGATGAAGCGTGTCATATGAACGGAATGGTGGAAAGTTGCATGGCAATATATCTCAGAATGGCTATGGAAATGAATTTATAGGTAGGTATGGTGGCTGTTTTGAGGAAGGTATATGGTGGGTGTATGGTACCGGCGAAGGTTGCGCAGTACAAGAGAGGCTAGCAATGGTGTAAGGGTGAGAGTGCGTATAATCCATGGACTCAACATTAGTAAAGAACTCATATACTTATTGCAAAAATCTACGAGTTATCAAAACAAAGTATTTAACACATGCTCCTAAGGGAAGGGTTGGTAGGAGTTAACCATCGCGCGATCCCGACCTCCACACAAAGGATGACACTCAATTTATAAATCATGCTCCAACTTCATCACATAACGGTTCACCATACGTGCATGCTACAGGAATCAAAAACTTTAACACAAGTGTTTCTCAAATTCACAATTACTCCACTAGCATGACTCTAATATCACCATCCTCATATCTCAAAACAATCATCAAGTATCAAACTTTTCATAACATTCAATGCACTTGTATGAAAGTTTTTACTATACTCATCTTGGATGCCTATCATATTAGGACTAGTTTTATAACCAAAGCACATTACCATTCTGTTCTAAAAGACTCTAAAATATATATAAGTGAAGCATGAGAGATCAATAATTTCTACAAAATAAAACCACCACCGTGCTCTAAAATATATAAGTGAAACACTTAGAGCAAAACTATCTAGCTCAAAAGATATAAGTGAAGCACAAAGAGTATTCTAATAAATTCCAAATCATATTTATCTTTCTCAAATGGTGTGTCCAGCAAGGATGATTGTGGCAAACTAAAAGCAAAGACTCAAATCATACATGACGCTCCAAGCAAAACACATATCATGTGGTGAATAAAATTATAGTCTCAAGTAAAGTTACCGATAGATGAAGACGAAAGAGGGGATGCCTTCCCGGGGCATCACCAAGCTTAGGCTTTCGGTTATCCTTGAATTTTACCTTGGGGTGCCTTGGGAATCCCCAAGATTATGCTCTTGACACTCTTTGTTCCATTTTCCATCAAATCCATACTCAAAACAGGAAAACTTCACAACACAAAACTTAGCCAAAAATCTCGTGAGTTCCGTTAGTATAAGAAAACAAACCACCACTCAAAGGTACTATAATGAACTCATTCTTTGTTTATATTAGTGTTAAACCTACTGTATTCCAACTTCTCCATGATTCATACCCTCTGATACTACTCGTAGATTCATTAAAATAAGCAAACAACACACGAAAAACAGAATCTGTCAAAAACAGAACAGTCTATAGTTATCTGTAACTTTCGAATACTTCTGTAACTCCAAAAAAATATTGGTGGACGTGAGGAATTTGTCTATTAATCATATGCAAAAAGAATCAACTAAAAAGTGCTCTCCAGTAAAAAAATGACAGGCAATTCCGAGAGCGCTAAAGTTTCTGTTTTTTATAGCATGATCGCATAAACTTCACATAAGTCTTCCCAAAGGTTCTACTTGGCACAAACGCTAATTACAACACAAAACCACATCTAAAGAGAAGCTAGATGCAATATTTATTCCTAAACAGAAGCAAAAACCAAAAAAATAAAATTGGGTTGCCTCCCAACAAGCGCTATCGTTTAACGCCCTTAGCTAGGCACGATACAAGAATAGATCTAGGTATTGCCATCTTTGGTAGCCAATTCTTCGATTAAGAACTTATAATTCCTAGGAACTTCTTCATTCCTATTAATAATCAAACTTCTAGGCAAGAAATCAAGAAATTCATATGTAGCAAAAGGTTCCCTTACGAAAGTGAGAAAGTTGGGATGAACACTTATGGATTTGAGATCCGCACTTTCCTTACTAGATGATTCACCTTTATTTTTAGGAACATACATAAAATTTGCCAATTTAATGATAGAGGGGTTTGAAGTATTTTTCACAGCAAAAAAAACAGACCCTACATAAGTGATAATATCCTCAAGTTTACAAATTCTAGTGGAATCTTGATCTATCCTCTCTTTAACTATAGGTTTTTTTCTTTCAAAAAAATCAGAATAACTCCTACTTTAGATCCATATTGGGTTATTTGGTTATGGATCTTTTTATACAAAATCTCAACCAACTCTACAGTGGGAACTTTGTTTTCAATAATTTCAAGCCTTTGCATAATATGTTCTAGAGTCAAAACAGTTCCATTAACCAGAAGAGGTGGTGGGCCAAATAATTCTGTCATAGCATTATAAGAATCAAAAGTATGGCTACCCAGGAAATTCCCTCAGGTAATGGTATTGAGAATATATCTATTCCACGGAGTGATGCCAACATAAAAATTGCGAAGAAGCACGGAATTGGAAAGCTTCCTAGTAGATCTATTTTGAGCATTGCAAATTCTATACCAGGCATATTTTTGATTTTCTTCCTCCCTTTATTTAAAATTAAGAACCTCACTCTTGGGAGTATTGATAATGATAGGCGTGCTAGCCATGACGGCAAGGCAAAGCGATAAAACACACGAAGGAAGAAGGGCGAATAAAATGGCAATGGTGAAGTGGGGGAGAGGAAAACGAGAGGCAAATAATATAGTGCGAGGGATAAGGGTTTGTGATAGGTACTTGGTATATGACTTTTGCGTAGATCTCCCCGGCAAAGGCGCAAGAAATTCATCTTGCTACTTCTCGAGCTTGTGTTGTATTCCCCCGAAGAGGAAAGGGTGATGCGGCACAGTAGCGTAAGTATTTCCCTCAGTTTTTGAGAACCAAGGTATCAATCTAGTAGGAGACCACGCGCGAGTCCCTCGCACCTGCACAAACAAATAAGAACCTCGCAGCCAACGTGATAAGGGGTTGTCAATCCCTTCACAGTCACTTACGAGAGTGAGATCGGATAGATAATATTTTTGGTATTTTTGGTATAGAAACAGAAAGTAAATAAAGCAAATAACGGCGGCAGAAATTGGCTAGTTGAACGGAAAGTAATATGATAAAGATAGATCCGGGGGCCATAGGTTTCACTAGTGGCTTCTCTCATGATAGCAGAATTCTACGGTGGGTGAACAAATTATTGTCGAGCAATTGATAGAAAGTGCATAGTTATGAGAATATATATGCATGATCATTATATATAGGTATCACGTCCATGACAAGTAGACCGAAACGATTCTGCATCTACTACTATTACACCACACTTCGACCGCTATCCAGCATGCATCTAGAGTATTAAGTTCATAAGAACAGAGTAACGCCTTAAGCAAGATGACATGATGTAGAGGGATAAACTCAAGCAATATGATATAAACCCCATCTTTTTATCCTCGATGGCAACAATACTATACGTGCCTTCCTGCCCCTGCTGTCACTGGGAATGGACACCACAAGATTGAACCCAAAGCCAAGCACTTCTCCCATTGCAAGAACTATAGATCTAGTAGGCCAAACCAAACCAATAATTCGAAGAGACTTGCAAGGATATTATAATCATACATAAAAGATTTCAGAAAAGAATCCAATATTGTTCATAGATAATCTTGATCATAAACCCACAATTCATCGGATCTCGACAAACACACCGCAAAAAGATTACATAGAATAGATCACCTCGAAGATCGAGGAGAACTTTGTATTGAGATCCAAAGAGAGAGAAGAAGCCATCTAGCTAATTACTATGGACCCGAAGGTCTGTTGTAAACTACTCACAACTCAGCGGAGGAGCTATGGTGTTGATGTAGAAGCCCTCCGCGATCGATGCGCCCTCCGACGAAGCTCCAGAACAGGCCCCAAGATGGGATCTCATGGGTATAGAAGGCTACGGCGGTGGAATTAAGGTTTATTCGTGCTCCTTGATGTTTTCAGTGTATATGGATATATATAGGAGGAAAAAGTACGTCGGTGGAGCAATGTGGGGCCCACGAGGGTGGGGGCGCGCCTACCCCCCTAGGAGCGCCATATCCCCTCGTGGGCACCTTGTTTCTTCTCTGACTTGTACTCCAAGTCTCTCGTGAAGATATTGTTCCAAAAATAACTCTCCCAAAGGTTTCATTCCATTTGGACTCCATTTGATATACCTTTTCTGCGAAACACTGAAATAGGCAAAAAACAGCAATTTGCACTAGGCCTTGGGTTAGTAGGTTAGTCCCAAAAATTATATAAAAGTGTATAATAAAGCCCATTAAACATCCAAAACATAATATATAATAGCATGGAAAAATCAAAAATTATAGATATGTTGGAGACGTACCACTAAGTATGATGTTAATCATAGAATTGCATCCCCTTACCACCCACAGTCTAGTGGTCAAGTAGAACCACTATTCAAGAAATCTTCCGATTCAGCGATTTATCGTCCGATTTATCGCTACTCTTGGGTTGACTGATAAGATTATGCCTTATCTTCACCATTTATCGTTTGGGCCAATTTATCGCTATGACAAGCGATCTATGGGGAATCTACCGATAAATCAGGCCTATTCATAGGACTATGTTTGCAAAAACTAAGTTTATTTGTGTTTTGTGGACCTTGTTATGCAATATGTACTATTTTCCTATTTTGTTTGTCATTATACCAAGATTCAAAGGCTAGGAATGAAGGTAGCACTTATGTCCGGTATTGTTTTGGTGTTGAATATAGCATATTTTAGTGTTGGGAACCTGGGATTTGAGAAAAATGGCCGATTAACAATCAACCGAGAAAATCGATTAATCGGTCGATTTCCGATTAATCTCTAATCCCCAGCTGACCGATACAATAACGATAAGCGACAACCTCAACATTGCGTATAACTATGTAACAGGGAGCTGAAATTAATTTTGCAAAAGACTGTTAATAGATCTAGAAAGAATTGGTCCAAAAAACTTGATGATGCATTATGGGCCTATAGAACTGCATACAAAAATCCTATGGGTATGTCTCCGTATAAAATGGTCTATGGAAAAGCATGTCACTTACCTCTTGAGCTAGAACATAAGGCATATTGGGCTATTAAAGAGCTCAATTATGATGTCAAAATTGCCAGTGAGAAGAGGTTATTTGACATTAGCTCACTTGATGAATGGAGAACCCAGGCCTATGAAAATTCCAAACTTTTTAAAGAAAAAGTTAAAAGATGGCATGACAAAAGGATACAAAAGCGTGAGTTTGACGTAGGAGATTATGTCTTGCTATACAACTCTCGTTTAAGATTTTTTGCAGGAAAACTTCTCTCTAAATGGGAAGGTCCTTACGTTATCGAGGAGGTCTATCGATCTGGTGCCATAAAAATCAATAATTTCAAAGGCGCAAATCCGAAGGTGGTGAACGGTCAAAGAATCAAACACTATATCTCAGGTAATCCCATAAATGTTGAAACCAATGTTATTGAAATCGTAACCCCTGAGGAATACATAAGGAACACTTTCCATAATGATTCAGACTCCGAAAAGGAAGAGGTATGTGGTACGGTAAGTAAACTGACTCCAAAACAGTTCTAATGGCAATTTTTCTCCGTTTTGGAATATTTAGAAAAATAGAAAAATAAGAAGCAGTCCGGAAAGGACACGAGGCGTCCACGAGAGTGGAGGGCATGCCCTACCCCCTAGGCACGCCCCCTACCTTGTGGGCACCTCGTGTGCCCTCCGGACTCCGTTTTCTTGTACGATACTTCTTTTGGTCGGTAAAAAATCATTATATAATCTCCCGAAGGTTTTGACCACTGTATCACGTCAAAATCCTCAGTTTTTGTTTCGAGCTGTTTCCATCGCAGATTAGAGTAAGATGTCTTCTCAGGAGTCAGTTGGAGAGAGTCGGGTGTCTCATCCGGCACTAAGACCAGGAGCAAGCAGCGATGCTGGCCACATTGGGCCATCAACGGAGGAAGAGATGGAGGCTGACTTGAAAAGGATAGATGCCACGGAGGAAGATCAAGAAGTTACTTCTCGGTTTCGAGCCGGATTCACGATGGGGGAACTACAGAGCTCAGCTATTCCAAACTCAGTCATCCCTTCCAATGTCAGGTTTCTTTCTTATGAAAATATGAAAAAGAGTGTCACTGGTTCTCCCACAGCTATGCAGCATCCTTGGGTGAAAGGAGCTTTAGACGTCACGGGCAAGCTCCGTAAGGAAATAATGGACCTCAAGCAGCAAGTCGATAAGCTCGAGGAGGAGAATCGTATCCTGAGGGGTATCATCGCCAAAAATATTACATTACCACCTCCGAAGAAAGAGACATGATCATATGGGTATGGGCACTCCCCTTGGCAACTGCCAAGCTTGGGGGAGATGCCCCAGTATCGTATCACCATCACACTCCTATCTTTACCATTTTTCTTAGTTAGATCCGTTTGGTAATATCTTGATCTAGTAGAATAAAGTTTAGTATGATCTAGTTATGAGCTTTGCTTTATAATCTTTATCTATGTAATTGAGTCCATGAGCTATACATAATAAAGTTTAGTTTTGAGTCAAGGGCTTGATTATCTCACCATGATCATAGAAGAAAGAATAAAAAGAATCAAAGAGATCATATTGATCTTATGGAAATTAATGACTTCACATATAAAGATTATGATGAATAAAAGTTGTTGAGAGTTGACAACCATAGTTTTAGTCATCATTGCAATTAATAGGAAGTAATAAGTAAAGAGAGGTTTTCACATACAAAACATACTATCTTGGACATCTTTTATGATTGTGAGCACTCGTTAGAATATGACATGCTAAAGAGTTGTTGTTGGACAAGGAAGATAACGTAATGGGTTATGTCTTTTTGTATCCGAAATAAAGTATATTTTCATGGATCATCCAACATGTTGAGCTTGCCTTTCCCCCTCATGCTAGCTAAACTCCTTGCACCAAGTAGACATACTACTTGTGCTTCCAAATATCCTTAAATCCAGTTGAGCCATGAGAGTCCACCATATCTACCTATGGATCGAGTAAGATCCTTCAAGTAAGTTGTCATTGTTGCAACTCTCTAAAATATGTATAATCTATTAGTGTGGAGAAAATAAACTTTATACGATCTTGTGATATGGAAGCAATAAAAGCGACAGACTGCATAATAAAGGTCCATATTACAAGTGGCAATATAAAGTGACGTTCTTTTGCGCTAAGATTTTGTACATCCAACCATAAAAGCACATGACAACCTCTGCTTCCCTCTGCGAAGGGCCTATCTATTGTTCTTACCTTACAAGAGTCATGGTGATCTTCACCTTCCCTTTTTACATTTTATCCTTTGGCAAGCACATTGTGTTGGAAAGATCCTGACATATATACCCACTTGGATGTAAGCTATCATGATCTATTACTGTTGACATTACCCTTGAGTTAAAAGGTTGGGAGGCAACACTATAAGCCCCTATCTTTCTCTGTGTCTGATTAAAACTCCATACACATAAGTATTGCATGAGTGTTAGCAATTGTGAAATACTAAATGATAGTTGAGTATGAGGACTTGCTGAAAAGCTCTTATGTTGACTCTTTCAGAAATTATGATAAATTGCAATTGCTTCAATGACTGAGATCATAGTTTGTTAGTTTTCAATGAAGTTTCTGATTCATACTTGACATTGTGAATGGATTGTTACTTTAGCATAAGAAATCATATGACAACATATATATATATATATATATATATATATTTATATTTATATATATGTTGTTATAAGAATGATCATGATGCCTTCATGTTCGTATTTTATTTTTATTTTATCGACACCTCTATCTCTAAACATGTGGACATCTTTTTTGATATCGGCTTCCGCTTGAGGACAAGCGAGGTCTAAGCTTGGGGGAGTTGATACGTCCATTTTGCATCATGCTTTTATGTTGATATTTATTGCATTATAGGATGTTATTACACATTATGTGACAATACTTATGCCTTTTCTCTCTTATTTTACAAGGTTTACATGAAGAGGGAGAATGTCGGCGGTTGGAATTCGGGACTGGAAAAGGAGCAAACATTGGAGACCTATTCTGCAGAACTGAAAAAGCCCTGAAACTCCACGAAAGTCAGTTTTGGAAAATATAAAAAATATATGTCGAAAGAAGTACAAGAGGGGGGCCACCCACGTCCACGAGGGTGGGGGCGCTCCCCCTGCCTCGTGGGCCACCTGGCAGCCCCCCGATGCCCATCTTCTGCTATATGAGGTGTTTTGACCTGGAAAAAATCATAAGGAGGCTTTCGGGATGAAGCGCCGCCGCCTCGAGGCAGAACCAATCTAGGGCTCCGACAGAGCTGTTCTGTCGGGGAAACTTCCTTCTGGGAGGGGGAAATCATCGCCATCGTCATCACCAACAAGTCTCCCATCTTGGGGAGGGTTATCAACATCAACATCTTCAACAGCACCATCTCCTCTCAAACCCTAGTTCATATCTTGTATCCAATCTTTGTATCAAAACCTCAAATTGGTACCTGTGGGTTGCTAGTAGTGTTGATTACTCCTTGTAGTTGATGCTAGTTGGTTTATTTGGTGGAAGATCATATGTTCAGATCCATTATGCATATTAATACCCCTTTGATTATGAACATGAATATGCTTTGTGAGTAGTTACGTTTGTTCCTGGGGACATGGGAGAAGTCTTGCTATAAGTAGTCATGTGAATTTGGTATTCGTTCGATATTTTGATGAGATGTATGTTGTCTTTCCTCTAGTGGTTTCATGTGAGCGTGGAATACATGACACTTCACCATTGTTTGGGCCTAGAAGAAGGCATTGGGAAGTAATAAGTAGATGATGGGTTGCTAGAGTGACAGAAGCTTAAACCCTAGTTTATGCGTTGCTTCGTAAGGGGCTGATTTGGATCCATGTGTTTCATGCTATGGTTAGGTTTACCTTAATACTCCTTTTGTAGTTGCGGATGCTTGCAATATAGGTTAATCATAAGTGGGATACTTGTCCAAGTAATGGCAGTACCCAAGCACCAGTCCACCCACATACCAAATTATCAAAGTAACGAACGCGAATCATATGAGCGTGATGAAAACTAGCTTGACGATAATTCCCATATGTCCTTGGGAGCGCTTTCCTTTATATAAGAGTTTGTCCAGGCTTGTCCTTTGCTAAAAAAAGGATTGAGCCATATTGCTGCTGAAGGAAATATTCCCTAGAGGCAATAATAAAGATGTTATTTGTATTTCCTTATATCATGATAAATGTATTTTATTCATGCTAGAATTGTATTAACCGGAAACTTAGTACATGTGTGGATACATAGACAAAACAGTATGTCCCTAGTATGCCTCTACTAGACTAGCTCATTGATCAAAGATGGTTATGTTTCCTAGCCATAGACATGACTTGTCATTTGATCAACGGGATCACATCATTAGGAGAATGATGTGATAGACTAGACCCATCCGTTAGCATAGCACTATGATCGTTTAGTTTTACTGCTATTGCTTTCTTCATGACTTATACATGTTCCTATGACTATGAGATTATGCAACTCCCGAATACCGTAGGAACACCTTGTGTGCTATCAAACGTCACAACGTAACTGGGTGATCATAAGATGCTCTACAGGTGTCTCCGAAAGTATTCGTGGTGTTGGCATAGATCACGATTAGGATTTGTCACTCCGAGTGTCGGAGAGGTATCTCTGGGCCCTCTCGGTAACACACATCATAATAAGCCTTGCAAGCAAAAGACTAATGAGTTAGTCACGAGATGATGTGTTATGGAACGAGTAAAGAGACTTGCCGGTAACGAGATTGAACTAGGTATAGAGATACCGACGATCGAATCTCGGGCAAGTAACATACCGATGACAAAAGGAACAACGTATGTTGTTATGCGGTTTGACCGATAAAGATCTTCGTAGAATATGTAGGAGCCAATATGAGCATCCAGGTTCCGCTATTGGTTATTGACCGGAGATGAGTCTCGGTCATGTCTACATAGTTCTCGAACCCGTAGGGTCCGCACGCTTAACGTTTGATGACGATCGGTATTATGAGTTTATGAGTTTTGATGTACCGAAGGTAGTTCGGAGTCCCGGATGAGATCACGGACATGACGAGGAGTCTCGGAATGTCCGAGACATGAAGATTGATATATTGGACGACTATATTCGGACACCAGAAGTGTTCTGGAAAGTTTCGGAATTTACCGGAGTGCCGGGGGGTTACCGGAACCCCCCGGGGGAATGGTGGGCCCTGGTGGGCCATAGGGGAGAGAGAGGGCAGCAGCCAGGAGGTGGCGCGCCCCCTCCCTAGGAGGAGTCCGAATAGGACAAGGGCAGGGGGCGCGGCCCCTCTTTCCCTCTCCCTCTCCCTCTCTTTCCTTCCCCCTTCTTCCTTCTTTGGTAGTTCCTACTAGGAATAGGATTGCAATCCTATTCCTAGTAGGATTGCAGCCCTAGCCGCACCATAGAGGGCCGGCCGGCCTCCCCCCTTTCTCCTTTATATACGGGGGCAGGGGAGCACCCAAAGACACACAAGTTGAATTGCTCTAGCCGTGTGCGGTGCCCCCCTCCACAGAAACACACCTCGGTCATACCGTCACATTGCTTAGGCGAATCCCTGCGCCGGTAGATACATCATATCCGTCACCACGCCGTCGTGCTGATGAAACTCTCCCGTGAAGCTCAATTGGATCAAGAGCTCGTGGGACGTCATCAAGCTGAACGTGTGCTGAACGCGGAGGTGTCGTACGTTCGATGCTTGATCGGTTGGATCGCGAAGAAGTTCGACTACATCAACCGCGTCACTTGACGCTTCCGCTTCCGGTCTACGAGGGTACGTAGACATACTCTTCCCTCTCGTTGCTATGCATCTGGTAGATAGATCTTGCATGATCGTAGGAAGATTTTAAAATACTACGTTCTCCAACAGTGGCATCATGAGCCAGGTCTATGCGTAGATGATATGCACGAGTAGAACACAATGAGTTGTGGGCGATACTAGTCATACTGCTTACCAGCATGTCATACTTTGCTTCGGCGGTATTGTGAGATGAAGCGGCCCGGACCGACATTACGCGTACGCTTACGCGAGACTGGTTTCACCGTTATGAGCACTCGTTGCTTAAAGGTGACTGGCAGGTTTCTGTCTCTCTCACTTTAGCTGAATCAAGTGTGACTACGCCCGGTCCTTGTGAAGGTTAAAACAGCACATACTTGACGAAACATCGTTGTGGTTTTGTATGCGTAGGTAAGAACGGTTCTTGCTAAGCCCGTAGCAGCCACGTAAAACTTGCAACAACAAAGTAGAGGACGTCTAACTTGTTTTTGCAGGGCATGTTGTGATGTGATATGGTCAAGACATGATGAGTTATACGGTTTTGTATAAGATGATCATGTTTTGTAATGTTATCGGCAACTGGCAGGAGCCATATGGTTGTCGCTTTATTGTATGAAATGCAATCGCCATGTAATTGCTTTACTTTATCACTAAGCGGTAGCGATAGTCGTAGAAGCAATAGTTGGCGAGACGACAACGATGCTATGATGGAGATCAAGGTGTCGCGCCGGTGACGAAGGTGATCATGACGTTGCTTTGGAGATGGAGATCAAAAGCACAAGATGATGATGGCCATATCATGTCACATATTTTGATTGCATGTGATGTTTATCTTATTATGCTTCTTATTTTGCTTAGAACGACAGTAGCATTATAATATGATCCCTTACTAAAATTTCAAGGTATAAGTGTTCTCCCTGAGTATGCACCGTTGCGAAAGTTCGTCGTGCCGAGACACCACGTGATGATCGGGTGTGATAAGCTCTACGTTCAAATACCACGGGTGTAAGCCATTTTTGCACACGCAGAATACTCGGGTTAAACTTGACGAGCCTAGCATATGCAGATATGGCCTCGAAACACTGGAGACCAAAAGGTTGAGCGTGAATCATATAGTAGATATGATCAACATAAGATGTTCACCATTGAAACTACTCCATCTCACGTGATGATCGGACATGGTTTAGTTGATTTGGATCACGTGATCATTTAGATAACCGGAGGGATGTCTATCTAAGTGGGAGTTCTTTAATTAATATGATTAAATTGAACTTTAATTTATCATGAACTTAGTCCTGATAGTTTTTGCATATCTATGTTGTTGTAGATCAATGGCCCGTGCTACCGTTTCTTTGAATTTTAATGCATTCCTAGAGAAAGCTAAGTTGAAAGATGATGGTAGCAATTACACGGACTGGGTCCGTAACTTGAGGATTATCCTCATTGCTGCACAAAAGAATTATGTCCTTGAAGCACCGCTAGGTTACAAGCCCCCTCCCGCTAATGTAGACGCTTTGAACGTCTGGCAGTCACGGTCTGATGACTACACGATAGTTCAGTGTGCCATGCTTTACGGCTTAGAACCGGGACTTCAACGACGTTTTGAACGTCATGGACCATATGAGATGTTCCAGGAGCTGAAGTTAATATTTCAAGCAAATGCCCGAATTGAGAAATATGAGATTTCCAATAAGTTCTATAGCTGCAAGATGGAGGAGAGTAGTTCTATCAGTGAACACTTGCTCAGAATGTCTGGGTGCTACAATCATATGACTCAACTTGGTTGCAAAGTTGACGAGGATAGTGTTATTGATAGAGTTCTTCAATCACTGCCACCAAGCTATAAAGGCTTCGTGATAAACTATAATATGCAAGGGATGCAAAAGACAATTCCCGAGCTCTTCGCTATGCTCAAGGCTGCGGAGGTAGAAATCAAAAAGGAGCATCAAGTGTTGATGGTTAACAAGACCACTAGTTTCAAGAAAAAGGGCAAGGGAAAGAAGGGGAACTTCAAGAAGAATAGCAAGACAGTTGTGACTCCCACGAAGAAACCCACGTCTGGAGCCAAGCCTGAAACTGAGTGCTTCTACTGCAAGGGGACTGGACACTGGAAGCGGAACTGCCCCAAGTATTTGGCGGATAAGAAGGATGGCAAGGTGAACAAAGGTATATGTGATATACATGTTATTGATGTGTACCTTACTAATGCTCGTAGTAGTACCTGGGTATTTGATACCGGTTCGGTTGCTAATATATGTAACTCGAAACAGGGACTACAGATTAAACGAAGATTGGCTAAGGACGAGGTGACGATGCGCTTGGGAAATGGTTCCAAGTCGATGTGATCGCCGTCGGCACGCTACCTCTACATCTACCTTCGGGATTAGTTTTAGACCTAAATAATTGTTATTTGGTGCCAGCGTTGAGCATGAACATTATATCTGGATCTTGTTTATTGCGAGACGGTTATTCATTTAAATCAGAGAATAATGCTTGTTCTATTTTTATGAATAATATCTTTTATGGTCATGCACCCTTGAAGAGTGGTCTATTCTTATTGGATCTCGATTGTAGTGATACACATATTCATAATATTGAAACCAAAAGATGCAAGGTTAATAATGATAGTGCAACTTATTTGTGGCACAGCCGTTTAGGTTATATTGGTGTAAAGCGCATGAAGAAACTCCATAGTGATGGATTTTTGGAATCACTTGATTATGAATCACTTGGTGCTTGCGAACCATGCCTCATGGGCAAGATGACTAAAACTCCGTTCTCCGGAACTATAGAGCGAGCAATAGATTTGTTGGAAATCATACATGCTGATGTATGTGGGCCAATGAGTGTTGAAGCTCGCGGCGGGTATCGTTATTTTCTGACCTTCACTGATGATTTGAGCAGATATGGGTATATCTACTTAATGAAGCACAAGTCTAAAACATTTGAAAGGTTCAAAGAATTTCAGAGTGAAGTAGAGAATCATCGTAACAAGAAAATAAAATTTCTACGATCTGATCGTGGAGGAGAATATTTGAGTTACGAGTTTGGTCTTCATTTGAAACAATGTGGAATAGTTTCACAGCTCACGCCACCCGGAACACCACAGCGTAATGGTGTGTCCAAACGTCGTAACCGTACTTTATTGGATATGGTGCGATCTATGATGTCTCTTACCAATTTACCGCTATCGTTTTGGGGTTATGCTTTAGAGACAGCTGCATTCACGTTAAATAGGGCACCATCTAAATTCGTTGAGACGACACCTTATGAACTATGGTTTGGCAAGAAACCAAATTGTCGTTTCTTAAAGTTTGGGGCTGCGATGCTTATGTGAAAAAGCTTCAACCTGATAAGCTCGAACCCAAGTCGGAGAAATGTGTCTTCATAGGATACCCAAAAAGAGACTGTTGGGTACACCTTCTATCACAGATCCGAAGGCAAGATATTCATTGCTAAGAATGGATCCTTTCTAGAGAAGGAGTTTCTCTCGAAAGAAGTGAGTGGGAGGAAAGTAGAACTTGATGAGGTAATTGTACCTTCTCCCGAATTGGAAAGTAGTACATCACAGAAAATTGTTCCAGTGATTCCTACACCAATCAGTGAGGAAGTTAATGATGATGATCATGACACTTCGGATCAAGTTTCTGCTGAACGTCGTAGATCAACCAGAGTACGTTCCGCACCAGAGTGGTACGGCAACCCAGTTCTGGAAATCATGTTACTAGACAATGATGAACCTACGAACTATGAGGAAGCGATGATGAGCCCAGATTCCGCAAAATGGCTTGAGAACAAAGTGTGGACTTTGGTTGACTTGCCCGATGATCGGCAGGCCATCGAAAATAAATGGATCTTCAAGAGGAAGACCGACGCAGATGGTAATGTTACTGTTTACAAAGCTCGACTTGTTGCGAAAGGGTTTCGACAAGTTCAAGGAGTTGACTACGATGAGACTTTCTCACCTGTAGCGATGCTTAAGTCTGTCCGAATCATGTTAGCAATTGCCGCATTTTATATCTCAAAGAAGAGTTGTATATGATGCAACCAGAAGGTTTTGTCGATCCAAAAGGTTCTAACAAAGTATGCAAGCTCCAGCGATCCACCTATGGACTGGTGCAAGCATCTCGGAGTTGGAATATACGCTTTGATGAGGTGATCAAAGCATATGGTTTTATACAGACTTTTGGAGAAGCCTGTATTTACAAGAAAGTGAGTGGGAGCTCTGTAGCATTTCTAATATTATATGTGGATGACATATTATTGATTGGAAATGATATAGAATTTCTGGATAGCATAAAAGGATACTTGAATAAGAATTTTTCAATGAAAGACCTCGGTGAAGCTGCTTATATATTAGGCATCAAGATCTATAGAGATAGATCAAGACGCTTAATTGGACTTTCACAAAGCACATACCTTGATAAGATTTTGAAGAAGTTCAAAATGGATCAGTCAAAGAAAGGGTTCTTGCCTGTATTACAAGGTATGAAGTTGAGTAAGACTCAATGCCCGACCACTGCAGAAGATAGAGAGAAAATGAAAGTCATTCCCTATGCCTCAGCCATAGGATCTATCATGTATGCAATGCTGTGTACCAGACCTGATGTGTGCCTTGCTATAAGTCTAGCAGGGAGGTACCAAAGTAATCCGGGAGTGGATCACTGGACAACGATCAAGAACATCCTGAAATACCTGAAAAGTACTAAGGATATGTTTCTCGTGTATGGAGGTGACAAAGAGCTCATCGTAAACAGTTACGTCGATTCTAGCTTTGACACTGATCCGGATGACTCTAAGTCACAAACCGGATATGTATTTTTATTGAACGGTGGAGCTGTCAGTTGGTGCAGTTCCAAGCAGAGCGTCGTGGCGGGATCTATGTGTGAAGCGGAATACATAGCTGCTTCGGAAGCAGCAAATGAAGGAGTCTGGATGAAGGAGTTCATATCCGATCTAGGTGTAATACCTAGTGCATCGGGTCCAATGAAAATCTTTTGTGATAACACTGGAGCAATAGCCTTGGCGAAGGAATACAGGTTTCACAAGAGAACAAAGCACATCAAAAGACGCTTCAATTCCATCCGCGATCTAGTCAAGGAGGGAGACATAGAGATTTGCAAAATACATATGGATCTGAATGTTGCAGACCCGTTGAATAAGCCTCTTCCACGGGCAAAACATGATCAGCACCAGGACTCCATGGGTGTGAAGATCATCACTTTGTAATCTAGTTTATTGACTCTAGTTCAAGTGGGAGACTGAAGGAAATATGCCCTAGAGGCAATAATAAAGATGTTATTTGTATTTCCTTATATCTTGATAAATGTCTTTTATTCATGCTAGAATTGTATTAACCGAAAACTTAGTACATGTGTGGATACATAGACAAAACAGTATGTCCCTAGTATGCCTCTACTAGACTAGCTCATTGATCAAAGATGGTTATGTTTCCTAGCCATACACATGAGTTGTCATTTGATCAATGAGATCACATCATTAGGAGAATGATGTGATGGACTAGACCCATCCGTTAGCATAGCACTATGATCGTTTAGTTTTACTGCTATTGCTTTCTTCATGACTTATACATGTTCTTATGACTATGAGATTATGCAACTCCCGAATACCGTAGGAACACCTTGTGTGCTATCAAACGTCACAACATAACTGGGTGATCATAAAGATGTTCTACAAGTGTCTCCGAAAGTATTTGTGGTGTTGGCATAGACCAAGGTTAGGATTTGTCACTCCGAGTGTCGGAGAGGTATCTCTGGGCCCTCTCGGTAACACACATCATAATAATCCTTGCAAGAAAAAGACTAATGAGTTAGTCACGAGATGATGTGTTACGGAACGAGTAAAGAGACTTGCCGTAACGAGATTGAACTAGGTATAGAGATACCGACGATCGAATCTCGGGCAAGTAACATACCGATGACAAAAGGAACAACGTATGTTGTTATGCGGTTTGACCGATAAAGATCTTCGTAGAATATGTAGGAGCCAATATGAGCATCCAGGTTCCGCTATTGGTTATTGACCGGAGATGATGTTCGGTCATGTCTACATAGTTCTCGAACCCGTAGGGTCCGCACGCTTAACGTTTGATGACGATCGGTATTATGAGTTTATGAGTTTTGATGTACCGAAGGTAGTTCGGAGTCCCGGATGAGATCACGGACATGACGAGGAGTCTCGGAATGTCCGAGAAATAAAGATTGATATATTGGACGACTATATTCGGACACCGGAAGTGTTCTGGAAAGTTTCGGAATTTACCGAAGAGCCGGGGGGTTACCGGAACCCCCCGGGGGAATGGTGGGCCCTGGTGGGCCACAGGGGAGAGAGGGCAGCAGCCAGGAGGTGGCGCGCCCCCTCCCTAGGAGGAGTCCGAATAGGACAAGGGCAGGGGGGCGCGGCCCCTCTTTCCCTCTCCCTCTCCCTCTCTTTCCTTCCCCCTTCTTCCTTCTTTGGTAGTTCCTACTAGGAATAGGATTGCAATCCTATTCCTAGTAGGATTGCAGCCCTAGCCGCACCATAGAGGGCCGGCCGGCCTCCCCCCTTGCTCCTTTATATACGGGGGCAGGGGAGCACCCAAAGACACACAAGTTGAATTGTTCTAGCCGTGTGCGGTGCCCCCCTCCACAGAAATACACCTCGGTCATACCGTCGCATTGCTTAGGCTAAGCCCTGCACCAGTAGATACATCATATCCGTCACCACGCCGTCATGCTGACGAAACTCTCCCGTGAAGCTCAACTAGATCAAGAGCTCGTGGGACGTCATCAAGCTGAACGTGTGCTGAACGTGGAGGTGCCGTACGTTCGGTGCTTGATCGGTTGGATCGCGAAGAAGTTCGACTACATCAACCGCGTCACTTGACGCTTCCGCTTCCGGTCTACGAGGGTACGTAGACATACTCTTCCCTCTCGTTGCTATGCATCTGGTAGATAGATCTTGCGTGATCGTAGGAAAATTTTAAAATACTACGTTCCCCAACAGCTGCACCTTATTTACTTTTACCACTTGTTACTTGATACAAATTACCTTATCACAAAACTATTTGTTACCAATAATTTCAGTGCTTGGAGAGAATACCTTACTGAAAACTGCCTATCATTTCCTTCTGCTCCTCGTTGGGTTCTACACTCTTACTTATCTAAAGAACTACGATAGATCCCCAACACTTGTGGGTCATCAAGACTCTTTTCTGGCGCTGTTGCTGGGGAGGTGAGTGCTTGAAGGTATATCTTTAGATCTTGCAATCGAATCTTTTAGTTTCTTGTTTTATCACTAGTTTAGTTTATAAAATAAAACTTCAAAAAAATGGAATTGAGGTTGCCTCATATGCTTCATCCTTTTAATATCTTTCGTAAAAATGATAGGCAGGAAAATTGTGCTCAAGTACTAGAAGAAGAATTACATAGAATGCGTGGCATTAAATATGTGAATGATGAGCATGATTGCAATGTTTTTAGCATAAATTCTTTGAATACCCATAATACTAATGATATGCAAAGCCACAAGCTTGGGGATGCTATGTTTGATGAACATGATATGTTTAGTCCCCCAAGTTTTGATGAGCAAATTTATTATGATGAAAGCATGCCTCCTATTTATGATGATTATTGTGATGACACATATGCTATAAAGAATAAAGATAACCATGAAAATTTTCATCATGATTTTAATTTTCAATTGGATTATGCTTTACATGATAATTATTTTGTTGAGTTTGCTCCCACTATTCCGAATGAGAAGACTTCTGCTTATGTGGAGAGTAATAAAATTTATATGCTTGTGCATCATGAAAATAGTGCTTTATGTGATAGTTATATTGTTGAATTCATTCATGATGATACTGAAAATTATTATGAGGGAGGAACATATGCTTGTAGGAGTTGCAATAATGTCAGGTTTCCTCTCTATGTGTTGAAATTCTTGAAGTTATGCTTGTTTTGCCTTCCTATGCTAGTTAATTATCGTTCCCATAAGTTGTTTTCTCACAAAATCTCTATTCATAGGAAGTGGGTTAGGATTAAATGTGTTAGTCATATTCTTCATGATGCTCTCTTTATGTATCAATTCTTATCTTTTATGTGAGCATCATTGAAATCGTCATGCCTAGCTAAAAGGCATTAAAGAAAAGCGCTTGTTGGGAGACAACCCAGTATTTACCCCTAATGTTCTTGTGTGTTCACATGATTAAGCTACTATATTAATCATGTTTTATAGCTTTTATTTCAATAAAGTGCCAAGTAGAACCTTTGGGAAGACTTGGGTGAAAGTTAATGTGATCTTGTTGTAAAAAACAGAAACTTTGCGCTCACGAGATTAGCTGCCATTTTTTACTGGAGAGTGATTTTTAGTTGATTATTTTTTAAGAAGATTAATAGACAAATTCTCACGTCCACCAATTTATTTCAGAATTATTAGAGTTACAGAAGTATTCGGAAGTTACAGATTGCTACAGACTATTCTGTTTTTGACAGATTCTGTTTTCTATGTGTTGTTTTGCTCATTTGATAAATCTATGAGTAGTATCGGAGGTTATGAACCATAGAGAAGTTGTAATACAATAGATATTACACCAATATGAATTTAGAATGAGTTCACAATAGTACCTCAGTGGTGGTTTTATTTTCTTATACTAACGGAGCTTAAAAGTTTTCTGTTGAGTTTTGTGTTGTGAAGTTTTCAAGTTTTGGGTAGAGATTCGATGGACTATGGAATAAGGAGTGGCAAGAGACTAGTCTTGGGGATGCCCAAGGCACCCCATGGTAATATTGAAGGACAACCAAGAGCCTAAGCTTTGGGATGCCCCGGAAGGCATCCCCTCTTGCGTCTTCGTTCATCGGTAACTTTACTTGAGGCTATATTTTTATTCACCACATGATATGTGTTTTGCTTGGAGCGTCAATTTGTTTTATTTTGTTTTGCTTGATGTTTGAATAATATCCCAATATCTGAAATTATTAAATGTTAGAGAGTCTTCACAGAGTTACATAATTATTCAACTACTCATTGATCTTCACTTATATCTTCTGGAGTAGTTTGTTGTTTGCTCTAGTGATTCACTTATATCTTTTTAGAGCACGGCGGTGGTTTTATTTTGAAGAAATATATGAACTCTCATGCTTCACTTATATTATTTTGAGAGTCTTTTAGAACAGCATGGTAATTTGCTTACGTTATGAATTTGGTCCAAATATGATAGGCATCCAAGATGGGTATAATAAAAACTTTCATATAAAGTGCATTGAATACTATGAGAAGTTTGATACTTGATGATCATTTTGAGATAGGAGGATGGTGATACTAGAGTCATGCTAGTACAGTAGTTGTGAATTTGAGAAATACTTGTGTTGAGGTTTGCAAGTCCCGTAGCGTGCACGTATGTGTGACGCCCCTGATTTGACCGTACACTAATCATGCACGCAAATGTGTACGACCAAGATCAAGGACTCACTGGAAGATATCACAACACAACTCTAGACACAAACTAAAATAATACAAGCTTTATATTACAAGCCAGGGGCATCGAGGGCTCAAATACATAAGCTCGAAATAACAAGAGTCAGCGGAAGCAATAATATCTGAGTACAGACATAAGTTAAACAAGTTTGCCTTAAGAAGGCTAGCACAAACTTCAACAATCGAAGAGGCAAGGCCTCCTGCCTGGGACCTCCTAACTACTCCTCAAAGCCGAACTCCACATAGAAACATCCTCGGGATCATCTGGCTCCTGGACTCCACCATCTGGTTGCGTCATCCGAGAAGAAGGGACAACAGGGAAAAAGGGGGAGAAAAGCAACCGTGAGTACTCATCCAAAGTACTCGCAAGCAAGGATCTACACTACATATGCAATGGTATATGTGTAAAGGGGCAATATATGTGGGCTAAACTACAGAATGCCAGAATAAGAGGGGGGTAACTAATCCAATCGAAGACAACGCTTCTCGTAACCTCCATCTTGCAGCAGAAGATGGGAGTAGATGGTAAGTTCACCGGAAAGTAACAAGTATCATCGCTTCTCGCAGCCTCCGTCTTGCAGAAGTAGAAGGGAGTAGATGGTAAGTTCACCAAGTAACATCGCATAGCATAACCCTACCCGGCGATCCTCCCCTCGTCGCCCTGTGGGAAAGCGATCACCGGGTTGCATCTGGAACTTGTCTGGGTGTGTTTTATTAAGTATCCAGTTCTAGCTGTCATGAGGTCAGAGTGCAACTCTGGGTCGTCCTTTTACCGAGGGACACGGCTATTCGAATAGATTAACTTCCCTGCAGGGGTGCACCACATAACCCAGGACGCTTGATCCCATTTGGCCGGACACACTTTCCAAGGTCATGCCCGGCCTCGGAAGATCAACACGTCGCAGCCCTACCTAAGCACAACAGAGAGGTCAGCACGCCGGTCTAAACCCTAAGTGCACGGGGGTCTGGGCCCATCGCCAATGCACACCTGCACGTTGCGAGGGCGGCCGGTAAGCAGACCTTGCCTCTCCAAATACCAGAGTAGGCGTTCCGGTCCAATCCGGCGCGCGCCGCTAAGTCGCTGACGTCAAGAAGGCTTCGGCTGATACCACGACGTCGAGTGCCCATAACTATTCCCACGTAGCTGGATAGTGCGTATAGGCCAATGGCCAGACTCAGATCAAATACCAAGATCTCGATAAGCGTGTTATTATGAATAACCGCGGACAACGACCAGGGCCAGGCCCACCTGTCTACTAGGTGGTCGCAACCCGCCATGTCGCTCCGCCACAAAGTAACCATCAGGGGGCTGTCGGGAACCCAGGCCCACCACTACCTGGGTGGAACCACCTGCCCCTTCAGCCCCCATCTCCGAAGCATCATCATGTGTATGTAAAGTATGTATATAGTATATACCCGTGATCACCACCCGAGTGATCACGGCCCGATGGTATAGCATGGTAGACGGACAAGAATGAAGGGCCACTGATGGAATACTAGCATCCTATACTAAGCATTAGGATGGCAGGTACAGGTATCAACAGTTGTAGCAGCAATGACAGGCTATGCAACAGAATAGGAGTAACCGAGCAGTAACATGCTACACTACTCTAATGCAAGCAGTAGAAAGAAGAATAGGCGATATCTGGTGATCAATGGGGGGGTTTGCCTGGAAGCTCTGCAGACGAAAGGAATCTTCAGAAGCGTAGCCATAGTCGGACACCAAAGCATCAATGGTCTCGGGGTCTATCACAGTATCGGAGTCTACCAAACAGAGCGAACAATAGCATCACAAAGCATAACATGGCAAAAGGCGGTGCTACGTGTGACCTAACACGGTGCTTGGTGATACAGGCGAAGAGGAATAACATCCGGGAAAGTATTCCCGGTGTTAGGCATTTTCGGGCAGATGAAATGGAGGAGAATGTTGCATGTTCGCTATGCTAGCGACGTGTGGTGAATGAACAGACTGCGTATTCGGATTCGTCTCATCATTCTGAGCAACTTTCATGTACAAAGTATTTTCATTCGAGTAACGGCTTAAAATCTATGATTTTCTAAAGTTTTTATTAATTTCTGGAATTTAATATTAATTAAATTAATTTTAAAAAGGATTGATGACATCAGCATGATATCATGCTGACGTCAGCATGGTTGACTGGTCAACATGACCAGTGGGTCCCACCTGTCATACACTATTTAGTTTAATTTGGATTTACCTAATCCAATTACTGTTTAATTAAACTAACTAGTTAGTTAGATTAATTAAACAGGATTAGTTAACTTAATTAATTCACGAATTAATTAATTGTATTTTTATTATTATTACTATTATTTTAGATTTTTTTTATTCTTTTTTTTATTAACATTTAAAACCGTTCTGGGGCTAGGCCCACCAGTCATAGGCCTAGGGGGCCTAACGGGCATACGTGTTGGGGGGTGCGGGCGAAGCCGCAACCTGCCCGATACGGCGGCGGCCCGTGCAGCCGACCGGCGCGGCCGGTGGCAACCGCCAGAGGCGGGCGATCGGCGGCGGCCGGGCGTAGCCGCGAAGGAGTAGGCGCGCGGGGTGGCGCAGACGCAGCAGCAGCTGAGGCCGGGGTTGGCGCGCGGGCGGCGGAGCAGCGCGCGCCGTATGAGCGGGGCGGTTCGATGCTGGCGATGGGGCACCGGAGGGCCGGCGACCAGTGCTTGGGCTCCGGGCGAAGCAGGGCCGGAGCGGAGCATCGGGCGGGCGGAGCGAGCACGCCAGCGACTGTGGGGCACGGCTCAGGCGCGCGTGGGCGCACGCGGGGAGCAAGACCGAGGATGGCACGGTGGCGAGGCGGGCGCCACCGCACGCCGACGGGACGCGGTGAGCGTGCACTGCTACGGGAACGACGCAGCGGACGGCGCCGAGGGGATGGCTTGCACGGGCGGCGGCGTTGGCAGAGAGCACCGGCAGTGCGGCCACGTGCTCGTGAGCGCGCGCCTGGGCGCGGGGAACGGCGTGTGTGAGGAAGGCACAGAGGAGGAGGGGGGATTCGCTTACAGCGTTGGAGAGAGGGGGCGGGGCAGTACGGCGGTGAGGCGGCAGTCCGGTGGCGGCGCGGTGGAGGCAGTCCGGTGGCGGCGGAGGGGCGCGCTGGCCACGGGCGGTGGGCGCCGGGGCGATGGGGACTAGGCGAGGTCGCCTCGATCCCGATCCAGACGGGTGAGAGAAGGGGATCGTGGGGGAAAGTGGGGGGTTACGGGCTAGGGTTACGGGGTGGCCTTGTAGTTGTAGGCCAGAGAGGGGGCCGATTGGGCCGAGGCCAGTTGGGCCAAGGGGGTCCAGTGGGGAGAGGGGGATTTCCTTTTCCCCCTTTTTTTGTTTGTTTTCTTTTTTTCTCTTCTGTTTTCTTTTAGCTCCTAATTATTTTAGCTTTAATAAAATACCAAAGTGGTACCTAAATTGTTGTTACAATTTATGTCAAAACCACAAAAAGGTTTCATTCCAAAATTATATAGTTTAGTATTTTAAAATGTATAAAAGGCAATTAATTAATGGTTTTAGCTACTGATTTAATTAGTTTATTGCATTTAACCATTTTATAAAGACTTGGTTTCTCCACCAACATATCTTATGAATTATTTGTCACAATGAGGACATTTTAGTTATTTGATTTGTTGAAAATATTAATTGTTTGAATTGTTTTTGAATTTGGATTTTGAATCAGTTTGAACTAACACGAGATTAACAATAGTAATTGTGGTGACGTGGCATCATTACCAGAGGGTTACTGTAGCTTGATTACCCGGGCGTCACAATTCTCCTCCACTACAAGAAATCTCGACCCGAGATTTAAGCGATGGAGTAAGGGGGGAAAAGTGCTGGTAGCGAAAACCTAACGTGTCTTCTCGGTCTTGGTTGCCCTTTCGAAGAGGTTGATCCCTTTCGTTGATGTCTTCTTTTATCTGCTTCAAGTCATCGTGATCAAGTCGTCATCCTTTCTTCGGGATCTCCACCGTCCTACGAACGTGACCAAGGGGAAAAACTCCGGAGGAACGCATCTCCACAAAGCTGGGCATTTGACGGTGAACTCAATGGGAAATACGCGATGTACCCCAAGAGTTGTATTATAGTGAATTCGTTGGGTGCAATATACGATGGTACCAAATTTTTAAAGGTGTAGGCAATCGTTCGATGCCTAGACAGAAGCTAGAATGGGGGCTTGAATAATGGGAATATCATGGCGTTAGATTCCAGGAGGAATAATGCTATAGAATTTAGCTCGTGAATCACATACGAAGCGAGGTGCAAAGGATACATTAGAACCCGGGTTGTAAAGAAGAGTCAGGTTTCGATCCAGTGGACCTGTGGGTTATGGGCCCACCATGTGGATTGAAAGTAGGAAGGGTGGTGACATCTTGCACAACCTCGACAGGGAGGCATGTGAGTGGATAGCTTGTCATCTATGTCGACATCAATGTCGGAACCAAGGACGGGGAACGAAGAGAACCATTTTCCCGCTCATTGAAATGAGGCAGACCAATAGGCAAAGTTCTCGTCCAGCGGCAGTACCGGGATGTTATCAACAATAGAATCAAGGTCTTACTAAATAGAGTTGTACACCAAGGTGTTTACATAAGCAGAAAATTATTACTGCTTAGATTATATGTAGATCAAAGAAAGGTTAAACAAACAAATGGAAAGGAAAATTGTGATTACACACAATTAATAGAAGTATATGCCCCCCATGGACAAGCAGAACAAGGCATACAGGGTAGGAGAGCAAGGACCCAACCATTCAGATAAAGAGGCAAGGATTAATCAAGATGTTACCCATACAACAGTGTTTGGATAACTGACCAAGGAACATTTAGCATCACGCCTCCAATGTTCTTGTTGATGAGCAGGGTATCATAGCCATGCTTCGAGGAAGCAATGATATTGTGTTTCAATCAAGGATCAGACTTTGGATACACAAATGATCCATCAGGAGCAACTTATAAAATAAGTCATGTAATTTCCTCCTGGAAGAATGGTTATCCTTGCAAAAGGAATTATAATGATAGGTCCTCCAGCCAGGGGTGATAGGCATGACATCAGATTACCGGGTCATCAAAAGGACCACATTATAACTACTGGAAAGTTGTCCCAACCATCATATCTGACCGAGATTCAGATTCGATTGGTGTCATGATACCTCAGACTCAGGATGTCTGAGAAGAAAAGGTGCAGCACAAATCGACGAAATGACCTTGCAAGATTCTCGGGAAATGAACTATGGGAGCGGGTTCCGAAACAATAGTTCATCATTAAACCAAGGAGAGGATGAGGCAGTGGCTGATGGGCTCAGCGACAATTCACCGAGAATTCCAAACAGATAGATTTCCACAATAATGTGAACAAGAATATGACACTTGTTAATTCAGAGGATATAATGTTTTATGCTCGAGGAAAACATACACCATTAATCATTAGTTGAAAGGTGTGCCCGAAATATGACCTTAGGCAGCAAGATCAATGTTAGAGTGATGATTCAATAACCAACAGTCTAAGAACGAACTGTCGATCGTTAACTTCAAAGCAATAGGTTGCTAGAAGTACAGAACTCAAGCAGCATCGTTAGCATATTAGTAACCCGGTTAAAAACAACACGGAGACCAAGGAAGAATGGTGATGGTGAGAAGTATCATCATACCTAGAATTTCTAAGAGGTGGAGCAATCCCCACAACATTCTCGACATAAAAGACAGTAATACTTCAATGCAGAACACAACACTAGCTGGAGAGCAAGTTGTATTCATAACGTGGACAAGTTTGCGATGAAAGGAAGTCAAGGATGTTGTCGGCGATAATAAAAATCATCGAGGGCGAGGAGGGTATTTCTCATCATGAACACAGTTGACATCTCGGAAGGAGTCAAAGTGTTGAAGGTGATCCGACACATTTGTTGGGAGGTTTCAAGAGGATGCAATCAAACAACAACAACAACAACAACAAGCAAGGGAATGACGAAGTGGCAAGTTATATGATCAATATATAAGATGCAAGCTCGGAACCAAAGCTGCCTTTCAAGACAAGCAACATGATGTTGAAAGCTCGACGTAAGTCGTGCTCACACACTGAAGAATTCATGCACCAAAGAAGGATGAGGTAGCACAGTCAAAGATAGCAAGACCAGGATGTTCAGAACTTCCCAGTAAAAATACTAGGGGTATTTGATTTTTAGTGCGGAATAATTTCACTAGTCAGTGTCCTCGGTTGACAATAACCCAGAACCCGTAGAGTGAATACGACAAAGAAATACATTACTTCAACGAAGTTAGTAAGAAGTGGTGGAATGGCAAGACATCTTCGAGATACCAGGGGGTAATACTCGAAGGTAGAACATGATAGAAGTAGAACCGGGTCATTGACCTATGATAGTAGATACTTCAACCTTGCCAAAAATGGACGAGGCACTGGAATGAATTCCCATCACATATACCAGATCAGGACAGCATGGTCATAACCATAACTATAAGGAATCAATTCAAGAATACCGAAAGAATCATACAACTGGATAATCATTTTGCAAGAAGCTTCCGAGACGGTCTACATCATATTCATGGGCATGAACACAAAGTTCAAGGTCGACTCCCACTTCTTTAATGCATATCATTTCATTTACCTTTCGCTCTAATAAAACTGTAGTGTTGGAATTTTATTTGGTAGAACACCGGAAAAGTATGACTTGTGAAAACTTTTGGGTTCTCACGGATTAGGGGAAGGCATAGGTTCAACCCATTGGGCATCTTAGTAACATATACCCCAAGTTTCAGAAGTAAATACACAAGCTCAAAAGCAGAGCATGGTCGGCCAAGCAGAGGATACAATTTACCAAAGGCATTATGTACCAGTGGAAGAACTCACAAGGTGATTGTATATGAAGGATACTCTCGGATAACAATCCAACAATGGATCGGTTGATCCACAACGGAGCTGATGTGAGTATCGGTACTCACTCAGAGGAACAAGGAATGCAGAGGCATCAGATCCAAGAATCACCTTATTAGCCTGATGCTTAAATAGAAAGAAATTATGGTTTCCAAAACGAAGGATCAAAAGCACACGCTCTGATCAAGGATGGATAAGTTGAAAGCACTTAGTTGGACAATCAATGAAGGTTTGAATTGCCGAGAACCAACTCATGTCCGGAATGATGTCTGAGCCGGAAAGATAATTTTTTTAAAAGGATAACCTGATGACTATGTGCATACGCACACATTGAATCAATAGGCTCAAAAATGGCTAAGACAATGGATGCTAACGAAGACTACTAGTCATATGGAATCAACCATAATGCAAGCAGGCAAGAATTTCAAGAGTATCAGGCTGTAGAGGGTTTTCGAAAGATCGAAAAGTATTCCGAAGAATTTTGTGAGACACATGAACAATTGAGAAAAACAGATCCTCGATAAATGTGAGGAAATAAACGTAAGGGTTTTCATGCGAAATAAAACTACAAGACAGTAAAATCAAAGGATTCTCGGGACAACGGAGAATATTTCGAGGCATCTTGTAATGACAATAGCGACGAGGAATGATCATGAGAATGACAAGTGCATGCATATATCCATAGGGATATATCGGTGGCAGTGAATTGCAAGGGCGATGAGCACAAGGGTCTCGGGAAAATAACGAGAGATATCCTCAGAATCTTCCGTCGAAGCAGGCGATCTTCCGTAATGAGGGCTCTCCGGGAGAAATAGTTACGAGAACCTAGAGTCAGAGTTAATAATTCCTTTTATCCCGAATAGAAGAGAGATCAGAGTCCCAGAGCATAGAAGAGGAATAAAATATCCTAACACCACTCAATGGCGACGTGGGCCCGTAAGCCACACAGCCAAGTTAGTAAAAGTTTTTCAATGACTAGACACAACTTCGGCCAAGGAGTTGGAAAGGGGGATTCCTATAGGCAGTCGGCTCTGATACAAACTTGTGACGCCCCCGATTTGACCGTACACTAATCATGCACGCAAATGTGTATGACCAAGATCAAGGACTCACTGAAAGATATCACAACACAACTCTAGACACAAACTGAAATAATACAAGCTTTATATTACAAGCCAGGGGCCTCGAGGGCTCGAATACATAAGCTCGAAAACACAAGAGTCAGCGGAAGCAATAATATCTGAGTACAGACATAAGTTAAACAAGTTTGCCTCAAGAAGGCTAGCACAAACTTTAACAATCGAAGAGGCAAGGCCTCCTACCTGGGACCTCCTAACTACTCCTCGAAGCCGAACTCCACGTAGAAACATCCTCGGGATCATCTGGCTCCTGGACCCCACCATCTAGTTGCGTCATCCGAGAAGAAGGGACAAAAGGGAAAAGGGGGAGAAAAGCAACCGTGAGTACTCATCCAAAGTACTCGCAAGCAAGGATCTACACTACATATGCAATGGTATATGTGTAAAGGGGCAATATCTGTGGGCTAAACTACAGAATGCCAGAATAAGAGGGGGGTAACTAATCCATTCGAAGACTACGCTTCTCGTAACCTCCATCTTGCAGCAGAAGATGGGAGTAGATGGTAAGATCACCGGAAAGTAACAAGTATCATCGCTTCTCGCAGCCTCCGTCTTGCAGCGGTAGAAGGGAGTAGATGGTAAGTTCACCAAGTAACATCGTATAGCATAACCCTACCCGGCGATGCTCCCCTGTCGCCCTGTGGGAAAGCGATCACTGGGTTGTATCTGGAACTTGTCTGGGTGTGTTTTATTAAGTATCCAGTTCTAGTTGTCATGAGGTCAGAGTACAACTCCGGGTCGTCCTTTTACCGAGGGACACGGCTATTCGAATAGATTAACTTCCCTGCAGGGGTGCACCACATAACCCAGCACGCTTGATCCCATTTGGCCGGACACACTTTCCAGGGTCATGCCTGGCCTCGGAAGATCAACACGTCGCAGCCCTACCTAAGCACAACAGAGAGGTCAGCACGCCGGTCTAAACCTTAAGCGCACGGGGGTCTGGGCCCATCGCCCAATGCACACCTGCACGTTGCGAGGGCGGCCGGTAACCAGACCTAGCCTCTCCTAATACCAGAGTAGGCGTTCCGGTCCAATCCGGCGCGCGCCGCTAAGTCGCTGACGTCAAGAAGGCTTCGGTTGATATAACGATGTCGAGTGCCCATAACTATTCCCGCGTAGTTGGTTAGTGCGTATAGGCCAATGGCCAGACTCAGATCAAATACCAAGATCTCGATAAGCGTGTTATTATTAATAACCGCGGACAATGACCAGGGCCAGGCCCACCTGTCTCCTAGGTGGTCGCAACCCGCCCTATCACTCGGCCACAAAGTAACCATCAGGGGGCTGTCGGGAACCCAGGCCCACCACTACCTCGGTGGAACCACCTGCCCCTTCAGCCCCCATCTCCGAATCATCATCATGTGTATGTAAAGTATGTATATAGTATATACCCGTGATCACCACCCGAGTGATCACGGCCCGATGGTATAGCATGGCAGACGGACAAGAATGAAGGGCCACTGATGCAATACTAGCATCCTATACTAAGCATTAGGATGGTAGGTACATGTATCAACAGTTGTAGCAGCAAAGACAGGCAATGCAACAGAATAGGAGTAAACAAGCAGTAACATGCTACACTACTCTAATGCAAGCAATAGAAAGAAGAATAGGCGATATCTGGTGATCAAGGGGGGGGGGCTTGCCTGGAAGCTCTGCAGACGAAAGGAATCTTTGGAAGCGTAGCCGTAGTCGAACACCGAAGCATCAATGGTCTCGGGGTCTATCACAGTATCGGAGTCTACCGAAAATAAGCAACGAAGGGGAAACAAATAAATAACAGAGCAAACAATAGCATCACAAAGCATAACATGGCAAAAGGCGGTGCTACGTGTGACCTAACACGGTGCTCGGTGATGGCGAAGAGGAATAACATCCGGGAAAGTATTCCCGGTGTTAGGCATTTTCGGGCAAATGAAACGAAGGGGAATGTTGCATGTTCGCTATGCTAGGGACGTATGGTGAATGAACAAACTGCGTATTTGGATTCGTCTCGTCGTTCTGAGCAACTTTCATGTACAAAGTATTTTCATCCGAGTTACGGCTTAAAAGATATGATTTTCTAAAGTTTTTATTAATTTCTGGAATTTAATATTAATTAAATTAATTTTAAAAAGGATTTATGACATCGGCATGACGTCATGCTGACGCCAGCATGGTTGACTGGTCAACCTGACCAGTGGGTCCCACCTGTCATACATTATTTAGCTTAATTTGGATTTACTTAATCCAATTACTGTTTAATTAAACTAACTAGTTAATTAGATTAATTAAACAGGATTAGTTAACTTAATTAATTCACTAATTAATTAATTAATTAATTGTATTTTAATAATAATTATTATTTTAGATTATTTTTTTATTCTTTTTTATTAACATTTAAAACCGTTCTCGGGCTAGGCCCACCAGTCATAGGCCTAGGGGGCCTAACGGGCATACGGGTTGGGGGGTGCGGGCGAAGCCGCAACCCGCCCGATACGGCGGCGGCACGTGCAGCCGACCGGCGCGGCCGGCGGCAGCCGCCAGAGGCGGGCGGTCGGCGGCGGCCGGGCGTAGCCGTGAAGGAGCAGGCGCGCGGGGTGGCGCAGACGCAGCAGCAGCTCAGGCCGGGGTTGGCGCGCGGGCGGCGGAGCAGCGCGCGCCTTAGGAGCGGGGCGGTTCGATGCTGGCGATTGGGCACCGGAGGGCCGGCGGCTAGTGCTTGGGCTTCGGCCGAAGCAGCGCCGGAGCGGAGCATCGGGCGGGCGGAGCGAGCACGCCAGCGACTGTGGGGCATGGCTCAGGCGCGCGTGGGCGCACGAGGGGAGCGCGACCGGGGATGGCGCGGTGGCGAGGCGGGCGCCACCGCACGCCGACGGGACGCGGGTGAGCGTGCACTGGTGCGGGAACGACGCAGCCGACGTCGCCGAGGGGATGGCTTGCACGGGCGGCGGCGTTGGCAGATAGCAGCGGCAGCGCGACCACGTGCTCGTGAGGGCGCGCCTGGGCGCGGGGAACGGCGTGTGTGAGGAAGGCACAGAGGAGGAGGGTGGATTCGCTCACAACGTTGGAGAGAGGGGACGGGGCAGTACGGCGGTGAGGCGGCAGTCCGGTGGCGGCGCGGTGGAGGCAGTCCGGTGGCGGCGGAGGGGCGCGCTGGCCACGGGCGATGGGCACCGGGGCGATGGGGACTAGGCGAGGTCGCCTCGATCCCGATCCAGACGGGTGAGAGAAGGGGATCGTGGGGGAAAGTGGGGGTTACGGGGTGGCCTTGTAGTTGTAGGCCAGAGAGGGGGCCGATTGGGCCGAGGCCAGTTGGGCCAAGGGGGTCCAGTGGGCAGAGGGGGATTTCCTTTTCCCCCCTTTTTTGTTTGTTTTCTTTTTTCCCTTTTCTTATTTTCTCTTCTGTTTTCTTTTAGCTCCTAATTATTTTAGCTTTAATAAAATACCAAAGTGGTACCTAAATTGTTGTTACAATTTATGTCAAA
>LR738713.1:169264296-169285585 GCA_902687465.1 Secale cereale | reverse complement strand
TTATCTTATCGGATTGAGTCTTTAAGGATATGAGAACACTTGATGTATGTCTTGCATGTGCTTATCTGTGGTGACAATGTGATATCACGTGATCTACTTAATGTATGTTTTGGTGATCAACTTGCGGGTTCAGTGACCTTTTGAACTTATGCATAGGGGTTGTCACACGTTTTCGTCTTGACTCTCCGATATAAACTTTGGGGCACTCTTTGAAGTTCTTTGTGTTGGTTGAATAGATGAATCTGAGATTGTGTGATGCATATCGTATAATCATGCCCACAGATACTTTAGGTGACAATGGAGTATCTAGGTGACATTAGGGTTTTGGTTGATTTGTGTCTTAAGGTGTTATTCTAGTACGAACTCTAGGATAGATTAAACGAAAATAATATCTTCGTGCTATTTTACTGCAAACTCTAGAATAGATCGATCACAAAGAATAACTTTGAGGTTGTTTCGTACCCTACAATAATCTCTTCGTTTGTTCTCCTCTATTAGTGACTTTGGGGTGACTCTTTGTTGCATGTTGAGGGATAGTTATATGATCCAGTTATGTTATTATTGTTGAGAGAACTTGCACTAGTGAAAGTATGAACCCTAGGCCTTGTTTCCTAGCAATGCAATACCGTTTACGCGCACTTTTATCATTAGTTACCTTGTTGTTTCTATATTTTCAGATTACAGAAACCTATATCTACCATCCATATTGCACTTGTATCACCATCTCTTCGTCGAACTAGTGCACCTATACAATTTACCATTGTATTGGGTGTGTTGGGGACACAAGACACTCTTTGTTATTTGGTTGCAGGGTTGTTTGAGAGAGACCATCTTCATCCACGCCTCCCACAGATTGATAAACCTTAGGTCATCCACTTGAGGGAAATTTGCTACTGTCCTACAAACCTCTGCACTTGGAGGCCCAACAACGTCTACAAGAAGAAGGTTGCGTAGTAGACATCAGTCGCCGCCGCTCGTCGTTGCTGTAGCCACCACCACCGCCTAGTTTCTTCGGAACGTCCACAAGCCCCATCTCCGTCGTCTACGCCTCCTCGAGGACCCACGTGCTGTCGGACACCCCCAAATGCCCTCACCGCCGTCTTCTTCAACCTCGGGTCGCCGAGATCGCCGGCGACCGTGCGCCTGCTCCGACACATCCCCGAGCCACTGACCTGCTGTGCTGCACCCCTGTGAGCTCCTGCTCCTCCCTGTATGCTTTTCCCCTCCGTCCTTGTCCTCTAGCATGCCTCCCCACCACAATCAAAGCTCGCTGCCGCTGTGGCTCCTCGCCACTACGGCCAGGGCACCCAAGCTCGCATCCAAGCATATGGTTCTGCTCCTGCTGCTTCGTAGTTGCTCCCCGTTGCTCAAATTGCTCTGCTACATGCTCTAATCGAAGCTGCCACACACAGCAAACTCCGGTTGCTGCCTCGCTCGCCGCCGGCGCTGCTCCCGGCCACCCCGAGGCCTCCTGTCCGGTCCTTGGAGGCGGACGAGCAAGAGCTCCTCCCCGGTGCCCTCAGCGCGCCAAACCATCGTCTGTAGCTCAAATCCGAGCCGCGCCGCTGTTGTTTTTGTAACCGCTGCCCACTAAACACCCCTAATAGACACTGATAGCGGGCCCTACCCCTGGTCAAACCCTAGTCAGCAGAGGGTTTGACCGGGATTAGTCCCTCTGTCACTGACGTGTGGACCCCACACGTTAGGTTTGACCTAGATAGGCCCGTCGATCGGCTGATGTCAGTATGAGGACAAGCTGACGCAGTAAACATTTTCTGGGATTTTTAATAAATCACAAATGATTTATAAATTTCAGAAAATGTCCAAAACTTCTAAAAATCAAAGAAAATAATCTGTAACTCCAAATTAAATAAATTATATATGTAAAATTATCAAAAAAACTAAAGAATCTATTTATGGCATTTCCATGCATGTTTGAGAAACTTATGCCTGCTGATCAGGTCAAAACAATTAAATGGCATTTGAATAATTACATGGACTTTGAATTTGAACCTTGGGTTCAAACCAACTTCATTAAAATTGTTGTTAGTTGCATTAGCTCAAATCATAGCATCTTGCCATGTCACAACCATGCATCATATTGTTGCATTGCATTGATTGTGTTCCTTCTCTGTTTGCCGGTGTTCTTCCCTCTCAGTGGATGTTGTTCGGCGTTGTGATCATTGACACCGATGAAGAGCTATACTATCTTCAGAAGTTCCAGGCAAGCAACCACCCTTGAGCATTCCGATAAAATCCCACACTCTCGCTCTTGCTCTCTTTTACTGCATTAGGACAACAACGATTCAACTGCTATTTGTTGCTGTAGCTGAACCCCTTTCCTCTGAATGACCTCTCATTTCCACAGTAAATCGTTAAAACCCACTAGCATGAGTAGGAGTTGTTTGAGCCATGATGTGCCTACTCATTCATGCTTTCTGGTTAAGCCTGCTATGCTTAGAGTTGTGTCAGGTCTGATTCATCTGGAATGGATTGGAATGGTGATGAACATGTCCTACTATTGAGAGCTAAGTGTGTGAACACGATTTGGTAAAGGTAGCAATGAGAGGCCATGTAGGAGTACATGGTGGGTTGTCTCATTGAAACCGTCCTCAAGAACTGAGTTCTGTGTTTGTGATCCAAGAACAGCTACTACCACACGTTGGGCCCTGAAATATGACCCCGCTCGACTTATTAACCCCCTGTCCACTGTCCAAGAGTTGCAACTAGTTTCTGGTATTTGTAGGATATGTGTTGGAGGTCATGTGTAGCGCTGACCCTAGGGGTGGGCTATGATGCAGTAAATACACCATGGCCTGGTGTACCGAGACGCCCTTTTGGTGCCTCGGGAACCCTGCACACATCGTTTGGGGCCGTAGTGGAAACCTCGGCCGGACTCCCTGCAGAAGGAACCTAAATAGGCGATAAACCTGGACTAGAGACTTGTGTGGTTAGTCAGGTCATGGTCTACACCCACGTCGGCTTTCCCTTGAAGTATGCCAAGCACATGTTGTGTGCAGGCGCTAAGTGGTGGAAGCATGTGTGAAGAAGTACACCCATGCAGGGTTATAAATGATCTATTTGAATAGCCGTGTCCGTGGTAATGGACTACGGGGTTGCTTATGCAGTTCATAGACAAGTGAAAGTGGATACTCTAAAATGTGCAGGATAAGCATGAGTGCTATGGATGGCCTTCTCGTAGGGAGACGGGAGCGGATCCATAGTGGTGTATTGATATGGTGAATATGTGGACTCGTGTGCGCCACCTCAAAAGAGTTATCAGCAGTCGTAGTACATGATAGCCATAGATTCAAAGTTGGCTTGCTGTAGTTAAACTCCACTACCCCCTTTGTTGATACTAAGGCATATGTAGATAGTTCTGATGTAAGTATTGCTGAGTATATTTGTACTCACGTTTGCTTAATTTATATTTTGCAGAGAGACTCAGTCTCACTAGTAGTTCCGCATGGACTTCGATGGTTAGCTTGTTACCTCAGCTATGATCTTGTACCCTTGGGAGGGTCTTATAGATAGTCATGCTTGATAGCATTCTTCCTTTTCAAGTGTCTGTACCCAGACATGTTCATGTTTCCGTTGCATGTATGCTCTGTATGTTGCGTCATGTGACCCCTGTTTGTAATAAATGCTATGGCAGCTCTTCTAGGCATTTATCTATATGAGTTGTTGAGTTATGTTGTGACGTCATGTTGTATCTACACATATATTGCATGTTATGCGTATGTGTAACATGTATTGGTATGTGTGGGATCCGACACCTAGTCGTTTATTCTTGGTAGCCTTCCTTATGGGGAAATGCCTCCTAGTGCTTCCACTGAGCCTTGGTAGCTTGCTACTGCTCCGGAACACATGGATTGACCGGCATGTATCCTTCTTTGCTCCTATGTCTGTCTCTTCCGGGGAAATGTCACACAGTGTATAACGGAGTCCTGTTAGCTTGCTATAGCCTGGCAACACTCGCTGCTGACCGACACGTGCATTGCTAGGCCATGTATGCATGTCCTTGTAAGTTTGTGCCACCTTGGGTTTATGACTAGTCATGTCGGCCGGGGTTCTCTGTTACATGGATGCTAACGACACTATCATATACGTGAGGCAAAAGGCGCAAACGGTCCCGGGCCTAGTAAGGTGGCACTCGTGGGGATACTGTGCTTGAGGCCGCAATGTGATATGATGTGTTGCGTGCTATACCGGTATGACTTAGGACCGGGTCCTGACAACTATGCTTATGCAGGTTCTGCTCTATCAGTTCACAATCGTTGTGGAGTGATAGAGCATGACATGCATCAGTGTTGCAAGGTATGTCTGTCCATGCTGAAAGACTTTTTTACACGTTCGAGGGATGTTTTTTTCGACATCCTTCAAATGGACCCAATTTTTTCATACGTTTGTACACTCATGGCAAGCACGCATGCAAACTTTCGGTGCATTTCGACACCCGATCCGTGAGATATTGTTCCCGTGAATTGCTTGTATATAATAATACTACTGAATTAAAATTGTGAATTATATATTATGAAAACAATTGTTTGTTTATTTCATAACTAAAGCTAAACTGCAGTGCTGGCTGAGCATCGCTACTCAGCCTGGACAGAAAATTTAATACCCTAATCATCTCAACGCATCCGCCCATTCCAGTTTTCATTCCGTAATTTCACTAGTATACAAAAAAATCAATAATTATTGCATCATAGCACGGGTATATACCCAGAAGGGATGGTATACGTGTTTCTCTGCCTGTTGACAAACCTACACCATCTGGATTCGTATACATATAATATAAAGTAATAATAACTGGATGTTTCACGGGTCACTACTAGAAAAAGGGCTATAGATGGGATTGACACTAATGGCGCACCAAACAAGCGATGCGCCATTAGTATATACTAATGGCGCACCACCTTCAGATACGCCATTAGAGTTGATACTACTAATGGCGCACCTGGCCCAGGGTGCGCCATTAGTATCAAAAAAAAATTGACCTAGTGCGCCTGTCCAAACATACTAATGGCGCATCCAGACACAGTGCGCCATTACTAGTTGTAACTAGTAATGGCGCACCTGTCGGAAAGTGCGCCACTAATGTTGTTTTTTTATTATATTTTTTATTCTTTTTTTGCAAAACTACTAATGGCGCACTGTTCCACCTGTCGAACAGTGCGCCATTAGTATGTTTTTTTTTTTGCAAAACTACTAATGGCGCACCACCAGAAGGTGCGCCATTAGTAACCTGGATTACTAATGGCGCATTTAGAGTTGGTGCGCCATTAGTAAGTGGGCAGCAACAAGATATTTTGGACAGCCTCTCCTACCCACACTCACTTTCTCCCCACTTCATTCTCTCCACCTCCTCCTTGTCTCGGGTGCCTCCTCTTTTTCACCTCATTTCCACCATAGATTCATTCAAATTAAGTTGTTAAATTACCTTGTTTTGATAGGTAAGTAAGGGGGGAAGCTATATTTATGTTGTTCTCCCTACAACAATGTGCACATGCACTTTTTATGGCCTAGCTAGATCTATGTATGTTCGTGGTGTTGCATATGTTTGTGGTGTTGCATACGTGTTTGTGTTTGGAGGTGTACCGGTATTTGAAATGCGATAGTTGCCAATATTTTCCCGGAATGTTGATTCATTTCCGTTTCGGCGAGAATTTTGGCATTAAGCATTCTTTTTGGTCCTATTTTTAGGGAAAGTCATGCCAAATTTTTTCTTGGTTCTAAAATATCGTTTTGCTCTACCCCGCAGGCGACCATGGTCAGCACGATGACCGAAGGCATCATGAATAGGTTTTTGAGGTCCGCGAAGGCCGAGATGCTTCAAAAGAACGAGACGGAGATAAGATGTCCGTGTCGAAGTTGCAAGCTGAAGAGCCTTATTGCGGACCCGGATTCCGGGCAGGTGCAGGACCACCTGCTCTTGTGTGGTTTCATGGATGGCTATCGGTGGCAAGGTGATGAAGATTACTACGAAGTCGTCCATGGGGGCCTGGCAAGAAATGAGGAAGGGCAGCAAGACAACCACCGCGGCTCGGGCGGGCGAGAAGACGAAGAATCCCCAGGAGATGATCACGACGGTGATGCTGTACACAGTCATCATGTAGAATATGCAGGACATGATGATGAGGAAGATGCCGGAGCAGACGACGGGCATGATCATGAAGATGATGATGCCGGTGGAGCAGACGACGCTGGACCATCGATGGGCTGGGTGCAGGACCCTCATATTCAAGAGCTGCTTCTCAAGCAGACGGATAACGCAAGAGCTGCCGCCCGAGAGAAAGCCAAGATGGATCAACTTGAGTTAGACGCGGTTACTCCATTGTATGAAGGATGCAGGCCCGAGGATACCCGCCTGAAAGTAACGCTCATGGCTCTGGAGGTGAAGGTAAAACACAAAATGACCGACGCATGCTTCGACGAGAACATGTCATTCTGGCACGAACGTCTTCCCAAGGGGAACAAGTGCCCGACCAGTTTCGAGGAGGCGAAGAAAATCGTGTGTCCTCTGGATTTACCGCACGTGAAATACCATGTGTGCATGAACAATTGCATCATTTATCCGGACGAGCACGCGGAGTCTACCATATGTCCGGTGTGCGGCGTCACTCGATTCAAGAAGAGGAAGAAAGCTCCTCGAAAAGTGGTGTGGTACTTTCCGATCACTCCTCGTGTGCAGTGGTATTTCGCGGACCCTAAGGTAGCAAAGCTCCTGCGTTGGCACGCGGATAGGGAGGAGAAGAAGCGAGAAGATGACGCAAATGATCTGGAGATAGATAAAAAAGACAGGATGCTGAGTCACCCTAAGGATGCGAGCCAGTGGCAAGCGTTGAACTTCGAAGACCTAGATTTGGGAACGATCCAAGGAACATCGTGCTGGGCGCGAGCACCGATGGAGTCAATCCGTTTGGCAGCCAGAGAAGCACACATAGCACATGGCCTGTGTTTGTGTGGATGTACAACCTTTCCCTCTGGTTGTGCATGAAGAGGAAGTACATTCACATGAGTATGCTAATTGAAGAACCGAAACAACCAGGGAACGGCATCAATCTGTATCTGGGGCTGCTGAAAGAGGAGCTTGACACGCTGTGGAAAACGCCAGCAATACGTGGGACGCCGCAGAGAAAGAATATTTCCCTATGAGAGCCGCTCTGCTCACGACGGTGCACGACTATCTCGGTTACGGATATGTCGCGGGGCAGGTGGTCCACGGATTTTCTGGATGCGTCAGGTGCATGGATGACACAACGTATCGCCAGCTAGATAGAGATCCCGGGTCTTCGAAAACCGTGTTCATGGGACATCGAAGGTGGCTTCGCGACGATGACCTATGGAGAAAACGCAAGGATCTGTTCGTTGGTGAAACCGAACCCCAAGGATGCCCGCGTACGAGGAGCGGCGAGGAAATGGACGAGCTGTTGAAAAATTGGAAAGATTGCCCACTACCAGGAAAGGAGCAAAAGGCGCCAGAGCCGGGAAAGAAGCAAAAGGCGCCAGAGCCGCTGCTGAAGGTATGAAAAACGAGGTCTGTTTTCTGGGACTTGCCGTACTGGAAGATCCACCGTGTGCCTCACAGCCTTGATGTAATGCATATCACGAAGAACGTGTGCGAGAGTCTGCTTGGTACCCTGCTCAACATGCCAGAGAGGACCAAAGATGGGCCGAAAGCAAGGGCAGACTTGAAATCAATGGGCATCAGGCAGGAGCTTCATGCTATATATGATGATTATGATGATGATGAGGCGAAGCAGGACACGGAAAGTCGTCGCAAAGGCAAAAAGGCCAAGAAGACCGGAAATGACTACCCTCATGCGTGCTTCACTCTAAGTCAGGAGGAGATCGAGCAGTTTTTCACCTGCCTCATAGGAGTAAAACTTCCTTACGGTTACGCGGGGAAGATAAGCAGATACCTAGACCCAGCGAAGTTGAAGTTCAGCGGGATGAAGTCTCACGTCTTGTCACATCCCTAGCTCATGTCTGCCTAGTGCTAGGTTAGCTGTGCATCATGTTTAAAATTATGTTAACTTGAAATGGGGATTGATCAATCCCTAGCACTAAATGAACTCAACTAGGGTAAAGAATAAAATCATTTCCAATGACCCAAAATTCCTTCATCAATGTTTGATAATTTTGGCAAGGGTTTTGGTCCAAACCAAAACCATTGAACATTTTTGGGGAATTTTTGGACCTTGAATTAAATCAATAAGTATTTAAATTGGGGCATATAAATATTTTTAATATCCTTAAATGTTCCAACAATTCTGAAAATAGTTGAGGGTCTCTGTAATAATTTATTTAATGCCCACAATTATTTTTAGGATTTATTAAAATGATTTGGGCTATAAACTAAATCAAAACAAAATAACAGAATTAGAAAACAAAAAGAAAATGAGAGAGAGAGCAACTACCTGGACCACTTACCTGGCCGGCCCAACTGGCAGCCCAGCCCACCCGGGCTCCCCTGCCAGTCATCCCTGTCCTCGCGCCAGGAGGACAGGGGAGCGTGCCCGCCGCGCGCCGGCCACGCGCCGCGCCACCTCCTGCTTCCCGCCGCTGCCGACGCGCCTGGACGACCCTAGACGAGGCCACGCACCTCTCTGCTTCACTCTCTCACTCTCCGTCGACCTCTCTCCCTTCTCCTGGCTCTCTCCCCCTCACCGCCGAGCGCCACCATCGCCGTCGTTGCCATAGCCGTAGCCACAGTGACCCCCGAGCCTCTCCGACTCATCCACGAGCTCCGCCTCCGTCTTCTACGCCCCCCCTAAGTACCTACGCGACGCCGGAAGCCCCGAAACGCCGCCGTCTTCGCCTTCTTCAACCTTCGGCCGCCGTCGACCTCGCCGCCGATTCGTCGACTCTGGTGCCTTCCCGAGCCCACTCAGCTGCTCTTCGACCCCGTTGTGAGCTCCTCCGCCGTTTCCCCCTGTCCCCGTGGCCTGTACCTCACCGTAGCCGTCGCCCCCTTCCTCACCGTCTCCGGCCGCCGCAAAAGTTGTCGCCGCCATAGTTTTACTCCACTCCGGCGAGAGCTGATGCCACCACTAGATGCGCAAGAGCTCCAGCAGGCCGTAGCAACAAACCGCTCCTAAAACCGAGCCCCCTAGCGTTTTTCCGACGCGCGCCGCCGTCAGTTTGGTCGCCGCCGGCCGAACTCCGGCGACTGCTGACATGTCACTGTCATTAGTGCTAACCCCTGCCGCTAAACAACCGTAACAGCCACTGACAGTGGGCCCTAGCCCTGGTCAAACCCCAGTCAGCGCTGGGTTTGACCGGAATCAGTCCACGTGTCACTAACGTGTGGACCCCACTCGTCAGGTTTGACCTGGACCAGCCCTGTTGACCTGCTGACCTCAGCCTGACGCAGTGCTGACGCAGTAACTATTTTCTGTAATTTAAAATAAATCAGAAATGATTTATTTATTTCAGAAAATAGCCAAAACTTCTAAAAATCATATAAAATCAACCGTAGCTCAGATGGAAATAATTTATATATGAAAATTGATCAGAAAAATCCAAGGAATCTGTTTATGGCATTTTCATGCATGTTAGAAAAACTTATGGTTGCTGTTTAGGACAATTTGAATAAATGGCATTTGAATAATCACATATGGAGTTTGAATTTGAACCTTTGGTTCAAACCAACTTCATTTAATTTGGTTGCTAGTTGCATTAGGCCAAACCACATCATATTGCCATGTCATGTTCATGCATCATATTGTTGCATTGCATTGATTGTGTTCTTTCTTTGTTTGTCGGTTTTGTTCTCTCTCAGTAGACGATGTTCCGACGATGAGTTCGATGACACCGATGAAGAGCTATTATTATCTTCAGAAGTGCCAGGCAAGCAAACCCCCATTGAGCATCCCGATACAATCCCACTCTCTCGCTCTTGCTCTCTATTACTGCATTAGGACAACAACGATTGAACTGCTTTTTGCTGCGGTAGCTGAACCCCTTTCCTCTGCATGACATGTCATTGCCGCAGTAAATAGTTGAAACTCACTAGCATGAGTAGGAGTTGTTTGAGCCATGTTGTGCCTACTCATACATGCTTTCTGGTTATGCCTGCTATTGCTTAGAGTTGAGTCAGATCTGATTCATCGGGGATGAATTGGAATGTGGTGAACATGTCCTACTGTGTGTGAGCTAAGTGTGTGAACACGATTTGGTAAAGGTAGCGGTGAGAGGCCATGTAGGAGTACATGGTGGGTTGTCTCACTGGAGCCGTCCTTAAGAACTGAGTTCTGTGTAAGTTGTCCAATGACATAGTTACTACCACACATTGGGTTTCGGTAACTCGACCCCTCTCGACTTATTAATCAACTAGATCTCTGTCCAGGAGTTGCAACTAGTTTCTGGTGTTTGTAGGTAGTGTTAGTAGTCTACCAAGTGGCACACGGTACATGTGGGCTTGGGTCAGACTAGGAACCGTGGCACGGTGTACCAAGCGTAGATCCATCCAACGAGGTGGGCTTGGGAACCCTGCGCACATCTTTTGGGGCCGTGAGCGACACCCCGGCCGGATCTCCCCACAGATGGAACCCGAATAGGCGATAAACCTGGACGAGAGACTTGTGTGGTTAGTCAGGTCGTGGCCGACACCCTCGCCAGGCTTCCGCTTGAAGGTTGCCGAGATACACGACGTGTACATGGCGGTAAGTGGCGAGAGCGTGTGTAAAGAAGTACACCCCTGCAGGGTTAACATGATCTATTCAAATAGCCGCGTCCGCGGATATGGACTTCTTGGATGCTTACGTGGTACATAGACAATCGAAAGTGGATACTCTAAAATACTCAAGACAAGTATGAGTGCTATGGATGGCCTTCTCGTAGGGAGGCGGGAGCGGATCCATAGTGGTGTATTGATTGGTGAATATGTGGACTCGTGTGCGCCACCTCATAAGAGTTACTTGCAGTCGTAGTTCAGGATAGCCACGAGTCAAAGCTGGCTTGCTGCAGTCAAACTCCACCACCCCTTTGTTGATACTGATGCATATGTAGATAGTTCTGATGTAAGTCTTGCTGAGTACCTTTGTACTCACGTTTGCTTAATTTATGTTTTTGCAGAGAGACTTCAGTCTCGCTAGTGGTTCCGCGTGGACTTCGACGTTTAACTTGTTACCTCAGCTACGATCTTGTACCCTTAGGAGGGTCTTGTAGATAGTCAGGCTTCTCAGCCTTTTTCATTTGTAGTTGTCTGTACTCAGACATGTTATGCTTCCGTTGCCTGTATGCTCTGTATGTTGGGTCATGTGACCTCTGATTGTAATAAATGCTATGATGGCTCTTCTGGGCCTTTATCTATATGAGTTGTTGAGTTATGTTGTGATGCCATGTTGTACAGCACATACTTGCATGTTATGCGTACGTGTAATGTGTATTGCTATGTGTGGGATCCGACACCTAGTTGTTTACCTTTGGTAGCCTATCTTACAGGGAAATGTCTCCTAGTGATTCCACTGAGCCTTGGTAGCTTGCTACTGCTCCGGAACACTCAGGCTGGCCGGCATGTGTCCTTCTTCGTTCCTGTGTCTGTCCCTTAGGGGAAATGTCACGCGTTGCTCCTTTAAGTCCTGGTAGCTTGCTACGACTTGGGTTCATACGTTGATGACCGACACGTTTGTTGCTGGGTCATGTATGCCTGTCCTTGTAATTTAGTGCCACTTTTGGTTTATAACTGGTCATGTCGGCCCGGGTTCTCTGTCATATGGATACTAGAGACACTATCATATACGTGTGCCAAAATGCGCAAACGGTCCCGGGCCAGGTAAGGTGGCACCCGTGGGAATACCGTGCGTGAGGCCGCAAAGTGATATGGTGTGTTACAGGCTAGACCTGTGTGACTTAGGATCGGGGTCCCGACAGCTTTGGTATCAGAGCCTGACTGCCTGTAGGATTAGCAAGCCAAACTGGTCGAAGTCGTGTCTAGAAACTCTATAGTTATGTAAGGGAATTGTTTGTGGAAGGGAACGTAAGGCTCTTTTTACTCCTTTACCCTATGCCCTTCTGATCTGAGTCACCTTCTTCTATTCTACGAGGATTAAGAACTAGAATTCTCATTCTATTTATTAGGATCACGTTAATGTGGATTCAACCCTCAGTTTAGTTTCTACTACTTCTGTTGCTCAACTGTTGGTCTCAGAACCTTGACATGATAATGTTAAGTGGTTATGCTATCTTTGTGCATGAGTCTCAAAAGTATTTTCGAGCATTTACTGCTGTTATGCTGTCCGAGTCATCCCAGGTTTCTAAATAGTCTGATGCATTTCAAATCATTCCTATCTGTTCCTAATGTCCTTTTAGGCCAGATTAACCACACTAGTCGGTGTGTTGAGGCACTCTGTTACCTCGACACATATGCTGGACTTATTATTATGACCCTAAGTATCTTAGAAGATCACCCAGTATTCCAGCAATGTTTTATATTCCAGTGTGATGATTCTGTCCATCATCATCGAAAGCATCCCGTGATGCTATTTAGTTGGTAGGTATTCTATTCCTGGGTTCTTGAACCCGAGCTTCACCCTACTTACTTCATGTTGATAGTATTTGCTCGTTCCTTTAGGATATTAGTAACCTTGTGATAGTCCTCGAGGTCCGTGGTATATCATTCTTCCAAATACCATGAACCCTCCTTGGCAGAAGTTCTCCCGAACCAAAAGATCACAACCAGAGTACTCTTGACGAGTTCTCTATTCCACATTGTGACTCTGCCAGTCCTACTTTTCTGCATGGGTTATCCGGAAGAAATATGTTGAACTAGTTCGACCTGCTAGTCTATGCATCTGCGACTCGGAAAGTTATATGTTCCTCCAGTTGTCTCCCTTCCGTTATTTTCCGACCTTCACCTATAAATTGATAGTCAGGAGTAGTTGTGCATTCGTGCATCGATGCCTTTTACTCTTGTGGTCCGTCAAGCCATTCTATTCTGGAATGACTATGAGAAACAAACTCCAGTACCTTATCCATATCCTGGATCGGGTCAAAAAAAATTGTACTCCGTAGATGAAGAATGTCAAGCCATCTTCTAATCTGTTCTACCTTGGAGTATTACCATATTTATGTCAAGAATGTCATGGGAATTGCACCACCTCCTATGAACTTTTGATAAGGTGATACTTCTCGCCATCATCGTTTATTTCTCGGTCTCCGTATTATAATAACCGGAATACCGACAAGTGAATTGTGATGTGTGAAATCAATACTCCTAGCAACCCTGTTGCTAGGTGGTTAAAGGACAACAATTTCATTCTTAGTGTGTTGGTTACTAAATCACCATTCTAAGATTGATCGTGCTACCTAGTCCATTTTTCTAGTGCACTCTTTGATCAATGAGTTAGGATTGCATAAATTGCCTCACTCTTTGATCATATCGTCTTGCCCTGAAAAGCAAGATTATTTGCGAGCTTAGTAACATATTGGTGGTTCGTGATTTTCCGAATATCTTCTCGGAAGTATTACCGGGTTGTTCCCTGACTGTTATGTTGAGCTCGTGATCAAGTTTGTACTCTTGTAAACCAACCTTTCTCCAAGAATCTGTGTTGGATACCCCTGAACTAGTTGGTTAAGCTAAGCAACAACTTGGAGAGTTGGAAGATAAAAGCTTAATCCACATAGCTCACTCCAAAGGGATATCTTGTATGTGTATTGAAGATAGATGATATCTTCTTCAATTGATCTCCGTGATCATTTGTGGACCTATTGTCTTATCTAGATTTTGATTTGAGTGTGGGCTAACGTCAAGTCAAATCAGAACCAACGATATTCGTAATGTTGTCTTACTCATGGTTGTTCCCTTGAGCATATACCATTACATCTTTTGGTCTGACCAATGCTATCACCGTGTTCACTTAATTGTGGAATTCCACCTATATGGAAATCTGTATGAGTTATTGTTGAGCCCATCGACAACGTCCTTATCCTCTCCGTGATTTGTTGGACATTAAGCTAGTGTTGGAAACTTTGTAAGCAATGCCTTCGTGTTCCGTCATGAAGCTTATGCTTGGATGGAAGGAGTGACTTCCTCTAATTCATGTACATTGATGCAAGTTGCCGCCGTGAATTCGGGAAAGCATGTTTTTACCTCCTCTGGAATCATCCCAAATCAGTCATGCATACGTGCAAAGTATTCTATGGTTTGGTAGATTAATTACCTCCACTCCATATGTATTCCGTAGCACACCAAGCCACTGATTGATTTGTTCAAGGAGAAAAGTTCCATCATAAGAGCTAATCATATGACTTATGTAAGGACTTCGATATCCTAGACGATGGTTTCCACCTGAACTCGGTAGTGTTTTATCATAAGACTATTACGTGGTCATGCTTGTCTTGGACAACGTGTTCACATGTTTGTAGCAGAACCAGCTCATGTTCTGGAGCTTACTACCGCAGACCATTTCCCGAGAATCTCGCAACGCCGTCTCGTCGATTTGGGTTGCAAAACTTCATTTTTCTTCCTAGACTCAATGAGTCTGGAATATCCTGACACCAATCAGAACTGAATCTCAGGCAGATATGATGGTTGGTGCATTTCCCAGGAACTATAATATTGGTCTCTCGATAACCGATAAAGTGGATGTCGTGGCCAACACACCCAACCGGAAGACCTGTTATTGTAGTATCTTGTTTGAGGAAGTTGGCCACCTCCCCATAAAGACTTCGTAGGACTTACTCCCTAGTTGTTCCTTATGGACTTTTTGTGCTCCCGAAGTCCGACCTTTACTTGATGGCCATGTTGATGCTTTTAAGCATTGACCGTGGTACCTAGCACATCAAGGAGAACATTAGAAGCGGAGTGCTAAATGTCTCTCGGTCGATCATCCAGATCTTGCCCCTTGGCCTCGCTAAGGTGAAATCTGAGAAAGTGTTATCTTCCTTTGCATCTGCATCATCCATCGCTATTCATCATGGTCGTATGTTGTGTTGCCGGGATCCTTGACACGGATATTGGTAAAACCTTGATGAATATGGGAATGCTCAAGTTCTTGAGAGCACGCACAAGCACTAGGTGTTATCACCGGCACTATCCGGGATTGCTTACAGTGTTCTTGGTTATGCTATAACCTCTCAAAGAGTAGATTCACTCTCTACTGTTGGGTTTCTTCCCAGATACCAGAATCATTCCCAGCATTTGCATTTTGTTCCCAGCTTGCATCGTTAATGTGCTATTTCACCATGGGTCCCATTCATTTCCGATGATAAGCAAAATCACCCGTTGTGTTGTCTTCAACAAGGTAGTTCACATCATCAATTCTGGTCCGAGAATGTCATTCCTTCGGACTCTGTCAAATGATCGATTGTGATCCGCCCCAGGCTGGTTTAGGGAAATTCAATGATCTCTATATCAAAAGTAATTCTTTTTGCCACTTAAGGGAATAACTCTACGAGTCACCTCCTCTAAGGTGCCCCGTCTGATGACATCGATCACCATCTTCTTAGGTGTGGAATTATTGCCTACTGAGGGAACCATCATCATTTGTTTCACTCCATCCCTCTGGATGTGTGTTCCGTGTCTCAGCTCAAGGGATGTTTCGACGTCTCAATCCTTGAGTTGATCTTGAGTTCCTCGATCTTCGGAAAGATTGTTTTCTACAGAGTATGACTCCGTTATCGTCTGGTTGGATGAAGATCTCAAACAAGGATGACAAGATCAATATGATGAAATAAATCAACATCTCCGAGAGGGAAAATTGGATCGAGAAGATTGTGCTAGCTTGTGTCCCCTTTGAATTCTTACCCTACGCTCGAATCTCGGACGAGATTCTTGTTTTAGTGGGGGTGAGTTGTCACATCCCTAGCTCCTGTCTGCCTAGTGCTAGGTTAGCTGTGCATCATGTTTAAAATTCTGTTAACTTGAAATGGGGATTGATCAAACCCTAGCACTAAATGAACTCAACTAGGGTCAAGAATAAAATCATTTCCAATGACCCAAAATTCCTTCATCAATGTTTGATAATTTTGGCAAGGGTTTTGGTCCAAACCAAAACCATTGAACATTTTTGGGGAATTTTTGGACCTTGAATTAAATCAATAAGTATTTAAATTGGGGCATATAAATATTTTTAATATCCTTAAATGCTCCAACAATTCTGAAAATAGTTGAGGGTCTCTGTAATAATTTATTTAATGCCCACAATTATTTTTAGGATTTATTAAAATGATTTGGGCTATAAACTAAATCAAAACAAAATAACAGAATTAGAAAACAGAAAGAAAATGAGAGAGAGAGCAACTACCTGGACCACTTACCTGGCCGGCCCAACTGGCAGCCCAGCCCACCTGGGCTCCCCTGCCAGTCATCCCTGTCCTCGCGCCAGGAGGACAGGGGAGCGTGCCCGCCGCGCGCCGGCCACGCGCCGCGCCACCTCCTGCATCCCGCCGCTGCCGACGCGCCTGGACGACCCTAGACGACGCCACGCACCTCTCTGCTTCACTCTCTCACTCTCCCTCGACCTCTATCCCTTCTCCTGGCTCTCTCCCCCTCACCGCCGAGCGCCACCGTCGCCGTCGTTGCCGTAGCCGTAGCCACAGTGACCCCCGAGCCTCTCCGACTCATCCACGAGCTCCGCCTCCGTCTTATACGCCCCCCCCTAAGTACCTACGCGACGCCGGAAGCCCCGAAACGCCGCCGTCTTCGCCTTCTTCAACCTTCGGCCGCCGTCGACCTCGCCGCCGATTCGTCGACTCCGGTGCCTTCCCGAGCCCACTCAGCTGCTCTTCGACCCCGCTGTGAGCTCCTCCGCCGTTTCCCCCTGTCCCCGTGGCCTGTACCTCACCGTAGCCGTCGCCCCCTTCCTCACCGTCTCCGGCCGCCGCAAAAGTTGTCGCCGCCGTAGTTTTACTCCACTCCGGCGAGAGCTGATGCCACCACTAGATGCGCAAGAGCTCCAGCAGGCCGTAGCAACAAACCGCTCCTAAAACCGAGCCCCCTAGCGTTTTTCCGACGCGCGCCGCCGGCCGAACTCCGGTGACTGCTGACATGTCACAGTCATTAGTGCTAACCCCTGCCGCTAAACAACCGTAACAGCCACTGACAGTGGTCCCTAGCCCTGGTCAAACCCCAATCAGCGCTGGGTTTGACCGGAATCAGTCCATGTGTCACTGACGTGTGGACCCCACACGTCAGGTTTGACCTGGACCAGCCCTGTTGACCTGCTGACCTCAGCCTGACGCAGTGCTGACGCAGTAACTATTTTCTGTAATTTAAAATAAATCAGAAATGATTTATTTATTTCAGAAAATAGCCAAAACTTCTAAAAATCATATAAAATCAACCGTAGCTCAGATGGAAATAATTTATATATGAAAATTGATCAGAAAAATCCAAGGAATCTGTTTATGGCATTTTCATGCATGTTAGAACAACTTATGGTTGCTGTTTAGGACAATTTGAATAAATGGCATTTGAATAATCACATATGGAGTTTGAATTTGAACCTTTGGTTCAAACCAACTTCATTTAATTTGGTTGCTAGTTGCATTAGGCCAAACCACATCATATTGCCATGTCATGTAAATGCATCATATTGTTGCATTGCATTGATTGTGTTCTTTCTTGTTTGTCGGTTTTGTTCTCTCTCAGTAGACGACGTTCCGACGATGAGTTTGATGACACCGATGAAGAGCTATTATTATCTTCAGAAGTGCCAGGCAAGCAAACCCCCATTGAGCATCCCGATACAATCCCACTCTCTCGCTCCTGCTCTCTATTACTGCATTAGGACAACAACGATTGAACTGCTTTTTGTTGCGGTAGCTGAACCCCTTTCCTCTGCATGACCTGTCATTGCCACAGTAAATAGTTGAAACTCACTAGCATGAGTAGGAGTTGTTTGAGCCATGTTGTGCCTACTCATACATGCTTTCTGGTTATGCCTGCTATTGCTTAGAGTTGAGTCAGATCTGATTCATCGGGGATGAATTGGAATGTGGTGAACATGTCCTACTGTGTGTGAGCTAAGTGTGTGAACACGATTTGGTAAAGGTAGCGGTGAGAGGCCATGTAGGAGTACATGGTGGGTTGTCTCACTGGAGCCGTCCTTAAGAACTGACTTCTGTGTAAGTTGTCCAATGACATAGTTACTACCACACATTGGGTTCCGGTAAATCGACCCCTCTCGACTTATTAATCAACTAGATCTCTGTCCAGGAGTTGCAACTAGTTTCTGGTGTTTGTAGGTAGTGTTAGTAGTCTACCAAGTGGCACACGGTACATGTGGGCTTGGGTCAGACTAGGCACCGTGGCACGGTGTACCAAGCGTAGATCCATCCGACGAGGTGGGCTTGGGAACCCTGCGCACATCTTTTGGGGCCGTGAGCGACACCCCGGCCGGATCTCCCCACGGATGGAACCCGAATAGGCGATAAACCTGGATGAGAGACTTGTGTGGTTAGTCAGGTCGTGGCCGACACCCTCGCCAGGCTTCCGCTTGAAGGTTGCCAAGATACACGACGTGTACATGGCGGTAAGTGGCGAGAGCGTGTGTGAAGAAGTACACCCCTGCAGGGTTAACATGATCTATTCGAATAGCCGGGTCCGCGGATATGGACTTCTTGGATGCTTACGTGGTACATAGACAATCGAAAGTGGATACTCTAAAATACTCAAGACAAGTGTGAGTGCTATGGATGGCCTTCTCGTAGGGAGCCGGGAGCGGATCCATAGTGGTGTATTGATTGGTGAATATGTGGACTCGTGTGCGCCACCTCATAAGAGTTACTTGCAGTCGTAGTTCAGGATAGCCACGAGTCAAAGCTGGCTTGCTGCAGTCAAACTCCACCACCCCTTTGTTGATACTGATGCATATGTAGATAGTTCTGATGTAAGTCTTGTTGAGTACCTTTGTACTCACGTTTGCTTAATTTATGTTTTTGCAGAGAGACTTCAGTCTCGCTAGTGGTTCCGCGTGGACTTCGACGTTTAGCTTGTTACCTCAGCTACGATCTTGTACCCTTAGGAGGGTCTTGTAGATAGTCAGGCTTCTCAGCCTTTTTCATTTGTAGTTGTCTGTACTCAGACATGTTATGCTTCCGTTGCCTGTATGCTCTGTATGTTGGGTCATTTGACCTCTGATTGTAATAAATGCTATGATGGCTCTTCTGGGCCTTTATCTATATGAGTTGTTGAGTTATGTTGTGATGCCATGTTGTACAGCACATACTTGCATGTTATGCGTACGTGTAATGTGTATTGCTATGTGTGGGATCCGACACCTAGTTGTTTACCTTTGGTAGCCTATCTTACAGGGAAATGTCTCCTAGTGATTCCACTGAGCCTTGGTAGCTTGCTACTGCTCCGGAACACTTAGGCTGGCCGGCATGTGTCCTTCTTCGTTCCTGTGTCTGTCCCTTAGGGGAAATGTCACGCGTTGCTCCTTTAAGTCCTGGTAGCTTGCTACGACTTGGGTTCATACGTTGATGACCGACACGTTCGTTGCTGGGTCATGTATGCATGTCCTTGTAATTTAGTGCCACTTTTGGTTTATAACTGGTCATGTCGGCCCGGATTCTCTGTCATATGGATGCTAGCGACACTATCATATACGTGTGCCAAAATGCGCAAACGGTCCCGGGCCAGGTAAGGTGGCACCCGTGGGAATACCGTGCGTGAGGCCGCAAAGTGATATGGTGTGTTACAGGCTAGACCTGTGTGACTTAGGATCGGGGTCCCGACACGACTGTCACGTGCTGATGACGCAGATACTTCCAGTTGCAATCCGTGGGATCATGGATGCGCACGTCCGTGAAACCCTATTTGGCCTATGCAACTTATTCGACGTCATCTCTCGGAAGTCTGTTGGCGTGAGGCAACTCAGAAGGCTACAGGAAGAGATCGTGGTGATACTATGCGAGCTTGAGATGTACTTCCCGCCCGCATTCTTCGACGTTATGGTGCATCTGCTAGTCCATATCGTGGACGGTATCATCCAACTCGGGCCGACGTTCCTGCACAGCATCATGCCGTTCGAAAGGATGAATGGTGTCATCAAAGGATACGTTCGCAACATGTCACGTCCAGAGGGAAGCATAGCCAGGGGCTTTCTGACCGAAGAGTGCATCTCCTACTGCATGAATTATCTAGGCATCGAGAACCCCGTTGGTCTGCCCGTCAACAGGCACCTCGGCAGGCTCGCTGGATGGGGTCACCGTGAGGGTCGCCGCGAAATGTATGTCGACTTCGAGGGTCGACTCGCCGACTTTGAAAGAGCAAACCTAGTCGCGCTACAACACATAGACGTGGTCGATCCTTGGGTGGTAGAGCACAAAACCTTTATTGAGAAGACGTACAATGACCGAGACCAACAGAGGACGGACGGAGATATAATCAAAGAGCACAACTCATGTTTCACGCGTTGGTTCAAGCAGAAGCTTCTGTCGTACCCTTTACATGAGGATTCTTCCGCGGAAGAACAACTCATATTCGCCTTGTAACAGGGCGCCGAGCACAACCTGAAGACCTATGAGGCGTACGATATCAACGGCTACACATTCTACACTGAGGACAAGGACATGAAGAGCGATGGTTATCAGAACTTCGGGGTAACGATGGAATCCTACACCGGTAATGACAAGGACAGATACTACAGAAGGGTCGAGGAGATCTGGGAGCTGAGCTACGCTGGAGAGAAGGTCCCGATGTTCCGTGTCAGATGGGCCAAGAGCGTCCTAAAAGAAGACCGGTATTTCACCACCATGGTTATACCCGAAGCCAAATCCAAGACCGTGGGCGCAAACGTCACCGCGAAAAATGAGCCATGGGTACTGGCTTCCCAAGCTGACCAATGCTTCTTCATTACCGACCCGTCAAAGCCCAGTCGTGTTGTCGTGAGGAGAGGCAAAAGGAAGATCATCGGAATGGATGGAGTAGCCAATGAGCAAGACTTCGACAAGTATGGTGACCCGAGGATCGAACATGACGACGAATGATGAAGTAGCAGCATACACCAGAAGAAGAAGCAGGACCACCCTACCTAAAGGACGTCCGTTCCACAGAAGAACTCCATTTGCGAAAAAGAAGGGCAAGAAGATTGTGAACAGATAGCTAGCTAAGATCGATTGTATTTAAATCGTAGCCTTCATTTCTCGATTATATTTCATGGGCACTTTTTGAACTATCATGAATATTTTTAAATTTCATGGACACTCGATCTCGATCCCCCTCCATCTCGATCGCTATCCCACCTCGCTAGATCCGGTTCCCCTCGCCGCCGAGCACCCCCCGGTCCATCGGCCGCCGCCGCCGACCCCCCGCACCCTCCCCTACTCAACAGCC
>LR738713.1:169239507-169263844 GCA_902687465.1 Secale cereale | reverse complement strand
CGCCTGGGGTGCCCGCGCGCTCTCCACCCTCCCCCGCGATCCGGCGGCCGCATCGCCCGCCCCGTCGCCGCGCCAGCCGCCGGTCGTCTCGCCGCTCGGCCTCTCCAAGGTCCGCCCCTCCCTCACCCCCTCTCTCTATCTAGTATTTTCTAGTCAGTAATTTTGGCTTGTGCGTTCCTGCCTCATCAAGCTTATGATGCAGGTTAGGTTTGCCTTTGTGCTGGCTGATTGCATCTCCAGAGTCACCGTGTTTGAGAACGAAAAATTAAAAAAAACTCTGAATTGGGTTGATAATGGGATTGGTGTTCATTGTGGGCAATAGTGACAGTAATGTGTCGAGTTAGGGATGTAGGCAGCCAAGCTTAAAGTGTTATGTTTACTTTACATAAACTGAAAAGGGTATCCTTTCATACTTTTGGTTCGGTTTGCCAATCTGCTTCACTTAAATTTCAGCCTGAGCTAGTAGTTGACTAAAGGAATGCTCAGTACATTTGGAGATACCATATCACTATGCTAATGTGTTTCTACAAAGTAGATTCGTCCTAATATTGTATAACTGCTGATTATGCGCAAACATGATATATCATGGTTTGACTCGATACTCTTGATTACTTGGCACATTATCTATGATTACTTGGCACATATGTAGTCTTATGTAGTTTCTTATGCACTCTGTAGTCTGTATTGCCAGCATTCGATAGCTAAATTCACAGCACGATCCACCGGTGTCGCCTTTGCCTCAAAACCCACACATTCCTTTCAAGCCATAGCTTTCTGAAGCCAGCAATGATAATAGTGAAACTTATGCTTTAGAAAAGCAGGGCTGGAAGCTTGTTCATTCTCTAAATAATACTGTCAAATTAGTAATACCCTGTTAGTGTTTCGGTGTTATCACTGTATCCATCCCTTCACTTCGCGCAGAGTGTGTTTTTCACCTGAGAGACTCATGGATCCCCTCCTCCTTCACTAGCGAGGCTGGTAGTAAATCTGAATCTCCATCGCCTTCACTCGGCAGCAAGCAGCGAGGCCTGTCAAGATAAGCAGGAGTAGATCTTGTCTCAGTCTGTGATGTGTCTGTGTATGGCTGTATGTACTATTTATCGGTCTGTGACGCAAAAACCATCATCTTGTGTGTATTACACTGTTTCATCAACCTAGTCTACTTAAGATCCATGACTATACACTAATGGTGATACTAGCTTACTGAATTAATCAACTCTTCCTATGGGCTTAATTTGACTGGATTTGTCATTAGGTCTTTTTACAGGTCGTAGTTACTGAAATTCTGGTACGGCCAATGTTTATTTAATATTACCCAGCATGATGATGTATCAATGTAGCATTAGCATATGATCCAAGTGCTAGTACTGCTAGTAAATAGCTAATAGAGTTAATGAATAAGAAGAAAAACTGCTAGTACAGTTAATGAAGAAGAAAAAAAACTACTAGTACTGCTAGTAAATAGCATCAGACTGAATGTCTTTTATATATGGCCAATACAGTCTGATGGCCAATACAATTAATGAAGAAGAAAAATAACTGCTAGTACTGCTAGTAAATAGCATCAGACTAAATATCTTTTATATATGGTACTGCTAGTAAATAGCTTCTTCTATATACTAATTTGCATCAAAGTGTAGAACAAAGCATCAGACTGAATGTCTTTTTTTTCAAAAACTGAAGCCCTAATGCAAGTTTTGTTGTACCTCAGATTCAGAAGCAAAATCTTTCTAACAAATCGACCTTATTCAGTCTTCAAGTTGTTTCTCTTATATATGTGTTGTTATTAACAGTGGGTAATTAACCTAACTATTCATTTTTCCTTAGGTTAATATAAAAATGTCCAGTGTATATATATTTGAAAATGATTGCTGCTACATGTTAATTTGCTGGTACTAGCTAGAATTTGGCACTGAAGAGCAAAAGCAAAAGCTAATTAACTGCTGGGTAATAGCACTGGTACTAGGTAGCTAAAATATGTGTTCTGAAACACTGAGAGCAGAAACACTTACTACATACATATGCTCAAGAAACACTTACTAACCAGAAAAGGTTTTGACTTGAAATGTTAATAGCACAGAGAGCACCACAAGTTAAACACCTCAATCTGTTAGTATTTGTCTGCATTTTCTCACATTCTTCTTGTATCTGATCCAGTATTGCTTGTAGTGGTTTGTCCCAAATGTTGAATGATACTGCTTGGAGATGCATATATTGTTTCACCTCTTCACATGCCAATGTATTTTCCATGCTGTGATGGAGGACTTTTTTGCCTTGTCCACCCGAGAGGCCCTTGAGTTTGCTGGAATGTCGATTAACTTCCGTTCCGGCAAATTCGGGTACTCCATATGTCCTATTTTCAACAAAGGTCATGCTGAAATTTTCCGTGAATTTTAGCATGACTTTGCTAAAAATAGGACATATGGGGTACTTGTGACTAATGCATGGGCCGGGGTATCTTAGTAGTTAATTAAGTAGGATCAAGTGCCTCTTTATTCTAGCTGCATTAAACCATAGGCGGCAATAGAGCCAAGTGATTAGGCCCAACTTAGAATTCTCCTTCCCAGCTTAGCTTTTAGGATGCCTCGGTGTCGACAAACCATAAATTATAAAACCTTGGCTTTTAGGGTGCCTCGGTGTCGATAAAAACCTAAATGATGAAAGCTTAGGCTTTTAGGGTGCCTCGGCGTCGAAAAACCCTCAATGATAAAAGCTTAGCTTTTAGGATGCCTCGGTGTCGACAAACCCTAAATGATGAGACCATGATCTTGTTCCTTGACAATAACCAACTTTTTGACCAAACTTTTTTCCTATTTAGAGAGAAACATGGCCAACAACGATGAGGCCGGGGGTTCGGGCGGCAAGGCATTCTGGGAGCTGTCCCAGGAGATGGAGGAACAACCTCACTTGTATGAGGACGCTGCCTTCCCCACCGATCCTGAGACCACTGATGGTACTGCCGAGGATGACCCCAATGATGGTGCCGCCGAGGATGCCACCACTGATGGTGCCGCCGAGGATGCCACCACTGATGATGGCGCGCACGCACAGATGGCAGCCAACCGAAGAGGCAACGGAAGGACCGGCGCCCGACTGTGCCCCGCACCCTCAAGGGGGAAGTTACTGAAGTGGACTCCGATGGGAATCCAACGGCGCCCGACCGAATAGTCAAGGGGTACTCGCTTCAGCTCGGGTGCATTCTCCGGAGCACCGTCTCGATCAACACCGAGAACCTGAGGCATCCTGACCGAGGGAATTTGCGCAACCTCCTCTTCACGAAGCTGCACGAACGATACAAGTTCCCCACTGAATTTGAAAACACAAGCCTCAAAGGGAATAAAGTGAACAATGCTGCCCTCACGAAGATGAGCAAGGCCCTGTCTACTTGGAAAAGCACGGTGAAGAGAATGATCGAGAAAGGTGAGAGTTATGAGAAGATCAAGGAGAAAAATCCTTCGATCACCGAAGATGACTACAACGACTTCAAGATCAATTGCTCGAGCACCGCAAACTCCGAATCAAGTCAGTCGGAGAAGGAAATGCGGGAGCTAAACTTAGGGGAACACACACTCGGTCCCGGCAGTTACAGAGTGGCGGAGCCTATATGGGACAAGGAGGAGGCGGACCGTGCCGAGCAAGGCCTACCGCCCCTCTTTGATAAATACGGTGACAAGCAGACCAGGAACTTTGTCAGGGCCCGGTACAAGAAGGACCCGAAAACAAAGGAGCTTACCACGGATCTGAAGACCAGGGCACTTGAGCTTGTTCTGGTAAGGAATACACCCTGGCGTAATTAGCTCCATATGGTTGCATTCTAATTAATGAAGCCAAATTTCTTAATGGTTCACATTCCTTCCGCGGGCGACTGAAAGCAGTAGCGCGGGGTCGACTAAGAGCAACCCTTGGGACACCACTCTAAATAGGGCGTTGAATGTAATGAAGAACAAGGATAAGCTCAGTAAGCCGACGTCAGCTGGTCGTGTGGCCGGCAAAGGCTTGTCGACAAAATGGTCGTCATACTATAACGCTGGTGGGCGAAACGAGAAAAAGACCAGCTCGGAAAGCCAGGCGCGCGAGGTTCAAGAACTCAAGGCACAGGTGGCGTGGATTCCGGAGATTGTCCAAGAGCAAGTGCAACAACAACTCGGAGCGACGATCACATCCATTGTGCCTACCTTGATCGAGGGGTTGAGTGCGTGGATTGCGGGCGGCCAACAGGGGCCGCCCCCGATTCCTAGCTTCACGGCCAGCAACTCACAGAATGCGATGGCGGGGCCATTGGTGTCTCCGGCGGAGGCGGCATTGGTGTCTCTGACGCCGGCACGAGAGCTTAATGCACCCGGGTGTACGCCGGCCGGCACCTCTGCAGCAAGATGCCCCTCCGTCAACTGCACGCCCGCCGTTGGCGGTGCCTCGACATTAGCCGAGCTCGACGCCATCATCACGGTAACTAATTAAGTCTCTCTCGGCCGAGGACTTCATCTCCTTGCCTTTGACTGGGCATCCCTGATGCCCTACATGTTTTCGCAGGGCGTCATCGATGTTCCGTGCACTCTCCTGCACTTCGTGAACAACGAGTTGGTCGATGTCGCCAAGGGCAAAATCGTTCAACCGGGCAACCCCTTGTTCCACGGTACCCAGATGCCACCCAACTTGTTTAGGGTTCAACTGGTTCGGGTGCTGCCAGGCTGCGACGAGTTGTTACCTCCGATTCGACCCGTCGGGGCTGACGATGATGACGTGATGACCCTCAGTGCCTGCCTGAGCTGGCCCCTGCTTTGGCCGAAGAGCCAGATTCGTTTGGGGGCGGGGGACACCACCCCAAAGACAACACCGCCAGTGGTGTCGGCGCCAAGTCGGCCCCATGGCAAGACCGCCGCGACGGTGTCGGACATCCCTATGCCACTGGATCCAAACATGCATATGGCACAGGATCAGAACGACGACGACGATGATACATTTGGCAACGTCGATCATTACTTTGCCGATCATGGGTACGGTGGCGACTTCATGGGGCCTCCTTCTCAAGAACCCAACCCAACAAAAGACATGCGCGATCTAGCTGGTACCACGGAGAAGCCAAGTTGCAACAGGCGTCGTCTACCGTTCAGCTCTCAGGAGACGCCTCCAGCTGCCGACTTCACCGAGCCTCAGATAGGCGAGGTGCGAAATACTATCAGCCCCAACACACTCAAGAAGGCGGTCTGTGAGCAGAACTCGGTCCCATTACAAGAGAAGAAGAAGGCACGCAAAAGAAAGACTAACAAGGGTGCGAGCCAGCCGGCACCGAGTACGATCCGTGCTTAGGATGGGCCACCTTCACCTGAGGATGTAATGAGGAGGGTGCATGTGGCGGGTAGGCCGATGCTACCGAGAAATATGCTCGATGCTGCAACCGGTGCTATGCGGAGTCTGCATGACCGTGTTCTTTCTTTGGAGAAGCGGCGTCTCAGAGAGAAGGATGTGGCATACCCGGTTTTCACGGCCAAGGTGCCAGAGGGCAAGGGCTTTGTGGATAACTCCATCGGGGGTACGATCGTCCTGCGGTTTGATGACATCCATGCTATGTTGAACCTTCATCCGCTGCACTACACCTTCGTTTGGCTATTTTCGCTGAGTATGGAGGTGCGGATCATTCGCGACAAGACCCTGGACATCGTGATAGTCGACCCCTTCTACATGCATGCCAAGATCTTGGGCAGCGCTGGGGACCGGCAAGTCGCGAGTTCTTACCTCGAAGGCGTCATTCTGGCAAACCGAGATAAGGATAACTTCCTCGTGCCTTACTTTCCCGAGTAAGTCCTCCCCTCAACCGCCCTGTAACATATGAATTCTTAGATTTCGATCGTTTTTCTTTTAACATTCCGTGTTTTCTGCACTGACACACATTGCACACTCATCCTCCTAAGACCCAAATATTCCATGGCCACGTATTTCGACCTGGACCGTCAGTCGAACGTAGACTACACAAATGTCAAGAAGGTTCTTGATGATGTTCTCCCCGGCTACGCCAAATCTGGAGGCACCTTCACCAGGCCTATTCGTAAGTACGGCAAGCACGTGTTCTCCCACAATACGATGTTCCGCTGCGTCAAGCAGCCGCCTGGCGGTCGGAAGGGTGCCTACTACGCCATCCATCACATGCGGGCGATCGTACGGGACCATCATCAACTTCTGCTACCGAGTAAACTCAAAGATTGGGTCGCGAGCGTGTCAGCAATCCAGGACGCGGACATCGGACAAGAATTCTTTCGCATCCAGTCGGAGTTTGCGGAAATCATCCATCAAGATGTCCTTCATACCTCGGGGCAGTTCTACCTCAGAAATCAACCGTCCAACAGTGACATCGACACAATGCTACAAATGCAGGCTGACAACGCCCGTGATTTCATGACTCCCACGATAGATGGCGGCTTCATCCACGCTCCGGTCCCTTGAGTCGAGTCGAAAGTAGTCACGTTGTGTCTAGTTCTGAAACATCGATTGGCTCATGTTGTAATTAAACTTTAATGAACTTGTAGTATGTCTCTTTAGTTTCGAGAGTCATTCAACTTAGATGTAATCGATGCTATTAATGTCTTGCTTTTCTCTTCCGATCGTTCTGTTGCATACTTATATATTGCTTATGTATTGTCTGTGAATTGGTACTAACGTTTCGTTTGGCTAGTGCATAGCGATGCCGTCGTATGTCGTGTACAAGGGTAAGGTTCCCGGAGCCTACGACGACTGGGAGGAGTGTCGGAGACAGGTTCACTGATTCAGCGGTAACAGTTACAAAGGGTACACCACTAGGGCCGAGGCGGAATCTAGATACGCCCGCTATCTAGCGGGAGAGGGGAGGGAGCGTTGGAGGAACCGGATGAAGACGAGTTTCATCGTGATGATGCTCATCGTGATGACCGCAGCTCTCTTCTATGTGATGGTAGTTTAGATGATCGATATCGACTTGTAATGTGAAGACAAACTCGCTACTCGCGGTCTCGAGACTTGTAATATAATGTTCTATCTTTGTTCGGTCTTTTCAATTCGGAGACTAATATGATGAATTGTATTCGGAGACTAATATGATGAATTGTATTCAGAGACTAATCTTCTATTGTATTCGATGAATCTGTTGTTGATGTGTGATGTCTATATTCTGTCCAATAATACATTTTGTAACTTGTGCAAAAAACAGAAAATTAAAAAATAAATAAATAACCTAATATTCATACTAATGGCGCATCACATCACAGTGCGCCATTAGTATGCCGAAGGATACTAATGGTGCATCATTAAACAGTGCGCCATTAGTATGCCGAAGTTACTAATGGCGCATCTTGTTGTTGTGCGCCATTAGTATGCCAAAGCACCTGGGTATACATGCCCCCCTGGGAGGCATACTAATGGCGCACTGTTGTATATACTAATGGCGCATCTGAGGTGCGCCATTAGTATACCAGATACTAATGGCGCACCAGAGGTGCGCCATTAGTAAAATATACTAATGGTGTGGCACTAATGGCGCACCACTAATGCGCCATTAATGGCCAAAATAGGTGCACCATTAGTAGGCCTTTTCCTAGTAGTGGGTTGTTTGGTTTGTGACTAGGGTATGTTTGGTTGGAGACTAGTGCAGCCAAGCCAAAGTGTGGCTAGCCACACAAGTATGGCAAGCCACACAAGTGTGGCTAAGAAATTGGATGCCAAACTTTGGCAAAAGTTGGCAAAAAAATTGTCTCTATGACAAGTAGGCCATAGGGGCAATAAAGTGTGGCAAGCCAAAGTGTGGCAAAAACCAAACACATGCCAACAAAACAGTGGCTGCCAAATTTTGGCTTGGCAAAGTGTGGCTGGGAACCAAACAGCCCCTAACTTTGCCAAAGATTGCCACATCTAAGGTTAGGCAAGTTTGACCAACTTAGGTGAGTGTTTGGTTCAAGCCACACTTTTGACAAGCCACACTTAGGCCCCACATGGCATACACATAAAAAGTGTGGCAAGATTCCCTTAGGCTTGCCAACTTGTGATTTTGATGAACTAACCTTAGGTAAGCTTGGCAAAAATGTGTGACAAAGTGTGGCAATGTTAGGCCTAGAACCAAGCAGCCCCTCAGTCTTATGTGACTATTTAAACCACTACATATGACTCTCCATAATCAATGTGGTACTAAAATCATTTATAAACCAATGTTAGCCCATAGCAGCCACAAAAGAGGCGCGCACATGCCATAGTAGGGCGGGCCTTCCTATGTGGGCCGCCAATTGTGCGCCGTTAGCGGTGCCAACCGCCCAGAGTGCTCTATTTTTAGTACCATGTTGCTAGTTTTGATGATGAATCATGGGTTTAAATTGCTGCATCCATATATGACAGCAGGTCTTCTATCGTGGCAGCCATACCTCACTATGCTTATGCTGGTTCTGCTCTATCAGTCCACAATCCTTGCGGAGATAAAGCATGAGTTGCATCAGTGTTGCAAGGTATGTCTGTCCCTGCTGAAAAACTTTTTTACACGTCCGAGGGATGGTTTTTCGACATCCTTCAAATAGACTCAATTTTTTTACGTTTGTACACTCATGGTAAGCAAGCATGCCAAGTTTCGGGCCATTTCGAACCTCTGAGAATTTTCTACGATTTTCCCCGCTTTGAAACCGAAACACACTCCCCTGGACGTGACGCCAAGGTTGTAAGAATCGCGATTCTGTTGTACGATTCTACGACTTTACGATCCAAACTAACCCCTCTGATTCTACGTCTTTAGTTCATAGAATCTATGTTTCTACGATCCTAATAGTGAAGATTCCATGATTTGCGATCCTACCATCAGGGCTCCGATCCAATTCAAAATCGCGATTCCGACAACCTTGCGTGACGCGACATGAGTGTTGCTCGGAACATCATGCAATTTTGTGTGGGGTCCTACGGTGCGCATGCCTACCCTGCGCAAAACTTGGGGTCGTTCTGAAGATGGCCAAAAAATGACATTCCTATGCGCACAACGTTCTGGTAGGAGCGAATGCCCCGTCCCGAGGGAGGTTTTTTGGACATCCCTCAAAATGGACCCAATTTTTTTATACGTTTGTACACTCATGGCAAGCAAGTATGCCAAGTTTCGGGCAATTTCGAACCTCCGTGAATTTTCTACGATTTTCCCCGCTCTGTGATACGTCCAAAACGTATCTATAATTTATGCTTGCTCCATGCCTCTTTTGGGTGATATTGCTATGATATTTATACACTTCCATACACTTTTGATCATATTTGGACTAACCTATTAACTCGGTGCACCCCAGTGCCAGTTTCTGTTTTCGGCTGTTTGTGTATTTCAGGTTTTCACATTACGAGAACTGCCAGGAAAAATCCAGAAAAAATATATAAAAAATCAGCGTTCCAGGAGCTACCGTGCGGCCGAAGGACAGCCGGGGTGGGCCACCAGGGCTCCAGGCGCCTTAGTGGCGCGCCCCCCCTGGGCCGCGCCGGGGGGGCGCCTGGGCCCCCCGAGCCCCGTCTGGTGCCCCCCTTTGGCATATATTTAAGGTCCGTCGAGAAAACCCTGATTCCGGAACCCTTTTCTCCAGACGCGATTCCGATCTCCGCCGCCATCGCCATCAAGCTTCGGGGGACCAGAATTCCTGCGCCGGCACCCTGCCGGGACGGGGAAGTGCCCCCGGATTCATCTCCATCGACGTTGCTTCCTCCCTCCATGATGCGGGAGTAGTTCCTCCTCGGGGCTGAGGTTCTTACCAGTAGCTATGTGGTCAATTCTCTCTCCCATGATGTGATCTTCGTTGTGATCATAGGCTATGTTAATCTAAGATATTTCCCCTTCCTCTATGTATTGGATTGATGTACTCACTTGTCTTTATCTAGTATAATCCCCGAGACCAAGGCGACAGCGGTGTATTGGACATGGATTAGAACAATATTTTCATGAGTGATTTCCTATCTTGTGTGTTGATTGAAGATTGAGAGTCTCTTGGTGCTTGTCTTTGACTATCCTTTAGATATGTTGTGGTGATTGTGGGACTCTCTTTGGATGGCCGCGGTGACATTGGGAAATCCTTAGATTGAGAACTACGAACTTTGAGGTGTGCTTTTGTAGCCCTACATAATTCTCGTCCTCTCTTGACCACGAAGGAATGACCTCCGAGTGTGTCCCCTTTGCATGTTTTATGGGAAATATCATGTGATTCGGTTATGTTAATGTTGTTGGGAGTTGCCACTAGTGAAAGTATGAACCCTAGGCCTTGTTTCCGCCATTGCAATACCATTTGTGCTCACGTTTATCACTTGTTCGCTTGCTGCACTTTTTATTACAAATTTATATTACTTTGTTTTGCCATCCATATCACTTGCCATTTAACATCTCTTCGCCGAACTAGTGCACCTATACATCTGACAAGTGTATTAGGTGTGTTGGGGACACAAGAGACTTCTTGTATCTTAGTTGCAGGGTTGCTTGAGAGAGACCATCTTCAACCTCTACTTCCCTGAGTTCGATAAACCTTAGGTCATCCACTTGAGGGAAATTGCTGCTGTCCTACAAACCTCTGCGCTTGGAGGCCCAACATAGTCTACAAGAGTAGAAGCGTGTGTAGACATCAAGCTATTTCTGGCGCCGTTGCCGGGGAGGTGAGCGCTTGAAGGTATATCTTTAGATCTTGCAATTAAATCTTTTTGTTTCTTGTTTTTATTTCACTAGTTATGTTTATGGAAAATCGTGCTATTGGATCGTTGCTTGCGGGAAGACGCCCCACACCTGTGGTGGTTGCTCCTCCCTATACTGAAATTGTGCCCTATAAAATACCAGCTGGTATTATCGATTATGTTTTGGCTAATCGTTATGAAGGAGACAGACATCCCGGTGAACACTTGCTATATCTATCACAACTATGTTCATTATTTAAGCTTGCAGGTGTATCAAGGGAGTTTGTCATGAGGAAATTATTTGCCTTGTCACTGAAAGGAAAAGCATTGGAATGGTATAGGCTACTAAATGACTCTCACCTACTGGAGTGGGAAGAGATCCAGTCTCTCTTTTACTCCAAGTTTTATCCTCTTCATGAAGTCCATGAGAATAGGAATTATGTTTATAATTTTTATCCTCATGACGGAGAGAGCATAGCTCAAGCTTGGGGGAGACTGAAAACGTTAATGCTAAAATGTCCTAACCATGGGCTCCCCAAAGATATGATTATTACTAATTTCTATGCGAGGCTTTCTCGACAGGATAAAGATTTGCTCGACGCTTCCTTTATGGGTTCTTTCACAAAGAAAAAGATTGATGCTAAATGGGAACTCCTTGAAAGAATTCAACGCAACACTGAAGATTGGGAGATCGACAAAGGTAAAGAGTCAGGTATAATTTATGAGTATGATTGCATTAAGTCCTTTGTTGAAACTACAAGTTTTAATAAGTTTAGTGCTAAGTTTGGGCTTGATCTCAACTCCTTGTTGATTTCCTCAAATCTTTTGCTTCACATCTTAATATGCCTAAGGAGGATTGGATCAAGTATCATAAACCTTTTAAAGAGACTTGCAAAGAAAATGAAATTGTTCATGATGATTGCAACATGCATGATCCAATTCCAAAAAATGAAGTTTTATATAAGCATGTTAATTTTTGTGGAGTGGATAGACCTTGTGAAAGGCCTATGATTGAAGAAGAGAAGTATTGTAAGCAACATAAGCATGAAAGAACAATCACTTGGGTCAGAGATTTAAATGAAATTGCTAGAGAATTGTGTGACCTTTATCCTTTTACTTGTGAACTTTGCCGTATAGAGGGTCACTTTAATTTTCAATGCATGAACTTTCAAAACATAACTGTTAACCGGTTGTGTGATAACATGATCACCTCTGATCTTTATGATGAGCTTATGTTATTTTTTATGTGTGAAGAGTTATCAGAAAAGACTTCTTGGCTGGATGATAATGCCATAGGAATAAAAAATACTTTGCAAAATTTCCATCTCTATAGTGTTGTTAATTGCCATGAAAATGATTACATAAGTAAGATTAGAAAGGAGCGAATTTTACCAAAGTATAAAAATGTCTCTTATATTTCTGCTAATAAAAAGGAGAGTTTCTCCCAAGTTTCCCCTATTGTTTCTAATGATAAACCAGGATATGTGGAGAAGCTTCATCTCCAACCACCCCCTCCTAAGGTGAAGAAGAAGAAAAAGAAGAGGAGGAGGAGGAGGAGCAAGAAGGAAGAAGAATGGGTATCAACCTGGCCTGAGCATATTCCTCCCATCAACTTTTATCCTAACGGTTGTAAGTTTAAAGAAGAAGGTGAAGTTTATTGCCTTAATTATCATCTTGATGATACGTCCGTAGGTACTATTGAAGATGATTTTGATTATGATATGCATGTTACTTATTGTGATTGGGAAAATGATGATAATGTTGCTTATGATCTTGAAAATCTTTTTGGTACCAACTCTGAAAGTGAAGATATGGGAAGCTCTAAGCTTGGGGATGATCCCCACTAGTGATGTGATAATTGATAATTCTCTTGCTAGTAAGAATAAACACAACATGTTTACAAATATAGTTGCTAGCAATGATAATGCTCTTCTCTACCATGATGATGTTATAACTCCAATCTATAGTGATTATAAAGGTACCTATGACATAAGGAGAAATTATCCTTATGAAACTTGTCATAATCATGAAGGGAATTACTCCCTTGTTGAACACCACCCTCCTAATATACAACTAATCTATAGTGTTCAAGTTGTTTATGATAGTCCTACTCCCACTATTACCAATGAGAAAAATTATGCTTATGTGGGGAGTGAGAGTACCTTTTTGCATGTGGATCATGGTAACAATGCTTTATGTGATGCTTATATTGTTGAGTTCATCCATGATGCCGCTGAAATTTATAATGAGAGAGGGAGGCTTGGTTCTAAATATCTTAATAATAAGAAGTTTCCTCTCTTTATGGTGAATATTTTGAAGTTATGCTTGTTTTGCCTTCCTATGCTAGTTGCTTCGTGCTTCAATGAATTATTCTATTGCAATATTCCTATGCACAGGAAGCATGTTAGGCTTAAATGTATTTGGCATTTGCTTCTTGATTCCCTTTTTTGTTCTTCAGCTCTTATTCTTACGAGAGCATCATTAAAGTCCTATGCCTAGCTTAAAGGCATAAAAGAAAGCGCTTTTGGGAGGCAGCCCACAATGAATAAAATTTTATTTTGCTTTTTTTGTGTCTTGATGTTGTTACTACAGTAGCATCATCATTGTATCTTTACTTTTCAACTTTGTGCCAAGTGTAGCCTCTGATTGCAAGAAAGTTCAAAAGTTGTGACGTGCTGTCCAGGAAACAGATTCTGTCCTTGGATAGAAAAATTTGTATAAAATCACCAGATCATCTTTTTGGTCTGAATTTTTTCGACAGCGTGCTCTATACAATTTTCTTTCGTGCGTCTGTTCTGAGTTTTTTTATTAGAGTTGCAGAAGTGCCCCGAACAAATCATTTACTACCTGCTGTTCTGTTTTTCACAGATTCTGTCCTGTTTTGCCTTTCCTTCATTTTGCAAACCTAGAGCTTGCTTTTTCTTTGCAAAAACCTTTTGGCAATCTTGAGAAACAGTAGAACTTCAAGAATATATTTATTTCCAGCAAGGAACAATTATTTTATTATGGGTACTAACCTCGCTAATCAGATTATGATGAGTTATGTATGAAGGGAGTTTTCAAGTGTGCGAGGGAAGATGATAAAAAGATTCAGGAGTGTCAAATACACAAGCTTGGGGATGCCCCCATGCACCCCCAAGAAATATTCAAGGAGACTCAAGGGTCTAAGCTTGGGGATGCCCCCGTGCATCCCCTTCTCCATCAACATTATCAGTTCGTCTTTCGTTCCACTATATTTTTATCACTTCATGTGTTATGTCCTATGCTTGGAGCGTCTTGCTTTTAGTTTCATTTTTAGTTTTCTTTAGCTTTGCTTGTTTTTCATAACAAGTTGGAACTCAGCTTTCTTTGTGTGGGAGAGAAACACGCTCCACTTCAACCTAGAACACAACATGGAATTTTCATGTTTATCTTTGATGTGTGTGTTCTTTGTCTTTTAATAGCTACTATCATGTTCAGCTCTTAGTATTCATGCTTATCTTTTCAAAGAGCTTTTGTTTAGTTGGTTGCTTGAACTCTCTTTTATTACCATGCTCACCTTATTAAGAGAGTTTGCTTCCGTTGCATTGGTTGATATGTCTATGATAAAGATGCTACGTGCATAATGGCGCTTAGTAGTTCATGTTTTCTTGTGATTAGTCTCAAATAGCTGGGGGATTCCCAATGTGTTATTGGAGTACCAACTTGATTTGTTTGCCTATGATGTGGTATGGTTTAGTAATATCTTCCTTCATAGAATTTATTTTGATTGACTTGGCGTATGCTCACGCATATTTAAGACTGTAAAGAAAGTCTGTCAAGCCTTGATGATCTTTTGTTTCTGTGTAGTGATATAACTTCCATGCCTGATTCAATGTTGCTTTGTCGCTCTGCATGATTATGACCGTCATTGCTCTCTTAGTTGGTCGCTCCCAGTATTTTGCTAACCTTCGCCTATACTAAGCGGACTGACTGCTTGTGCATCCACATCCTTTAATCCAGTTATGCCATATGAGTCCACCATACCTACCTATATGTGGTATTTCACCGCCACTCCAAGTAAATTTACATGTGCTACCTTTAAAACCTTCATTTTTGCAATACATAGCTCATGGGAAAGTAGCTTAAAAACTGTTGTGGTAAAGAATATGTCGCTTATGTATCTTATTTCTTATAAGTTGCTTGCTGTGAGGTATCCATGTTTCTGGGGACGCCATCAACTGTTACACTTTTGTTGAATATCATGTGAGTTGCTATGCATGTTCGTCTTGTCCGAAGTAAGGGTGATTTGCCATGAGTTGAATGGTTTGAGTATGCATATTGTTAGAGAAGAACATTGGGCCGCCAACCAAAGCCATGTATCATGGTGGAAGTTTTAGCTTGGACATTAATCCTCAACCTCTTATGAATGCTTAAGCATTAAAGAGGAGTCCATTATCTATTTTCTATGTTGTCCCGGTATGGATGTCTTCAAGTTGAGATCTATCAAAAACGAGAAATCAAATGTGATTTATCTCCTTGGACCTTTGTACAGGTGGCATAGAGGTACCCCTTTGTGACACTTGGTTGAAACATATGTAATGCAATGATAACCCATGGAAATCCGAGCTAATTAGGACGAGGTGCAAACACTATTGGTATTCGATGCATGAGGCTTGCAACTTATAGGATGTCTTATGCATAACACATATGAAGTATTACTACCGTTGACAAAATTGCTTCTATGTTTTCAAAATAAAAAAACTCTAGCACATGAGTAATCCCTGCTTCCCTCTGCGAAGGGCTATTCTTTTACTTTTATGTTGAGTCTCCACCTTCTTTTAAAGCACCAACTACTGAGAGCATGATTGTCATTCTGAGTGTAATGTGCATTGTCCCAAAGTAGCATTGTCTTTTGCATGATTGTGATATCGTTTATTCTGAAATCATTGTATCTAGTCATCACTTAAACCTTGAAGGTGCCCCTACATTTATGTTTTGCTTCACTAAAGGGGGCAAGCTAGATATCACTTTATCATATTTGCACATCATGTTCATTGCAAATCTATTTGATGTTTCAGTATCATATTGTAAAACTTTCAGTTCTTTGTGATTTTCTCATGAGGCAACTTAATTACTACAGATTCATTGTCTCAGTAAGCTTTTGTCATATGACTATGAATAAGTCCTATATGGTTAATAGTATGTCACCACAGAAATTATTCTTGTTATCATTTACCTACTCGAGGACGAGCAGGAATTAAGCTTGGGGATGTTGATACGTCCAAAACGTATCTATAATTTCTGCTTGCTCCATGCCTCTTTTGGGTGATATTGCTATGATATTTATACACTTCCATACACTTTTGATCATATTTGGACTAACCTATTAACTCAGTGCACCCCAGTGCCAGTTTCTGTTTTCGGCTGTTTTTGTATTTCAGGTTTTCACATTACGAGAACTGCCATGAAAAATCCAGAAAAAATATATAAAAAATCAGCGTTCCAGGAGCTACCGTGCGGCCGAAGGACAGCCGGGGGGGGCCACCAGGGCTCCAGGCGCCCTGGTGGCGCCACCCCCTGGGCCGCGCCGGGGGGGGCGCCTGGGCCCCCCGAGCCCCGTCTGGTGCCCCCCTTTGGCATATATTTAAGGTCCGTCGAGAAAACCCTGATTCTGGAACCCTTTTCTCCAGACGTGATTCCGATCTCCGCCGTCATCGCCATCAAGCTTCGGGGGACCAGAATTCCTGCGCCGGCACCCTGCCGGGACGGGGAAGTGCCCTCGGATTCATCTCCATCGACGTTGCTTCCTCCCTCCATGATGCGGGAGTACTTCCTCCTCGGGGCTGAGGTTCTTACCAATAGCTATATGGTCAATTCTCTCTCCCATGATGTGATCTTCGTTGTGATCATAGGCTATGTTAATCTAAGATATTTCCCCTTCCTCTATGTATTGGATTGATGTACTCACTTGTGTTTATCTAGTATAATCCCCGAGACCAAGGTGACAACGGTCTATTGGACATGGATTAGAACAATATTTTCATGAGTGATTTCCTCTCTTGTGTGTTGATTGAAGATTGAGAGTCTCTTGGTGCTTGTCTTTGACTATCCTTTAGATATGTTGTGGTGATTGTGGGACTCTCTTTGGATGGCCCCGGTGACATTGGGAAATCCTTAGATTGAGAACTACGAACTTTGAGGTGTGCTTTTGTAGCCCTGCATAATTCTCGTCCTCTCTTGACCACGAAGGAATGACCTCCGAGTGTGTCCCCTTTGCATGTTTTATGGGAAATATCATGTGATTCGATTATGTTAATGTTGTTGGGAGTTGCCACTAGTGAAAGTATGAACCCTAGGCCTTGTTTCCGCCATTGCAATACCATTTGTGCTCACGTTTATCACTTGTTCGCTTGCTGCACTTTTTATTACAAATTTATATTACTTTGTTTTGCCATCCATATCACTTGCCATTTAACATCTCTTCGCCGAACTAGTGCACCTATACATATGACAAGTGTATTAGGTGTGTTGGGGACACAAGAGACTTCTTGTATCTTAGTTGCAGGGTTGCTTGAGAGAGACCATCTTCAACCTCTACTTCCCTGAATTCGATAAACCTTAGGTCATCCACTTGAGGGAAATTGCTGCTGTCCTACAAACCTCTGCGCTTGGAGGCCCAACATAGTCTACAAGAGTAGAAGCGTGTGTAGACATCACTCTGAAACCGAAACACACTCCCTGGACGTGACGTGACATGAGTGTGTGCTCGGAACACGATGCAATTTTGCGTGGGGTCCTATGGTGGGCATGCCTACCCTGTCGCAAAACTTGGGGTCATTCTGAAGATGGCCAAAAAATGATCTTCCTCTGCGCACGCCTTTCTGGTAGGAGCAAAGGCCCCGTCCCGAGGGAGGTTTTTTTCGACATGCTTCAAATGGAACTAATTTTTTTCCATACGTTTCTACAATCATGACAAGCAAGCATGCTAAGTTTCGGGCCTTTCCGAACCTCTGAGAATATTCTACGATTTTTCCCGGCTCTGAAAACGTAATACACTCCCCGGACATGACGCGGCATGAGTATGTTGTCGGAACTCGAAGCAATTTTGCATGGGGTCTTAGGTTGGGCATGCCTACCCTCTCGTAAAAACTTGAATCGTTGTGAAGATGGCCAAATCAATTTTCTAGGGTTTTTCGGGCCATGCAACTGTAATACACTCACCGCGTGGAGAAACACACATATATGAAAACATACTATAAATATATATTTGAAAACAAATAATAACTATTTAAATACATTTTCAAACAAACTATAAATATATTTAAAAATATACTAAAAATATGTTTCCGCTGGGCGGCAAGAAACGCCCCCCTTCGGCCCGTCTGGGCGGCCCGACACAGGCGGCCCAAATCACGCCTATCGTGCGCAAAGCGCCGACCGACTGTTTAGTCCCACCTCGCCTAGTAGAGCTCGCCCACACCTGCTTAAAATAGTAGGCGACGCCTTGCACCTATAGAAAAAACCTCGCCTACACTCTCATCGCCGCCATGTTGGGCCTGTGGGTCTCGGGGTCGGCCTAGTACGCCTCTCTCGACCCCGGGCTGGCTATCTTTTTGTTTATTTTGTTTCTTTTTTCTTTCTAGTTTTATTTAAAGTTTTTTCCTTTGGTTTTGTTTTTTTATTTTATTTAGTAATTTCAAAAATAAAATCTTATGTAATATTTCATGTCTTTTAGTTTTTTTCACCTTTTTGCATTTGAACTTTTCAATTTTTACGTAAAATAAGATAATTTCCAAAATCGATCAAACAATTTTAATAGTTATTTACCGACATCCATTCAAACACGTGATATTTAATTCTAAGTTTTCAGAAATATTTAATATAATATGACAACTTAAATTTAACTAAACGACATTACAAAAATACTTAAAACATTACTAAATGACATTTTGAAAATGCTAAAAAAAACTAAACTAATCGTCTTCGACACCGCCGAAGTCTTCTTCCTCGAAGAGGAGCTCGTCGTCGTCGCCTTCGTAGTCGCTGATGTTGCTGCTGTCGATGGGCACCAAGGGCGGCGATGGCGCCGCCATGGAGTCCGCCACCGCGGCGTGGTACCCGAGTAAGTCCGGCGGGTCCTCCGGGTTGCCGGCGACCGGGGTGAGCTGCATGTATTCCTGCACCAGTGGGGGCGGCACCGGCGCGCTCTTCGACTCCCGGATCGTCGTCAGGTAGCCCAGCATCTCCTCTGGGTCGCCGGCCTCCGCCGCCAGCCGCCTGTACTCCGCCACCAATGATACGTCTCCAACGTATCTATAATTTGTTGTTGTTCCATGCTATTATTTATGAAGTCTTGGATGTTTAATGGGCTTTATCATACACTTTTACATCATTTTTGGGACTAACCTACTAACCCAAAGGCCCAGTCCAGATTGCTGTTTTTTGCCTGTTTCAGGGTTTTGCAGAAAAAGAATATCAAACGGAGTCCAAACGGAATGAAACGTTCGTGAGAGATATTTTTGGAAAAAATCACGCACGGGGGACTTGAGAACCACGTCATGGGATCAAGGGGCTGCCCACAAGGGTGGGGGCGCGCCCCCCTTCCCAGGGCGCGCACCCCTGCCTCGTGGGGCCCCCGAGCACCCCCTGGTGTCCTCCTTCTTCCTATATAAGTCTACGTACCCCGAAACCTTCGACAACAGAGAGAAAACCCTAATTGCACCACCGTAACCTTCTGTTCCCGTGAGATCCCATCTTGGAGCCTGTTCCGGAGCTCCACCGGAGGGGGGTCCATCACGGAGTTCTTCATCATCATCACCATCGCCCTCACCATGAGTTGTGAGTAGTTTACCACAGACCTTCGGGTCCATAGCTAGTATCTAGATGGCTTCGTCTCTCTCTATGGATCTCAATAGAAAGTTCTCCTCGGTCTTTAGGGAGATCTATTCGATGTAATCTCTTTTTGCGGTGTGTTTGTCGAGATCCGATAAATTGTGAGCTTAGGATCAAGATTATCTATGAAATATATTTGGTTCTTCTCTGAACTTTTTATGTGTGCTCATAATATCCTTGCAAGTCTCTTCGAATTATTGGTTTGGTTTGGCCTACTAGATCTATAGTTCTTGCAATGGGAGAAGTGCTTGGCTTTGGGTTCAATATTGCGTTGTCCTTTCCCAGTGACAGTAGGGGCAGCAAGGCACGTATTGTATTGTTGCCATCGAGGATAAAAAGATGGGGTTTTTATCATATTGCTTGAGTTTATCCCTCTACATCATGTCATCTTGCTTAAGGCGTTACTCTGTTCTTATGAACTCAATACACTAGATGCATGCTGGATAGCGGTCAATGTGTGGAGTAATAGTAGTAGATGCAGAATCGTTTCGGTCTACTTGTCTCGGACTTGATGCCTATATACATTGATCATGCCTAGAGAGTCTCATAATTATTCTCTTTTCTATCAATTGCTCGACAGTAATTTGTTTACCCGCCGTAGAATATCGCTATCATGAGAGAAGCCACTAGAGAACACTATGGCCCCCGGGTCTATTCTCAACATATCAATCTACATCTACTTTACTTTTATTGCTTTTATTTGTTGTTCTTATAAACCAAAAATAACAAAAATATAAACTATCATCTCTATCAGATCTCACTTTCGTTAGTGACCGTAAAGGGATTGACAACCCCTTATCGCGTTGGCTGCAAAGTTCTTATTTGTTTGTGCAGGTGCGAGGGACTCGCGCGTGGTCTCCTACTGGATTGATACCTTGGTTCTCAAAAACTAAGGGAAATACTTACGCTACTGTGCTGCATCTCTCTTTCCTCTTCGAAGGAATACAACGCAAGTTCGAGAAGTAGCAAGAAGAATTTCTGGCGCCATTGTCGGGGAGGCTTACGCAAAAGTCATATACCTAGTACCTATCACAAACCCTTATCCTTCGCATTACATTTATTTGCCTCTCGTTTTCCTCTCCCCCACTTCACCCTTGCCGTTTTATTTGCCCTTCTTCCGCCGTGTGTTTATCGTTCGCTTGCTTCTTGTTTGCTTGTGTGTGTTGGATTGCTTGCTTGTCACTATGGCTCAGAACAATACCAAATTGTGTGACTTCTCCAATACCAACAATAATGATTTTTTAGCACTCCGATTGCTCCTATTACCGATGTTGAATCTTGTGAGATCAATGCTGCTTTGTTGAATCTTGTCATGAAAGATCAATTCTCCGGCCTTCTTAGTGAAGATGCCGCTACCCATCTAAACAACTTTGTTGATTTGTGTGATATGCAAAAGAAAAGGGATACGGATAACGATAACGATATTGTTAGATTGAAGTTATTTCCATTTTCACTTAGAGATCGTGCTAAAACTTGGTTTTCCTCTTTGCCTACAAATAGTATTGATTCATGGAATAAGTGCAAAGATGCTTTTATCTCTAAGTATTTACCTCCTGCTAAGATCATCTCTCTTAGAAACGATATTATGAATTTGAGGCAACTAGATCTTGAGCATGTTGCACAAGCTTGGGAGAGAATGAAATTGATGATACATAATTGCCCTACACATGGTTTGAATCTATGGATGATTATCCAAAACTTTTATGCTGGCTTGAATTTTGCTTCTAGAAATCTTTTAGACTCGGCCGCGGGAGGCACTTTCATGGAAACCACCTTAGGAGAAGCTACCAAACTCCTAGATAATATTATGGTTAATTATTCTCAATGGCACACCAAAATATCTACTAGTAAAAAAGTGCATGCTATTGAAGAAATTAGTGTTTTGAGTGGAAAGATGGATGAACTTATGAAATTATTTGCTGCTAAGAGTGCTTCTTCTGATCCTAATGATATGCCTTTGTCCACTTTGATTGAAAATAGCAATGAATCTTTGGATGTGAATTTTGTTGGTAGGAATAATTTTGGTAACAATGCTTATAGTGGTAACTTTAATCCTAGGCCTTTTCCTAGTAATTCCTCTAATAATTACGTCCTACAACAACTCTTATGGAAAGATGCCTTCTGAATTAGAAACTAGTGTTAAGGAGTTTATGATCTCACAAAAGAATTTCAATGCTATGCTTGAAGATAAATTTCTTAAGGTTGATGAATTGTCTAGAAGTGTGGATAGAATTACTTTTGATGTTGATTCTTTGAAACTTAGATCTATCCCACCTAAGCATGATATCAATGAGTCTCTCGAAGCCATGAGAATTTCCATTGATGAATGCAAAGAAAGAACCGCTAGGATGCGTGCTAAAAGAGAAGATTATATTAAAGCGTGTTCTTCTAGTTATCATGAAAATAAGATGAAGATATGAAATTTATTAATGTGTCTCCTATTAGATCCTTGTTTTCTAGTATAAATCTTGATGAAGATAGGATTGGAGATGATTCTGCTTTAAGGTGTCCCAATGATTCTGAGTTTTTAGATCTTGATCCTAAAATTGTTAAAAGTGGGAGTGAAGAGATTAAAACTTTTCATAGTGATGAACCCACTACTTTGGATTTCAAGGGATTCAATTATGACAATTGCTCTTTGATTGATTGTATTTCCTTGTTGCAGTCCGTGCTAAATTCTCCGCATGCTTATAGTCAAAATAAAGCTTCCACCAAACACATAGTTGATGCTTTGATGCAATCTTATGAAGAAAAACTTGAGTTAGAAGTTCCTATACCTAGAAAGCTTTATGATGAATGGGAACCTACTATTAAAATAAAAATAAAAGATCATGAATGCTATGCTTTGTGTGATTTGGGTGCAAGTGTCTCCACTATCCCAAAAACTTTGTGTGATTTGCTAGGGTTCCATGAGCTTGATGATTGTTCTTAGAATTTGCATCTTGTGGATTCCACTATTAAGAAACCTATGGGAAGAATTAATGATGTTCTTATTGTTGCCAATAGGAATTATGTGCCCGTAGATTTCATTGTTCTTGATATAGATTGCAATCCTCCATGTCCTATTATTCTTGGTAGACCTTTCCTTAGAACGATTGGTGCAATTATTGATATGAAGGAAGGAAATATTAGCGTCCAATTTCCGTTAAGGAAAGGCATGGAACACTTTCCTAGAAAGAAAATCAAATTACCATATGAATCTATCATGAGAGCCACTTATGGATTGCCTTCCAAAGATGGCAATACCTAGATTTATCTTGTAACGTGCCTAGCTAGGGGCGTAAAACGATAGCGCTTGCTGAGAGGCAACCCAATTTTATATTTTTTGTTTTTTTTGCTTTGAGAGAATAAATATTGCATCTAGCCTCTGATTATATGTGGTTTCAAGTTTTTTTTAGTGTTTGTGCCAAGTAAAACCTTTGAGAAGACTTGTGTGAAGTTTATGTGATCTTGCTGTGTAAAACAGAATCGTTAGCGCTCGCTAAAGTGGTCTTCAGATTTTACTGGAGCGTGCTATTTAGTTTATTCTTTTTTAAGATCATTAATAGGCATTTTACTCAAATTTACCAAGTTAGTTTGAATTTTTTCGAGTTCCAGAAGTAGGCGAAACCTGCAGATTACTACAGGCTGTTCTGTTTTTGACAGATTCTGTTTTTCGTGTGTTATTTGCTTATTTCAATGCATCTATGAGTAGTATTGGCAAGTATGAACCATAGAGAAGTTGGAATACAGTAGGTTTAACACCTATATAAACAAAGAATGAATTCATTGACGCACCTTTGAGTAGTGGTTTGCTTTCTTATACTAACAGAACTCACGAGAATTTTTGTCTAAGTTTTGTGTTGTGAAGTTTTCAAGTTTTGAGTATTGCTTTGATGGACTATGGAACAAGGAGTAGCAAAGGCCTAAGCTTGGGGATGCCCATGGCACCCCAAGTAAATTCAAGATAATCTAAAGCCTAAGATTCAGGATGCTCCGGGAAGGCATCCCCTCTTTCGTCTTCATCCATCGGTAACTATACTTGAAGCTATATTTTTATTCGCAACATGATATGTGTTTTGCTTGGAGCGTCTTATATAATTTGAGTCTTTGCTTGTTAGTTTGTCACAATCATCCTTGCTGGACACACCTATTTGAGAGGTTAAATATGGCCTAGAAATTATTAGAACACTCTATGTGTTTCACTTATATCTTTTGAGTTGAATAGTTTTTGCTCTAGTGCTTCTGTGACACCCCGAGACCGGTGCGCCAGGTGTCAGCCAGTTATTCGTCGTCGTTGCCATGTCATCTTCTTGCGTGTTGCATCTTGCCATGTCATCATGAGTGTTGCATTAGCATGTTTTTCAAAACTTGCATCCGTCCGAGTCTCCTCGTCCTTTCCGTTGTCCGTTCTGAGCCCAGACACACTTGCACGCGCCCGCGATGCCTACGAATATTTATTTTATAAGTGGCCGAAAAATGTTCTCGGAATGGGATGAAACTTGGCGTGTGATCTTATTATAGTGTAGAATGGCCGCCTGCCAAATTTCATCGCATTCGGAGCTCGTTTGATAGCCCAACGGATATTTATAGCGGCACTAGTCGCCGGTTATTTCGTCGGATGTTTTTGGTCTCCGAAAACCCCGCGGGCCTCTCCCTCTCTTCTCTTCCCGAAGCCCAAGGCCTTCTACACAACCCACCTAAGTCACCTACCTCCCCCTCCGCTCGGAGCTGCACGATCGAGATCGTACGGCTCGAAACGGAGCAAAAATCCCCTAAACCTAGCCCCCTACCCTATATAAACACCCCCCCTTCCTATTTTGGGCAGCCTAGCTTCTTCCCCTACCTCTAACCCCCTCCCCCATCAAATTCCGCGCTC
>LR738713.1:169186839-169201069 GCA_902687465.1 Secale cereale | reverse complement strand
TATCTAACCAAAACTTTGTTGAACTGTGTAGGAAGCATATATAAATGTTTCATGAAACCAACACCTCTTGGTTATTGTGTAACCGAAGCTTCATTCTTTTGGGCAGCTAGCAAAATAGAGACATGTGCTATACAGAATTAATAAGATGGTGTAGCATACATGCGCAACAAACAAATACATCCGCTTCAAACGAAATGAGCATGTGCTTCCTATGATGTTGAAATTTGTTCCAATGTTGCATATATCTATATTCAATGGCCAACTTTCTGATTGATGTATGCTTCCATCAACATTTTACTTATAAATGACATCATAATTTTCTTCCAAAGGAAACAAAATTTTCTTCCAATATATATTGGACTTTGCTACCGTACAACAAGACATAAACAACAAAGCACAACGGGACGAAGCCCCTACTAGAACATGAGCATTGTCCAAAGACGAATGTCTTCGAGGAGTGGCGTTGATTAGATCAGAGCGACAATGACGAGATCGGACTGACATAGCTAGTGTGGTGGCTAGTCTGGGCCGCGGGAACCAAATGAAGACAAAAAAATTCCACACACTCGCATCACCATGGAAGGCATGCATGACAAGTTTTGTTGTTTTCTAAAATTATATGCATTTTCTAGGGGTTTCCCACTGAAAAACCCTAAAATATTGCCCGCACGTGACACAACGTACGTTCGGCGTCCGAATTCATTCAAGTTTTGTGTGGAGGACTACCTTGGGCATGCCCTGGCTAAATTTGGCATCACTTCATGCATGACAGGACCTACATCATGTTCAACTGGGATCGTTCGTGTTTGTCGGTATGGCAAGTTTCGAAGCAGTTTCTTTCCAATTCCATAAAATGGAATCAAATTTTCTCACACACTGACATCACCATGGAAGGCATGCATGCCAATTTTCGTTACCTGCTGACATTTTATACATTTTCTATGGTTTCCCTGTGAAAAAGACCTAAAATACTGCCGCACGTGACGCAACGTGTGTTTGGTGTCCGAATTCATTCAAATTTTGCATGGAGGTCTTCCATGGGTATGCCCACACGCTGGAAAAATTTGGTATTATTTCATGCACAATAGAACCTACACCATGTTCGATCGGGATCGTTCGGGGTCTGCCGGTAGGGTAAGTCTGATCCAGTTTTTTTTTCACATTAACCAAATGGAGCCAAAATATTTCCAGACACTGGCATCATCATGGAAGGCATGCAGGCCAGTATTCGTGGCTTCCTAACATTATACACATTTTCTAGGGTTTTCTGAGACCCTAAAATACTGCCCGCACATGACGCAGCGTGTGTTTGGTGTTTGAATTCTTTCAAACTCTGCATGTGGGGCCTCAATGGGCATACCCACACGCTGGCAAAATTTGATGTCATTTCGTGCATGACAGTACCTACACAATGTTCAATTGGGACCACTTGGATTGATCTGTCGCTAGTGTAAGTCTCAAACCATTTTTTTTACATTAACCAAATGGAGCCAAAAAAATTCCACACACTGGCATCTCCATGGAAGGCATGCATGCCAAGTTTCATTGATTTCTGGCATTATACACATTTTCTAGGGTATTCCCGGTGATTATTTTTTCCTAAAACACTAGCCGAATGTAATGTAACATGCGTTTCGATGTCCGAATTCCTTCAAATTTTGCATTGAGGCCTGTCATGAGCATGCCCCACATGCTGGCAAAATTTGGTGTAATTTCGTGCGTGGCAAGAAGCACACCATGTTCAAAGGTGGTGGTTCTCATTGGCCGATAGGGCAAGTCTGGATGCACTTTTTTTCACATCAATAAAATAGACCTAATTTTTTTTCACACACTAGCATTACCATGCCTAACATCCATGATAAATTTCATTGATTTCTGAAATTTTATGCATTTTCTAGAGTTTTCCCGGTGAAAAAAAATCCTAAAACACTAGCCGAATGTGACACAACGTGCGTTCGATGTCCAAATTCCTTCAAATTTTGCATGGAGGCCTGCAATGAGCATGCCCACATGCTGGCAAAATTTTGCTATAATTTTGTGTGTGGCAAGAAGCACACTATGTTCAAATGTGGTGGTTCGGATTGGTCGGTAGGGTAAGTCTGGATGCACTTTTTTCACATCAATAAAACTGACCCAAATTTTTTCCACACACTAGTATTATCATGCCAAGAATCCATGACAAATATTACTTAGTTCTAACACTTTATGCATTTTCTAGGGTTTTTCGGTGGAAAACCCCAAATACAATAGCCGAACATGACGCAACGTGTTTTTGGTGTCTGAATTCGTTCAAATTTTGCATGGACGTTTGCCATGAGCATGCCCACATGCTAGAAAAATTTGGTATCATTTCATGCATGGAAAGAAGCACACCATGTAAAAAGGTGGTGGTTCGGGTAGGCCGGTGGAGCAAGTCTTGATGCATTTTGTTACATCAGTAAATTGGACCCAAATTTTTTCCACACACTAGCATCACCATGCCAAGCATCCATGATAAATTTCATTGAGTTCTAACATTTTTTTGCATTTTCTAGGTTTTTTCGGTGAAAACCCCCAGAACACTAGCCGAGTGTGACGCAACGTGCTTGTATAAATGTTTATGAATTTGAAAAAAAATACATGCTTTTATAAAATGTTTGTAAAAGTTGAAAAGAGTTCCTGTGTATGGAAAAAAGTTCATGAATTTGAAAACAAAGTTTGCCAATTTAAGAAAATGTTCATGAATTTAGATGGAAAAAGATTCGGGTAGAGCGTTCGGGTTGGGAGGAAGGTTCCGTCTCAGAGTACATTTTTTCGACATCGTTCAAATTGAAGAAAATTTTCTAGGGCATTGTATCACCATTCTAAGGCAGCATGCCAAGTTTAAAAATCTGCATGGTAAGAAATAAAAATGATTGGAGGGAGTATAAAAAAGGATCAGAGGGAGTATTTCTTGCCAACAGAACATGTATGTGTTGTACTCCTTTCATGGTAAGAAATAAAACAAGAAATATATATTGATTTCTTTCCTTTCAAAGCAGCGCACCTTTTTCTTATCTTCTACTAGAAGCATGAGTCCAACCGCATGCACCACAATAAGACCATGCATGGCCGTATCACGGAGGATCAGGGGGTAGTCTTGGGGAAAAGGTGCTACAAACAGGGAACACGCATAGTAAATAGGCAAAAAAAAAAAAAAAAAACTAGCCAAGATAAAAAAAATCAACACACCTAAGGTGTCCTGTTGGTTACCACTATTAGTATTTGGTGTGATGGTTTCCTCGAAAAAAAAGTATTTGGTGTGGTGGTTTTGAGTTTGAATCACGTTGGGCGCTGATTTTTTAGATTTTAACCGTAAAGTAAAATGTGCATAAATGGGAAACCCATGGCGGAGGTGGAAATGTAATGTATCGGCGCATATGACTTATTTTTAAAAAAGACTATCCTGCCCTTTATTATGAAGGGGTATGGGTTAATCGCTAGTAGAAAAAGAACCTAATGTTCAGCTTATTAGTCTCAGTTTGTAAATGAACCGGCACTATTATGACCATTAATTCCAACGGCTAGGCAGGGGGCGGTTATTAGTCTCGGTTCATGTCTAACCTCTAGTACCGGTTCGTGCCACGAATCGGGACCAAAGAGGTGGTGTCAGGCTGGGGCCCCACCAACACCTTTAGTCCCGGTTCGTGGCACGGACCGGTACTAGAGGTGCACCTTTAGTCCCGGTTCGTATAACCAATTGGGACTAAAGATCATCCTAAATAAACCCCTCGTCGAGCATGAGCTTTCTGTTCTTCCCCTTTCCTCTCCTCTCTGTTTTCTTTCTCTCCTCTCGAGCTCATCCTCCATTTTTTGCCAGAATTTGTCAAGATTTGAAGGCACCCCATCAATCCAAGTGATCACAAAGGTTAGCAACTTTGTCCTTTCATCTCTCATTGCTAGATTAGCTCTTGCAGTGCTCTATATATAAGTATAGTGATTTGTGGGTTTTAGTTTGGGAGGAATTATATGTGATAGTTTATTTGATTTGTATGCAATTTGAGCTCAAAATTACTCTTAGTTTGCATATGTAGTTGTGGTTTACTTAGTGCCTTCCCGTCTCCGTCCTAACCACCGTCGATCGCCCGCAACATCCCGTCGCCGGCACCACCTTGTGGTGATCCTCTTGTTCTTATATTTTTATATATATAAAAAATCATGTTTGTGTGATTTAGATATATAATTATTTGTATAATTTTCTTACCCGTACGTTGTTTGTTATACATCGTGCCATGGTTTTGATATCCGTTCTCATCGGCCCTCGTCCGGTTTATGATTCGGATGTGGTACATTCTCTTTTATAACTTTTTGTTGCATTTCTTGTTTATGACAAATTATGCCCATCAAGTTGACATAGATATTTTTATCTAGGAGGTATGTGAACCGGAAATTCCAACCGACCCTATTGTCGAGAGATTAAATTTAGTTCAGAAAGAAAACGAGTATTTGAAAGAAAAATTGAAAAGAATTGAGGAGGAGAAGATGAAATTGGAGTTGCATGTTGCCGATGTCGTCGATGATCACAAGATAAAGATGGAGAAAATGCGCTTGAAGATTAGAAAGATTAGAAAATATGTCATTGATAGTGAGGCTTGGTATCATTATGTTGTTGGATCAATTGTTACCTTAGTTGTGATCTTGATCGCATTTGTTGTTGCATTTAGATGCTTTAACAAGAGAGTTTGTATGTTGTTTTATGAGAATAAGTGTGTTTGAAATTTATGTATGAACTTGTATTAATTTGATCTTTTCGGTGTTCTGTAATGAAGATGAGCTGCAATGTATGTACCATGACCGATGATCTCCCCAATTCATTAATGGCGTGCATACTTTTCTGCTTGCGGCTGAGGCAAACAAGCGGACGGATGGTTTTATGCGTTGTCCATGTGCTGGATGTAAAAATGATCACAATTACTCTAACTCAAGAACCATTCACACCTATTTGAGTCCGGTTACATGCCCCACTATAATGTTTGGACCAAGCACGAAGAAAGAGGGCTTATGATGGAAGACAATGAAGAACAAGAGGACGACGACAGCTATTCTGTCCATGGGTTCCCTAAATACAATGGTACAACAATGGGGGAAGAAGATGCGCCGGCAATGTGGAAGAAGCTGAAGAAGAAAGAGGCCTCAGATGAGCCCGCTGATGATCTAGGTCGGGCCATTGCCGATGCAAAGGTAAACTGTGCAAGTGAAAAGGAGAGGTTGAAGTTGCAGCGCATGTCAAAGGATCACAAGAAATCGTTGTACCCAAATTGCGAAGCTGACAAGAAAAAGCTGGGAACCACACTGGAATATCTGCAATGAAAGGCGGAGAATGGTGTATCTCACAAGGGATTTGGAAACTTGCTGATAATGTTAAAGAAGATGCTTCCAAAGGACAACGAATTGCCCGAGAGTACGTACGAAGCAAAGAAGGTTGTCTGCCCTCTAGGATTAGATTTGTAGAAGATACATGCATGCCCTAATGACTGCATTCTCTACCGCGGTGAGTACGAGGATTTGAACGCATGCCCGGTATGCGGTGCATTGCGCTATAAGATCAGTCGCGATGACCCTGGTGATGTCGACGGCGAGCGTCCCAGGAAGAAGATTCCTGCCAAGGTGATGTGGTATGATCCTATAATACCATGGTTGAAACGTTTGTTCCAAACCAAAAGGCATGCCAAGTTGATGCGATGGCACAAAGAGGACCGTAAGAAAGACGGGAGGTGGAGAGTACCCGTTGACGGGTCGTAGTGGAGAAAAATCGAGAGGAAGTGGAGGGACCTTGCAGATGACACAAGGAACGTATGGTTTGGTAAAGCGCAGAGGGCATTAATCCTTTTGGGGAGCAGAACAACAATCATAGCACCTGGCCTGTGACTCTATGTATATATAACCTTCCTCTTTGGTTGTGCGTGAAGCGGAAGTACATCATGATGCCAGTGCTCATCCAAGGCCCTAAGAAACCCGGCAACGACATTGATGTGTACCTAAGGCCATTAGTTGAAGAACTCTTGCAACTGTGGAATGGAAAAGGTGTACATGCGTGGGATGAGCTCGATCGGGAAGAATTTGACCTACATGTGTTGTTGTTTGTGACCATCAATGATTGGCCTACTCTCAGTAACCTTTCAGGACAGACAAACAAGGGATACCGCGCATGCACGCACTATTTGGATGATACTGACAGTATATATTTAGATAATTGTAAGAAGAATGTGTACCTGGGACATCGTCGATTTCTTTCGAGCAGGCATCCCGTAAGAAAGAAAGGCAAGCATTTCAAAGGTGAGGCAGATCATCAAACGAAGCCTCGCCACCGTACTAGTGATGATGTACATGATATGGTCAAGGATTTGAAGGTAAAATTTGAAAAGGGTCCTAGCGGACAATCTGTTCCGAATGACGATGACGGACGCGCACCCATGTGGAAGAAGAAATCTATATTTTGGGACCTACCCTATTGGAAAGAACTAGAGGTCCGCTCTGCAATCGACGTGATGCACGTGACGAAGAATCTTTTGCGTGGCCCTACTTGGCTTCTTGGGCGTGTATGGGAAAACAAAAGATACACCTGAGGCATGGGAGGACCAGTAACGTATGCACGAAAAGACGACATACATCAGGGTCATGCCAGCTACGCTCTTACCAAAGAAGATAAGGAAATCTTCTTTGAATGCATGCTTAGTATGAACGTCCCATCTGGCTTCTCGTCGAATATAAAGGGAATAATAAACATGGCAGAGAAAAAGTTCCAGAACCTAAAGTCTCATGACTACCACGTGATTATGACGCAACTGCTTCCGGTTGCATTGAGGGGGCTTCTACCGGAAAACGTTCGATTAGCCATTGTGAAGCTATGTGCATTCCTCAATGAAATCTCTCAGAAGGTAATCCATCCAGAAATCATACCAAGTTTAGTGAATGATTTGGTGCAATGTCTTGTCAGTTTCGAGTTGGTGTTCCCACCCTCCTTCTTCAACATCTTGACGCACGTCCTAGTTCACCTAAGAGAAGAGATTGTCGTTTTGGGTCCTGTATTTCTACACAATATGTTCCCCTTTGAGAGGTTCATGGGAGTCTTAAAGGAATATGTTCATAACCGTGCTAGGCCAGAAGGAAGCATCTCCAAGGGCCATGAAAATGAGGAGTTCATTGAGTTTTATGTTGACTTTATTACTGACCTGAAGTCGACTGATGTTCCTGAATCGCGACATCAGGGCAGACTGGGTGGAAATGGCACGCTAGGACCAAAACAAATAATATGTATGGACGGACATTCTCTCACTGAAGCACACTACACAATTCTGCAAAATTCCGCCTTGGTGGCTCCATATATCGAGTAACACAAGAATATTCTACGCTCCAGACACCCGGAGTAGTCTGACGACTGGATTACACATGAACAAATGGGGACTTTCGCCGGTTGGTTGCGGACATGTGCCATGCATGACGACGCTGTTGAAGATGACCTGTACTTGCTATCCCAGTTACCATCTTCGAATATAATGACTTTCAAAGTGTATGAGATAAATGGGAATACATTTTACAAGATCGCACAAGATAAGAAGAGCACCAACCAAAACAGTGGTGTCCGCTTTGATGTAGCAACCAAGAGGGGAAATGACACATATTATGGTTACATAAAGGAGATATGGAAACTTGACTATGAACGTGGTTTAAAGGTCCCTTTGTTTCGGTGCAAATGGGTCAATCTGACACAAGGCGGGGTAACGGAAGACTCGTGATAACCCACAAGTATAGGGGATCGCAACAGTTTTCGAGGGTAGAGTATTCAACCCAAATTTATAGATTCGACACAAGGGGAGCCAAAGAATATTTGAAGGTATTAGCAACTGAGTTGTCAATTCAACCACACCTTGAGATTAATTATCTGCAACAAAGTGATCAATAGCAAAGTAGTTTGATAGCTTTGATAGTAGTGACAGCAGCAATAGTAACAGTAACAGTGATAGCAGTAATTTTGTAGCAAGTGTAACAATAGCCGCAACAGTAGTAACTTAGCAAGATCAATATAGGATAATTTCGTCGGCATTGGATCGGTGATTTTTTGGATGATATTCATCATGTGACAGTTGATACGTCTCCAACGTATCTATAATTTTTGATTGTTCCATGCTATTATATATGATGTTTTGGATGTTTAATGGGCTTTATTATACACTTTTATATTATTCTTGGGACTAACCTATTAATCCAAAGGCCCAGTGCAGATTGCTATTTTTTTTGCCTATTTCAGGGTTTCACAGAAAAGGAATATCAAATGGCGTCCAAACGGAATGAAACCTTCGCGAGAGTTATTTTTGGAACAATATCAACACAGAAGACTTGGAGTACACGCAAGGGAACGAAGGAGGCGGCCATGAGGGTCCAGGGCGCGCCCCCTCTATTGGGGAACGTAGCAGAAATCAAAAGAATTATACGCTTCAACAAGATCAATCTATGGAGTCATCTAGCAACGAGGGAGAGGGGAGTGCATGTACATACCCTTGTAGATCGCGAGCGGAAGCGTTCAAGAAAACGTGGATGATGGAGTCGTACTCGTCGTGATCCAAATCACCGATGATCCTAGCGCCGAACGGACGGCACCTCCGCGTTCAACACACGTACGGTGCAGCAACATCTCCTCCTTCTTGATCCAGCAAGGGGGGAGAAGAGGTTGATGGAGATCCAGCAGCACGACGGCGTGGTGGTGGATGTAGCGGTGTTCCAGCAGGGCTTCGCCAAGCAGCACTGGAGGAGGGAGAAGTGTCACGGGAGGGAGAGGGAGGCACCAGGGCATGGGGTGCGGCTGCCCTCCCTTCCCCCACTTTATATAGGGGGCCTAGAGGGTGCGCCGCCCCTAGAGATGGGATCTCTAGGGGGGCGGCGACCTAGGGGGGGCTTGCCCCCCAAGTCACGTGGGGCGCCCCCACCCCTAGGGTTCCCAACCCTAGGCGCAGGGGGAAGGCCTAAGGGGGCGCACCATCCCACTATGGGCTGGTTCCCTTCCCCTTTTAGCCCATGGGCCCCTCCGAGATAGGTGGCCCCACCCGGTGGACCCCCGGGACCCTTCCGGTGGTCCCGGTACACTACCGGTGACCCCCGAAATTCTCCCGATGGCCGAAACTGGACTTCCTATATATAATTCTTTACCTCCGGACCATTCCGGAAATCCTCGTGACGTCCGGGATCTCATCCGGGACTCCGAACAACATTCGGGTTACCACATGCATATATCTCTACAACCCTAGCGTCACCGAACCTTAATTGTGTAGACCCTACGGGTTCGGGAGACACGTAGATGTGACCGAGACGACTCTCCGGTCAATAACCAACAGCGGGACCTGGATACCCATGTTGGTTCCCACATGTTCCTCAATGATCTCATCGGATGAACCACGATGTCAAGGATTCAATCAATCCCGTATACAATTCCCTTTGTCTATCGGTATAGTACTTGCCCGAGATTCGATCGTCGGTATACCGATACCTTTGTTCAATCTCGTCATGGAAAGTCTATTTACTCGTTCCGTAATACATCATCCCATGACCAACACCTTAGTCACATTGAGCTCATTATGATGATGTCTTACCGAGTGGGCCCAGAGATACCTCTCCGTCACACGGAGTGACAAATCCCATTCTCGGTTCGTGCCAACCCAACAGATACTTTCGGAGATACCCGTTGTGTACCTTTATAGCCACCCAGTTACGTTGTGATGTTTGGCACACCCAAAGTATCCCTACGGTATTCGGGAGTTGCACAACCTCATGGTCTAAGGAAAAGACACTTGACATTGGAAAAGCTTTAGCATTATGAACTACACGATCTCGTGCTAGACTTAGGATTGGGTTTTGTCCATCACATCATTCTCCTAATGATGTGATCCCGTTATCAATGACATCCAATGTCCATGGTCAGGAAACCGTAACCATCTGTTGATCAACGAGCTAGTAACTAGAGGTTTACCAGGGACACGTTGTGGTCTATGTATTCACACATGTATCACTGTTTCCGGATAATACAATTCAAGCGTGAATAACAGAGAATTATCATGAACAAGGAAATATAATAATAACCATTTTATTATTTCCTCTAGGGCATATTTCCAAAAGTCTCCCACTTGCACTAGAGTCAATAATATAGTTACATTGTGATGAATCGAACACCCATAGAGTTCTGGTGTTGATCATGTTTTGCTCGTGGAAGAGGTTTAGTCAACGGATCTGCGACATTCAGATCCGTATGCACTTTACAAATATCTATGTCTCCATCTTGAATATAATTCCGGATGGAGTTGAAACGACGCTTGATGTGCTTGGTCTTCTTGTGAAACCTGGGCTCCTTGGCAATGGCAATAGCTCCAGTGTTGTCACAGGAGAGAGTCATCGGGCCTGACGCGCTTGGAATAACTCCTAGGTCGGTGATGAACTCCTTCATCCAGAATCCTTCATGCGCTGCTTCGCAAGCAGCTATGTACTCCGCTTCACATGTAGAATGCGCCACGACACTTTGCTTGCAACTGCACCAGCTGACTACCCCACCATTCAAAATATACACGTATCCGGTTTGTGACTTGGAGTCATCCAGATCTGTGTCGAAGCTAGCATCGACGTAACCCTTTACGACGAGCTCTTCGTCACCTCCATAAAAGAGAAACATATCCTTAGTCCTTTATAGGTACTTCATGATGTTCTTGACTGCTGTCCAGTATTCCATACCGGGATCACTTTGGTACTTCCCTACCAAACTTGTGTCAAGGTTCACATCAGGTCTGGTACACAGCATGGCATACATGATAGAACCTATGGCTGAGGCATAGGGGATGACACTCATCTTTTCTCTATCTTCTGCCGTGGTCGGGGATTGAGCCGTGCTCAATCTCATACCTTGCAATATAGGCAAGAACCCTTTCTTGGACTGATCCATATTGAACTTCTTCAATATCTTATCAAGGTATGTGCTTTGTGAAAGACCAATGAGGCGTCTTGATCTATCTCTATAAATCTTGATGCCTAATATGTAAGCAGCTTCTCCAAGGTCCTTCATTGAAAAACTCTTATTCAAGTAGGCCTTTATGCTTTCCAAGAATTCTATATCATTTCCCATCAGCAGTATATCATCCACATATAATATGAGAAATGCTACAGAGCTCCCACTCACTTTCTTGTAAATACAGGCTTCTCCCCAAGTCTGTATAAACCCAAACGATTTGATCACATCATTAAAGCGAATGTTCCAACTCCGAGATGCTTGCACCAGCCCATAGATTGAGCGCTGGAGCTTGCATACCTTGTTAGCATTCTCAGGATCGACAAAATCTTCCGGCTGCATCATATATAGTTCTTCCTTGAGGAAGCCATTAAGTAATGTCGTTTTGACGTTCATTTGCCATATCTCATAATCATAGTATGCGGCAATTGCTAACATGATTCAGACGGACTTTAGCATCGCTACGGGAGAGAAAGTATCGTCGTAGTCAATCCCTTGAACTTGTCGATAACCTTTAGCGACAAGCCGAGCCTTATAGATGGTCACATTACCATCCACGTCAGTCTTCTTCTTAAAGATCCATTTGTTTTCTATGGCGTGCCGATCATCGGGCAAGTCCACCAAAGTCCATACGTTGTTTTCATACATGGATCATATCTCGGATTTCATGGCTTCAAACCATTTGTTGGAATCCGGGCCCGCCATCGCTTCTTCATAGTTCAAAGGTTCACCGTTGTCTAACAACATGATTTCCATGACAGGGTTGCCGTACCACTCTGGTGCGGAACGTGTCCTTGTGGACCTTCGAAGTTCAGTAGTAACTTGATCTGAAGCTTCATGATCATCATCATTAACTTCCTCCCTAGTCGTTGTAGGCACCACAGGAATATCTTCCTGCGCTGCGCTACTTTCCGGTTCGGAAGGGGTGACTGTCACCTCATCAAGTTCCACTTTCCTCCCACTTACTTCTTTCGAGAGAAACTCTTTCTCCAAAAAAGGATCCATTCTTGGCAACGAAGACCTTGCCTTCGGATCTGAGGTAGAAGGTATACCTAATAGTTTCCTTAGGGTATCCTATGAAGACGCATTTTTCCGATTTGGGTTCGAGCTTTTCAGGTTGAAGTTTCTTGACATAAGCATCGCAACCCCAAACTTTTAGAAACGACATCTTAGGTTTCTTGCCAAACCAAAGTTCATACGGTGTCGTCTCAAGGGATTTAGACTGAGCCCTATTTAAAGTGAATGCGTGAGTCTCTAAAGCATAACCCCAAAAAGATAGCGGTAAGTTGGTAAGAGACATCATAGATGGCACCATGTCCAACAGAGTACGATTACGACGTTCGGATACACCATTACGCTGAGGTGTTCCAGGCGGTGTCAATTGTGAAACAATTCCACAGTTCCTTAGGTGCATGCCAAATTCAAGACTTAAATATTCTCCTCCACGATTCGATCGTAAGAACTTTATTTTTCTGTCACGTGGATTCTCAACCTCATTCTGAAATTCCTTGAACTTTTCAAAGGTCTCAGACTTGTGTTTCATTAAGTAGACATGCTCATATCTACTTAAGTCATCTGTGAGGGTGAGAACATAACGATAGCCTCCGCGAGCTTCAACACTCATTGGACCGCACACATCGGTATGTATGATTTCCAATAAGTTGGTTGCTCGCTCCATTGTTCCGGAGAATGGAGTCTTGGTCATCTTACCCAAAAGGCATGGTTCGCATGTGTCAAATGATTCATAATCAAGAGACTCTAAGAGTCCATCTGCATGGAGCTTCTTCATATGTTTGACACCAATATGACCAAGGCGGCAATGCCACAAGTATGTGGGACTATCATTATCAACCTTACATCTCTTGGCATTCACACTATGAATATGTGTAACATCACGTTCGAGATTCATTAATAATAAACCATTGACCACCGGAGCATGACCATAAAACATTTCTCTCATATAAATAGAACAACCATTATTCCCGGATTTAAATGAGTAGCCATCTCGCATTAAATGAGATCCAGATACAATATTCATGCTCAAAGCTGGTCCTAAATAATAATTATTAAGGTTTAAAACTAATCCCGAGGGTAGATGTAGAGGTAGCGTGCCGACGGCGATCACATCGACCTTGGAACCATTCCCGACGCGCATCATCACCTCGTCCTTTGCCAGTCTCCGCTTATTCCGCAGCTCCTGCTTTGAGTTACAAATGTGAGCAACTGCGCCGGTATCAAATACCCAGGAGCTATTACGAGCGCTGGTAAGGTACACATCAATAACATGTATACCACATATACCTTTGACGTTGCCAGCCTTCTTATCTTCTAAGTATTTGGGGCAGTTCCGCTTCCAGTGACCCGTTCCCTTGCAATAAAAGCACTCAGTTTCAGGCTTGGGTCCATTCTTTGGCTTCTTCCCGGCAACTAGCTTACCGGGCGCGGCAACTCCTTTGCCGTCCTTCTTGAAGTTCTTCTTCCCCTTGCCTTTCTTGAACTTAGTGGTTTTATTCACCATCAACACTTGATGCTCTTTCTTGATCTCCACCTCCGCTGACTTCAGCGTTGAATACACCTCAGGAATGGACTTCTCCATCCCTTGCATATTGAAGTTCATCACGAAGCTCTTGTAGCTAGGTGGGAGCGACTGGAGGATTCTGTCAACGACCGCTTCGTCTGGGAGATTAATTCCCAACTGAGACAAGCGATTGTGCAACCCAGACAATTTGAGTATGTGCTCGCTAACAGAACTATTCTCCTCCATCTTACAACTTTAGAATGCGTCGGAGAGGTCATATCTCTCGACTCAGGCATGAGCTTGGAAAACCATTTTCAGCTCTTGGAACATCTCATATGCTCCATGGTGCTCAAAACACTTTTGGAGCCCTGATTCTAAGCTGTAAAGCATGCCGCACTGAACCAGGGAGTAATCATCACAACGCGACTACCAAGCGTTCATAACGTCTTGGTTCGTTGGGGCGGGAGCGTCACCTAGCGGTGCTTCCAGGACATACGTTTTCTTAGCAGCTATGAGGACGATCCTCAAGTTACGGACCCAGTCCGTATAGTTGCTACCATCGTCTTTCAGCTTGGTTTTCTCTAGGAACGCGTTGAAGTTGAGGGTAACACGAGCGTGGGCCATTGGATCTACAAGACATATTGTAAAGATTTTAGACTATGTTCATGACAGTTAAGTTCATCTAAACAATTCAATGAACTCCCACTCAG
>LR738713.1:169155102-169181101 GCA_902687465.1 Secale cereale | reverse complement strand
CCTATCCCACCCGATCATCACGTGGTGCTTCGGAACAACGAACCTTAGCAACGGTGCACAGTTAGGGGGAACACAATTCTTGAAATTTTAGTGAGAGATCATCTTATTTACTACCGTCGTTCTAAGAAAATAAGATGTATAAACATGATAAACATCACATGGAATCAAATAGTGACATGATATGGCCAATATCATTTTGCTCCTTTTGATTTTCATCTTCGGGGCTCCATGATCATCATCGTCACCGGCATGACACCATGATCTCCATCACCGTGTCTTCATGAAGTCGTCTCGCCAAACATTACTTCTACTACTATAGCTAATGTTTAGCAATAAAGTAAAGTAATTACATGGCGTTATTCAGTGACACGCAGGTCATACAATAAAATAAAGACAACTCCTATGGCTCCTGCCGGTTGTCATACTCATCGACATGCATGTCGTGATTCCTATTACATGAACATGATCAATCTCATACATCACATATATCATTCATCACATTCTTTTGGCTATATCACATCACACGACACAGGCTGCAAGAATAAGTTAGACGTCCTCTAATTGTTGTTGCAAGTTTTTACGTGGCTGCTATAGGTTTCTAGCAAGAACATTTCTTACCTACGCCAAAACCACAATGTGATATGCAAATTTCTATTTACCCTTCATAAGGACCCTTTTCATCGAATCCGATCTGACTAAAGTGGGAGAGACTGTCACCCGCTAGCCACCTTATGCAACTAGTGCATGTCAATCGGTGGAACCTGTCTCACATAAGCGTACATGTAAGGTCGGTCCGGGCCGCTTCATCCCACGATGCCGCCAATCAATATTAGACTAGTAGCGATAAGGGAATTGAACAAATCTACGCCCACAACTTTGTGTTCTACTCGTGCAAGATACTACGCATAGACCTAGCTCAGATGCCACTGTTGGGGAACGTAGCAGAAATCAAAAAAATTCTACACTTCCACCAAGATCAATCTATGGAGTCATCTAGCAACGAGGGATAGGGGAGTGCATCTACATACTGTAAGGGCATATTTCTCCCTAAGTAGTTTTGATGATTGATGACAATGCATTTGCGGACTAATCGTGTGCTCTAAGCTCCTACAGGTATATTTCACTTAGGCACAAGACGATTGATTGCCCCTCGGATTCTATGGAAGACGGTGTTTTCTTTTTGCTCCCTGTCGGTGGCTTTGAGTAATAGGAAAGCCGTACTATTAAGAGGGGGTCCGCTTTGGAAAGGCTTGGGTGGAATCAACACGTACACATCTTACTCTCGCACCACCTTTCCTTTGCTTCTCTGGAGTTCCAACCAGTTATTATCGTATATGCAAACTGTGACTTCTTAACTAGATCATCTGCCTGGCCAGCGGTAGTACCGCTCTACCAAGCGGTAGTACCGCGCAGACACACGGTAGTACCGCCTGCCGACACGGTAGTACCGCTCCGATGGTAGTACCGCGTCCCCAGAGCGGTAGTACCGTGTATCTGGCCCGGCGCTGATTCTAAGTGCAGAAGTAGATGCGGAAGTAATTTTTTACTTCCGCATCCAATGCGGTAGTACCGCTTAGTCCAAGTGGTAGTACCGTGTCGCATTTTGCTACTACCGTTTTCCCTGCGGATGTAACCGCTGATGTAATTTATTTCATCCGTGGTTGTCAATCATGTCGCACATTTTTGCCTAGCGGTAGTACCGCTCCCAGAACGGTAGTACCGCTCAGCCAGCGGTAGTACCGCAACTTATGTGCGGTACTACCGCTCTCTACGGGCTGAAAACGCACATAACGGTTGGATTAGCTCTCCCACTATATATAGGGGGTCTTCTTCTCCAAGAAGACTTACCTCTTCCCCCACTACTCCATTGTTTCTTGTGTTTTTTGAGGCTTTGGCATTGATTCTCTTTGTGTTTTTGTCGTGTTCTTGTGTTTGCGTTTTAGGTGGTGGCTCCGGTTTCGATGGTCGTCGTACCAACCCTGTCCGCGACACCGGATCCAAGCATCTGCGTAACCCCAGTGATGTGCCAGAGGGCTCCAATCCCCAGCGCAGGTTCAAGACTTCCGCCAACAAGCGTAAGGAATCCTCAATGTCTATGGAGGAGATGCCCGCTACTGAGTTCATGTCATGAAGGAAGCAAAACCCATATGGAGAACCCCGTGAGCACTTTCCTGGAGATGACATTTTCTGGACCAAGCAGTAGTTTCGCATCTACCATGAGGTGCTCAAGACCAAGACCAACCTGTATGTGGATGCTCACTGGGTGGACGTGGCTCACATGAGGAAGGACACCAACCGGGCCTACTTTGCCGAGGCTCTTGATCTGATCGAGCAGTTGGGACTTGAGCACATCATGACCTTCCAGAATGATTTTGACCCAGAGATTATTGCTCAGTTCTATGCTTCTGTCAATTTCCACACCAAGGAGGATCGCCCAATGACATGGATGACCAATGGTCACAAGATGACCTCTTCTTGGAAGGAGTTCATGGATCTTCTTCAGATACCTGATGAGGGTCTCCACAACCCAATTGGATTTCGGCCTCACGCCAATCCTGAATCTGCCAACAAAGACAAGTTGCTTCCATTTTATGAGGAGAAGACTCTTGCTAGTGGCAAAAGGACATGGGTGTTGAACCCCTTCTTGGACATCATGTATCGGATCTTTCGCAACACTCTGTTCCCTCGCGTTGGAGATAAGGACAAAGTCCATGCCTACCTGGTTGACATGCTGCTGATGTGTCAAGAGGCTCGCACGACCCAGACTGCACCACTCGACATATCCCATATCATGTGGAATGAGCTCCGTTTTTCCCTCTACTCTCGCAAGGTACCCATCTATGGTCCATACTTGTTTCTGCTGATCTCCAAGACTTGGGAGAAGCTGTACCCTGAGGAGGAGTTCGAGGCCGACTGCTTCCGCCATGATCCCATCCGTCTTTGCGTCAAGACTCGATGGGCCAACACCACCACTCGTGCGCAAGCTGCTGCAGCCCAGATGGGCATTGATGAGGAGCCAGTGGAGGAGGCTGATGATGTGGGCCCTGGCAGATTTGCCCCTTCTTCCTCCTCTGCTGTGGAGGAGCCTTCTGGGGCTAAAAAGCTTAAGCAAAAGATGAAGGCCCTCTTCTGCATGCAGGCTAAGGGGCAATACCGGGCTCATGTGACTGACAAGAAGATGCGCCAGCGTGACAAGAAGCTTCTGGCGGTCTATGGAGAGGACGTGTCAAATGGGTCAGAGGATAACATCACCCCTGAGGCTACTTGGATGGCCCGCCAGGGGTACAAGTGGTCAGAGTCTGATGAGGAGTATCAGGAGGAGCAGCCGGGGTCTGATGATGAGTACGACGACTGAGTTTCTCTCGGGCTGCCACCCGTCTTAGTGTCCTCTTTCCCCTTTGTGGTGTCTCGATGACAAAGGGGGAGAGTGATTTGCGTCTTGTGCCCTTGTGCTCTTGTGCTAGTTGTTTCTTTTCGTGGTTGAACTCTGTTTATTTGCGTGTTTGTGTCGTGTGCGTGAGACTATCATATGGTGTAAGACATATGCTCCGTTATCGTTGAACTCATCGTTATGTCTTTAATGTTTTATCAAGAGCAGTTAGTTTATATATAGAGTATCTCATGTGTAGAATATAGGGGAGCACTGTACCTAGTATGTGTGATGTGCAGTCCAAAGCACAATCTTGTGTAGGCACACATCCAGGGGGAGCTCACCTATACTCCAGGGTTTGGATTGCATACTCTATTATTTCATCCCTGTGCAAATCCCATATTGTCATCAATACACCAAAAAGGGGGAGATTGTAAGGGCATATTTCTCCCTAAGTAGTTTTGGTGATTGATGACAATGCATTTGCGGACTAATCGTGTGCTCTAAGCTCCTACATGTATATTTCACTTAGGCACAAGACGATTGATTGCCCCTCGGATTCTATGGAAGACAGTGCTTTCTTTTTTCTCCCTGTCGGTGGCTTTGAGTAATAGGAAAGCCATACTATTAAGAGGGGGTCCGCTTCGGAAAGGCTTGGGTGGAATCAACACGTACACATCTTACTCTCGCACCACCTTTCCTTTGCTTCTCTGGAGTTCCAACCGGTTATTATCGTATATGCAAACTGTGACTTCTTAACTAGATCATCTGCCTGGCCAGCGGTAATACCGCTCTACCAAGCGGTAGTACCGCGCAGACACACGGTAGTACCGCCTGCCGACACGGTAGTACCGCTCCGACGGTAGTACCGCGTCCCCAGAGCGGTAGTACCGTGTATCTGGCCCGGCGCTGATTCTAAGTGCAGAAGTAGATGCGGAAGTAATTTTTTACTTCCGCATCCAATGTGGTAGTACCGCTTAGTCCAAGCGGTAGTACCGTGTCGCATTTTGCTACCACCGTTTTCCCTGCGGATGTAGCCGCGGATGTAATTTATTTCATCCGTGGTTGTCAATCATGTCGCACATTTTTGCCTAGCGGTAGTACCGCTCCCAGAGCGGTAGTACCGCTCAGCCAGCGGTAGTACCGCAACTTATGTGCGGTACTACCGCTCTCTACGGTCTGAAAACGCACATAACGGTTGGATTAGCTCTCCCACTATATATAGGGGGTCTTCTTCTCCAAGAAGACTTACCTCTTCCCCCACTACTCCATTGTTGCTCCAAAAGCTCCATTTCCGCCCGATCTCTCTCCCTAGCCAATCAAACTTGTTGATTTGCTCGGGATTGCTTGAGGAGGCATCGATCTACACTTCCACCAAGAGATATTTGATTCTCCCCACTAATCCCTTGCGGATCTTGTTACTCTTGGGTGTTTGAGCACCCTAGACGGTTGAGGTCACCTCGAAGCCATATTCCATTGTGGTGAAGCTTCATGGTTTTGTTGGGAGCCTCCAAGTTGTGGAGATAGACCCAACCTTGTTTGTAAAGGTTCGGTTGCCGCCTTCAAGGGCACCACTAGTGGATTCACGGCACCTTGCATCGTGTGAGGGCGTGAGGAGAATATGGTTGTCAGTACCCCGATCCTAAGTCACACCGATCTAGCTGTAACACGTCATATCACTTTGCGGCCTCACGCACGGTAACCCCACGGGTGCCACCTTACCTGGCCCGGGACCGTTTGCGCATTTTGGCACACGTATATGACAGTGTCGCTAGCATCCATATGACAGAGAACCCGGGCCGACATGGCTAGTTATAAACCAAAAGTGGCACTAGATTACAGAGACAGGCATCCATGACCCAGCAACGAACGTGTCGGTCATCAACGTATGAACCCAAGTCGTAGCAAGCTACATGGACTTAAGGAACAATGCGTGACATTTCCCCTAAAGGACAGACACAGGAACGAAGAAGGACACATGTCGGCGAGCCTACGTGTTCCGAGCAGTAGCAAGCTACCAAGGCTCATTGGAATCACTAGGAGGCATTTCCCTGTAAGGTAGGCTACCAAAGGAAAACAACTAGGTGTCGATCCCACACATACCAAGCATTTCAACCATACACACAATATGCTCAATATGTGCAAATACAACATTGCATCACAACAGAACTCTATGACTCAAAGTACTTTATTTAAGAGGCTCCAAGAGCCATACATAACATATCCATACAGGTAGGGGTCACATGACCCAACACTCAAGTCATACAGTCATACAAGCACAAGCGGAAGCTACATGTCTGAGTACAGACAACTTAGAAAATAAAACAGGCTTGGTGTAGCATGACTATCTACAAGGCCCTTCACAAGCTCCAGATCTCCGTCTGGGTGTCAAGCTACTCGTCGACGTCAACGTCTATGTAGAACCCATCAGCAGGGGCAGGGTTCTCCTCTGCAACAGTTATTAAGCAAACATGAGTACAAAGGTACTCAGCAAGTCTTACCACAGAACCTATCATACATGCAACATTATCAAAGGGGGTAGTGGAGTTCATAGCAGAAAGCCAGCTTTGACTCTTGGCTAACCTATACTACAACTCTCAATGGATTGCAACATGTTATTACGAACACGAGTCCTCTACTCACCACAACAATACACTACCGAGGACCCTCTTCCGTCATCCTACGGAAGGGCCATCCACGGCACTCACACTTATCTTGAGGCTTTTAGTAGTATCCATCAACTTGTCTATGAACTGTAAGAGTAACCAAGTAGTCCGTACTGCGAACAACGGCTATTCGAATAGATTGATAACCCTGCAGGGGTGTACTTCTTCACACACGCTCTCACCACTTATCGCCGTTTACTCGACATGTACTCGGCAACCTTCAAGCGGAAGCCCAGCGAGGGTGTCGGCCACGACCTGACTAACTACTCAAGTCTCTCGTCTAGGTTTATCGCCTATTTGGGTTCCATCCATGGGGAGATCCGGCCGAGGTGTCGCTCACGGCCCCAAACGATGTGTACAGGGTTCCCGAATCCCGAGTCACCAAACGGGCAACCGGTACACCGTGCCACGTACCTGTCGCATCACAACCCACCCCGAGGGTCAGCGTTGTGCACGACCTCCAGTAAACTATAAACACCAGAAACTAGTTGCAACTCTTGGACAGAGACGAGGGTAATTAATAAGCCGAGAGGGTCAATTAAGGATCCCAATGTGTGGTACTAGCTGTAACTTGAACCACACATACAGATCTCGGGTCCTATGGACGATTCCAATGAAACAACCCACCATGTACTCCTACATGGCCTTTCATCGATACCTTTACCAAGCGTATTCCACACTTCCTTCTCTTTATCGGTATGATCATTTCACTCTGATCCATCACCCAGATGAACCAGACCAGACACAACTCTAAGCATAGCAGGCAACATAAGCAAATAGCATGGTGGATCACACATCACATGGCTCAATCAACTCCTACACATGCTAGTGGGTTTCAACTATTTACTGTGGCAATGACAGGTCATGCAAGGGAATAGGGTTCAACTACCGCAGCAAGTAGCAGTTCACACGCTGTTGCCTTAATGCAGTAAAAGAGAGCAGGAGCGAGAAGATGGGTTTGTATCGGAATGATCAATGATTGCTTGCCTGACAAAGTCGTTGTCGGGTACTGCTCTTCAGCTGGATACGCAGCAGTATCCTCGGGAGCAGGACCTAACACGGAGAATACCGGCGATACAATCATTAAACAAACAAATGCAACAATATGATGCATGCTCATGACATGGCAAGATGCATGTGTTTTGGGCTAATGCAACTATAACCAGAAGGGTTTGAGCTTATTTGAATCAAAGATTCAAATTGGCACTTTAGCTATTATTTAATTAAGTGCATTATCATGTTTTAATGTATACAGCAAGGTTAACTTGCTCAAACATGCATGAAACCAGTGCCATTGGAAAGATTGGATTTTTCTGATCATTTTTCATATATAAATTATTTCCATCTGAGCTACGGTTGATTTTATATGATTTTTAGAAGTTTTGAGTATTTTTTGAAATTCATAAATCATTTAAGATTAATTTTAATTTCCAGAAACTCTTTACTGCGTCAGCATGACCTCATGCTGACGTCAGCAGGTCAATAGGAGCTAGTCCAGGTCAAACATGACATGTGGGCCTGGCATGTCAGTGTCATAGCTAATTAACAAAGTTAATTAGTGTTAAGCTAGGAACTAATTAGCTGTCAATGGGGTCTGGGCCCACGGGTCAGTGACTAAACTAACTAACTAATTTAATTAACATTTACTTAATTAAACTAGCTAATTAGGGGAGGGGTGGCCCACACGTCAGTGACCCAGGGGTGGTCAACCCCCCGGTCAAACGAGTCAAACTCGCCGGCGATGTGACGCCGGCGAGGCTAAACACGGCGGCGAGCTTCGGAAATCATCTACAGGGCACGGCTCGAGCCGCGGTTGGGCGCGTTGGAGAGCCCTTGCCGATGCGTGTCGAATGGTGGTCGTCGCCGGGCCTGTGGTGGCCGGAGGCGACGACAACGAGCTCGACAGCGGCGGCCGGCGTTCGGGCGTGTGTGGAGACGCGGCTGCGGTGGCCTAGGCGATGCGTGCGTGGCACCTAGCTCATCTACGTGCTGCGGCGAGCGAGATGGAAGTGCATCCGTGACCAAATGGTCACCGGAGCATCACCGGCGGCAAGCACAGCGGCGGCAGGTTTCGGTGATCAACGGAGCAGCAGCTACACGGCGCAAACGAAGCGGAGGAGGGAGGGATTCGGCGTAGGGGCTCACAGCGGTGCTAGCGAGCTCGACGGAGAGGTCGGGGACTGTGGGGACCCCGACTTAGAAGTCGAGATCACCGAATGCACGTGTACAGTGATCCCAGAGATCAATGCTCACTGAACACACAGAAGCTGAAATAACAAGAGTCTTACATCCATACAAATAGTCTTACACGAATTAAGGCCATTATGGCCAAATCTTACATAGATAGAGCCTCACGGGCTGAATAGCAATAACTCAAATAGCGGAAGTCTTCGATAAACGGGTAGAACCCATGCCATCTGCCTTAACCCTACAGGCATTCTGACTGGGATAGCGTCCTAGTTCGCATGTTCGTCTCCAAAGAACTCTTCCTCATATTCCTGTTCTTCCATGCCTGGCCAATTAAATAACCAGTGGCAAGCCAATGAGTACTTTGAATGTACTCGCAAGCAACCCATGATGTGGTTCAAAGTAACAGTGCAATTGAATAATAATGATCAATCTAGCAAAGCTAGAACAAACTTTCTACTACCAAGTTTATGCATCAATAACCTCGCGTAACCTCGAAGACAGGTTACCGATATCAACATGAACATGATTCAACTCAACGAGTCAAGTCACCATCCTTGACTTATCACACACATACCAACACCGATGAAGTAAAATTCTGGACATAGTTTAAGTAGCACCACCCAACTGTCCATGACCGTGGACACGGCTATTCGAATAGTTTTACACTCTGCAGAGGTTGCGCACTTTACCCACAAGATCCGGGGAACTTCCGTGTCATCCACGAACCGCGGTACCTCAAGTACCCGGGGTAAGCACCCGGTCATCATCTTTCCTTAGACGACACTAACATAGAGTCCACTCGTTGGTACACGGCCCTCGGGTACAAACAATAGATCACGGGACTTGCCCTAATTTCAATGTTCACGCGTACCCGAAGGGACCAACGGTGTGTCCGGTGCCCTGTGAAAATAGTCATGGTCGTCTATCCAAGCACGACCCCGTCCCGGGAAAGACCTCAAGTCTTCCCGTCACTAGTAATGCGGGCACCATGCTAGTATCGACCTAAGTAATCAATAAAGCCCCGTCCCATAAGGGGTAGTGTGGTTGCACATGTTTGGTTGGGACGGTAGTCACACATAAATCTAATCCATCATTCCACCATGCACATGATATTACCGGCACATCACTTCTTTCTCAAGTGATGACCTAACACTTCATCACCCTCGGGCATTAGGGGCACCCGATGGGTTCATGCAAAGATTTCAACTACGAGGGTTCATATCACACATGCATCATATAAGCATCATGACCAACTATTTGCATGTCATCTAGCACTTAGCAAGATCAAGATCAAACATGCATCATGTGGTGGAATCAACTAGGTTACCATCGTAAACCTAATATCATGCATCGGAAACAAACGGGTTCTGAGGAACAAGTGTATCATGGTCAAAGGGCTGCTTGCCTGGATTGGCTTGGTCTTCAAAGTCTTCAAATCCTTCTCCTTCTTCTTCCACAACAACTTCGTCAAATACGGGATCTACACGTCGCATAATAATAACGGAAAAATAAGAATACAAACAAAACAGAAAAATCAAAGTGCTCAGAAAAATGTCAACTCATTATTGTAAAATACTAGAGGAATTTCTAAGATGGGGAAAAATCCTAGTTGGGGTTTTGGAGTAACAGAATAGAATCTACTGATTTTTGAATAGGAGTATTACTGCCCAAATTTGAATTTAAATTTGAACAGTACAGAAAAGTTTCATGGATTTGAATGAAAGTGGTACCATTAAATAGGTTGGAATATTACAAGATTTTTGGAGTTGGAATTATTTAATTTGGATCAATATTCTTTTCTGTAGAAATGTTTAAAACATTAACAGAAAAGAAAAGGAAAAAGGGTCCTGTGCACTGGGCCAGAGGAGTCCATAGTGCACGGCCCATGCGGTCCAGCCCAACCGCATGGGAGCCTGCGCGTGCACGTCAGGTTTTCAAACCTGACGGGCGGGGCCCGTGGGTCAGTGGCACAAAGGAGAGGGAGAGAGGTGGGGGGATGACAGGCGGGGCCCGCCTGTCATCTCTAACCCCACGGCCACGGCGACGGCGATCTCACCGGCGAGGATTCCGGCCACGGCGACGGCAACGGAGGGCAGGGATGAGCTCAGCGTCGAGTGGCGGTGCGGCACGGCGGGGAGGTCTGGTTCACCGGCGGCGAGGTGGGACGGCAGAAGCTCGTCGGAGGGTCGTGGTTGAGGTTGTTTCCGGCTGCCACAGAGAGGGGAAACAGGGGGAAAAGGGTCAGAGGAGCACGGCGGTTCCGAAACGGGTGGAAGGAGAGGCAGGGGATGCCCGTACCTCGAGATCGCCGGCGGCGCGACGCGGCGGCGCTCCGGTCGATCCCGAGCACTGGGACGTCCTGGGGAGGAGTGGAGGGTGCTGGGGGTCTCAGTGGAGTGGAGTGAGGTCGCTGGTGGTGCTGGAGAGGCTCGGGAGGGGCTTATATAGCCGCGCCCGTGGTCCACCGTGGACCCGTGCGCCGGCGAGGTTGCAGGCGAGGCTAGGATAGGTTCTGGAGCCTGGGATCACGCCGGGGAGGTCCGTGGACTTGCTCCACGTCCAGCTGAGGGGAAAAGAGGAGCGGGGGAGCGTCAGAAGCGTGCGCGGGTGCAAGGCAGAGGAGTGGCCGCCGCGGGCGGCCAGCGCGCGTGCGATGACGGCCACTGGAGGGCGCAGGAGGAGGGGGGACAGCGCCGGGGAGGTCGCGGACATCGAGGGGCCTCGACTGGCGCGAGGGGGAGGCTCGAGGTTGTCGGGGGAGGTTGATTGGCCGGAGCCAGCGTGCGGAGGTGCACTGTTGCGCGCTCCAGAGCGTGCGTATTGCTGGCATCAGCGCGCTCTCGCCGGTTTGGTCCAAACCAGTGTGTCCAACAGTGTCCAGCACGTTGAGGGAGGAGTAAAGAATGGGCCTGAGGCCTTGGATGCCCTGGAGAGGCTGAGAGAGAGGGAGAGTGCTGGTGAAATGGTGAAAGCTTGCTGTACAGCAAGGTAAAACAGGGCTTTCACCCCTCAATCATGGAGCTGGGGTGCTGGGGGAGTTACTGGAGGTAGCTAGTAACTCAATGAGCATGTGGTAAGAAGTTGAGGCCATGGAGAAAAGTAAAAGTGATCAAGTTGGAGGTTTTAGCAATTCTGCAGAAGGTGTTTGATCAGTGTTTGGTCAAGTAAATGAATTCCACTTGACATGGCACTTAACAGGGTTGAAAGACATGAGAAAATAGGGTGCTTCACCAAATTTGGGCTCATTTGGAGAAACTAGCCAATGTAACTTTGGTGAACCCTAGAAATCAACAGAAACAGTTTCATCTTGATTGAGTCAAGCTAATCATCTCCCCTTTATGCACCACTTGGTGTAGCATCATCATTTGGGGTATTGATCATGCCCACAAAGTTTGAAGCTCCAGATAAAAAGTTGGTAATATAAAGTTGTTCAAATTTGCATTTGAACAGAAAGGGTTTTGAGGTGATCTAATCAAGTTGCTCTATTCCAAATCTTGTGCCATTTGGTCTAGATGCCTTATTAGGTCATTCTAGCATGTGCACCAAGTTTGAGAGCATTTGGACAAGTTTGGCAATGTAAAGTTGCTCAAACTTCAAATATGGACAGAATGGTTATGAAGGGGTTTGAGGATGTTTTCTTGCTTCCCAAGGCATGGGACTTGGCAAGATCATCAAATATGTCATATATGACATGATAGAATTTCCCTGGAATTTTTGGAGAAAATTCCCTTTGTAAATATTTCAAAAGCTTGAAATATCCAGAAAGGGTTTTAGAGAGTTTAGCCCATTATTTTGAACATAACCAAGTGTTGAAACTCTTATATATGGACAATATATGTCCTCTGAGTCTCTCTGAATTTTGGCAAATATTTTTGAAACAGTTAAATAATTTTCCCCTATTAAAGACCATTTCTGGCCTTAAGAAAAAGCTTTTAAATAAAATAGGAAAATAACTTTTAAAATTATACCTTTGTGGCTTCTGGGAGTCCTATGACTACTAGGTCTCAAATAAACTTTTTGAAATAATTTTCTCACCCTAAATCAAGTACTTGCAGTGCAAATCTCAATTCAGGGGTTTTTGGAAAACTAAATTTATAAAATTCTTTTTGGCCAAATTAATTTTGTAAGAAAATACTATACTGCTATATAACACTTGGCATGATCATTGGGCAGAAGTTTTGGGTATGGAGATGAAATCTACAAGAGGTCATAGTTGACTTTAATGAGCACATGAAAAAGCAAATGAAGAAAACTCAATTCCAAATAAAAGCCAAATGATGCTAAAAAAATTTGCTGGTCCAAATTTTCATGCTTCAAAGATACAAATAACATGTTACAAAATGCAGGGTGTGACAGACCTACCCCCCTTACAAGAATCTCGTCCCCGAGATTCCTAAACTAGGGCTTAAAAGAGGTCGGGAAACTCGGATCTAAGATAGTCTTCTCGTTCCCAGGTTGCTTCCGCTTCGGTGTGGTTGCTCCACTGGACCTTGAAGTACTTGATGGTACGGCTCCGCGTACGTCGTTCTGCTTCGTCCAGAATGCGAATGGGCTTCTCGCGGTAGCTCAAATCAGGCTGCAGATCAATGGCTTGGTGATCCACATCCTTGTAGAGACTGGGCTTGTCTGGAACTTGGAGACATTTCCGGAGTTGTGACACATGGAATACATTGTGCACATCGGATAGCTCAGGTGGTAGTTCCAACTGATTAGCCACTTCTCCTCGTCGTGCAGTGATCTCAAAGGGTCCAATGAACCTTGGTGCGAGTTTCCCCTTGACATGGAAACACTTGGTTCCCTTCAGAGGAGTTACTCGCAGGTACACATGGTCCCCAACACGGAAACTCATGTCTCGGCGTCGAGTGTCAGCATAACTCTTCTGCCTTGACTTGGCTGCCTTTAATCGCTCTCTGACTAGTTGGACTTGCTCTTCTGCTGCGCGGAGATTATCCGGTCCAAAGACTAGTCCTTCTCCAGTCTCTGACCAGTTGAGGGGTGTGCGACATCTGCGTCCGTACAACACCTCAAATGGTGCCATCTGAAGGCTTGACTGGTAACTGTTGTTGTAGGAGAACTCGGCAAAAGGGAGACAGTCTTCCCACTTGGCTCCATACGCCAGGACACAGGCTCAGAGCATGTCTTCGAGAATCTGATTGACTCGCTCAGTTTGACCTCCGGTCTGTGGGTGGAAAGCTGTGCTGAAAGACAACTTGGTTCCCAAGGCTTCTTGGAACTTCTTCCAGAACCTTGAGGTGAACTGGGTTCCTCGATCTGACACAATCTCCTTGGGAACACCGTGAAGACTTACGATTCGGTCGATGTAGAGAGCTGCCAGCCGGTTGCCATCATATGTGGTCTTGACAGGAATGAAGTGGGCCACCTTGGTCAAATGATCAACTATGACCCAGATGGAGTCATGTCCTCTATTCGACCTTGGTAGTCCAGTGATGAAGTATTCCGACTTTATCCCACTTCCACTCAGGAACTTTGAGTGGTTGAAGCAATCCAACAGGTCGCTGATATTCAGCCTTGACCCTTTGGCACACATCACACTTTGCAACATAGGTTGCAATCTCTCTCTTCATACCATGCCACCAGAATCATGCCTTCAAGTCTTGGTACATCTTGGTTCCTCCGGGGTGGATGGAATACGGAGTGTCGTGGGCTTCTTGCAGAATCAGCGTCTTCAGCTCGGTGTTGTTTGGTACGCAGAGGCGACCTTTGTACCAAACAATCCCGTGCTCGTCTTCGGAGAATCCTGGGGCCTTGCCCAGCTTCATCTTCTTCTTGATGCCTTCGATGCTTGCGTGTCCATCTTGAGCCTTGTTGACATCGTCCATCAGGGTCGGTCTGACTTCCAAATGATCCAGAAATCCAGGGGTGACCAATTCCAAACTGAATTGTTCGATCTCCTTAAACAAGGCTGGCCGCCTTTTCTGAATAATGGCATTCAAGGAGCAAGCCTTCCTACTTAAGGCATCGGCCACCACGTTAGCCTTCCCAGGGTGATACTGAACACTGAGGTCATAATCTTTGATGAGTTCCAACCATCTCCGCTGCCTCATGTTCAATTCCTTTTGGGTGAAAATGTACTTCAGACTTTTGCGGTCTGTGTAAATCTCACACCGTTTCCCTAGGAGGTAATGTCGCCATGTCTTCAAGGCATGAACTACTGCCGCTAGCTCAAGATCGTGAGTAGCGTAGTTCTCCTCATGGGGTCGTAGCTGCCTGGAGAGGTATGCTATGACGCGGCCTTCTTGCATCAGAACGCTTCCCAATCCGGTTCGAGAGGCATCACAATATATCACGAACTCCTTGTGAATATCAGGTGTTGCCAGAACTGGGGCGGTGGTCAATCTCTTCTTGACCTCTTGGAAGCTCTCTTCGCATTTTGGCGTCCACTCGAACTTCTTGTCCTTCTTGAGGAGATGAGTCATTGGTCGTGCAATGCTAGAGAATCCTTCCACGAACTTGCGGTAATAGCCCGCTAGTCCGAGGAAGCTTCTGACTTCCTTGACGGTCGTTGGAGATTGCCATTGGGTCACAGCTTCGATTTTTGCAGGATCCACAGATAATCCTTCCTCGGTCAGGACATGACCTAAGAATCCAACTTTATGCAGCCAGAACTCACACTTGCTGAATTTGGCATACAGTTGGTGCTCACAAAGCTTGTCTAGGACCATCCTCAGGTGCTGCTCATGCTCTTCCTCCGACTTCGAGAACACAAGAATGTCATCAATGAAGACAATAACAAACTTGTCCAAATATTCCATGAAGACTTTATTCATGAGATACATGAAGTAAGCTGGGGCATTGGTTAACCCAAAAGACATGACCGTGCACTCGTACAGGCCATATCTGGTTACGAATGCCGTCTTCGGAATATCTTGGGGTCTGATCTTCAGCTGGTAATACCCAGATCTGAGGTCGATCTTGGAGAATACCTTGGCTCCGCTGAGTTGATCAAACAGATCTTCGATCTTGGGAAGTGGGTACTTGTTCTTGATTGTAACTTCATTGAGGGAACGATAGTCAATGCATAAGCGGATGGTACCGTCCCTCTTGGCCACAAACAGAACAGGAGATCCCCAAGGGGAGGCACTTGGGCGGATAAATCCCTTCCTTAGCTGCTCTTTTAGCTACTTCTTCAACTCGGCTAATTCTTCCGTCCCCATTCTATAAGGCTTCTTATAGATGGGTCCTGCTCCGGGCACGAGCTCGATGATGAACTCAATGTCACGGTCAGGGGGCATTCCCGGTAGTTCATCCGGAAAGACATCAGGATACTCACATACCCCTGGTACTTGATCTAGCCCAACTTCAGACAGACAGTTGACTTTAGCGGCTTGAGCGGAAGAGGAGTTGGGAGCAAACTTGACTTCGACTCCCTGGTCATTGGTCACAGTGACTGTCCGATTGGCACAGTCTAACAAGCCTTGGTGCTTACTGAGCCAATCCATCCCTAAGATCACATCCAAGCCTTGCGATCTCAGGATGATGAGGTCTGCTAGGAAGTCTACACCGTTAATGGTAATACTGGCTCCTTTACAGCCTATCTTGGCTCTCATCTCGGCTCCGGGGGTTTGTACCACCATAGGGTTATTCAGGGGTGTAGGGGTCATGCCACTTTTTAATGCAAATCTCTGAGTGACAAAAGAATGCGTTGCTCCAGAATCAAACAAGACAGTTGCAGGTGCTGAGTTGACAAGGAACGTACCCAGCACGACGTCCGGGTCTTCTTGGGCTTCTTCAGCAGTGACGTGATTCACACGCCCCTTCCCATGGTTCGGTGGATTGCGAGGAGCTGGGTTTCTTGGTGGCATCCCACGGCCTTGTCCCTGGTTCTGCGCATTGGGGCGCGGGGCATCATGCTTCTTATTAGGGCACACCCTTGAGATGTGTCCGGGCTGACCACATCCAAAGCAAGTGACTTGGTTTGGAGTGTTGATCTTGTTGCCACCATTGGTATTGGGGTTGAAGGCTGGCCTGGGGTTGGCATACTGCTGAGGCTGAGGATTGGCACGAGGGGCAGGAGCTCTTGGCTGCTGATAGGTTGGCTTGGCCGGGGCTGACTGCCACGGACGAGGCTTCTGGTTGCTGGAACTTCCCTTACTGACAAACTTGCGCTTGCGAGTGTCTTCCAAAGCACGCCGCTTGTCTTCAAGCATAAGTGCCTTGTTCACCAGGTCAGGGAAAGACGGGCAGTCGCACACGACAAGCGAGTATTGCAGAGTCTGATTAAGGCCTTCCATGAAGCGCTCCCTTTTGGCAGCATCAGTGCTGACATCCTCAGGGGCATACCTTGACAGAACACTGAACTTCTGCATGTACTCCTTGACAGTGCCACTTCCTTGCTTCAGGGCTCGGAACTCGCGCTTTTTGATAGCCATGATTCCGGAAGGAATGTGGGCCTTGCGGAATTCTGCCTTGAAGTTCACCCAAGTGATGTCTTGTTCAGCATGCATGACCTTGAATCCATCCCACCAAGCTCTAGCAGTTCCCCCGAGGCAGTGGGCTGCATAAGCCACCTTCTCGCGATCTTCGGTGCATCCGACTAGTTCCAGGATTTCCTCAACGGAACGGACCCAGTCATCTGCATCCAGGGGTTCAGCAGTCTCGATGAAGGTTGGCGGTGCATGCTTCTTGAACTCTGCCAACGTGGAACGTCCGTTGCCGTTCCCCGCCGGCTGGCGGTTGTTGGTGACAGCTTGAGCAATCAGCTGAAGAGCTGCAGTGTTGGCTTGGCGTTCCTCTCGGAAAGCTTGGAGAAGCTGAGCCATGTCCATGCTTGGAGGAGGTGGTGGTGGAGCTTGGTCGTTGGTTTGGTCGTGGCCTGCCTCTGGCTGAGAGGATGCTCCGGCTTCGGGCTGCTGGGTAGAGGTACCAGTACGAGTTACAACAGGCATCCTCTTGGAGCTGTAAAAGGTCTCATGACTCGGAAGAGGGAAAGCAAGATAGATAGGTGCCTAGTAAGGGGGTGGGTGTGACACTAAATCAAATCATGCAAGGGCCGTAAGGCCAAAACACATTTATTAAAATCCAAATGGGTGATGTAGTCGTTTACACATTCCCGAAGGAAGAATACGACATACATCCAGACACAACAAAAGCAAACACTAGGTGGTTTCATATGAACCGTACAAGGACTCGACTGCGCATAGGGGTTACACGACCTATCCTACCGTAGGGGTTACAACTGGCATATCCGAGTAGCGAATAATGCCTAAGCGGCGGAATGCTCGGTCGCGTATTCCGGCTCTTCTGGGTCTTCCTCCTTGTCTTCATCTGTCTGGGCTCCCTTGTCACTTGAGGGTGTGGGGGAGTGGAGGAGTTGGATACGACGGTGCTTCGTCGGTGGTGTAGGGAAAAGCTTGCGATATTCCCTTGCCGTCATCCGGCATCGCCGAGGTGGTTCTTCACCCTTGGAAGATACATCCTCGGAGGGCCTTCCGTTTCGATATGCGATAGCAGATTGTCCAGAAGGTGCTCCTTCCTTCTTGATCCTGTTTGCCTTCTCTTGAGCTCGACGAAGAAGTGCCTTGGTCCTGTGAAGTTCTTCTCGAAGCTTCATTGATTCCGAGGCCAAGTCTTGTGCCAAGCTGTCGGCACATAGACTGAAGTAGGTCTGGAACCGAAGCGAGAGTCCTTCCTTCAATGGAGGGGCTAGTGCGCTGCTTTCTTCGTCACCTTCCTTCCGGTAAGGTAAGAAGCGAGTTGCCATCTTGGCTGCCATCTCCGGAAGAAGTTCGCGGAGACGGGTTAATGCCTTGAGTGCAGCAGCCTCGACAGCGAGTGGTAGTGTTGCCATCTGGGGTCCCTCGAAGAACCAACTTGTGGGAGGATCGTTTGCCTTCACGATCACTTCCACATGGTACTCCACCTCAGTATCGCTCACCCAATGCTCAAGGTAGGTGAGGATGGGTGCTCGGTGGAACTGCCACTCCTGGAGGCTATCCTCGAGAAGTAAGGGAAACCCAGTGGTCAGGTTCTCTTCGGGTACAGCGGCCATCTACAAAGGTGGAATAGGAGGGGGTTAATAAGCTGATGAAATCTCAGGTTTAGAAAAGAAGAGAGGTTCAGAAGGTTTTTGAAAAGGGGTCTCAACTAACTAGCGCCCATGCTAACTAAGGCTTCCTACAGTCAGGATGGCTCTGATACCAGCTCTGTGGGGACCCCGACTTAGAAGTCGAGATCACCGAATGCACGTGTATAGTGAACCCAGAGATCAATGCTCACTGAACACACAGAAGCTAAAATAACAAGAGTCTTACATCCATACAAATAGTCTTACACGAATTAAGGCCATTATGGCCAAATTTTACATAGATAGAGCCTCACGGGCTGAATAGCAATAACTCAAATAGCGGAAGTCTTCGATAAACGGGTAGAACCCATGCCATCTGCCTTAACCCTACAGGCATTCTGACTGGGATAGCGTCCTAGTTCGCATGTTCGTCTCCAAAGAACTCTTCCTCATATTCCTGTTCTTCCATGCCTGGCCAATTAAATAACCAGTGGCAAGCCAATGAGTACTTTGAATGTACTCGCAAGCAACCCATGATGTGGTTCAAAGTAACAGTGCAATTGAATAATAATGATCAATCTAGCAAAGCTAGAACAAACTTTCTACTACCAAGTTTATGCATCAATAACCTCGCGTAACCTCGAAGACAGGTTACCGATATCAACATGAACATGATTCAACTCAACGAGTCAACTCACCATCCTTGACTTATCACACACATACCAACACCGATGAAGTAAAATTCTGGACATAGTTTAAGTAGCACCACCCAACTGTCCATGACCGTGGACACGGCTATTCGAATAGTTTTACACTCTACAGAGGTTACGCACTTTACCCACAAGATCCGGGGAACTTCCGAGTCATCCACGACCCGCGGTACCTCAAGTACCCGGGGTAAGCACCCGGTCATCATCTTTCCTTAGGCGACACTAACATAGAGTCCACTCGTTGGTACACGGCCCTCGGGTACAAACAATAGATCACGGGACTTGTCCTAATTTCAATGTTCACGCGTACCCAAAGGGACCAACGGTGTGTCCGGTGCCCTGTGAAAACAGTCATGGTCGTCTATCCAAGCACGACCCCGTCCCGGGAAAGACCTCAAGTCTTCCCGTCACTAGTAATGCGGGCACCATGCTAGTATCGACCTAAGTAATCAATAAAGCCCCGTCCCATAAGGGGTAGTGTGGTTGCACATATTTGGTTGGGACGGTAGTCAGACATAAATCTAATGCATCATTCCACCATGCACATGATATTACCGGCACATCACTTCTTTCTCAAGTGATGACCTAACACTTCATCACCCTCGGGCATTAGGGGCACCCGATGGGTTCATGCAAAGATTTCAACTACGAGGGTTCATATCACACATGCATCATATAAGCATCATGACCAACTATTTGCATGTCATCTAGCACTTAGCAAGATCAAGATCAAACATGCATCATGTGGTGGAATCAACTAGGTTACAATCGTAACCCTAATATCATGCATCGGAAACAAACGGGTTCTGAGGAACAAGTGTATCATGGTCAAAGGGCTGCTTGCCTGGATTGGCTTGGTCTTCAAAGTCTTCAAATCCTTCTCCTTCTTCTTCCACAGCAACTTCGTCAAATACGGGATCTACACGTCGCATAATAATAACGGAAAAATAAGAATACAAACAAAACAGAAAAATCAAAGTGCTCAGAAAAATGTCAACTCATTATTGTAAAATACTAGAGGAATTTCTAAGATGGGGAAAAATCCTAGTTGGAGTTTTGGAGTAACAGAATAGAATCTACTGATTTTTGAATAGGAGTATTACTGCCCAAATTTGAATTTAAATTTGAACAGTACAGAAAAGTTTCATGGATTTGAATGAAAGTGGTACCATTAAATAGGTTGGAATATTACAAGATTTTTGGAGTTGGGATTATTTAATTTGGATCAATATTCTTTTTTGTAGAAATGTTTAAAACATTAACAGAAAATAAAAGGAAAAAAGGGTCATGTGCACTGGGCCAGAGGAGTCCATAGTGCACGACCCATGCGGTCCAGCCCAACCACACGGGAGCCTGCGCGCGCACGTCAGGTTTTCAAACCTGACGGGCGGGGCCCGTGGGTCAGTGGCACAAAGGAGAGGGAGAGAGGTGGGGGGATGACAGGCGGGGCCCGCCTGTCATCTCTAACCCCACGGCCACGGCGACGGCGAGCTCACCGGCGAGGATTCCGGCCACGGCGACGGCAACGGAGGGCAGGGCTGAGCTCAGCGTCGAGTGGCGGTGCGGCACGGCGGGGAGGTCTGGTTCACCGGCGGCGAGGTGGGACGGCGGAAGCTCGTCGGAGGGTCGTGGTTGAGGTTGTTTCCGGCTGCCACAGAGAGGGGAAACAGGGGGGAAAGGGTCAGAGGAGCACGGCGGTTCCGAAACGGGTGGAAGGAGAGGCAGGGGATGCCCGTACCTCGAGATCGCCGGCGGCCCGACGCGGCGGCGCTCCGGTCGATCCCGAGCACTGGGACGTCCTGGGGAGGAGTGGAGGGTGCTGGGGGTCTCAGTGGAGTGGAGTGAGGTCGCTGGTGGTGCTGGAGAGGCTCGGGAGGGGCTTATATAGCCGCGCCCGTGGTCCACCGTGGACCCGTGCGCCGGCGAGGTTGCAGGCGAGGCTAGGAGAGGTTCTGGAGCCTGGGATCACGCCGGGGAGGTCCGTGGACTTGCTCCACGTCCAGCTGAGGGGAAAAGAGGAGAGGGGGAGCGTCAGAAGCTTGCGCGCGTGCGAGGCAGAGGAGTGACGCCGCGGGCGGCCAGCGCGCGTGCGACGACGGCCTCTGGAGGGCGCAGGAGGAGGGGGAACAGCGCCGAGGAGGTCGCGGACGTCGAGGGGCCTCGACTGGCGCGAGGGGGAGGCTCAAGGTTGTCGGGGGAGGTTGATTGGCCGGAGCCAGCGTGCGGAGGTGCACTGTTGCGCGCTCCAGAGCGTGCGTATTGCTGGCATCAGCGCGCTCTCGCCGGTTTGGTCCAAACCAGCGTGTCCAACAGTGTCCAGCACGTTGAGGGAGGAGTAAAGAAAGGGCCTGAGGCCTTGGATGCCCTGGAGAGGCTGAGAGAGAGGGAGAGTGCTGGTGAAATGGTGAAAGCTTGCTGTACAGCAAGGTAAAACAGGGCTTTCACCCCTCAATCATGGAGCTGGGGTGCTGGGGGAGTTACTGGAGGTAGCTAGTAACTCAATGAGCATGTGGTAAGAAGTTGACGCCATGGAGAAAAGTAAAAGTGATCAAGTTGGAGGTTTTAGCAATTCTGCAGAAGGTGTTTGATCAGTGTTTGGTCAAGTAAATGAATTCCACTTGACATGGCACTTAACAGGGTTGAAAGACATGAGAAAATATGGTGCTTCACCAAATTTGGGCTCATTTGGAGAAACTAGCCAATGTAACTTTGGTGAACCCTAGAAATCAACAGAAACAGTTTCATCTTGATTGAGTCAAGCTAATCATCTCCCCTTGATGCACCACTTGGTGTAGCATCATAATTTGGGGTATTGATCATGCCCACAAAGTTTGAAGCTCCAGATAAAAAGTTGGTAATGTAAAGTTGTTCAAATTTGCATTTGAACAGAAAGGGTTTTGAGGTGATCTGATCAAGTTGCTCTATTCCAAATCTTGTGCCATTTGGTCTAGATGCCTTATTAGGTCATTCTAGCATGTGCACCAAGTTTGAGAGCATTTGGACAAGTTTGGCAATGTAAAGTTGCTCAAACTTCAAATATGGACAGAATGGTTATGAAGGGGTTTGAGGATGTTTTCTTGCTTCCCAAGGCATGGGACTTGGCAAGATCATCAAATATGTCATATATGACATGATAGAATTTCCCTGGAATTTTTGGAGAAAATTCCCTTTGTAAATATTTCAAAAGCTTGAAATATCCAGAAAGGGTTTTAGAGAGTTTAGCCCATTATTTTGAACATAACCAAGTGTTGAAACTCTTATATATGGACAATATATGTCCTCTGAGTCTCTCTGAATTTTGGCAAATATTTTTGAAACAGTTAAATAATTTTCCCCTATTAAAGATCATTTCTGGCCTTAAGAAAAAGCTTTTAAATAAAATAGGAAAATAACTTTTAAAATTATACCTTTGTGGCTTCTGGGAGTCCTATGACTACTAGGTCTCAAATAAACTTTTTGAAATAATTTTCTCACCCTAAATCAAGTACTTGCAGTGCAAATCTCAATTCAGGGGTTTTTGGAAAACTAAATTTATAAAATTCTTTTTGGCCAAATTAATTTTGTAAGAAAATACTATACTGCTATATAACACTTGGCATGATCATTGGGCAGAAGTTTTGGGTATGGAGATGAAATCTACAAGAGGTCATAGTTGACTTTAATGAGCACATGAAAAAGCAAATGAAGAAAACTCAATTCCAAATAAAAGCCAAATGATGCTAAAAAATTTTGCTGGTCCAAATTTTCATGCTTCAAAGATACAAATAACATGTTACAAAATGCAGGGTGTGACAGGGACGTTCTGTAGCTCCTTAATCGACGGCGAGGAGCTCCGGCGATCCCAGGAGGGGGACGACAGCGTGAAGGCGTTGCAGGGCTCCCGGCGATCCGTGGCTCATTGAGGAGGAAGAGGGCGTCGCGGCGAACCTTCTGGACACGGTCACGGGACGAGGGGGAGGCTCTAGGTGCGGCAACGGCGAGCGGCGGCGACGGGCGGCTCGGTGGTGAGAGGGAGAGAGCCAGGGGAAGGAGATGATGACGAGGGGAAATGAGAAAGGGGTCGGGGCAGCTGCGTGGCGACGCATGGAGGCGTCCAGGCCGTCGGGGAGGTAGGCAAGCAGGGTGGAGGTGGCCGGGCGCGTGCCGGCGCACGGTGGCCACGCGCGCTGCCTACTGGAGCGAGGAGGAAGGCGACAGGAGCGGCGCTGGTGGGCTGGGCCGGCCTGCAACAGTGCTGGGCTCCAGGTAAGTTCCTGCTCTCCTTTCCTTTTTCCTATTTCTTTTCTGTTTCATTACTTTTGCAACTTTGTTTAATTAATAAAAATGCTAGAACATTTTTATAACTCATAAAACTCATCATGCCCACTGTATATATAATATGAACAGTATGGAACATTATAGTTTATGATTATTTGAGCATTTAAAATATTTTATAGCATTTAAATGCCCAAATACAAATACCATATGATTTAATCCAAGGACCTTAGATGTCCTAGAAAATTGTGCACCATTTTTGACAAAGGTTTGAGACCAAGGCAGAAATGATGAACATTTTTGAAGGGCATTTTGGGTACATTGGAAAAGATTTTATCAAACCCTAGTTGTTAGGAGAGGGGTGCTGGGGTTTCTGTCATTCCCATATCAAGTTTCTTTGATAAGTAAACATGATGCACACTCTAGCTAGTCCTAATGCAAGTGCTAACTAGGGATGTGACAACGCTGGCCCTAGTGGCTTCTGGGGGAGCATTGTGCCTCCACACCGCTCCAACGGAGACGTACTTCCCCTCAAAGGGAAGGAACTTCGGCAACACATCCTCGTCTCCACCGGTTCCACTTGTGGTTATTTCTTACCTTTACTTATGCATGCTTTACTCGTTCAACTCCTATAGCATGCTTGTGTAGTTGTTATCCTTCTTTCCTTTAGTTGTCATCTTAGTAGAATATTTAGACAACTTACTTTGTAGTTTAATTTAAAGTGGTTAAGAAAAGTTAAAAATTGTTAGTTGCCTATTCACCCCCCCCTCTAGTCAACCATATCGATCCTTTCACATACCCTTGTAGATCGCGAGCGGAAGCGTTCAAGAAAATTTGGATGATGGAGTCGTACTCGTCGTGATCCAAATCACCGATGATCCTAGCGCCGAACGGACGGCACCTCCGCGTTCAACACACGTACGGTTCAGCGACGTCTTCTCCTTCTTGATCCAGCAAGGGGGGAGGAGAGGTTGATGGAGATCCAGCAGCACGAAGGCGTGGTGGTGGATGCATCGGTGTTCCAGCAGGGCTTCGCCAAGCAGCACTAGAGGAGGGAGAAGTGTCACGGGGGGCGGCGGCCTAGGGGGGGGCTTGCCCCCCAAGTCACGTGGGCGTCCCCACCCCTAGGGTTCCCAACCCTAGGTGCAGGGGAAGGCCCAAGGGGGCGCACCAGCCCCCTATGGGCTGGTTCCCTTCCCCTTTCAACCCATGGGGCCCTCCGGGATAGGTGTCCCCACCCGGTGGACCCCCGGGACCCTTCCGGTGGTCCCGGTACACTACCGGCGACCCTCGAAATTCTCCCGATGGCCGAAACTGGACTTCCTATATATAATTCTTTACCTCCGGACCATTCCGGAAATCCTCGTGACGTCCGGGATCTCATCCGGGACTCCGAACAACATTCGGGTTACCACATGCATATATCTCTACAACCCTAGCGTCACCGAACCTTAAGTGTGTAGACCCTACGGGTTCGGGAGACACGTAGACAAGATCGACACTACTCTCCGGTCAATAACCAACAGCGGGACCTGGATACCCATGTTGGTTCCCACATGTTCCTCGATGATCTCATTGGATGAACCACGATGTCAAGGATTCAATCAATCCCGTATACAATTCCCTTTGTCTATCGGTATAGTACTTGCCCGAGATTCGATCGTCGGTATACCGATACCTTTGTTCAATCTCGTCATGGCAAGTCTCTTTACTCGTTCCGTAATACATCATCCCGTGACCAACACCTTATTCACATTGAGCTCATTATGATGATGTCTTATCGAGTGGGCCCAGAGATACCTCTCCGTCACACGGAGTGACAAATCCCAGTCTCGGTTCGTGCAAACCCAACAGATACTTTCGGAGATACCCGTTGTGTACCTTTATAGCCACCTACTTACGTTGTGATGTTTGGCACACCCAAAGTATCCCTACGGTATCCAGGAGTTGCACAACCTCATGGTCTAAGGAAAAGGCACTTGACATTGGAAAAGCTTTAGCATTACGAACTACACGATCTTGTGCTTGGCTTAGGATTGGGCCTTGTCCATCACATCATTCTCCTAATGATGTGATCCCGTTATCAATGACATCCAATGTCCATGTTCAAGAAACCGCAACCATCTGTTGATCAACGAGCTAGTAACTAGAGGTTTACCAGGGACACGTTGTGGTCTATGTATTCACACATGTATCACTATTTCCGGATAATACAATTCAAGCATGAATAACAGACAATTATCATGAACAAGGAAATATAATAATAACCTTTTTATTATTGCCTCTAGGGCATATTTCCAACACCCTCCTATAGGGCGCGCCTCCCACCCTCGTGGGCCCCCTCTGGCCCCCCTGATGCCCTCCTTCCTCCTATATATTTATATATATATATATATATATATATATGTATATATATATATATATATACATATATATATATGTATATATATATATATATCCATATACCCTGAAAACATCGAGGCAACAGAGAAAACCCTAATTCCATCGGCGCAACCTTCTGTTCCCGTGAGATCCCATCTTGGGGCCTGTTCCGAAGCTCCGCCGGCGGGGGGATCTCCCATGGAGTGCTTCTACATCAACACCATTGTCTCACCATGAGTTGTGAGTAGTTTACCACAGACCTTCGGGTCCATAGTTATTAGCTAGATGGCTTCTTCTCTCTTTTTGGATCTCAATACCAAGTTCTCCTTGGTCTTTGAGGAGATCTATTCGATGTATTCTTTTTGCGGTGTGTTTGTCGAGATACGATGAATTGTGGGTTTAT
>LR738713.1:169131780-169155092 GCA_902687465.1 Secale cereale | reverse complement strand
TCTTTACTCGTTCCGTAATACATCATCCCGTGACCAACACCTTATTCACATTGAGCTCATTATGATGATGTCTTATCGAGTGGGCCCAGAGATACCTCTCCGTCACACGGAGTGACAAATCCCAGTCTCGGTTCGTGCAAACCCAACAGATACTTTCGGAGATACCCGTTGTGTACCTTTATAGCCACCTAGTTACGTTGTGATGTTTGGCACACCCAAAGTATCCCTACGGTATCCAGGAGTTGCACAACCTCATGGTCTAAGGAAAAGGCACTTGACATTGGAAAAGCTTTAGCATTACGAACTACACGATCTTGTGCTTGGCTTAGGATTGGGTCTTGTCCATCACATCATTCTCCTAATGATGTGATCCCGTTATCAATGACATCCAATGTCCATGTTCAAGAAACCGCAACCATCTGTTGATCAACGAGCTAGTAACTAGAGGTTTACCAGGGACACGTTGTGGTCTATGTATTCACACATGTATCACTATTTCCGGATAATACAATTCAAGCATGAATAACAGACAATTATCATGAACAAGGAAATATAATAATAACCTTTTTATTATTGCCTCTAGGGCATATTTCCAACACCCTCCTATAGGGCGCGCCTCCCACCCTCGTGGGCCCCCTCTGGCCCCCCTGATGCCCTCATCAACACCATTGTCTCACCATGAGTTGTGAGTAGTTTACCACAGACCTTCGGGTCCATAGTTATTAGCTAGATGGCTTCTTCTCTCTTTTTGGATCTCAATACCAAGTTCTCCTTGGTCTTTGAGGAGATCTATTCGATGTATTCTTTTTGCGGTGTGTTTGTCGAGATACGATGAATTGTGGGTTTATGATCAAGATTATCTACGAGAAATATTTGTTCTTTTCTGAATTATTTTATGTATGATTATAATATCCTTGCAAGTCTCTTCGAATTATGGGTTTGGTTTGGCCTACTAGATCTATAGTTCTTGCAATGGGAGAAGTGCTTGGCTTTGGGTTCAATCTTGCGGTGTCCTTTCCCAATAACAGCAGGGGCAGCAAGGCACGTATTGTATTGTTGCCATCGAGGATAAAAGATGGGGTTTATATCGTATTGCTTGAGTTTATCCCTCTACATCATGTGATCTTGCTTAAAGCATTACTCTGTTCTTATGAACTTAATACTCTAGATGCATGCTGGATAGCGGTCGATGTGTGGAGTAATAGTAGTAGATGCAGAATCGTTTTGGTCTACTTGTCACGGACGTGATGCCTATATATAATGATCATGCCTAGATATTCTCATAACTATGCGCTTTTCTATCAATTGCTCGACAGTAATTTGTTCACCCACCGTAGAATTCTATTATCATGAGAGAAGCCACTAGTGAAATCTATGGCCCCCGGGTCTATTCTCAACATATTAATCTACCATCTACTTTACTTTGCTATTTTTATTTTCTGTTCTTATATCCAAAAATACCAGAAATATCAAACTATCATATCTATCAGATCTCACTTTTGTAAGTGACCGTAAAGGGATTGACAACCCCTTATCGCATTGGCTGCGAAGTTCTTATTTGTTTGTGTAGGTGCGAGGGACTCGCGCGTGGTCTCCTACTGGATTGATACCTTGGTTCTCAAAAACTGAGGGAAATACTTACACTATTGTCCTGCATCACCCTTTCCTCTTCGAGGGAATACAACACAAGCTCGAGAAGTAGCAAAAAGAATTTCTGGCGCCGTTGCCGGGGAGGCTTACGCAAAATTCATATACCAAGTATCTATCACAAACCCTTATCGTTCGCATTACATTTTTTGCCTTTCGTTTTCCTCTCCCCCACTTCACCCTTGTCGTTTTATTCGCCCTTTCTTCCGTTCACCTTTTTGTTTGCTTGTGTTGCCATGTACCTTCTATTAGCTTGCATCATCGCTTGCTAAACTATGGATCCTCATCCACTTGATAATCTCTTTAAGAGATCCAATTATGTTGAACCAATTGCTAGTGAGTTGAGTGCACTTGATTATCTTTATGGGGTTTTGCTTGAAATTCATGAATCTGAAAATTGTGAGGAATTGTTAAAAGAAAAAGTGATTCACGATAGCTCCTTAAATAAAAAGCATGATCGCAATGATGTTATTATAAATTCTATTAATGTCAATTGTGTTAATGATATGCAAAATTCTAAGCTTGGAGATGCTAGTATTGCTATGTCCACTACTTGTTGCAATGTTCATGATTGGGGTGATTATTCTTAAGATCTTGAAAATTTATTTAAGCCCCATGATGTATATGAGATTGATAATAATGTTTGCAAAAATATTAAAAGTGGGTTTCGAGAGGTCATGACTTTAGTTAATGTTGCTCCCACTATTTTGGAAGAGTGTCAACTTTGCATGCATGTGGATCGTGTTGAGAATATGTTTTGTGATAGCTATATTATTGAATTTTCTTATGATCCTACATGCAATTATTATGAGAGAGGAAAATATGGTCGTAGAAATTTTCATGATACTAAATTACCTCTCGTTATGTTGAGATTCCTATTGTTTCTTTCTTCTTCCTTGCATATGCTAGATCTTGCCTATCTTGCTAATTTGTTTTCCTATGAAATGCCTATGCATAGGAAGTATGTTAGACTTGGATGATATTTTCACATGCTATATGATGCTCTCTTTGTGCTTCAATTCTCATCTTTCATGTGAGCATCATTGAATTCTGAAGCCTATCTTTATAGCTATGAAGAAAGAGCTTGTTGGGAGGCAACCCAATTTTATTTTCTTTGTTTTTGCTTCTGTTTAGGAATAAATATTGCATCTAGCTTTTGTTTAGAAGTGGTTTTGTGTTTTAATTAGTGTTTCTGCCAAGTAGAACCTTTGGGAAGACTTGTGTGAAGTTTATATGATCATGCTTAAAAAATAGAGACTTCAGCCCTCACGAGATTAGCTACCATATTTTAGTGGAGAGTGTTATTTAGTTGATTCTTTTTGCAGATGATTAATAGACAAATTCCTCACGTTTACCAATTTATTTTAATTTTTTTGGAGTTACAGAAGTATTCGAAACTTACAGATTACTACACACTATTCTGTTTTTGGCAGATTCTGTTTTTTGTGTGTTCACTACAAGAAAATTGAGATACTGTGACGAAAATCCTTGTGGCGATGGTGAATAACGTCACACAGATACCCAACGTGTGATGTTTTACAGATGGCGTCACTGATAACCATGAATTAGTGATGCTTAATGTCACAAAATCGCATCAATGGTTGAGTGCCACCAGTCTGCCAATTTCTATGATGATTTGGTAATTTTGATGACAAACCTATTAAAGTCACCGATTATTATGAATTTATGACACTCATTTTTTTTCATGTGACGTCCAGAAGTGGGACCCACCATAGATGCTTCACATCTTATTGAATGGTAGGACCCACACGTCACTGTTGACAATGGGACCCCATTGTTTACACACATTTTATCAAGCGATGTAATTATTTTGTTGTATCTCATAAATAGTCAGTGGCATGTAAAATAAGGTTATTACGTTTGTTCATGAGGTGATGTGTATGACATTGCGGTTGTTTGGTTTGATCTCAAAAATAAAAATGGTAGGTAGTAGTTGGCAGAAAAAGGTGTATATCATGGATAATTATAGGAACAGTAGGCCCAATTCTAGGACATATTCATTTGCGTGTTTGTGTCGAATGAAAAAAGTTGGGTACAATGATCGGACGACTTCATGTCTAGTTGCATGCCACTGCCAGCGAGTGCTCTTGATAAAAAATGAGTGTTATACATCTAAAAAGGGCTTTACACATCCTAGATCGCTTACACTAGAGGTTGGGGACTATGCGGATGAGTAGATTCAGACTCTAGACTAACGTCGTTGAAAACCATCATCTGAAGTTAACAATTTTATTTACACAAGTACTCCTTTCTGTCCCGAAATACTTGTCGCAGAAGATAAAAATAGATGTATCTAAAATTAAAATATATCTAGATACATCCATTCCCCCGACAAATATTTTCAGACGGAGGGAGTAATACAAAAATTCACTCGTTTGCATTTTGTTTTATTCCAAGATCACATATTTAAGACACCTCTGTACAACTTTCGACATATATATTTACAAATCTCTAGAAAAGACTACATTGAAAATAGCACATCATAATGTCTATGTAAGGTTTACTTTTTTTCCTGCAAAAACAGGTTTACTTTTTAAATAATCATTTGCTACTTATTTCATATTAATTGAATTGCATAACATTAAGTGGAAATTAAATTATGAAAAATAAAATAATCTGCACACCAGAAAAACTCTTTCCCCTCCGTTTCTCTTTTTTTTCGCATCCACCCTGTGTCCCCACCCGTTAAAGTCCCAACCAAATTTTCTCCTTCTATTTCGCCCGCAAAGAGGCACCGCTAAAGGCCACCGCCCACCCCGACATTTTTTCGCCAGATTCAATTGACTCTCCTATATCCCACGACTGCGGCGATCAGGGCCGGCAGATTGGGGGTCGCCACCCGCCGGCCGACCTTGAATCCACCACACAACCATCCCCGCGAGCACTCCCCTCTATCCCCCTGCTGCAGCAACCAGCGACGATGGATTGGAGGAGGCCGCCCGACCGGCCGAGCTCAGATCCACTACATCAACCAGCGACAATGGATTGGAGGAGGTCTCCCCACCCGTCTCTCTTTTCCCACAGATTGCAGCGATGTTCGACAGTAATTTTCTCATCCTGCCCTCCTCATCCCGCACGCTCTAGATGTAAGGGATCACCATGGAAGGGATTTGGGGGAGAAAAGCACTCACTGTCGTGTACATCTCTGAATACAACGACCATGTGGCACATCTCCTAGCTCTGTAAGATTTACTCGATTTTTACTCAGTTGTCATGAGATTTCCTGTAATTCAACGACCATGTGGCTTCCCTGTTTGTGGTTCTGCTACCCCATAAATCGTCCTTACCTAGGATGGTCAAAACTTAATGTCTACACTTGTTCTAGATACAATATATTACCATATGGAGTTCACAGTGTATGTTATTTATTTCGAATTCTGGATAAAAACTGTCTCTACACTTGTTCTTGTTCAAAACTGAACAAAGACTAAGTCTGCAGTTGTTCTTGTTCAAAACTGAATAAACACTGAGTCTGCACTTGTTCGAAACTGAATAAAGGCCGAGTGTGCACTTGTTCTTGTTTAACTGAATTCTGGATGCTCCATATTTCCAAGTATGTTGTTTACTTTGATCCGTTCTACAACCCTCAAAAGCATTGTACAGTAATGTCTTTTCCATCTCCAGGACCGTACATAGAAAATAAGAGGCGTTGGAAATATGCCCTAGAGGCAATAATAAATTGGTTGTTATTATATTTCCTTGTTCACGATAATCGTTTATTATCCATGCTAGAATTGTATTGATAGGAAACTCAGATACATGTGTGGATACATAGACAAACACCATGTCCCTAGTAAGCCTCTAGATGACTAGCTCGTTGATCAATAGATGGTTACGGTTTCCTAACCATGGACATTGGATGTCGTTGATAACGGGATCACATCATTAGGAGAATGATGTGATGGACAAGACCCAATCCTAAGCCTAGCACAGATCGTGTAGTTCGTATGCTAAAGCTTTTCTATATGTCAAGTATCTTTTCCTTAGACCATGAGATTGTGCAACTCCCGGATACCGTAGGAATGCTTTGGGTGTACCAAACGTCACAACGTAACTGGGTGGCTATAAAGGTGCACTACATGTATCTCTGAAAGTGTCTGTTGGGTTGGCACGAATCGAGACTGGGATTTGTCACTCCGTATGACGGAGAGGTATCTCTGGGCCCACTCGGTAGGACATCATCATAATGTGCACAATATGTGATCAAGGAGTTGATCACGGGATGATGTGTTACGGAACGAGTAAAGAGACTTGCCGGTAACGAGATTGAGCAAGGTATCGGTATACCGACGATCGAATCTCGGGCAAGTACTGTACCGATAGACAAAGGGAATTGTATACGGGGTTGATTGAATCCTTGACATCGTGGTTCATCCGATGAGATCATCGTGGAGCATGTGGGAGCCAACATGGGTATCCAGATCCCGCTGTTGGTTATTGACCGGAGAGTCGTCTCGGTCATGTCTGCGTGTCTCCCGAACCCGTAGGGTCTACACACTTAAGGTTCGGTGACGCTAGGGTTGTAGAGATATAAGTATGCGGAAATCCGAAAGTTGTTCGGAGTCCCGGATGAGATCCCGGACGTCACGAGGAGTTCCGGAATGGTCCGGAGGTAAAGATTTATATATAGGAAGTCCTATTTTGGCCACCGGAAAATGTTCGGGATTTTTCGGTATTGTACCGGGAAGGTTCTAGAAGGTTCCGAAGTGGGGCCCACCTGCATGGGGGGACCCACATGAACGTGGGTAGTGGGGGCAAGGCCCCACACCCCTGGTCAAGGCGCACCAAGATCCCCCCTTAGAAGGAATAAGATCATATCCCGAAGGGATAAGATCAAGATCCCTAAAAAGGGGGGATAACAATCGGTGGGGAAAGGAAATGATGGGATTTCTTTTCCCCACCTTTGCCAACGCCCCAATGGACTTGGAGGGCAAGAAACCAGCCCCCTCCACCCCTATATATAGTGGGGAGGCGCATGGGAGCAGCACCCCAAGCCCTGGCGCCTCCCTCTCCCTCCCGTGACACATCTCCCTCCTCCCGCAGCGCTTGGCGAAGCCCTGCTGGAATCCCGCTACTTCCACCACCACGCCGTCGTGCTGCTGGATCTCCATCAACCTCTCCTCCCCCCTTGCTGGATCAAGAAGGAGGAGACGTCCCCGCTCCGTACGTGTGTTGAACACGGAGGTGCCGTCCGTTCGGCGCTAGGATCATCGGTGATTTGGATCACGACGAGTACGACTCCATCATCCCCGTTCTCTTGAACGCTTCCGCTCGCAATCTACAAGGGTATGTAGATGCACTCACTCTCCTTTATGCTCGTTGCTAGATTACTCCATAGATAGATCTTGGTGACGCGTAGGAAAATTTTTGATTTTCTGCTCCGATCCCCAACAGTGGCATCATGAGCTAGGTCTATGCGTAGTATCTTGCACGAGTAGAACACAAAGTAGTTGTGGGCGTAGATCATGTCAATTCTCTTGCCGTTACTAGTCTTATCTTGATTCGGCGGCATCGTGGGATGAAGCGGCCCGGACCGACCTTACACGTACTCTTACGTGAGACAGGTTCCACCGACTGACATGCACTAGTTGCATAAGGTGGCTAGCGGGTGACTGTCTCTCCCACTTTAGTCGGATCGGATTCGATGAAAAGGGTCCTTATGAAGGGTAAATAGAAATTGGCATATCACGTTGTGGTTTTGGCGTAGGTAAGAAACGTTCTTGCTAGAAACCTATAGCAGCCACGTAAAAACTTGCAACAACAATTAGAGGACGTCTAACTTGTTCTTGCAGCATGTGCCGTGTGATGTGATATGGCCAAAAGGATGCGATGAATGATATATATGTGATGTATGAGATTGATCATGTTCTTGTAATAGGAATCACGACTTGCATGTCGATGAGAATGACAACCGGCAGGAGCCATAGGAGTTGTCTTATTTATTGTATGACCTGCGTGTCACTGAATAACGCCATGTAATTACTTTACTTTATTGCTAAACGTTAGCCATAGTAGTAGAAGTAATGTTTGGCGAGACGACTTCATGAAGACATGATGATGGAGATCATGATGATGGAGATCATGGTGTCATGCCGGTGACGATGATTATCATGGAGCCCCGAAGATGAAGATCAAAGGAGCAAGATGATATTGGCCATATCATGTCACTATTTGATTGCATGTGATGTTTATCATGTTTTACATCTTATTTGCTTAGAACGACGGTAGTGAATAAGATGATCTCTCACTAAAATTTCAAGAATTGTGTTCCCCCTAACTGTGCACCGTTGCTAAGGTTCGTTGTTCCGAAGCACCACGTGATGATCGGGTGTGATAAGTTCTAACGTTCGCATACAACGGGTGTAAGCCAGATTTACACACGCGATACACTTAGGGTTGACTTGACGAGCCTAGCATGTACAGACATGGCCTCGGAACACGGAAGACCGAAAGGTCGAACATGAGTCGTATAGAAGATACGATCAACATGAAGATGTTCACCGTTGATGACTTGTCCGTCTCACGTGATGATCGGACACGGCCTAGTCGATTCGGATCATGTATCACTTAGATGACTAGAGAGATGTCTATCTGAGTGGGAGTTCATTAGATGAACTTCATTGTCATGAACAATAGTCTAAGTTGTCTTCGCAAATTATGTTGTAGACCAATAACTGCGTTGTAGCTCCCTGTTTAATACGATCCTAGAGAAAGACTAAGTTGAAAGATATTGTAAGCAATGATGCGGACTGGGTCCGTAGTCCGAGGAGTGTCCTCACTGCTGCACAGAAAGCTTACGTCTTTGATGCACCGCTCGATGTGCAAACCCCTACAACGTTGTCTGTGGATGTTGTGAACACCAGAGAGACACGTCCTGATGACTACTTGATAGTTTAGTGCACCATACTTTACAGCTTAGAATCGGGATTCCAATGACGTTTTGAACGCCATAGAACATATGAGATGTTCTACGAGCTGAAATTGGGATTTCAGGCTCATGCCCGTGTTGAGAGGTATGAGACCTCTGACAAGTTCTTTTGCCAAAAAGATGGAGGAGAATGGCTCAACTAGTGAGCATGTGCTCAGAATGTCTGGGTGCTAAAATCACTTGAACCAAGTGGGAGTTAATCTTCCAGGTGAGATAGTGGTTGACATAATTCTCTGGACACTATCACCAAGCTACTAGAACTTCGTGATGAACTATGACATGCAAAGGATGGAGATGATCCCGGAGCTATTAGCGGTTCTTAAGACCGCGAAAGTAGAAATCAAGAAGGAGCATCAAGTGTTGATGGTTTAACAAGATCACTTGTTTCAAAAAGGGTCAAGGGCTAGAAGGGAAACTTCATGAATGGCAAACCAGTTGTCGCTCTAATGAAGGAACCCAATGGTTGAACCCAAACCTCGAGACTAAGTGCTTCTATTGTAAGGGGAACGGTCACATGGTAGCGGAACTACCCCAAATACATGGTAGATAAGAATAGCTGGAAACTTCAACAAAGTATATTTGATATACGTATTATTGATGTGTACCTCACTAGTACTCCTTGTAGCACCTAGGTATTGGATACCGGTTCAGTTGCTATTATTAGTGACTTGAAGCAAAAGCTACGGACTGAACGGAGACTAGCTAAGGGCGAGGTGACGATGTGTTGGAAGTGTTTCCAAGGATGATAAGATCACCATCGCACGCTCCCTCTATTTTCGGGATTAGTGTTGAACCTAGATAAATGTTATCAGGTGTCTACGTTGAGCATGAATATGATTAGATCATGTTCATTGCAATACGGTTATTCATTTAAGTTAGAGAATAATGGTTATTCTGTTTACATGAATAATACCTTTATGGTCATGCACCCAATGGTTTATTGAATCTCGATTATAGCAATACACATGATGATAATATTAATGCCAAAAGATGTAGAGTTAATAATGATAGTACCACTTTCTTGTGGCACTGCCGCTTAGGTCATTTTGGCATAAAATGCATGAAGAAACTCCATGCTGATGGATGTTTGGAGTCACTTGATTTTGAATCGCTTGACACATGTGAGCCATGCCTCATGGGCAGGATGACTAAGACCCCGTTTTCAGGTACAATGAAACGGGCAAGTGACTTGTTGGAAATCATACATGCTGATGTGTGTGATCCAATGCGAATTAAGGCGTGTGGTGGATATCATTATTTTCTCATCTTCACTGACGATTTGAGTAGATATGGGTATATTTACTTAATGAAGCAAAAGTCTGAAACGTTTGAAAAGTTCAAGCAATTTCAGAGTGAAGTTAAGAATCATCATAACAAGAAGATCATGTTCCTACGATCTGATCAAGGGAAGATTTTCTGAGTTGTGAGTTTGGCAATCACTTAAGACATTGTGGAATTGTTTCGCTGTTGAAGCCACCTGGAACACCACAGCGTAATGGTGTGTCTGGACGTCATAATCGAACCTTATGAGATATGGTACGATCTATGATGTCTCTTACCGATCTACCGCTATTATTTTGAGGTTATGCATTAGAGACAGCTGCATTCACTTTAGATAGGACACCATCTAAGTCCGTTGAGACGACGCCGTATGAACTGTGGTTTGGCAAGAAACCATAGTTGTCGTTTCTCAATATTTGGGGCTGCGATGCTTATGGCTTCAGCCGGGAAAAGTTCGAACCCAAAGCGGACAAATACATCTTCATAGGATACCCAAAGGTAACAGTTGGGTATACCTTCTATCTCAGATCCAAGGACAAAAATGTTTGTCGCTAAGAACGGGTCCTTTCTCGAGAAGGAGTTTCTCTCGAAAGAATTGAGTGGGAGGAAGATAGAACTTGATGAGGTTGTCAACCCCTCACTTCAACCAGAGAGTAGTGCAACACAGAAAGATGTTTCTGTGGAACCTACGACTGTTGAAGAGGAAACTAATGATAGTGATCATGAACTCCAAATCAAGTTGCTATCGAACCTCGTAGGTCGACAAGGATATGTACTACTCCTGAGTGGTACGGTGATCCTGTCTTAGAGGTCATGTTGTTGGACAACGATGAACCTACGAACTATGGAGAAGCGATGGTGGGCCGTATTTCGACAAATAGTTAGAAGCCGAGAAATCCAAGATAGGATCCATGTATCAAAACGAAGTATGGACTTTGGTGGACTTGCCCGATGATTGGCAAGCCATTGAGATAAATGGATCTTTAAGAAGAAGACGGACGTGGACGGTAAGGTCACCGTCTATGAAGCTCGACTTGTGGCAAAGTGTTTTTTCACAAGTTCAAGGAGTTGACTACGATGAGATTTTCTCACCCGTAGCGATGCTTAAGTCCGTCGAAATCAAGTTAGCATTAGCTGCATTTATGAAATCTGGCAGATGGATGACAAAACAAGTTTCCTTACCAGTTTTCGTAAGGAAAGGTTGTATGTGATACAATCAGAAAGGTCTTGTCGATCCTAAGGATGCTAAAAGGTATGCTAGCTCCAGCTATCCTTCCATGGACTAGAGCAAGCATCTCGGAGTCGGAATATATGCTTTGATGGAGTGATCAAAGTTTTTGGGTATACAAAGTTTGTTAGAAACTTGTATTTACAATAAAGTGAGTGGGAGCATCACAACATTTCTGATAAGTATATGTGAATGACATATTGTTGATCCGAAATGATGTAGAATTTCTGGAAAGCATAAAGGGTTATTTGAAATGAGTTTTTCAAAGGAAGACCTGGATAAAGCTGCTTACATATTGGGCATCAAGATCTATACAGATAGATCAAGACGCCTGATGATACTTTCAAAAGGAACACACACCTTTGACATGATTTTGAAGGAGTTCAAAATAGGTCAGTTAAAGAAGGAATTCTTACCTGAGTTATAAGGTTTGAAGTTGAGTAAGACTCAAAACTTGACCACGGCAGAAGGAAGAGGAAGGATGAAGGTCGTCCCCTATGCTTTTGTCATAGGCTCTATACGGTATGCCATGATGAGTACCGCACCTGATGTGTGCCTTGCCACATGTCTGGCAAGAGGGTACAAAGGTGATCCAGGAGTGGATCACTAGATAGTGGTCAAAATTATCCTTAGAGGAATAAGGAAATGTTTCTCGGTTATGGAGGTGATAAAGAGTTCGACGTAAAAAGTCACGTCGATACAAGCTTTACACCTATCCGGATAACTCGGGGTAGAGATACCGGATACGTATAATGGAGCAACAGTTTGGAATAGCTCCAAGTAGAACGTGGTAGCAGCATCTACGATATGACATAAAATTTTGCGATGTACATAGGGATCTGAATGTTGCAGACCCGTTGACTACAACCTCTCTCACAAGCATAACATTGAGTGTTAATCACATATTGATGTGAACTAGATTACTGACTCTAGTAAACTCTTTGGATGTTGGTCACATGGCGATGTGACCTGTGAGTGTTAATCACATGGCGATGTGAACTAGATTATTAACTCTAGTGCAAGTGGGAGACTGTTGGAAATATGCCCTAGAGGCAATAATAAATTGGTTGTTATTATATTTCCTTGTTCACGATAATCGTTTATTATCCATGCTAGAATTGTATTGATAGGAAACTCAGATACATGTGTGGATACATAGACAAACACCATGTCCCTAGTAAGCCTCTAGATGACTAGCTCGTTGATCAATAGATGGTTACGGTTTCCTAACCATGGACATTGGATGTCGTTGATAACGGGATCACATCATTAGGAGAATGATGTGATGGACAAGACCCAATCCTAAGCCTAGCACAGATCGTGTAGTTCGTATGCTAAAGCTTTTCTATATGTCAAGTATCTTCTCCTTAGACCATGAGATTGTGCAACTCCCGGATACCGTAGGAATGCTTTGGGTGTACCAAACGTCACAACGTAACTGGGTGGCTATAAAGGTGCACTACAGGTATCTCCGAAAGTGTCTGTTGGGTTGGCACGAATCGAGACTGGGATTTGTCACTCCGTATGACGGAGAGGTATCTCTGGGCCCACTCGGTAGGACATCATCATAATGTGCACAATATGTGATCAAGGAGTTGATCACGGGATGATGTGTTACGGAACGAGTAAAGAGACTTGCTGGTAACGAGATTGAGCAAGGTATCGGTATACCGACGATCGAATCTCGGGCAAGTGCTATACCGATAGACAAAGGGAATCGTATACGGGATTGATTGAATCCTTGACATCGTGGTTCATCCGATGAGATCATCGTGGAGCATGTGGGAGCCAACATGGGTATCCAGATCCCGCTGTTGGTTATTGACCAGAGAGTCGTCTCGATCATGTCTGCGTGTCTTCCGAACCCGTAGGGTCTACACACTTAAGGTTCGGTGACGCTAGGGTTGTAGAGATATAAGTATGCGGAAACCCGAAAGTTGTTCGGAGTCCCGGATGAGATCCCAGACGTCACGAGGAGTTCCGGAATGGTCCGGAGGTAAAGATTTATATATAGGAAGTCCTATTTTGGCCACCGGAAAATGTTCGGGATTTTTCGGTATTGTACCGGGAAGGTTCTAGAAGGTTCCGAAGTGGGGCCCACCTGCATGGGGGGACCCACATGAACGTGGGTAGTGGGGGCAAGGCCCCACACCCCTGGTCAAGGCGCACCAAGATCCCCCCTTAGAAGGAATAAGATCATATCCCGAAGGGATAAGATCAAGATCCCTAAAAAGGGGGGATAACAATCGGTGGGGAAAGGAAATGATGGGATTTCTTTCCCCCACCTTTGCCAACGCCCCAATGGACTTGGAGGGCAAGAAACCAGCCCCCTCCACCCCTATATATAGTGGGGAGGCGCATGGGAGCCGCACCCCAAGCCCTGCCGCCTCCCTCTCCCTCCCGTGACACATCTCCCTCCTCCCGCAGCGCTTGGCGAAGCCCTGCTGGAATCCCGCTACTTCCACCACCACGCCGTCGTGCTGCTGGATCTCCATCAACCTCTCCTCCCCCCTTGCTGGATCAAGAAGGAGGAGACGTCCCCGCTCCGTACGTGTGTTGAACACGGAGGTGCCGTCCGTTCGGCGCTAGGATCATCGGTGACTTGGATCACGACGAGTACGACTCCATCATCCCCGTTCTCTTGAACGCTTCCGCTCGCGATCTACAAGGGTATGTAGATGCACTCCCCTTTATGCTCGTTGCTAGATTACTCCATAGATAGATCTTGGTGATGCGTAGAAAAAATTTTGATTTTCTGCTACGATCCCCAACAGTGGCATCATGAGCTAGGTCTATGCGTAGTATCTTGCACGAGTAGAACACAAAGTAGTTGTGGGCGTAGATCATGTCAATTTACTTGCCGTTACTAGTCTTATCTTGATTCGGCGGCATCGTGGGATGAAGCGGCCCGGACCGACCTTACACGTACTCTTACGTGAGACAGGTTCCACCGACTGACATGCACTAGTTGCATAAGGTGGCTAGCGGGTGTCTGTCTCTCCCACTTTAGTCGGATCGGATTCGATGAAAAGGGTCCTTATGAAGGGTAAATAGAAATTGGCATATCACGTTGTGGTTTTGGCGTAGGTAAGAAACGTTCTTGCTAGAAACCTATAGCAGCCACGTAAAAACTTGCAACAACAATTAGAGGACGTCTAACTTGTTCTTGCAGCATGTGCCGTGTGATGTGATATGGCCAAAAGGATGTGATGAATGATATATATGTGATGTATGAGATTGATCATGTTCTTGTAATAGGAATCACGACTTGCATGTCGATGAGAATGACAACCGGCAGGAGCCATAGGAGTTGTCTTATTTATTGTATGACCTGCGTGTCACTAAATAATGCCATGTAATTACTTTACTTTATTGCTAAACGTTAGCCATAGTAGTAGAAGTAATGTTTGGCGAGACGACTTCATGGAGACACGATGATGGAGATCATGATGATGGAGATCATGGTGTCATGCCGGTGACAATGATGATCATGGAGCCCCGAAGATGAAGATCAAAAGGAGCAAAATGATATTGGCCATATCATGTCACTATTTGATTGCATGTGATGTTTATCATGTTTTACATCTTATTTGCTTAGAACGACGGTAGTGAATAAGATGATCTCTCACTAAAATCTCAAGAATTGTGTTTCCCCTAACTGTGCACCGTTGCTAAGGTTCGTTGTTCCGAAGCACCACGTGATGATCGGGTGTGATAAGTTCTAACGTTCGCATACAACGGGTGTAAGCCAGATTTACACACGCGATACACTTAGGGTTCACTTGACGAGCCTAGCATGTACAGACATGGCCTCGGAACACGGAAGACCGAAAGGTCGAACATGAGTCGTATAGAAGATACGATCAACATGAAGATGTTCACCGTTGATGACTAGTCCGTCTCACGTGATGATCGGACACGGCCTAGTCGATTCGGATCATGTATCACTTAGATGACTAGAGAGATGTCTATCTGAGTGGGAGTTCATTAGATGAACTTCATTGTCATGAACAATAGTCTAAGTTGTCTTCGCAAATTATGTTGTAGAACAATAACTGCGTTGTAGCTCCCTGTTTAATACGATCCTAGAGAAAGACTAAGTTGAAAGATATTGTAAGCAAGGATGCGGACTGGGTCCGTAGTCCGAGGAGTGTCCTCACTGCTGCACAGAAAGCTTACGTCTTTGATGCACCGCTCGATGTGCAAACCCCTACAACGTTGTCTGTGGATGTTGTGAACACCTGAGAGACACGTCCTGATGACTACTTGATAGTTTAGTGCACCATACTTTACGGCTTAGAATCGGGATTCCAATGACGTTTTGAACGCCATGGAACATATGAGATGTTCTAAGAGCTGAAATTGGGATTTCAGGCTCATGCCCGTGTTGAGAGGTATGATACCTCTGACAAGTTCCTTTGCCAAAAAGATGGAGGAGAATAGCTCAACTAGTGAGCGTGTGCTCAGAATGTCTGGGTGCTAAAAATCACTTGAACCAAGTGGGAGTTAATCTTCCAGATGAGATAGTGGTTGACGGAATTCTCTAGACACTATCACCAAGCTACTAGAACTTCGTGATGAACTATGACATGCAAAGGATGGAGATGATCCCGGTGCTGTTAGCGGTTCTTAGTACCGCAAAAGTAGAAATCAAGAAGGAGCATCAAGTGTTGATGGTTTAACAAGACCACTGGTTTCAAAAGGGCAAGGGCTAGAAGGGAAACTTCATGGATGGCAAACCAGTTGTCGCTCTGATGAAGGAACCCATGGTTAAACCCAAACCTCGAGACTAAGTGCTTCTATTGTACGGGGAACGGTCACATGATAGCGGAACTACCCCAAATACATGGTAGATATGATAGCTGGAGACTTCAACAAAGTATATTGTTATTGATGTGTACCTTACTAGTACTTCTTGTAGCACCTGGGTATTGGATACCGGTTCAGTTGCTATTATTAGTGACTTGAAGCAAAAGCTACGGACTGAACGGAGACTAGCTAAGGGCGAGGTGACGATGTGTGTTGGAAGTGTTTCCAAAGTTGATAAGATCACCATCGCACACTCCCTCTATTTTCGAGATTAGTGTTGAACCTAGATAAATGTTATCGGGTGTCTACGTTGAGCATGAATATGATTAGATCATGTTCATTGCAATACGGTTATTCATTTAAGTCAGAGAATAATGGTTATTCTGTTTACATGAATAATACCTTTATGGTCATGCACCCAATGGTTTATTGAATCTCGATCATAGTAATACACATGATGATAATATTAATGCCAAAAGATGTAGAGTTAATAATGATAGTACCACTTTCTTGTGGCACTGCCGCTTAGGTCATTTTGGCATAAAATGCATGAAGAAACTCCATGCTGATGGATGTTTGGAGTCACTTGATTTTGAATCGCTTGACACATGCGAGCCATGCCTCTTGGGCAGGATGACTAAGATCCCGTTTTCAAGTACAATAAAACGGGCAAGTGACTTGTTGAAAATCATACATACTGATGTATGTGATCCAATGAGAATTAAGGCGTGTGGTGGATATCGTTATTTTCTCATCTTCACTGACGATTTGAGTAGATATGGTATATTTACTTAATGAAGCAAAAGTCTGAGACGTTTGAAAGGTTCAAACAATTTCAGAGTGAAGATTAAGAATCATCATAACAAGAAGATCATGTTCCTACGATCTGATCAAGGGGATATTATCTGAATTATGAGTTTGGCAATCACTTAAGACATTGTGGAATTGTTTCGCAGTTGAAGCCCCCTGGAACACCACAGCGTAATGGTGTGTCCGGACATCGTAATCGAACCTTATGAGATATGGTGCGATCTATGATGTATCTTACCAATCTACCGCTATTATTTTGAGGTTATGCATTAGAGACAGCTGCATTCACTTTATATAGGGCACCATCTAAGTCCGTTGAGACAACGCCATATGAACTAAGGTTTGGCAAGAAACCAAAGTTGTCGTTTCTCAATGTTTGGGGCTGCGATGCTTACGGCTTCAGCCGGAAAAAGCTCGAACCCAAAGCGGACAAATACATCTTCATGGGATACCCACTGGTAACGGTTGGGTATACCTTCTATCTCAGATCCAAGGACAAAAATGTTTGTCGCTAAGAACGGGTCCTTTCTCGAGAAGGAGTTTCTCTCGAAAGATTTGAGTGGGAGGAAGATAGAACCTGATGAGGTTGTTGAACCCTCACTTCAACCGGAGAGTAGTGCAACACAGAAAGATGTTTCTGTGGAACCTACGACTGTTGAAGAGGAAACTAATGATAGTGATCATGAAGTTTCGGATCAAGTTGCTATCAAACCTCGTAGGTCGACAAGGATAAGTACTACTCCTGAGTGGTACGGTGATCCTGTCTTAGATGTCATGTTGTTGGACAACAATGAACCTACGAACTATGGAGAAGCGATGGTGGGCCCATATTCCGACAAATGGTTAGAAGCCGATAAATCCGAGATAGGATCCATGTATCAAAACAAAGTATGGACTTTGGTGGACTTGCCCTATGATCGGCAAGCCATTGAGACAAATGGATCTTTAAGACTAAGACGGACGTGGACGGTAATGTCACCGTCTATGAAGCTCGACTTGTGGCGAAGAGTTTTCCACGAGTTCAAGGAGTTGACTACGATGAGATTTTCTCACCCGTAGCGATGCTTAAGTCCGTCGGAATCATGTTAGCATTAGCTGCATTTATGAAATCTAGCAGATGGATGACAAAACAAGTTTCCTTACCAGTTTTCCTAAGAAAAGGTTGTATATGATACAATTAGAAAGGTTTTGTCGATCCTAAGGATGCTAAAAGGTATGCTAGCTCCAGCAATCCTTCCATGGACTAGAGCAAGCATCTCGGAGTTGGAATATACACTTTGATGGAGTGATCAAAGTTTTTGGGTATACAAAGTTTGTTAGAAACTTGTATTTGCAATAAAGTGAGTGGGAGCACTACAACATTTCTGATAAGTATATGTGAATGACATATTGTTGATCCGAAATGATGTAGAATTTCTGGAAAGCATAAAGGGTTGTCTAAAAGGTGTTTTTCAAAGGAATACCTGGATAAAGCTGCTTACATATTGGGCATCAAGATCTATAGAGATAGATCAAGACGCCTGATGATACTTTCAAAAGAACACACACCTTGGCATGATTTTGAAGGAGTTCAAAATAGATCAGTCAAAGAAGGAGTTCTTGCCTGATTTGTAAGGTGTGAAGTTGAGTAAGACTCAAAACTTGACCACGGCAGAAGAAAGAGGAAGGACGAAGGTCGTCCCCTATGCTTTTGTCATAGGCTCTATACGGTATGCCATGATGAGTACCGCACCTGATGTGTGCCTTGCCACATGTCTGGCAAGAGGGTACAAAGGTGATCCAGGAGTGGATCACTAGATAGTGGTCAAAATTATCCTTAGAGGAATAAGGAAATGTTTCTCGATTATGGAGGTGATAAAGAGTTCGACGTAAAGAGTTACGTCGATGCAAGCTTAACACCTATCCGGATAACTCAGCGGAGATACCGAATACGTATAATGGAGTAACAGTTTGGAATAGCTCCAAGTGGAACGTGGTAGCAGCATCTACGATATGACATAAAGTTTTGCGAAGTACATAGGGATCTGAATGTTGCAGACCCGTTGACTACAACCTCTCTCACAAGCATAACATGATCAAACCCAGAACTCATTGAGTGTTAATCACATATTGATGTGAACTAGATTACTGACTTTAGTGAACTCTTTGGATGTTAGTCACATGGCGATGTGACCTATGAGTGTTAATCACATGGCGATGTGAACTAGATTATTGACTCTAGTGCAAGTGGGAGACTGTTGGAAATATGCCCTAGAGGCAATAATAAATTGGTTATTATTATATTTCCTTGTTCATGATAATTGTTTATTATCCATGCTAGAATTGTATTGATAGGAAACTCAGATACATGTGTGGATACATAGACAAACACCATGTCCCTAGTAAGCCTCTAGATGACTAGCTCGTTGATCAATAGATGGTTACGGTTTCCTGACCATGGACATTGGATGTCATTGATAACGGGATCACATCATTAGGAGAATGATGTGATGGACAAGACCCAATCCTAAGCCTAGCACAGATCGTGTAGTTCGTATGCTAAAGCTTTTCTATATGTCAAGTATCTTTTCCTTAGACCATGAGATTGTGCAACTCACGGATACCGTAGGAATGCTTTGGGTGTACCAAACGTCACAACGTAACTGGGTGGCTATAAAGGTGCACTACAGGTATCTCCGAAAGTGTCTGTTGGGTTGGCACGAATCGAGACTGGGATTTGTCACTCCGTATGACGGAGAGGTATCTCTGGGCCCACTCGGTAGGACATCATCATAATGTGCACAATATGTGATCAAGGAGTTGATCACGGGATGATGTGTTACGGAACGAGTAAAGAGACTTGCTGGTAACGAGATTGAGCAAGGTATCGGTATACCGACGATCGAATCTCGGGCAAGTGCTATACCGATAGACAAAGGGAATCGTATACGGGATTGATTGAATCCTTGACATCGTGGTTCATCCGATGAGATCATCGTGGAGCATGTGGGAGCCAACATGGGTATCCAGATCCCGCTGTTGGTTATTGACCAGAGAGTCGTCTCGGTCATGTCTGCGTGTCTCCCGAACCCGTAGGGTCTACACACTTAAGGTTCGGTGACGCTAGGGTTGTAGAGATATAAGTATGCGGAAACCCGAAAGTTGTTCGGAGTCCCGGATGAGATCCCAGACGTCACGAGGAGTTCCGGAATGGTCCGGAGGTAAAGATTTATATATAGGAAGTCCTATTTTGGCCACCGGAAAATGTTCGGGATTTTTCGGTATTATACCGGGAAGGTTCTAGAAGGTTCCGAAGTGGGGCCCACCTGCATGGGGGGACCCACATGAACGTGGGTAGTGGGGGCAAGGCCCCACACCCCTGGTCAAGGCGCACCAAGATCCCCCCTTAGAAGGAATAAGATCATATCCCGAAGGGATAAGATCAAGATCCCTAAAAAGGGGGGATAACAATCGGTGGGGAAAGGAAATGATGGGATTTCTTTCCCCCACCTTTGCCAACGCCCCAATGGACTTGGAGGGCAAGAAACCAGCCCCCTCCACCCCTATATATAGTGGGGAGGCACATGGGAGCCGCACCCCAAGCCCTGCCGCCTCCCTCTCCCTCCCGTGACACATCTCCCTCCTCCCGCAGCGCTTGGCGAAGCCCTGCTGGAATCCCGCTACTTCCACCACCATGCCGTCGTGCTGCTGGATCTCCATCAACCTCTCCTCCCCCCTTGCTGGATCAAGAAGGAGGAGACGTCCCCGCTCCGTACGTGTGTTGAACACGGAGGTGCCGTCCGTTCGGCGCTAGGATCATCGGTGACTTGGATCACGACGAGTACGACTCCATCATCCCCGTTCTCTTGAACGCTTCCGCTCGCGATCTACAAGGGTATGTAGATGCACTCCCCTTTATGCTCGTTGCTAGATTACTCCATAGATAGATCTTGGTGATGCGTAGAAAATTTTTTGATTTTCTGCTACGATCCCCAACAATGTGCAAATCAAAATTTAAGCCCCGGTGTTGGAGTATAGTTTGTTAATCACTGCAGCATTATAATTTTCATGTAGAATTCTGCACCAGATGCACAAATTCAAGAAAGAACAACAAACTAGATGTATTAGTCTACTTATAAACAGGAGTAGTAATAAAAGAATAGGGTGCCGAGAACTCCCACAACTTTCAGAGTAGCATTGTAGTTGTAGATCATGCAAGACTGGACGGAAAACTCCCGTGGGTGATAGCTAGCGTACATGACCATAATCTGCTAGAGTAATTTAATTTGGGCCTTGAGATTGTTTTCTTTTTTGGAATAGCAGCAATGCATTGAGGGAGAGAGAGAGAGAGAGAACAGGGGGTCGCTGGGAGTAATTTTGATGGATCGGGATTGGAGAGAGGAGTAGGAGGTGGCTTGGGGCTTGGGGTGCGATATTTCCATCATTGTTTACTCTAATTAATTCTATGTTTAATTAACATCTTAATTACCTACATCTTAATTACCTACACGCTTCTATTCCTGTAGACAGTGTTGGGCCTCCAAGAGCAGAGGTTTGTAGGACAGCAGCAAATTTCCCTCAAGTGAGTAACCCAAGGTTTATCGAACTGAGGGAAGTGGAGGTTGAACGTACCCCTTTCAAGCAACCCTGCAATCAAGATACAAGAAGTCTCTTGTGTCCCCAACACACCTAATACACTTGTCAGATGTATAGGTGCACTAGTTCGGCGAAGAGATGGTAAAATATGGATGATAGGAGTGGCAAAGCAAAGTAATATAAATCTGTAATAAAAAGTGCAGCAAGCAAACAAGTGGTAAACGTGAGCACAAATGGTATTGCAATGGTGGAAACAAGGCCTAGGGTTCATACTTTCACTAGAGGCAACTCCCAACAACATTAACATAATCGAATCACATGATATTTCCCATAAAACATGCAATGGAGACGCACCCAGAGGTCATTCCTTCGTGGTCAAGAGAGGACGAGAATTATGTAGGGCTACAAAAGCACACCTCAAAGTTCGTAGTTCTCAATCTAAGGATTTCCCAATGTCACCGAGGCCATCCAAAGAGAGTCCCACGATCACCACAACATATCTAAAGGATAGTCAAAGACAAGCACCAAGAGACTCTCAATCTTCAATCAACACACAAGAGAGGAAATCACTCAAAAAAATATTTTTCTAATCCATGTCCAATAGACCGCTGTCACCTTGGCCTCGGGGATTATACTAGATAAAGACAGGTGAGTACATCAATCCAATACATAGAGGAAGGGGAAACATCATGGGATCACCCTAGATTAACATAGCCTATGATCACAACGAAGATCACATCATGGGAGAGAGAGATAACCACATAGCTACACGTACGAGCCCTCGGCCCCGGAGGAAACTACTCACGCATGGACATGGTGAGGAGGAGGTTGATGATGGTGTTGATGGAGAGGTGCAGCCCCGGGAGGAGGAGACGGGAGACAGCGGCCACGGAGGCGGCGGCGGCGAGGAGGAGACGGCGGCGGCCCTAGGAGGCGGCGGCGGCCCTTGGGGGCGGCGGCAGCCCTAGGGGTAGCGGCTCCTTGGCCCCCCTTCTTCCTTGTGGATGGTGCTGCAATGGTGCTGGTCCTCCCCTTCAAGACGGCGGCTTGGGAGGAGGAAACTTTGTGGCCCTTGGTGACCTAGGTTTTCTCTCTTTATATAGACTCTCGGATTCCCGTCATCAGATTTTGGGCCTCAGTAAAACGGGCTTTACACGGCCGTCCGGAGTCCAATTTGAACGAATTTTATATCCAGAAGCATCGCCTCAAAATTCCCCACAACTTTCGCAACTAGACTTTTTCCGTTTGACGTCTTCTTCAGGCCGGAACGTGACCATCTTTAAAAAACGTTCTCAGACAGATTTCAGGAAAGTCAGAGTCCTACTCCAATACGACTCCTTTTGCGTTTTTGTCAATTTCCAAGTAATTCCTACACAATAAAGTGTAAAACAAGAACATTGTGCACTTTTGCAACCATTAGTAGGTTAGTCCAAATATGATCAACAGTGTATGGAAGTGCATAAATATCATAGCAATATCACACAAAAAAGGCATGGAGCAAGCAGAAATTATAGATACGTTTTGGACGTATCAGTCGCTCTTTCTAAGTCCAAAGCAATGGTAATCATGCAGACGTACATCTTAAATAATATGTACAATGTGGTTTGACTGACTTTAATTTTGCCTTGCTTGTATCATCTGTATGTCATTGTGCACTATAAGCACAAATAATTGACCCAAAGATTGACTCATATATTATGTCAGGAAGCATTATCAAATAAGTCACCCAACATTACTCATGAGAATTGGACTAGCCTTTTCAATAAATGGTCTAATGAAAGAAACAAGGTTTGTAACAAGATATGCGACCAACAATAGTTTTTGCATTCACATTTACTGTACCATATGTAAATACTTATAATCATTTTCTTTATGTACAAAATATGTCAAAGGAATAAGGAAACCCAAGAAGCTGTCAAGCAACACCAAAAGACTGGATCTATGTCCTATGTTTCCTATTTCAGCAAACTTGTAAGAATTCCAAATATCTTACTTGTAGTCCTATGTCTATAT
>LR738713.1:169119874-169130387 GCA_902687465.1 Secale cereale | reverse complement strand
GTGTGCGCGTGTGTGTGTAGAAAAAAGACAAGTACAATAATCATGATCCAAGTCCCATTGAGTTTTTCAAAGACACCCATACAAACAGCAAGACTGGTAGCATGAGCTATAAAACTAACGCCCACACGTGTGGGCGTTTGCACATCGCCCACACGCCTCCATCACAACTTATTTTGCCACGTATGAATAGATGACATCACCAGAAATCTTTTTGGTTTTCGGCTTAAAAATGTTTTATCTCCTAATTAAAAAATTGAATTTAAAATCTGTTTTCACCATTAAATCCGCCTCGACGAGATCTTCAAAACTAGACCCAATGTTGATATGTTTTGACGAAAAAATTTTTACCCAAAAGTTGCCATGATGTTTACACTGTACTTGCCATAGTGCTTAAACTAAAGTTGCCATGTGGCAATTTTAGTTTATAGAGCATGGCAATTTTAGTTTTTTGATGATGGCAATTCGAGTACTTTGACCACGATTTTTTTTGTATAAACCATGGCAATTTTAAGTACATGTATCATGGCAATTAATGGACCGTCACGAAAATAGTAAGTCGACGACGTTCTATATAATGTCACAGAAGGTCCCAATTTTGATGACGTTTTTGTGTGTGCGCTGTCACAAGGAGTAATCTGTGACGGGGATTCCGTGACGATGCTTGTGACGCCCATAAAATGTCACCAGGGGGTAATTTGTAACGTCATTAGCTATTCGATGACATTTTTTAGCTCGTCATAGTAGGCCCGATCTCTTGTACTGGTTTGTTTTTTATACTAACGGAGCTCACTAGATTTTTGGCTAAGTTTTGTGTTATGAAGTTTTCAAGTTTTGAGTATGGCTTTCATGGACTATGGAACAAAGAGTGGCAAAAGCCTAAGCTTGGGGATGCCCAAGGCACCCCAAGGTAAAATTCAAGGACAACCAAAAGCCTAAGCTTGGGGATGCCCGGGGAAGGCATCCCTTCTTTTGTCTTCATCTATCGGTAACTATACCCGGGACTATATTTTTATTCACCACATGATATGTGTTTTGCTTGGAGCGTCATGTATGATTTGAGTCTTTGCTTTTTAGTTTGCCACAATCATCCTTGTTGGACACACCTTTTTGAGAGAGAGAAATATGATCTAGAATTTGTTAGAATATTCTATGTGCTTCACTTATATCTTTTGAGCTAGATCGTTTTGCTCTAGTGCTTCACTTATATCTTTTAGAGCACGGTGGTGATTTTATTTTGTAGAAATTGTTGATCTCTCATGCTTCACTTATATCCTTTTGAGAGTCTTTTAGAACATCATGGTAATGTGTTTTGGTTATAAAACTAGTCCTAATATGATAGGCATCCAAGATGAATATAGTAAAAACTTTCATATAAAGTGCATTGAACATGATGCGAAGTTTGATACTTGATGATTGTTGTGAGATATGAGGATGGTGATATTAGATTCATGCTAGTGGAGTAATTATGAATTTGAGAAATACTTGTGTTAAAGTTTGTGATTCCCGTAGCATGCATGTATGGTGAACCGCTAGTTAGAGCATGAGGTATTTATTGAGTGCCAACCTTTGTGTGGAGGTTGGGGGCGCGCGATGGTTAACTCCTACCAACCTCCCCCCTAGGAGCATGCGTTGATTACTTTGTTTTGATGATCGTAAATTTTTGCAATAATTATATGAGTTCTTTATGACTAATGTTGATTCCATGGATTATACGCACTCTCACCCTTCCACCATTGCTAGCCTCTCTTTTACCACGCAACTTTCGCCGTTACCATACACCCACCATATACCTTCCTCAAAACAGCCACCATATCTACCTATCATGACATTTCCATAGCCATTCCGAGATATATTGCCATGCAGCCTTCCACCGTTCTGTTTGTTATGACACACTTCATCATTGTCATATTGCCATGCATGATCATGTAGTTCACATCATATTTGTGGCAAAGCCACCATGCATAATTTTCATACATGTCACTCTTGATTCATTGCACATCCCGGTACACCGCCGGAGGCATTAATATAGAGTCATACTTTGTTCTAGTATCGAGTTGTAAATCAATATAAGTGTGATGATCATCATTATTAGAGCATTGTCCCAAAGAAAAAAGAAGAAGAAAAAAGAAGGAAAGGTCAAATAAAAAAAGAAAGGCCCAAAAAAAGAAAAAAAAAGAAAAAAAAGGGACAATGCAACTATCTTTTTCCACACTTGTGCTTCAAAGTAGCACCATGTTCTTCATGATAGAGAGTCTCATGTTTAGTCACTTCCATATACTAGTGGGAATTTTCATTATAGAACTTGGCTTGTATATTCCAACAACGGGCTTACTCAAATGCCCTAGGTCTTCATGAGCAAGCAAGTTGGATGCACACCCACTTAGTTTCTTTTGTTGAGCTTTCATAGATTTATAGCTCTAATGCATCCGTTGCATGGCAATCCCGACTCACTCACATTGATATCTATTGATGGGCATCTCCATAGCCCGTTGATACACCTAGTCGATGTGAGACTATCTTCCTCCTTTTTGTCTTCTCCACAACCACCACTCTATTCCGCCTATAGTGCTATGTCCATGGCTCACGCTCATGTATTGCGTGAAAGTTGAAAGGTTTGAAAAAATTGAGTATGAAAACTTGCTTGACTGATACCGGGATTGTGCATGATATGAATATTTTGTGTGATGAAGAGGGAGCATAGCCAGACTATATGATTTTATAGGGATAACTTTCTTTGGCCATGTTATTTTGAGAAGACATGATTGCTTTGTTAATATGCTTGAAGTATTATTATTTCTTATGTCAATATAGACTTTTGTCTTGAATCTTTCGGATCTGAACAATCATGCCACAATAAAGAGAATTACATTGAAAATTGTGATGGTTAGCATTCCACATCAAAAATTCTGTTTTTATCATTTACCTACTCGAGGACGAGCAGGAATTAAGCTTGGGGATGCTTGATACGTCTCCAACGTATCTATAATTTGCTATTGTTCCATGCTATTTTATATGATGTTTTGGATGTTTAATGGGCTTTATTATACACTTTTATATTATTTTTGGGACTAACCTATTAGACCAAAGGCCCAGTGCAGATTGCTGTTTTTTTTCCTATTACATGGTTTCGCAGAAAAGGAATATCAAACGGAGTCCAAATAAAATGAAACATTCGCGAGAGTTATATTTGAAACAATATCAACACAGAAGACTTGGAGTACACGCGAGGGAACGAAGGAGGCGGCCGTGAGGGTCCAGGGCGCGCCCCCTCCTGCAGGGCGCGCCCCCCACCCTCGTGGGCCCCCTCTGGCTCCCCCGATACCCTCCTTCTTCCTATATATATCCATATACCCTGAAAACATTGAGGCAATAGAGAAAACCCTAATTCCACCGCCGTAACCTTCTGTTTCCGTGAGATCCCATCTTGGGGCTTGTTCCGGAGATCCGTCGGAGGGGGGATCTTCCACGGAGTGCTTCTACATCAACACCATTATATCACCATGAGTTGTGAGTAGTTTACCACAGAACTTCGGGTCCATCGTTATTAGCTAGATGGTTTCTTCTCTCTTTTTCGATCTCAATACCAAGTTCTCCTCGGTCTTCGAGGAGATCTATTCGATGTAATCTTTTTGCGGTGTGTTTGTCGAGATCTGATGAATTGTGGGTTTATGATCAAGATTATCTACGGGAAATATTTGGTTCTTTTCTGAATTCTTTTAAGTATGATTATAATATCCTTGCAAGTCACTTCGAATTATTGGTTTGCTTTGGCCTACTAGATCTATAGTTCTTGCAATGGGAGCAGTGCTTGGCTTTGGGTTCAATCTTGCGGTGTCCTTTCCCAGTGATAGCAGGGGCAGCAAGGCACGTATTGTATTGTTGCCATCGAGGATAAAAACATGGGGTTTATATCATATTGCTTGAGTTTATCCCTCTACATCATGTCATCTTGCTTAAAGCATTACTCCGTTCTTATGAACTTAATACTCTAGATGCATGCTGGATAGTGGTCGATGTGTGGAGTAATAGTAGTAGATGCAGAATCGTTTCGGTCTACCTGTCACAGACGTGATGCCTATATATATAATGATCATGCCTAGATATTTTCATAACTATGCGCTTTTCTATCAATTGCTCGATAGTAATTTGTTCACTCATCGTAGAATTCTGTTATCATGAGAGAAGCCACTAGTGAAACCTATGGCCCCCGGGTCTATTCTCAACATATTAATCTACCATCTACTTTACTTTGTTGTTTTTTACTTTCTGTTCTTATATCCAAAAATACCAAAAATATAAAACTATCCTATCTATCAGATCTCACTTTCGTAAGTGACCGTAAAGGGATTGACAACCCTTATCGCGTTGGCTGCGAAGTCCTTATTTGTTTGTGCAGGTGCGAGGGACTCGCGCGTGGTTTCCTACTAGATTGATACCTTGGTTCTCAAAAACTGAGGGAAATACTTACGCTACTGTGTTGCATCACCCTTTCCTCTTCGAGGGAATACAATGCAAGCTCGAGAAGTAGCGACAGTCGTAAGCTAGGGCGATACGACACTAGCTCCAGTTCATCGATATAATGTAGGCATCTATTCCATAAATAGTCATACGTGCTTTATTAAAAGAACTTGTATGACATCTTTTGTCCTACCCTCCCGTGGGAGCGGGGTACATATTGGAAACTATGGGATATTAAGGCCTCCTTTTAATAGAGAACTGGAACATAGCATTAACATATAGCGAATACATGAACTCCTCAAACTACGGTCATCACCGGGAGTGGTTCCGGTTGTTGTCACTCCGGGGTTGCCGGATCATAACATGTAGTAGGTGACTATAACTTGCAAGATCGGATCTAGAACATGAATATAATGATGATAATATAAACGGTCCAGATCTGAATTCATGGCACCCGGGCCCAAAGTGTCAAGCATTAAGCATAGCAAAGTCATTGCAACATCAATCTAAGAACATAATGGATACTAAGGATCGGCCCTAACAAAACTAACTAGATTACATGATGAATCTCATCCAACTCCTCACCGACCAGCGAGCCTACGAAGGAATTATTCACTCTCGGTGTGGACTATCATGGAATTGGCGATGGAGAAGGGTTGGTGATGAAGAATAACGAAGATACCCCTCTCCGAAGCACCAAACGGACTCTAGATCTGGCCCCCCCGAGGAAGAACAAAAGGTGGCGGCGGCTCCGTCTCGTAGATCGTGATAATTCTTTCACCCTCATTTTTTTCCGGACGAATGTGAACTTATAGTATTAGGGTTGGCGCCTGCGGGGCCACCAGGTGGGGACAACCCACCTGGGCGCTCCTGGAGGGGGGCGCGCCCTGGTAGGTTGTGCCCACCCAGGTGCCCCCGAAAGGATCGAGAAGAGGTGTCTAGAGGGGGGTGAATAGACTCTTAGCAAGAAAAGTGGCAGTTTTTAATTTTTTCAAGTTGAGGTGGAGTTTTAGCACATGTTTAAACATTCACAATACATATCAAGAAAGCAAGACAAGAGTATATGGGCAGCGGAAAGTAAAGCATGTAATTTTGACTACTTGACCAAATAAAAACCTAGCCTTTTCCCAATTTTATGTCTTGGCAGATTTTAGCAATTATGCACAAGTCAAGCAATCAACCTACACATGCAATTCTAAGAGTATAGCAGCGGGATGTAAAGCAATTCCATATGAAGGTAAAGGGAGGAGTTTGAGGGAGCAAACGCAATGTGGACACGGAGATTTTTTATCCGTGGTTCCGATAGGTGGTGCTATCGTATATCCACGTTGATGGAGACTTCAACCCACGAAGGGTAACGGCTGCGCGAGTCCACGGAGGGCTCCACCCACGAAGGGTCCACGAAGAAGCAACCTTGTCTAACCCACCATGGCCATCGTCCACGAAAGACTTGCCTCACTAGGGTATATCTTCATGAAGTAGGCGATCTCCTTGCATGTACAAACTCCTTGGTTCAACTCCATAATCATGACGGAGGCTCCCAAGTGACACCTAACCAATCTAGGAGACACCACTCTCCAAAAGGTAATAGACTGTGTGTTGATAATGACCTCCTTGCTCTTGTGCTTCAAATAATAGTCTCCCCAACACTCAACTCTCTTTCATAGGATTTGATTTGGTGGAAAAATGATTTGAGTGGAAAGCAACTTGGAGAAGGCTAGAGATCAAGATTTATGTGGTTGAAATGGAATATCTTGACCTCAACACAAGTGTAGGTGGTTCTCTCTCACAAAATGTATGTTGGAAGTGTAGGTATGTTCTGATGGCTTTCTCCACGAATGAAGAGTGGGTGGAGGGGTATATATAGCCCGCACACAAAATCTAACCGTTACATACAATTTACCAAACTCGGTGGGATCGAATCAGAAAACTCGGTCAGACCAATTTAGTTCATAATGTAACCATTAGGCATTTCGGTGGGACCGATATGATCAACTCGGTAGGACCGATGTGCTAGGGTTAGGGTATAGCCTCATCTTGGTTTGATCGATTACACAAACTCGGTGGGATCGATTTGGGTAATAAGAGAAACAGAGAGTTGGCCAAGCAAACTCGGTGATACCGATTTCATATTCTCGGTGGGACCGAAAATAATGCAACAATCAACAGAGAGTTTGCAAGCCCATCTCGGTGAGTCCGAGATCCCATTAGTGAGACCGAATTGATTACGGTTTGTTGCAGTGGCTATGTCAACTGAACTCGGTGGTGCCGGATAGAAAGTTTCGGTGGGGCCAAGTTTGACTTTTGATTTGGGACATATGTGGATGTGAGAAAGTGGTTGAGGGTTTTGGAGCATATCACTAAGCACTTTGAGCAAGCAAGCTATTAAGCAACACTTCATCCCCTTTTAATAGTATTGGCTTTCCTATGGACTCAATGTTATCTTGGATCACTAAAATAGAAAATGTAGAGTCCTGAGCTTTAAGCTTCAGCCAATCCTGTGTCCTTATCATCTCTAAGCGGTTCCACATCCTCTAGTCCATGCCACTCCATTTGTTGAACTTGTCTGAAATATACTAGATGAAAACATTGGTCCAACAAGAGATATGTTGACATTAATTACCAAAATCACCCAGGGAGCACTTGTGCTTTCAACCTCCCTCTTTTTGGTAATTGATGACAACATACATCAAAGCTTTAGATAGAGATATGAAGAATAACAAGTAAAGCTTTGGAAAGACATGTAACATGCATAGGCTCCCTCTACATGTATGCCATCATGTAAATATGCAATATAAGAGCATGTGAAAGCATAGACATGACAAAGCAAGCAATGAGTTACATGTATCTTGGCTATATGCATCACAGGTAATGATATGAATATATGAAGTGTATCCTCATGTTCATGATTCCTTCTTGCAAACAATATGTACATTAGCAAGAAATCTTCATGCACATGAGTGTGATGCATATACTTACCTTGTGATCTTGAGTTGGCATATGAAGGGATGAACCTGAGTAAACAAGGTTAGATAACACAGGTACATCTACTAGACAAAGCAACAAAAGAGCCACAAGAGTACCAAGATTGGGATAACATGTAGAGAGTGAGTACTGGGTACTCTTGAATACACACATGTTCCAAAAGGTAAAAGATATGCAATGAATCCAAAGACTTCCTTCCCTAGCAGTCATTCTCCCCCGGAATCTCATATTGGATAATGGAAGAGAGTAGGGAAACAGAAGAAGAGCAGAACAAAAACATATCAGATCGCAAAGACATAACATAGACATGTCTTTCCCCTCTTAAGGACATGTGACTTATCACCTCTTGAACACCAAGCATCTGGGGCATGTAATTCCTCTCTCCCCCTGTTTGAAGCATTCTCTCATTAAGCTTTGATGTGAAGTCTCTCTCCTCCTTTGACATCAATTTCCATGAAGGGATCTTCTGGAGTGTGAGTCAAAATAGGTTTGGTCCTTGAGTCACAGACCAGAGAAGCATATAAAATGTGATGCTGGCAGAGGACAAGAATCATTGAGTGGAGCTGGAACAAAAGTGCAGGAACAAGTGACAAATTGTCTTTTCTGCAGTGAAATCGGTGACACCGAGTTGTGTTCTTCGGTTGCACCAAACGGGTTTGGTTGGACCGAAAATGACAAACTGATGGGACCGAGTTCAACATAGAAAAAGAGCAATAGTCACCATAGCTCACTAGGCAAATAAGATCTCACAAAGATTTGCAAGGAATTAACTGAAGGATTTGCAATGAATTGGATGCAGAAAATGCAGAACAAAACCGAGAAAAGAAAATTTAGATGAAGTTATTTTTTGTCTGTTTGAAAGAAGGGGAACAAAATGCAAGGAACAAATACGCGAACTTAGAGAAGCACTAGAGAACTTCATCTAGAATTGCGCGGTGACAATGTCACCTATGTTAGAGTATATTGACTAAGGAGTCAAGTGAGAACACTTATGTCAGGCCCAAGATGCGGTTCTATCCCGATCATGTGACACTTACGTGATTGGGGCACAACCGCATTTCGGGCGCTTAGCAAGATGGATATCATCACATCGTACCATTACATACATACATGGGGGATACAACAATACATACAAGTCACATGAATACAACATCATCAATACAAGGCATCCGACATCGGATGCAAACATGAAAAGAACAATGACATCCATCTGCTATCCCAGGCTGCCGACCCGGGACCTAACCCAAGAGTGAAGAAGAAAGAACTCCAACACAACGATCAACGCTCTCAAATCAAGACATTGGAAACCTGCACCTGCAACTGTTGTTGTAATATCTGTGAGCCACGAGGACTCAGCAATCCCATAACCATGGGTAACAAGACTATCAAAGCTTAATGGGTAGGAAGAGGTAAAGTGGTGAGGTTGCAGCAGCGGCTAAGCAAAAATATGGTGGCGAACTTACAAGTACAAGAATAAGATGAGCATCTACGCAAACGGTCGCAACTATTAGTGATAACTAAAGATCATGAACTACCTACGAGTCAAACATAACCCCACCGTGTTCTCTTCTCAAAATGAAAAGAGACAGTCACGGTTACTCACACAATTGTGTGTTTTACTTCGGATCCTCTGTCAAGTTTTCTACAACCGGACATTAACAAATTCCAATCTGCCACATAACCGCGGGCATGGCTTTCGAAAGTTCATAACCCTGCAGGGGTGTCCCAACTTAGCCCATCACAAGCTCTCACGATCAGCTGAAGTAATAATAATTATTACCCCTTATCTTAGGGACAATCCGATCAGGCTCGGCATCCCGGTGCACAAGACATTTCGGCAATGGTAAAACAAGTCCAGCAAGACCTCCCGGTGTGCCGACACCCTGATAGTAGCCGCGCGTATCTCATCTCAGGCCACGACCGGATGGGCGATCCTACAGGAGCCAGATACCTCGAGTTTCCCCGTGGCGGCCCCGCAGTCTCCCCGTTTGGGACCAACACCATCAGCACTGGCCCCCCCTGTATGTAGAAAGAATCCTCAGGTAGCGCTAACTCCCTATGCAATTAATAAATTAATTAAGTTTTTATTATGTTGCAATAAAACCAATGTTGGGCCTTGCTGGAGGAGTTTTATTCAAAGACGAAGTGTCAAGGGGTCCCCATATACCCAACCGTGTAAGGAACGCAAAATCAAGGAACATAATGTCGGTTTATCGGCGCCTAAGGTGGCATGAGTGGAACAAAACACCGAGCAAAAGGCCAAGCCTTCCACCCATGCCCAGTATATAGGTGTGTTATTATACATATAACATATTGTGATATTCCAACAACAAGTTCCCACCTGGAACGATCTTCATCTTCACCTGCAACTAACAACGCTATAAGAGGGGCTGAGCAAGCGGGTAACATAGCCAAGCAATGGTTTTGCTAGGAAGGTTTCAAAGGATAGAGGTTTCATGGCAACAAGGAGAGGGGCTGACAATAAAGATGGGTAGCGCGACATATAACGATAGCATCGAGACACTAAGCATGGCAATGATAATAAAGGTATCCAAGGGTATGGTCATCTTGCCTGAGATCCCGCAAGGAAGAAGAACGGATCCATGAAGAAGACGAAGAAGAAGCCTTCAAGAAGAACCACGGGTAGACGAACGAATCCTCACGAACACAACGGAACAAGCACTAACGAGAAGAAGCAAGCAACACGGTAAACACACCACACGAGACATGACAATATGCTCAACCAAGTATGATGCAAGACAGTTCTATATAGGATGCAGTACAAGTCTATACAGGAAGCAAAACATGGCAAGGTAGGAAGCACAGAAAAACAACACAAGTCTATATATGATGCAATACATGGCAAGGTATGATGCAAGACAAGTCTATATAGGAAGCAAAACATGGCAAGGCAGGAAGCACAGAAAAACAACACAAGTCTATATATGATGCAATACATGGCAAGGTATGATGCAAGATAAGTCTATACAGGAAGCAATACATGGCAAGGTAGGAAGCACAGAAAAACAACACAAGTCTATATATGATGCAATACATGGCAAGGTATGAT
>LR738713.1:169106405-169119864 GCA_902687465.1 Secale cereale | reverse complement strand
AGACAAGTCTATACAGGAAGCAATACATGATAAGGTAGGAAGCACAGGAAAACAACACAAGAACATGACAATATGCTCAAGCAAGTATGATGCAAGACAAGTCTATATGATGCAATACATGGCAAGGTATGATGCAAGACAAGTCTATACAGGAAGCAATACATGGTAAGGTAGGACACACAGGAAAACAACACAAGAACATGACAATATGCTCAAGCAAGTATGATGCAAGACAAGTCTATATATTGTGCAATACATGGCAAGGTATGATGCAAGACAAGTCTATACAGGAAGCAATACATGGCAAGGTAGGAAGCACAGAAAAACAACACAAGACAACAAGTTTAAATGAGGCCGAAAACTACCTACTCCAAATCCGGTAAGTCCCCATATGCATAGTTTGAAATTAGTCCAGAACTGAACAAACCTTATGTTCAAGTTGTTAAACAGCAAGTTAACATGCACCATCATGATCTACATGAAATTCTAGTCAAGTTTCATATAAAGTTTGTTTAATTCGGAGCTACGGTCTAGAAGATATGAGCAAAACAAGTTAAGCATGGCAATGGTGCAAGATGCACCCAAACATGAAGAAACATACTCCAAACATGTAAACAAGATGGTATCATAATTCTACATGCAAAATCACACAAGTTTCATATAAGGCACACCCAAAACGGAGAAATGGGCTAAAAGATACATCCGAAACAAGAAACAATGCAAAGCTGTAATTAACAGCCACAGAGCAACATTGGAGCAAGAAATATATACTCTACAGCACTCAAACATGGTGACAAGAAGCACGGATATGAAGTAGACATATCCTACAACAAACAACTCCATTGGAGCATCTCCATAGGAGGCATGGATCAATAGCAACAAGCTACAACATTTTGATCATGACAATAAAAACCCGACAGTAATATTTTATAACAACTTGGGAGCAAGATTTAAATAAGCTACAGCAAGCCATATGAACAAGTGAGGACATGGATGGATAGCCAACAACATATACGGAAAGGAATGATCAATGGCCACCCCAAAATTAACATGGATTTGCCTAGGGCATCAAGTAAACATAGCATCAGGATAAGACAGATTCCAGACTTAGTGAAATTTCACCAAGTGTTAAAACAGTAACATTAGCATGGCATGTTTGCGAGCATGTTTAAGTCACCTCAAGGCATATCATAGCAAATGGTTTGCACCACAGCAAAGAACACATGATGGAGAATCTAAAACATATGGGCATGTGACATGGGGACAAACACATCAATAGCAACGAGCTCCTCAACTAGGCATCTCGTAACAAGTTACAAAACCTAACAGCCACATGCACTTTTGCAATAGAGATAAACATGGCAATATGAACTCAAACAAGCATGCTACAGCAACCATCATGTAGTACACTTCACAATGAACATTTTGACATATCATTTGCATCATTTGGATAAACATGCACCAAGTTATCTATCTCAAACATGGCAACAAATTAACAAGTAGCAGCAGTTTATAACAAGTAGCACTCTAGCAACAGATATTAGAGCATCTAGATGAAGTCAAACAAGCATGGCACAATGGAACAAAGTGTACAGCATATCACCACGATCATTTTGACATATTATTCACTCAAAACGGATAAGCACACAAAAAGTTATCACTATGCAAAGATGCAACATTAATTACACAGAAAAAAGGACTTGGACAAAAATAACAACCTCCGGGGGATGGACAACGTCCGACTGGGGCGGACACTTCTGACGTCTGGGGTCCACGGGCAGCGTCACAGTGAGGCGCCGGACATGTCCGGGCACCTCCCGGACACGTCCGTCGGTGGCCTGGGCGCGGGGCCCACTGGCAGGGTCACGGCGGAACGAAGCGGATCGGGTTGCAGAGTGGATCCGGGTCGGGCGTCGATCCAGAGGAGCGGGAGGCCCGGTGGCAGCTCAGATCCGGCCGGAGGGCGCGGCCGGCGAGGGTTCTCCGGCGGAAGGAGTCGCCGGCGGCGACCCTTACGGCGGCGGCGACCTGCGGGATCCGGCGGGGCAGCGAGCTATCGCGAGGTGAGGCGGAGGCAGGAGCTCCGGCGGCTGGAGGCAGAGCACGAGGGCCACGGAGGCTACCGGAACTGGCCACCGGCGGCGAGGGCCAGGCGAGCTATCGCGGCGGTGGCGACCTGCGAGCCGCGGGAGGAGCGGGGCGCCTCAACGCTCGGGCGCGAGGGAGCAGTTGGGCCCGGCGGGGTCCAATCGCGGCCCGGGGCGGGCTTCCCACGGGCCTGGCGGCTGGAGGCGCTGGAGAGGGCCAGGTGGCGGCGAACCAATGGCTACAGGCGGCGGGGAGGCTGAGGTGGCCCAATGGGGCGCTGCCACATGGCGCTAGTGAGGTGGCCGGCGCCGATTTGGAGGAGAGAGGAGGTCGGAGGTGGCTGGTGGCGCGGAATCTGAGGAAAGAGGGATCTAGGAGGTAGGTGGAGGCCTAGGCTGCCCAAAAATGGAAGGGGGTGACCATATATAGCAAGGAGACTAGGGTTTAGGGGGTTTGGAGGGGTTTTTGAGCCCTCCGATCGCGATCCGACGGATCCGATCGCGGGGGAGGCTAGGGGAGTCCTAGTGGGCTGATTGGTGGGCTATGGAGAGAGTGTTGGGCTGAGAAGAGAAGGAAGAAGAGTGGCCCGGCGGGGTTTTCGGAGACCGAAAACGTCCGACGATTTAACCGGCGACTAGTGCCGCTATATATAACGGTTGGGATATCAAACGAGCTCCGAATGCGATGAAATTTGGCAGGCGGCCTGTCTACACTATAATAAGACCACACGCCAAGTTTCAACCCATTCTGAGAACGTTTTTCAGCCACTTACAAAATAAATATTCGGAGGCACCGCGGGCGCGTGCAAGTGTGTCTGGGCTCAGAACGGACAACGGAAAGGACGAGGAGACTCGGACGGATGCAAGTTTTGAAAACATGCTGATGCAATGCACACAATGACATGGCAAGATGCAACACGCAAGTAGACGATATGGCAACGACAACGAATAACTGGCTGACACCTGGAGCATCGGTCTCGGGGTGTCACAACACTCCCCTACTAACAAGAGATCTCGTCCCGAGATCTTAGGAACGAGACGGGAGGGAAAAAGGAAGAACAAAGTCCTTCGAGGACAAAAGAGTGAAACCAAAGAATATCGAGAGGTTGAGCCACTCAAAAAGAAGAATGCAACAGGGAAGAAAGAAGTTGCAAGGACTTCGTTAAAGAAGATGAGCAAGAAATACAACGAGAATCAAGGAGGTTGGAAGGCACGAAACACGAGCTGAAGCAACGAGAATCAATTCAAAACCACTCCGGTTAATAAGAGAAAGAAAGGAGTTGAACGAAGTAATTCGGGCAGCACTCCGGCTGAAAATGAAAGAAATAGCACACCGGTTGAATATGAATGGAATAGGACAAGAAGTTGACAAGATGAACAAAACAATGCTTCCGGAAGAAATAAAGAATGGAATGAGAAGAAGGGAGAAGAACAACATCTTCTAGCGAAAAGAATTTGAAATCATCCTTGCGAAGGCAAGATGAACGGAGTTGTTGAGAAAATCAACAACAATAGAATAAGCTTGTTGTGGACTTATTGAAAACATCTCAAAACTTGAGGTGAATTATGCCGCAACCAAAAGATTGAATAGCCGAGAATGAAGAAATGCAAAATTCCACTTCAAAAGAATACGGAGAATTATTTGCACTCGAGAGGCAAAGAATAAGAATGCTTAAGCTTGAACCAAAAGAATTTTATGAACACGTGACGAAGGAATTAACTGATGACGAACTCCGGTGACAAAAGGATGAAGACATGGAAATGACGGACGAGAAGAATAAGATTAAAGGCTTGAGAAGATTAGTCGGGGTGCCGACGAGATAGCCGAGAAACTATGAAGTCCGGAAAGAAAAGGATAGAAACACCTGGAACTAGAATTTATATGTCAAGAATAAACTCCATAGGAAAAGATTAAATGAGCTAGAAAAATAATAATTATGTTATGCTTATCCTCCACCAATTAAATTGATGAACAATGGATTCACATACCACTTATTCCTGATAAAATTGATTACATAAGGATATATCGCGAACTTGCGACAATCTTCATGAAACACCGATAGGATTGGAATAACATAAATGAATGGATTGATATGATAACACCGGAAAGAACTCTTGAGCGAACCACCGTAAAGAATTGAAGTCGAGTGAAGAAAATGAACGAACCACCGGGAAGAAATTTAAATCGAGTGAATGCAAGATAATGAATCGCCGGGAAGAATAAGCACTTGAGGACAATTGAATGACGAGAACGAAGAGATCGTGAACTGATTAAAGAATATTTGGACGAAGCACCGGAAGAATGTGAGATGAACGAAGAGGCATCAATGAAGAATATTTGGAGGACGAAGTTGAAAACTGAGAACGAAGAAATCTACTGAAATGATGGCCTTCGGAGGAACACAATGAAAAGAATTCAAGAACTACCCCGGATGAATGAAAAGAAGAAATGTTGAACCAACGATGAAAAGAATTAAAAGCGATCTTGAAGAAGGCATATGACTGATGGAATCCATACTTACGTCACACTAGAAAAGAATTATGGAATACTCCGGGAAATTGGAAGAGTCAGGTAAGATCCCGGGAAAAGACCTGTGGGTTAGGGCCCACCGAACAGAAACCCAGCATTGAAAAAGGATCAAAAAGAAGATAATGAACCGGAATGATTGAAAAACTCGAATGAGGTGACAACCTCGAATTAATTGCAACACGGACGAATATCCTGAGATTTCTTCAGAACTCCAGAACAATTAAATGGCGATAGGTAAATGACCAAGAGTAACAATTGAGCTAAGGAAAAGAATATGAACAACACCGAATACTTGAGTTGAATCCACCGGAAAAGAAGAAGAGGTGAAGAAGGACGAACTAGACGAGAATTCACCAGTGGAAATAACTGAGAAAAGAACGCAAAGGATTCAACTGAGTAGGATGGATACTCGATTAAGGACTCCGGCTCCGAGAAGCAAAAGGGTGGGTGGGTGGGAAAAAGAAATTACACAACGGACGGGGAAACAACACCAGTTGAAAAGAACTGAGGGTTGAACTTGCAAAGAAGAAGAGGGTCGAATCCACTTGATGAGAGATGCACCAGATGAAAGAACTAACAACGCGACGAATGAAAACTAACCACGAGATCCTAAAAATTTAAAGGGGAAGAGGGGTAATTCAAAACATCTATGTCAAGATTCCTCACCAGAGCGACGAAGGGGCAGGGGAGTAAAAAGAATTCCTACTCTCCGATATAACTAGACTCCGAAAAAGTCTTTTGCTAGACTCAACAACGGCCAAGCTACGATCAATCAAGGGGGCTCCTATGGTCGGTCGAGGCTCTGTTATCAACTTGTCATACGTGATTGGGGCACAACCGCATTTCGGGCGCTTAGCAAGATGGATATCATTAGATCGTACCATTACATACATACATGGGGGATACAACAATACATACAAGTCACATGAATACAACATCATCAATACAAGGCATCCGACTACGGATGCAAACATGAAAAGAACAATGACAACCATCTGCTATCCCAGGCTGCCGACCCGGAACCTAACCCAAGACTGAAGAAGAAGAAGAAGAAGAAAGAACTCCAACACAACGATCAATGCTCTCACGTCAAGATATCGGAAACCTGCACCTGCAACTGTTGTTGTAGTATCTGTGAGCCACGAGGACTCAGCAATCCCATAACCATGGGTAACAAGACTATCAAAGCTTAATGGGTAGGAAGAGGTAAAGTGGTGAGGTTGCAGCAGCGGCTAAGCAAAAATATGGTGGCAAACTTACAAGTACAAGAATAAGATGAGCATCTACGCAAACGGTCGCAACTATTAGTGATCGCTAAAGATCCTGAACTACCTAGGAGTCAAACATAACCCCACCGTGTTCTCTTCTCAAAATGAAAAGAGACAGTCACGGTTACTCACACAATTGTGTGTTTTACTTCGGATCCTCTGCCAAGTTTTCTACAACCGGACATTAAAAAATTTCAATCTGCCACATAACCGCGGGCACGGCTTTCGAAAGTTCATAACCCTGCAGGGGTGTCCCAACTTAGCGCATCACAAGCTCTCACGATCAGCTGAAGTAATAATAATTATTACCCCTTATCTTAGGGACAATCCGATCAGGCTCGGCATCCCGGTGCACAAGACATTTCGACAATGGTAAAACAAGTCCAGCAAGACCTCCCGGTGTGTCGACACCCTGATAGTAGCCGCGCGTATCTCATCTCAGGCCACGACCGGATGGGCGATCCTACAGGAGCTAGATACCTCGAGTTTCCCCGTGGCGGCCCCGCAGTCTCCCCGTTTGGGACCAACACCATCGGCATTGGGCCCCCCTGTATGTAGAATGAAACCTCAGGTAGCGCTAACTCCCTATGCAATTAGTTAATTAATTAAGTTTTTATTACGTTGCAATAAAACCAATGTTGGGCCTTGCTGGAGGAGTTTTATTCAAAGAGGAAGTGTCAAGGGGTCCCCATATACCCAACCGTGTAAGGAACGCAAAATCAAGGAACATAATGCCGGTTTATCGGCGCCTAAGGTGGCATGAGTGGAACAAAACACCGAGCAAAAGGCCAAGCCTTCCACCCATGCCCAGTATATAGGTGTATTATTATACATATAACATATTATGATATTCCAACAACAAGTTCCCACCTGGAACAATCTTCATCTTCACCTGCAACTAACAACGCTATAAGAGGGGCTGAGTAAGCGGGTAACATAGCCAACCAATGGTTTTGCTAGGAAGGTTTCAAAGGATAGAGGTTTCATGGCAACAAGGAGAGGGGCTGACAATAAAGATGGGTAGCGCGACATATAACGATAGCATCGAGACACTAAGCATGGCAATGATAGTAAAGGTATCCAAGGGTATGGTCATCTTGCTGAGATCCCGCAAGGAAGAAGAACGGATCCATGAAGAAGACGAAGAAGAAGCCTTGAAGAGGAACCACGGGTAGACGAACGAATCCTCACGAACGCAACGGAACAAGCACTAACGAGAAGAAGCAAGCAGCACGGTAAACACACCCCATGAGACATGACAATATGCTTAACCAAGTATGATGCAAGACAGTTCTATATAGGATGCAGTACAGTTCTATACAGGAAGCAAAACATGGCAAGGTAGGAAGCACAAAAAACAACACAAGTCTATATATGATGCAATACATGGCAAGGTATGATGCAAGACAAGTCTATACAGGAAGCAAAGCATGGCAATGTAGGAAGCACAGAAAAACAACACAAGTCTATATATGATGCAATACATGGCAAGGTATGATGCAAGATAAGTCTGTACAGGAAGCAAAACATGGCAAGGTACGAAGCACAGAAAAACAACACAAGTCTATATATGATGCAATACATGGCAAGGTATGATGCAAGACAAGTCTATACAGCAAGCAAAACATGGCAATGTAGGAAGCACAGAAAAACAACACAAGTCTATATATGATGCAATACATGGCAAGGTATGATGCAAGATAAGTCTGTACAGGAAGCAAAACATGGCAAGGTACGAAGCACAGAAAAACAACACAAGTCTATATATGATGCAATACATGGCAAGGTAAGATGCAAGACAAGTCTATACAGGAAGCAATACATGGCAAGGTAGGAAGCACAGGAAAACAACACAAGAACATGACAATATGCTCAAGCAAGTATGATGCAAGACAAGTCTATATATGATGCAAGACAAGTATATACAGGAAGCAATACACGGAAGGTAGGAAGCACAGAAAAACAACAAAAGACAACAAGTTTAAATGAGGCCGGAAACTACCTATTCCAAATCCGGTAAGTCCCCATATGCATAGTTTGAAATTAGTCCAGAATTGAACAAACTCTATGTTCAAGTTGTTAAACAGCAAGTTAACATGCACCATCATGATCTACACGAAATTCTAGTCAAGTTTCATATAAAGTTTGTTTAATTCGTAGCTACGGTCTAGAAGATATGAGCAAAACAAGTTAAGCATGGCAACGGTGCAAGATGCACCCAAACATCAAGCAAACATACTCCAAACATGTAAACAGGATTGTATTATGATTCTACATGCAAAATCACACAAGTTTCATATAAGGCACACCCAAAACGGAGCAACGGGCTAAAAGATACACCCGAAACAAGAAACAATGCAAAGCTGTAATTAACAGCCACATAGCAACTTTGTAGCAAGAAATATATACTCTACAACACTCAAACATGGTGACAAGAAGCATGGACATGAAGTAGACATATCCTACAGAAAATAACTCCATTGGAGGATCTCCATAGGAGGCATGGATCAATAGCAACAAGCTACAACATTTTGATCATGACAATAAAAACCTGACAGTAATATTTTATAGCAACTTGGGAGCAAGATTTCAATAAGCTAAAACAATCCATATGAACAAGTGAGGACATGGATTGATAGCCAACAACATATACAGCAAGAAATGATCAATGGCCACCCCAAAACTAACATGGATTTGCCTAGGGCATCAAGCAAACATAGCATCAGGATAAGACATATTCCAGACTTAGTGAAATTTCATGAAGTGTTAAAACAGTAACATTAGCATGGCATGTTTGCGAGCATGTTTAAGTCACCTCAAGGCATATCATAGCAAATGGTTTACACCACATCAAAGAACACATGATGGAGAATCTAAAACATATGGGCATGTGACATGGGGACAAACACATCAATAGCAATGAGCTCCTCAACTAGGCATCTCATAACAAGTTACAAAACCTAACAGCCACATGCACTTTTGCAACAGAGATAAACTTGGCAATATGAACTCAAACAAGCATGCTACAGCAACCATCATGTAGTACACTTCACAATGAACATTTTGACATATCATTTGCATCATTTGGATAAATATGCACCAAGTTATCACATCTCAAACATGGCAACAAAATAACAAGTAGCATCAGTTTATAACAAGTAGCACTCTAGCAACAAAGATTAGAGCATCTAGATGAAGTCAAACAAGCATGGCACAATGGAACAAAGTGTAGAGCATATCACCACGATCATTTTGACATATTATTTACTCAAAACAGATAAGCACACAAAAAGTTATCACTATGCAAAGATGCAACATTAATTACACAGAAAAAAGGACTTAGACAAAAATAACAACCTCCGGGGGATGGACAACGTCCGACTGGGGCGGACACTTCTGACGTTTGGGGTCCACGGGCAGCATCACAGTGAGGCGGCGGACATGTCCGGGCACCTCCCGGACACGTCCGTCAGTGGCCTGGGCGCGGGGCCCACTGGCAGGGTCACGGCGGAACGAAGCGGATCGGGTTGCAGAGTGGATCCGGGTCGGGCGTCGATCCAGAGGAGCGGGAGGCCCGGCGGCAGCTCAGATCCGGCCAGAGGCCGCGGCCGGCGAGGGTTCTCCGGCGGAAAGAGTCGCCGGTGGCGACCCTTACGGCGGCGGCGACCTGCGGGATCCGGCGGGGCAGCGAGCTATCCCGAGGGTGAGGTGGAGGCAGGAGCTCCGGCAGCTGGAGGCGGAGCACGAGGGCCACGGAGGCTGCCGGAACTGGCCACCGGCGGCGAGGGCCAGACGAGCTATTGCTGTGGCGGCGACCTACGAGCCGCGGGAGGAGCGGGGCGCCTGAGCGCTCGGGCGCGAGGGAGCAGTTGGGCCCGGCGGGGCCCAGTCGCGGCCCGGGGCGGGCTCCCCACGGGCCTGGCGGCTGGAGGCGCTGGAGAGGGCCAGGTGGCAGCGAGCCAATGGCTACAGGCGGCGGGGAGGCTGAGGTGGCCCAATGGGGCGCTACCACATGGCGCTAGTGAGGTGGCCGGCGCCGATTTGGAGGAGAGAGGAGGTGGGAGGTGGCTGGTGGCGCGGAATCTGAGGAGAGAGGGATCTAGGAGGTAGGTGGAGGCCTAGGCTGCCCAAAAATGGAAGGAGGGTGACCATATATAGCAAGGGGACTAGGGTTTAGGGGGTTTGGAGGTGTTTTTGAGCTCTCCGATCGCGATCCGACGGACCCGATCGCGGGGGAGGCTAGGGGAGTCCTAGTGGGCTGATTGGTGGGCTGTGGAGAGAGTGTTGGGCTGAGAAGAGAAGGAAGAAGAGTGGCCCGGCGGGGTTTTCGGAGATCGAAAACGTCTGACGATTTAACCGGCGACTAGTGCCGCTATATATAACGGTTGGGCTATCAAACGAGTCCCGAATGTGATGAAATTTGGGAGGCGGCCTGTCTACACTATAATAACACCACACGCCAAGTTTCAACCCATTCTGAGAATGTTTTTCGGCCACTTACAAAATAAATATTCGGAGGAACCGCGGGCGCGTGCAAGTGTGTCTGGGCTCAGAACGGACAACGGAAAGGACGAGGAGACTCGGACGAATGCAAGTTTTGAAAACATGCTGATGCAATGCACACAATGACATGGAAAGATGCAACACGCAAGCAGACGACATGGCAACGATAACGAATAACTGGCTGACACCTGGAGCATCGGACTCGGGGTGTCACAACTTGATCATAAGTGATACTCATCGTTTAATCTCAAATTGGGGTTACCATTTTTTGTTTAAGCATTTGATTTATTCCCATCTTGTTGAGTTGCTTTGACCCATGTCTTGGGGTAAAGCTTCTCTAAGATGGAATAACATACCTTGGGTGGTGGTGTTGATCTTGGTCATGTAGTTGAACTTGTGTGAGTTGCTCAAGGTTGATGTAGCTCATCAAGAATTGGAGCACCACTTGGATTTGAGTTCATCTACCTACATGGGTTAGTCTTGCAAAAAAAGAGCACCTGTGCATCCAAAGTGACAATCATGATATTTGATACCAAATGATATATAGAATTTGTCTAAGGATATGTTGAAGGGTTTCATGCTTCCTTGTCTTCAACCACCACGATGTAGGAACTTGGTGATGTAGAGATTTCTCAAGATTGAGTGAGTTGCAATCCCATGGATTTAGATTCATCCAAGTGCCTACAAGGGTTACATAGCATGCAAGGGTACAAATCTATCCAATACATATGATCAACATCATAAGAGAAAAAGTCAAGGATTAGTCATAGGCACATGCCTTGCAAGTATCCAAATGGAGTTCCTACTCCAAGTTTGAAGCATCAATGATGTTCAATTCACCTCTCAATCAGCAAAAGACTTTCTCATCAAGCGGTTTGGTGAATATATCCGCCAATTGCTTATCGGTTCGAACATGCTTAAGATTAATGTCCCCTTTAGCAACATGATCTCGAATGAAATGATGACGAACTTTAATATGCTTAGTTCGACAATGTTGGACGGGATTGTAAGAAATCTTAATAGCACTTCCATTGTCACAAAGCAATGAAATATGTTTCACATATATCCCATAATCCTTAAGAGTTTGAGTCATCCAAAGTAATTGAGCACCACATGATCCAGCGGCAATGTATTTCGCTTCGGCGGTGGATAAGGATACCGAGTTTTGTTTCTTGGAGGACCAAGACACAAGAGATCTACCAAGAAATTGAAAAGTACCCGAAGTGGACTTTCTATCAACCTTGTCTCCGGCATAGTCCGAATCGGAGTAGCCAACAAGATCAAAAGAGGACCTCTTAGGATACCAAATGCCAAAATTTGGTGTATGTATTAAGTATCTCACTATCCTTTTCACAACCTTAAGATGACATTCTTTAGGGGCCGCTTGATATCGTGCACACATGCACACACTTAGCATAATATCGGTACGGGAGGCATATAGATATGACAATGAACCTATCATAGAGCGATAAACTTTTTGGTCAACCGGTTCGCCATCCTTAGTCAAGTTAAGATGTCCACTAGCAGGCATGGGTGTAGTCATACCTTTGCATTCTTGCATGTTGAACTTCTTGAACAACTCCTTGGTATACTTTGTTTGAGAAACAAAGGTACCCTCCTTAGTTTGCTTGATTTGCAAACCAAGAAAGAACTTAAGTTCACTCATCATAGACATCTCAAACTTTTCTGACATTAGCTTTCCAAACCTTTCACTAAAATGGGGGTTAGTAGAACAAAATATGATATCATCAACATAAATTTGGCACACAAATAATTCACCATTAACCCTTTTAGTAAAAAGTGTGGAATCAATTTTTCCAATATCAATGCCTCTTTCAATAAGGAACTTGGTCAAGCATTTATACCACACTCTAGGAGCTTGTTTAAGATCATAAAGAGCTTTGTGAAGTTTGTAAACATGATCGGGTTTCTTAGGATTGACAAAGCCGGGAGGTTGTTTAGCATAAACATCCTCCTCAATTTCACCATTTAGAAAATCACTTTTAATGTCCATTTGGTACAAGGTGATATCATGGTGATTAGCATAAGCAAGTAAGATGCGAATGGACTCAAGTCTAGCAACGAGGGCATATATCTCACCATAGTCCATACCTTCGACTTGAGTGTGGCCTTGGGAGATGAGACGTGCTTTGATGCGGACGACTTGACCATCTTCGTCTTGCTTGTTGCGAGACACCCATTTGGTACCAATGATGTTGTGGTTGTTGTCGGGCTTCTCGACCAATGTCCACACTTGATTTCTCTCAAAGTTGTGTAGCTCTTTGTGCATGGAATTTATCCAATCCGGATCTTCCAATGCTTCTTCAACCTTCATAGTTCAATGCTGGAGATGAATGAATAATGTTCGCAAAAGTTAGCCAAACGAGTTTTAGAGCGAGTGATTCTCCCGGTTTGGATATCATTGTAGACTTGTTCGACGGGATGGTCTCTAGCGACTCTTGCTCGAACTCCTGAGAGCTTTTGTTTCGATCGGGGTGGAACATCTTATTCATCCTCTTGTTCTTCTTCTTGGTCTTCTTCATTGTTGATGTTTTCATTCCCTTGTCGTGGTGGAGAAGGAGGTTTATGAGGATCATCTTGGTGTACTTCCTCATTTTCTTCAACTTGGTGTGTCCCACTTGTGGATTCTCCCGTATCAAGTCTTGGTTCACCCTATCGTGAGGTACAAGCTTCCACATGGACGGACGAAGTACTCTCTTTCACCTCCGTTAGACGGATCTTGCCAATAGACAAGTCTTGAATTGCTTCCTAAGGATCTTTATCTCCTACATCAATTGGCAATTGCTCTACCTGCGAGCCATTAGATTTATCAAACTTCACATCTACCGTCTCTTCAACCTTTCGGGTGAAATTGTTGTCAACACACTAAGTGTGAGAGTTTGAGCCATAACCAAGTAGGAAACCTTCATGAGATTTAGGAGCAAATTTAGAACGACGATGCTTATCAAGAATGTAGCACTTCGAGCCGAATACTCGAAAGTATCCAACTTGGGGTTTGTTACCGGTGAGAAGCTTGTATGCCGTCTTGCCGAGAAGCTTGTGAAGATACA
>LR738713.1:169064873-169091146 GCA_902687465.1 Secale cereale | reverse complement strand
GTTGTTGTTGTTGCTGACATCTAGGCTATTCTGTTTCGCATTACAGAATATTTTTTTGTTACTCTACTTGAACGGACGTCCTTAAGACATTCGACACACACGATTTGCCACGTGAACTGGTCTTCCCGTGTCTTCGGTGGACGGAAATAGGGGGTTCGATAGGGAGCTATCGAGGGTTCTCTGGCGCGCTGCTGCAGGCCATTCGTTGCTAGAGGAGACATGTTCGGGATTCCACACGTGCGCACTCTCACCTGGTTGTATTTTTCAAGCTCAAGTCACCGGAGGTGTCTAGTTACCAAAGGTGACGGCCTGGGCATTTGGCGGCGGAGGTGTTGCGTGCGCGAGTGTTTGCCGTGGTGTTCGTAGCCGTCCATTTTTACGTTCGCTTGTTGTTTTATGTGTTATAGCGATGTCGTATCGATCGGTCGGTGAGAGTTTCTGGAACTTTTTTATTGTAATTTCTGGTGAGAAGTTTTGCCGTTCTTGGTTGTTGGCCATGACCACCATGCAAGTGTGTTCTTCTTTCTTCATGCTTTGTTTTCGAATTGCCATTGCAGGGAGAGTGATGAGGATCATATTGTTGGTGCAATATCTACCCACCTCATGTTTTGGAAATTGTTGACAGAAACATCTATGGACTGATTTGTTTGCTAGTGCATACAGAGAGAAAAAGTCCATCCACAATCAAAGAGAATGTTGTCTCCGGTGCTGAGTTTGAGTGACTTCACCAAAGCATATCCATGTTACAGAGAAGAACGAGCTATATTTGTTGAAGACATATAGAAGAGGAGAGTAATATGAAGAAATTGACCCCTCGAAAATTCACTGCAGAAGAGAAGCCTTCGACTCGGTACAGTCATTCAAAGAAATTGACTGCAGTGATGGAAGTCAAAGACAAAGTGAAGACAGAGTATTCATTTCGTTGTTCTTCTTTCATTCTTTTGAGTCATAGGACCTCCGTACTATTAAGAGGGGTATAGGTTCTCGATGCTTAGATCAGCTGTGACGCTTAGCCAAAACCTATGAATGATATGAGAGAAATTTCTTTGTGTTCCGAACAAATACTTGCCATCAAGAGACTGTGATCTTCTTCATTGCGAGAGATTTGCTTCAGACCGAGGAGTTAGCATTTCTTGCCCCGCAAGCAATGTTAGGGTTGTTTTCAAATCCGACCATTGGAATCATGTCGTTCGGCTATTGGCTGAACCCGATGTCTAATTTGGTATTTTCCCATCAGGGAAGGCTACGGCTATAAATAGCCACCCCGCTCCAACTTTGACCGTTGGCTGCTCCACTTGGGATTTTTGAGAAGATTGATTTGATCAACCCCTCTCTGAGTGATTTGAGTTTAAGGTCCACTGAGAGAAAAATCAAGAGCCCAAACTTAGACAGTGGTTTAGCATCATAGTAGTTCTGAGTGAGAGTTCTTGTACCTATTACTCTTGAGAGCTGTGCACTCTCTAGACGGATAGGTTTCGGCTTCGAGTGTTGAAGAGTTGTTGTCTTCACCGAGCCACATCTTCAGCAACCAAGAGTATTGTGGTTTGCGCTGATCGACCGAAGGTTTGGAGATCGCCGACAAGGATCTACCACGGGTGAAATCAACCTGAGTCTAATCAGCTCTGTGTTGAAGGAGAATAGGGTGAAGAGATTTTATCTTCTATGTTAAGCCACAACCCCTCCAACCAGACATAGCCCTTTGGCAGAAGGATGAACCGGTCTACCAAATCTCTCTGTCGCCATCTAGCACCATTTGTTTCTATTCGCCTCTCTGAATTTAATTCAGCTGTTCTTACTTGTGCTCTGTGATCATAGGTTGATTGATCTTCGGCACTTAGTTGTTCGCACTCCTTGTGTATGTCTATTGTTAGCATTTTTCTCTACTGTGTGTATTACTTCTTCCCCACCCTGTTGTGTAGTCTCTATGAGTTGATGTATATCTCTACAATTGTTCTTCGTTGAAGTTATTGCTCATTGTTCAACTCTAGTTCTCAGTCATACTTGTTTACGTGTTAGCATACTGTTTTACTATCTTTGTCATCAAGCCCATCGTATACTATGCTCGATCAACTGTAGCATCTTATCTTGAAGAATTTGTTCCTTAGTAACCTACCTGTTGGTGTGTTCTTCTACCGTATCTTTTCTCCGCTGCTGTGTTTGGGATCAGTTCAAAACTTTCGCAACAAATTTTGAATCTCCCATTCAACCCCCTCTGGTCGATATACTCTCAGTCCTAACAATTGGTATCAGAGCAGGTTCTCCCTGTCTCTGTTTATTAAATGTCTTACGTACTTGGAGTTTTGAGTATTTTGTATGCAGGTAGATCCTCGCACTCTAAAAGATTCCCTATCTTTGATGGAATGACTATCTATACTGGAAGGAACGAATGAGAATCAGAATTCAAGCTGTCAACTATGATATGTGGCAAACTGTGGAAGATGGCTACACAATTCAGCAGCAGAACAATCTGACTTCCGATGACAAAGCAAATTTGCAGTTGGATGCTCAAGCTAAAGATATCATCTGTCGCTGTCTATCAAAAGACATATTCTTTCGATTCGGCGGGCTTAACACAACTAAGCAAATTTTTGATTCTATCAAAAATGCTTATGAAGGACCTATTGCCAGATCAGATCCTCACATTCAAATGTTTGTGCTATGTTCACTAGATTCAGAAGTCTTCATAAAGAAAGTAATATGGAACTTACTGATCGGCTGACAAACATTGTCGAAATACTACATCAACGAGGAATAACTGATATCACTGATAGAGATGTTGTCAACAAGATTCTGAGCGTGCTTGATGAATCTGTAGATACAACTGTAGTTGAAATCAAACAAAGAACAGACTATGAAGAGCTTCACTATGTTGAGGTCATGACACTACTGTCTATTCATGAAGAAAAGATGGACCTCGAAAATGCAGATCAGGAATCCTCTTCGGAAAGTGAAGGAGAAATTATCTCACACTATTGCAGTTCTAAAGAAGAAGAAGATATCGAGAATCAACACACCATCACAAGAGAACTTGAAATGCTCACACAAAGGCTAAGTGATCTCAAAATACAGAACTTACATATGGGGTATAATGATGAAGATGACATGCTTGAATCATCGGGAAATTTGCCTCCGAAAGAAATGAAGTACTTCAAGTGCAAATAGTTCGGACATGTGATTGCTGATTCAAGTGGATTCACTCGAACCAATCGTCACACTAAGCTCACGAAGAAAAATGAGTTGCCCTCATCTTCTTCAACGAGACCAGTCACTGACATGGATGCAAGAGCAGCCATTGAATCAAACGAGAAGAAGATATCCCAACTCAATAGAGCTTGCACCATGATACGTCTCCAATGTATCTATAATTTTTGATTGTTCCATGCTATTATTTATGAAGTCATGGATGTTTAGTGGGCTTTATCATTCACTTTAATATCATTTTTGAGACTAACCTACTAACCCAAAGGCCCAGTCCAGATTGCTATTTTTTGCCTATTTCAAGGATTTGCATAAAAAGAATATCAAACGGAGTCCAAACGGAATCAAACCTTCGTGAGAGATATTTTTGGAGGAAATCACGCTCGGGAGTGTTCGGGGCCAAGTCAGGGGACGTGGGACCAGCCCTCGAGGGTGGGGGGCGCGCCCCCCTTCCCAGGGCGCACCCCCTTCCTCGAGGCTGTCCCACACGGCCCCCAGTGCCCTCCTTCTTCCTATATATACCTACGTACCCCAGAAACTCCATACGCAGAGAGAAAACCCTAATTCCATCGCCGTAGCTGCTGTTCCCGTGGAGATCCCATCTTGGAGCCTGTTCCGGGAGGGGGATCCATCACGGAGGCCTTCATCATCATCATCATCGCCCTCACCATGAGTTGTGAGTAGTTTACCACAGACCTTCGGGTCCATAGCTAGTGTCTAGATGGCTTCTTCTCTCTCTCTGGATCTCAATACAAAGTTCTCCTCGGTCTTCGAGGAGATCTATTCGATGTAATCTCTTTTTGCGGTGTGTTTGTCGAGATCCGATGAATTGTGAGTTTATGATCAAGGTTATCTATGAAAGATATTTGGTTCTTCTTTGAACTTTTTATTGCTCATAATATCCTTGCAAGTCTCTTCGAATTATTGGTTTGGTTTGGTCTACCAGATCGATAGTTCTTGCAATGGGAGAAGTGCTTGGCTTTGGGTTTAGTCTTGCGGTGTCCTTCCCAAGTGACAGTAGGGGCAGCAAGGCACGTATTATATTTTTGCCATCGAGGATAAAAAGATGGGGTTTTCATCATATTACTTGAGTTTATCCCTCTACATCATGTCATCTTGCTTAAGGCGTTACTCTGTTCGTATGAACTCAATACACTAGATGCATGCTGGATAGCGGTCGATGTGTGGAGTAATAGTAGTAGATGCAGAATCGTTTCGGTCTACTTGTCTCGGACGTGATGCCTATATACAATGATCATGCCTAGATAGTCTCATAATTATTCGCTTTTCTATCAGTTACTCGACAGTAATTTGTTTACCCGCCGTAGAATATCGCTATCATAAGAGAGACCACTAGAGAAAACTATGGCCCCCGGGTCTATTTTTATCATATTACTTTCCCGTCAACTAGCCAATTTATGTCGCCGTTGTTTATTTGCTTTCTTTATTTTCTGTTTCTATACCCAAAAAATACCAAAAATATAATTATCATCTCTATCAGATCTCACTATCGTAAGTGACCGTAAAGGGATTGACAACCCCTTATCGTGTTGGCTGCGAAGTTCTTATTTGTTTGTGCATGTGCGTGGGACTGGCGCGTGGTCTCCTACTGGATTGATACCTTGGTTCTCAAAAACTGAGGGAAATACTTACGCTATTGTGCTGCATCTCCCTTTCCTCTTCGAGGGAATACAACGCAAGCTCAAGAGGTAGCAAGAAGAATTTCTGGCGCCATTGCCGGGGAGGCTTACGCAAAAGTCATATACCAAGTACCTATCACAAACCCTTATCCTTCGCATTACATTTATTTGCCTCTCGTTTTCCTCTCCCCCACTTCACCTTTGCCGTTTTATTCGCCCTTCTTCCGCCGTGTGTTTTTCGCTCGCTTGCTTCTTGTTCGCTTGTGTGTGTTGGATTGCTTGCTTGTCACTATGGCTCAGAACAATACCAAATTGTGTGACTTTTCCAATACCAACAACAATGATTTTATTAGCACTCCGATTGCTCCTATTACCGATGCTGAATCTTGTGAGATGAATGCTGCTTTGTTGAATCTTGTCATGAAAGATCAATTCTCTGGCCTTCCTAGTGAAGATACCGCTACCCATCTAAACAACTTTGTTGATTTGTGTGATATGCAAAAGAAAAGTGATACGGATAACGATATTGTTAAATTGAAGTTATTTCCGTTTTCACTTAGAGATCGTGCTAAAACTTGGTTATCCTCTTTGCCTAGAAATAGTATTGATTCGTGGAATAAGTGCAAAGATGCTTTTATCACTAAGTATTTCCCTCCTGCTAAGATCATCTCTCTTAGAAACGATATTATGAATTATAAGCAACTAGATCATGAGCATGTTGCACAAGCTTGGGAGAGAATGAAATTAATGATACGTAATTTCCCTACACATGGTTTGAATCTATGGATGATTATTCAGAACTTTAATGCTGGCTTGAATTTTGCTTCTAGAAATCTTTTAGATTCGGCCGCCGGAGGCACTTCATGGAAACTACCTTAGAAGAAGCTACCAAACTCCTAGATAATATTATGGTTAATTATTCTCAATGGCACACCGAAAGATCTACTAGTAAAAAAGTGCATGCTATCGAAGAAATTAGTGTTTTGAGTGGAAAGATGGATGAACTTATGAAATTGTTTGCTGCTAAGAGTGCTTCTTCTGATCCTAATGATAAGCCTTTGTCCACTTTGTTGGATGTGAATTTTGTTGGTAAGAATAATTTTGGAATAACAATGAATCTTTGGATGTGAATTTTGTTGGTAAGAATAATTTTGGTAACAATGCTTATAGAGGTAACTTTAATCCTAGGCCTTTTCCTAGTAATTCCTCTAATAATTTTAGTAATTCCTACAACAACTCTTATGGAAAGATGCCTTCTGAATTTGAAACTAGTGTTAAGGAGTTTATAATCTCGCAAAAGAATTTAATGCTATGCTTGAAGAGAAATTGCTCAAAGTTGATGAATTGGCTAGAAGTGTGGATAGATTTACTCTTGATGTTGATTCTTTGAAACTTAGATCTATCCCACCTAAGCATGATATCAATGAGTCTCTCAAAGCCATGAGAATTTCCATTGATGAATGCAAAGAAAGAACCTCTAGAATGCGTGCTAAAAGAGAAGATTATATTAAATCGTGTTCTTCTAGTTATTGTGGAAATAAAGATAAAGATCTGAAAGTTATTGATGTGTCTCCTATTAGATCCTTGTTTTCTAGTGTTAATCTTGATGAGAATAGGATTGGAGATGATTCTGCTTTAAGGTGTCCCAATGATTCGGAGTTTTTAGATCTTGATGCTAAAATTGCTAAAAGTGGGATTGAAGAGATTAAACCTTTGCATAGTGATGAACCCACCACTTTGGATTTCAAGGGATTCAATTATGATAGTTGCTCTTTGATTGATTGTATTTCCTTGTTGCAATCCATGCTAAATTCTCCGCATGCTTATAGTCAAAATAAAGCTTTCACCAAACATATAGTTGATGCTTTGATGCAATCTTATGAAGAAAAAATTGAGTTGGAAGTTTCTATACCTAGAAAGCTTTATGATGAATGGGAACCTACTATCAAAATAAAAATAAAAGATCATGAATACTATGCTTTGTGTGATTTGGGTGCAAGTGTCTCCACTATCCCAAAAACTTTGTGTCATTTGCTAGGGTTCCATGAGCTTGATGATTGTTCTTTAAATTTGCACCTTGCGGATTCCACTATTAAAAAAACCTATGGGAAGAATTAATGATGTTCTTATTGTTGCCAATAGGAATTATGTGCCCGTAGATTTCATTGTTCTTGATATAGATTGCAACCCTTCATGTCCTATTATTCTTGGTAGACCTTACCTTAGAACGATTGGTGCAATCATTGATATGAAGGAAGGAAATATTAGATTCCAATTTCCGTTAAGGAAAGGCATGGAACACTTTCCTAGAAGGAAAAATCAAATTACGATATGAATCTATCATGAGAGCCACTTATGGATTGCCTTCCAAGGATGGCAATACCTAGATCTATCTTGTATCGTGCCTAGCTACAGGCGTAAAACGATAGCGCTTGTTGGGAGGCAACCCAATTTTATGTTTTTTTTATTTTGTTGCTTTTAGGGAATAAATATTGCATCTAGCCTCTGATTAGATGTGTTTTCATGTTTTGTTTAGTGTTAGTGCCAAGTAGAACCTTTGGTACGACTTGTGTGAAGTTTATATGATCTTGCTGTGAAAAACATAATCGTTAGAGCTCGCTAAAGTAGACTTCGGATTTTACTGGAGCGTGATTTTTAGTTGATTCTTTTTTCTTATGATTGGTAGACAAATTTAGAAAATTTACCAATTTAGTTTGAATTTGTTGGAGTTCCATAAGTAAGCGAACCCTGCAGATTACTACACACTATTCTGTTTTTGACATATTCTCTTTTTCGTGTGTTGTTTGCTTATTCCGATGCATCTATGAGTAATATTAGTGGATATGAACCATAGAGAACTTGCAGTACAGTAGGTTTAACACCATTATAAGAAAATAATGAATTCCTTGCTGTACCTTTGAGTGGTGGTTTGCTTTCTCTTACTAATGGAGCTCACGAGAATTTTTGTCTATGTTTTGTGTTGTGAAGTTTTCAAGTTTTGAGTATTGCTTTGATGGACTATGGAACAAGGAGTAGCAAAGGCCTAAGCTTGGGGATGCCCATGGTACCCCAAGTAAATTCAAGATAATCAAAAGCCTAAGCTTGGGGATGCCCCAGGAAGGCATCCCCTCTTTCGTCTTCATCCATCGGTAACTATACTTGGAGCTATATTTTTATTCGCAACATGTTATGTGTTTTGCTTGGAGCGTCTTGCATAATTTGAGTCTTTGCTTGTTAGTTTGCCCCAATCACCCTTGATGGACACACCTATTTGAGAGAGTTAAAAATGGCCTAGAAATTGTTAGAACACTCTATGTGCTTCACTTATATCTTTTGAGTTGAATAGTTATTGCTCTAGTGTTTCACTTATATCTTTTAGAGCATGGTGGTGGTAATATTTTGTAGAAATTGTTGAACTCTCATGCTTCACTTAGATCTATTTGAGAGTCTATTAAAACATCATGGTAAAGTGTTTAGGCAAAAGAGACTAGTCTTCACATGATAAACATCCAATGTCAATGTAGTAAAAAAAATCACATCAAGTGCATTGCATAGAAAGAGATGTTGGATGCTTGATAATTGTTTTGAGACATGAGGATAGTGATATTAGAGTCATGCTAGTGGAGTTATTATGAAATTGAGAAATATTTGTGTTAAGGTTATTGATTCCCGTAGCATGCACGTATGGTGAACCGTTATGTGACTAAGTTAAAGCATGAGGTATTTGTAGAGTGGTAACCTTTGTGTGGAGGTCGGGGGCGCGCGACGGTTAACTCCTACCAACCTCCCCCCTAGAAGCATGCGTTGATTGCTTTGTTTTGATGACTCGTAAATTTTTGCAATAAGTATATGAGTTCTTATGACTAATGTTGAGTCCATGGATTATACGCACTCTCACCCTTCCACCATTGCTAGCCTCTCTTGTACCGTGCAACTTTCGCCGGTGCCATAAACCCACTATATATCCTTCCTCAAAACAGCCACCATATTGTTCCTCAAAACAGCCACCATACCTACATATCATGGCATTTCCATAGCCATTCCGCGATATATTGCCATGCAACTTTCCACCGTTCCGTTTATATGACACGCATCATATTGTCATATTGCCATGCATTATCATGTAGTTGACATCGTATTTGTGGCAAGGCCACCATGCATAATCTTTTCATACATGTCACTTTTGTTTCATTGCACATACCGGTACACCGCCGTAGGCATTCATATAGAGTCATACTTTGTTGTTGTAGTATCGAGTTGTAATATTGTGTTGTAATGAAAGTGTGATGATCATCATTTTTAGAGCATTGTCCCATGGGAGGAAAGGCTGAATCTATAAAGCCCCTCCGCAAAAAAAGAAGAAAAAAGAAAGGCCAAAGAAAAAAAAAGAAAGGCCCAAAAAAAAGGGAAAAAAAGAAAAGAAAAAAAAGGAAAAAAAGAACAGAAAAAGGGACAATTGCTGCTATCTTCTTCCACACTTGTGCTTCAGAGTAGCACCATGTTCTTCATTGTAGAGAGTCTCATGTTTAGTCACTTTCATATACCAGTGGGAATTTTCATTATAGAACTTGGCTTGTATATTCCAACGATGGGCTTCCTCAAATGCCCTAGGTCTTCGTGAGCAAGCAAGTTGGATGCACACCCACTAGTTTCTTTTGTTGAGCTTTCATTCATATTTAGCTCTAGTGCATCTGTTGCATGGCAATCCCTACTCACTCACATTGATATCTATTGATGGGCATCTCCATAGCCCGTTGATACGCCTAGTCGATGTGAGACTATCTCCCTCTTTTGTCTTCTCCACAACCACCTCTATTCCACCCATAGTGCTATATCCATGGCTCACGCTCATGTATTGCGTGAAAGTTGAAAGGTTTGAAAAGATAGAGCATGAAAACAAATGCTTGGCTGAAATCGGGGTTGTGCATGATATGCATATTTAGTGTGATAATAAGGGAGCATAGCCAACACTATATGATTTTGTAGGGATAACTTTCTTTAGCCATAGTATTTTGAGAAGACATGATTGCTTTGTTAGTATTGCTTGAAGTATTGTTTTTTCTTATGTCAATATAGACTTTTCTCTAGAATCTTTCAGATCTGAACATTCATGCCACAATTAAGAGAATTACATTAAAAAACTATATTGGTTAGCATTCCACATAAAAAATTCTTTCTTTATCATTTACCTACTCGAGGACGAGCATGAATTAAGCTTGGGGATGCTTGATACGTCTCCAACGTATCTATAATTTTTTATTGTTCCATGCTATTATTTATGAAGTCTTGGATGTTTAATGGGCTTTATCATTCACTTTTATATCATTTTTGGGACTAACCTACTAACCCAAAGGCCCAGTCCAGATTGCTGTTTTTTGCCTATTTCAGGGTTTTGCAGAAAAAAGAATATCAAACCGAGTCCAAACGGAATGAAACCTTCGCGAGAGATATTTTTGGAGGAAATCACGCTCGGGTGTCTTCGGGGCCAAGTCAGGGGACGTGCGACCATCCCTCGAGGGTGGGGGAAGCGCCCCCCTTCCCAGGGCGCGGCCCCCTGCCTCGAGGCTGGCCCACATGGCCCCCGGTGCCCTCCTTATTCCTATATATACCTACCTACCCCAGAAACTCCATACGCACAGAGAAAACCTTAATTCCACGGCCGTAGCTGCTGTTCCCGTGGAGATCCCATCTTGGAGCCTGTTCCGGGAGGGGGATCCATCACGGAGGCCTTCATCATCATCATCATCGCCCTCACCATGAGTTGTGAGTAGTTTACCACAGACCTTCGGGTCCATAGCTAGTATCTACATGGCTTCTTCTCTCTCTCTGGATCTCAACACAAAGTTCTCCTCGGTCTTCGAGGAGATCTATTCGATGTAATCTCTTTTTGCGGTGTGTTTGTCGAGATCTGATGAATTGTGAGTTTATAATCAAGGTTATCTATGAAAGATATTTGGTTCTTCTCTGAACTTTTTATGTGTGCTCAAAATATCCTTGCAAGTATCTTCGAATTATTGGTTTGGTTTGGCCTATTAGATCTATAGTTCTTGCAATGGGAGAAGTGCTTGGCTTTGGGTTCAATCTTGCGGTGTCCTTTCCTAGTGACAGTAGGGGCAACAAGGCACAAAAGATGGGGTTTTCATCATATTGCTTGAGTTTATCCCTCTACATCATGTGATCTTTCTTAAGGCGTTACTCTGTTCGTGTGAACTCAATACACTAGATGCATGCTGGATAGCGGTGGCTATGTGGAGTAATAGTAGTAGATGCAGAATCGTTTCGGTCTACTTGTCATGGACGTGATACCTATATATAATGATCATGCCTAGATAGTCTCATAATTATTTTCTTTTCTATCAATTGCTCGATAGTAATTTGTTTACCCGCCGTAGAATATCTCTATCATGAGAGAGGCCACGAGAGAAAACTATGGCCCCCGGGTCTATCTTTATCATATTACTTTCCCTTCAACTAGCCAATTTCTATCGCCGTTGTTTATTTGCTTTCTTATTTTCTGTTTCTATACCAAAAAATACCAAAAATATAATTATAATCTCTATCAGATCTCACTATCGTAAGTGACCGTAAAGGGATTGACAACCCCTTACCGCATTGGCTGCAAAGTTCTTATTTGTTTGTGCAGGTGCGAGGGACTGGCGCGTGGTCACCTACTGGATTGATACCTTTGTTCTCAAAAACTGAGGAAATACTTACGCTACTATGCTGCATCTCCCTTTCCTCTTCGAGGGAATACAACGCAAGCTCAAGAGGTAGCACGCCGATCTGACTTTGGACTCCGAAGAAGAAGCCACTCATACTGAATCATATTATGAAGAATTCTAAAAAAAGATTGGAAGAAGCAATGCATATGTTGCCATTGAATCATCGAAAGATTTCATCGAGTCAAATAATGATAACGACACAAGTGACGATGAACCAGTCGCCTTCTGTCTCATGGCAAAATCTTCAAAGGATCATGTATCCGGAAAATATCAAAGATCTATGAATGAATACTCACCTAAATATATTTCCTATGCCAAGCTGCTTAAGAGCGCCAAATCCCAACATGATGAACTTGAAATGCTTGAGAGAAATCTCAAGAAAACTGAAGGATTACTGGTCGAAGAGATGGAGAAAAATCAAAAGTTGATCGAAGAGCAAGATGTTGTTTCATCAAGTATTGATGATCTCACCATTCGATATGATTCGCTTTCAGCTGACTACGGGAGTTTATCAAATGAACTCCTTAATAGGAATCAAGAAGTCGTGTCACTGAAAGAATCTCATAACAAACTGACTGTAGAGAAAGCTTCTCTCTTCACCAAGCAATCTATTCGACTTCCTGATGGTTTTATACCTCCTTGCTTGAAATGCCTTGAATGTAGCAATGCAAATTCTCATGTTGAGACCTCTAAACCCGTCACAAAGAATTCTGCTACTACTGAAATTGGTACTACTAACCCCTCTTCCGAGGATTCTGCTGTCATCTCTGAAGAAAATTGCAGGTTAAAGGGCTTATTTCAGATTGGGATACTAAGGAGCCTAAAGGGCATCAAACCTTATGTGAGGTACTTAAGAAGTCCATTCTTCAAAACAATCCTCGGAAGGAAGGATTAGGTTTCGAAAATAAACTCAATGTAGATGATTCCTATTGGACTCCAGAGCAATATCCTCGAACGACCTGGATTCGTGCTAAGAATAAAACCCTCGAACATGAGACACTATCTGGTTCTTACTCACCCATTCCTGTTGAATCTGACAAGTCTGTTGACTCAAACTATAAATTCTTCAAACAACAGAATGGAAAGGTTTTTGCTCGATATGTTGGAACTAACTTCAGGTCAGGCTCATCCAAGAAGAAAATATGGGCGAAGAAGTGTATGATCGGAAATTTACCTGTCACCGCTAACATGGATATGCAGGATAAGACTCGAAGAGGAAATGTATATCATTCGTGATATACCACAGGATCTTTTTTGAATGATTATCATTCTAACCCGAGTCAAAAGGAGTATATGTGTACCTCTGCATATCATTATACTCATGTCTCTGGAAACAACTTTAATGCCTATACTTACAATTCTTCTCAAGAAGCACATGTGTCTCACTGGCCTCACCGAAGGACCCACCCAATTCATGCAAATGAGATCCTCGCCACCCACAAAAGTGTGGGTTGTGAAGAAAAAATATTAATCTCTTGCTGGAAACTTTCTCAGGGATATATCTTGTTTATCTCAAGCCCTGAGATTAATTATTGTTGGTGCTTATCCTTCTGGGTTTTCTTTCAAAGTGTTTGTGCTTTTACTTGCTTGTTTGTCTGCCTCGAGTCCTTCTCTTTGTTTACTCGGTTCTCTTCTGTGTCATAAACATGCAACTTGATCTGAAGATGATTTCACTCCAAAGTCCTTGTTCGTGCATGCAATCAAATTCGAAGTCTTTCTTCTATTTTAGCGCTTCCTTAAATCTTTTGGCTTTTAGTTCAGTTACTGAGATTTTCATAGGAAACCGTTGACATGTGCCCATGATCTCCAGATCACAATGCAGTCCGTTGAAAGCAGAACGTCCCTGTTTTTTCGGTCGTCGATCTCAGAGAGGGCAGGTTTCCCTCGGGCTATATAAACACCCTCTCCATGTCTCTTCTTCCTTTGCTCTTTCCGTGTTCGGCCTCAAACTTCTCCTCTCATTCTCTTCCAAGCCCGAGCTCGAAGTAGCGTCGATGAAGTGCCTCACCGTACAACTCTAGCGAAGCTCCGTCACCGTTGGTCGCATCAGTGCGGTAACTCTCATCCACCGCCCTGCTGTAGTTGATCTATATTGACAAGTTAGGGCGTATAGATGCGGTTCTTGACATATCCCTTTTCTGTTCTAGGGCAGTTCTTCCCAACGCCATTAATCTTGATTTATTTTCTTGCGGTAGATCTTTAGGATTCTCTAAGTCTTTCTTGTGCGGTTTGTAGTTGTTCCTCACACTAGCACTACTGCAAGATGTTGTTAACACGACACTACAATCAGATACCCTTCGACGGAATGGTATGCGATGCATTAATCGCAAATGGTGATGTAAAAAATCGTCAAAAAAGACTCAAAACTTTTGCGATGGTGGATACATCAAACACGGTTCAGATTTTAGTTGCGTGTGCGATGCTTGGCTTATGATTCAGTTGAAAAAAATATTTGTGATGAGGCAGAAACCAAAACGGGCATCCAAATGAAGGTGTGTGCGATATACGACATAAAGTTCAGTCGAATTAACTATTTGTGATGAGGCGGAACAATAGAAATGGGAACCTAGATGAAGGTGTGTGCGATTGAGGGCATACACTTGAGACGGATGAACTGTTTGCGAATAGGAAATACAACGGAAACGGTCAGCCAGGTCAAGGTGTCTGCGATTGACGGCATGCACTTCACACGGATGAACTGTTTGTGATTAGCCACAACAAACAGAAATAGTTAGACAGATCAACGTGTGTGCTACACGGGCACACATTGTAATTAAAAGAAGGGTGCATGATGATAATAACGAGCATGCACGGTTGATTGAACAAGACATGTGCTAACATCACCTATTGTGGTGCACCCTAGATATGGTGTAGATGCCACGTACGGGGCCGAGAACAAGTGCCCACGTTACGCCGTCCGGGAATAGTGTCGCACTTAGAAATTATAGAACCGCCAATAAATTTTGAGCCTGCGTCCCTTCACATTCCAAATTGCAAACCTGTTCACACCGATCAAAACCTAAACAGTTTCCCACTTAGGAGCGTATCAGTACTTGGTTATAAATACTACATACTCCAAGATGACTGCACTTTCCTCCTCAACTCCTCATCAACAAAAACAAACAAGTCATTCATCGTTGTTCCCTTGTGTCTTTCATTGCCCACATAAGTTCTGGGTCGAGAGATTACTACTAGGAAGAGGCGAGCATGGAAGCGGAAGCAGGAGAGATGTCCCGCCTAGCCACGAAAGCAGCCGACATGTCCTGTTGCACGGCCGTAGCAGCACAGAGGTCCCGCCGCTCCGCCGAAGCAGCATAGAGGTCCCGCCGTGCCGCAAAAGTATAAGAGATGTGTTGTCGCGGCAGAAATGCAGCAGAGATGTCCTCCCACGTCGCGGCGGTGTGGGAAAATTCCTCGCGGGGAGGCGAGGACTCTCACAAGCGCATGTGTGCTATGCTCGATGACCTGATGGGTGGGATCTTGATACGTCTCCAATGTATCTATAATTTTTTATTGTTGCATGCTATTATATATTCTATTTTGGATGTTTAATGGCCTTTATTACACACCTTTATATTATTTTTGGGACTAACCTACTAACCCAAGGCCCAGTGCAAATTGCTGTTTTTTACCTATTTCAGAGTTTCGCAGAAAAGGGATATCAAACGGAGTCCAAACGGAATGAAACCTTCGGGAGAGTTATTTTTGGAATTGTATCTACCCAGAAGACTTAGAGTACACGCGAGGGATAGAAGGAGGTTGCCACGAGTGTCCAGGGTGCGCCCCCTCCCCCTAGGCGCGCCCCCACCCTCGTGGGCCCCCTCTAGCTTCCCCGATGCCCTCCTTCCTCCTATATATATATCCATGTACCCTGAAAACATCGAGGCAACAGAGAAAACCCCAATTCCACTACCTCAACCTTTGTTCCCGTGAGATCCCATCTTGGGGCCTGTTTCGGAGCTCCGCCGGAGGGGGGATCTACCATGGAGTGCTTCTACATCAACACCATAGCCTCACCAATGAGTTGTGCGTAATTTACCATAGACTTTCGGGTCCATAGTTATTAGCTAGATGGCTTCTTCTCTCTTTTTGGATCTCAATACAAAGTTCTCCTCGATCTTCGAGGAGATCTATTCGATGTAATCTTTTGTGGTGTGTTTGTCGAGATCCGATGAATTGTGGGTTTACGATCAAGATTATCTACAAACAATATTTGATTCTTTTATGAAATCTTTTATGTATGATTATAATATCCTTGCAAGTCTCTTCGAATTATTGGTTTGGTTTGGCCTACTAGATCTATAGTTCTTGCAATGGGAGAAGTGCTTGGCTTTGGGTTCAATCTTGTGGTGTCCTTTCCTAGTGACAGCAGGGGCAGCAAGGCATGTATTTTATTGTTTCCATCGAGGATAAAAAGATGGGGTTTATATCATATTGTTTGAGTTTATCCCTCTACATCATGTCATCTTTCTTAAAGCATTATTTTGTTCTTATGAACTTAATACTCTAGATGCATGCTGGATAACGGTCGATGTGTGGAGTAATAGTAGTAGATGTAGAATCGTTTCGGTCTACTTGTGACAGATGTGATGCCTATATATAATGATCATGCCTAGATATTCTCATAACTATGCGCTTTTCTATCAATTGCTCGACAGTAATTTGTTCACCCACCGTAGAATTCTGTTATCATGAGAGAAGCTACTAGTGAAACCTATGGCCCCCGGGTCTATTCTCCTCATATTAATCTTCCATCTACTTTACTTTGTTTTATTTACTTTCTGTTCTTATACCAAAAATACCAAAAATATTATACTATCATATCTATCAGATCTCTCTTTCGTAAGTGATCGTAAAGGGATTGACAACCCCTTATCGCGTTGGATGCGAAGTTCTTATTTGTTTGTGCAGGTGCGAGAGACTCGCGCGTGGTCTCCTACTAGATTGATACCTTGGTTCTAAAAAACTGAGGGAAATACTTACGCTACTATGCTCCATCACCCTTTCCTCTTAGAGGGAATACAACGCAAGCTCGAGAAGTAGCAAGAAGAATTTCTGGCACCGTTGCCGGGGAGGCTTACGCAAAATTCATATACCAAGTACCTATCACAAACCCTTATCCTTCGCATTACATTATTTGCCTCTCGTTTTCCTATCCCTGCCTTCACCCTCGCCATTTTATTCGCCCTTCTTTTTCCGTGTGTTTAGCATTCGCTTGCCTCTTGTTTGCTTGTGTTTTGGATTGCTTGCTTGTCACTATGGCTCAAGATAGTACCAAATTGTGTGACTTTTCCAATACCAACAATAATGATTTTATCAACACTCCTATTGCTCCTATTACCGATGTTGAATCTTGTGAGATCAATGCTGCCATGTTGAATCTTGTCATGAAAGATCAATTTTCTGGCCTTCCTAGTGAAGATGCCACTACCCATTTCAACAACTTTGTTTATTTGTGAGATATGCAAAATAAGAGGGATACAGATAATGATATTGTTAAATTTAAGTTATTTCCGTTTTCACTTAGAGATCATGCTAAAACTTGGTTTTCCTCTTTGCCTAGAAATAGTATTGATTCATGGAATAAGTGCAAAGATGCTTTTATCTCTAAGTATTTTCTTCCCGCTATGATTATCTCTCTTAGAAACAATATTATGAATTTTAAGCAACTAGATCATGAGCATGTTGCACAAGCTTGGGAGAGAATGAAAGTAATGATACCTAATTGTCCTACACATGGTTTGAACTTATGGATGATTATACAAAAAAATTATGCTGGCTTGAATTTTGCTTCTAGACATCTTTTAGATTCGGCCGCGGGGGGCACTTTCATGGAAACCACATTAAGAGAAGCTACCAAACTCCTAGATAATATTATGGTTAACTACTCTCAATGGCACACCGAAAGATCTACTAGTAAAAAAGTGCATGCTATTGAAGAGATTAGTGTTTTGAGTGGAAACATGGATGAACTTATGAAACTATTTGCTACTAAGATTGCTTCTTCTGAACCTAATATGCCTTTATCCACATTGATTGAAAATAATAATAAATCTTTGGATGTGAATTTTGTTGGTAGGAATAATTTTGGTAGCAATGCTTATAGAGGAAACTTTAATCCTAGGCCTTTTCCTAGTAATTCCTCTAATAATTATGGTAATTCCTACAATAACTCTTATGGAAATTTTGGGTAAGATGCCCTCTGAATTTGAAACTAGTGTTAAAGAGTTTATGAATTCGCAAAAGAATTTCAATGCCTTGCTTGACGAAAAATTGCGTAAGATTGACGAGTTGGCTAGAAACATGGGTAAAATCACTCTTGATGTTGATTCTTTGAAACTTAGATCTATTCCACCCAAGCATGATATCAATGAGTATCTCAAATCCATGAGAATTTCCATTGATGAGTGCAAAGAAAGAACCGCTAGGATGCGTGCTAAAAAGGATTGCTTTATGAAAGCGTGTTCTTCTAGTTATCATGAAAATAAAGATGAAGATCTGAAAGTGATTGATGTGTCTCCAATTAGATCCTTGTTTTCTAGTATGAATCTCGATAAAGATGGGACTGGAGATGAGTCTACTTAAGTTAAGAGGCGTCCCAGTGATTCAGAGTTTGTAGATCTTGATGCTAAATTTGTTAAAAGTGGGATTGAAAAGATTAAAACTTTGCATAGTGATGAACCCAGTATTTTGGATTTCAAGGGATTCAATTATGATAATTGCTCTTTAATAGGTTGTATTTCCTTGTTGTAATCCGTACTAAATTCTCTGCATGCTTATAGTCAAAATAAGGCTTTTACCAAACACATAGTTAATGCTTTGATGCAATCTTATGAAGAAAAACTTGAATTAGAAGTTTCTATCACTAGAAAGCTTTATGATGAGTGGGAACCTACTATTAAAATAAAAATAAAAGATCATGCATGCTTTGCTTTGTGTGATTTGGGTGCAAGTGTTTCTACAATTCCAAAAACTTTGTGTGATTTGTTAGGTTTCCATGAGCTTGATGATTGTTTTTTAAATTTGCATCTTGCAGATTCTACCATTAAGAAGCCTATGGGAAGGATTAATGATGTTCTTATTGTTGCCAATAGGAATTATGTGTCCGTAGATTTCATTGTTCTTGATATAGATTGCAATCCTTCATGTCCCATAATTCTTGGTAGACCTTTCCTTAGAACGATTGGTGCAATTATTTATATGAAGGAAGGAAATATTAGATTACAATTTCCATTAAGGAAAGGCATGGAACACTTTCCTAGAAATAAAATCAAATTACCTTATGAATCTATTATGAGAGCCACTTATGGATTGCCTACCAAAGATGGCAATACCTAGATCTATTCTTGTATCGTGCCTAGGTAGGGGCGTTAAACGATAGCGCTTGTTGGGAGGCAACCCAATTTTATTTTCTTTGTTTTTTATTCTGTTTAGGAATAAATATTGCATCTAGCTTCTGTTTAGATGTGGTTTTGTGTTTTAATTAGTGTTTGTGCCAAGTAGAACCTTTGGGAAAACTTGTGTGAAGTTTATATGATCATGCTGTAAAAAATAGAAACTTTAGCGCTCACGAGATTGGCTATAAAGTTTTACTGTCGAGTGATATTTAGTTGATACTTTTTGAATATGATTAATAGACAAATTCCTCACGTTTACAAATTTATTTCAAAAAAATAGAGTTACAGAAGTATTTGAAAGTTTCAGATTACTACAAACTGTTCTGTTTTTGACATATTCTATTTTTCGTGTGTTGTTTGCTTATTTTGATAAATCTATGAGTAGTATCGGAGGGTATGAATCATAGAGTTGGAATACATTAGGTTTAACACCAATATAAACAAATAATGAGTTCATTACAGTACCTTTGAGTGGTGGTTTGTTTTCTTATACTAACGGAGCTCATGAGATTTTTGGCTAAGTTTTGTGTTGTGAAGTTTTCAAGTTTTGAGTATGGCTTTGATGGACCATGGAACAAAGAGTGGCAAGAGCCTAATCTTGGGGATTCCCAAGGCACCCAAGGTAAAATTCATGTACAACCAAAATCCCAAGCTTGGGGATGCCTCGGGAAGGCATCCCCTCTTTTGTCTTCATCTATCAGTAACTATACTTGAGACTATATTTTTATTCACCACATGATATGTGTTTTGCTTGGAGCGTCATGTATGATTTGAGTCTTTTATTTTTAGTTTTCCACAATCATCCTTGCTGGACACACCTTTTGAGTGAGATAAATATGATTTAGAATTTATTAGAATACTCTATGTGCTTCACTTATATCTTTTGAGCTAGGTAGTTTTGCTCCAGTGCTTCACTTATATATTTTAGAGCACGGTGGTGGTTTTATTTTGTAGAAATTGTTCATCTCTCATGCCTCACTTATATCTATTTGAGAGTGTTTTAGAACATCATGGTAATGTGCTTTGGTTATAAAACTAGTCCTAATATGATAGGCATCCAAGATGGGCATAGTAAAAACTTTCACATAAAGTGCATTGAATACTAAGAGAAGTTTGATACTTGATGATTGTTTTGAGATATGAGGATGGTGATATTAGAGTCATGCTAATAGAGTAGTTGTGAATTTGACAAGTACTTGTGTTGAGGTTTGCAAGTCCCGTAGCATGCACGTATGGTAACCGTTGTGTGACAAATTTGAAGCATGATGTATTTCATTGAGTGTCATCCTATGTGTGGAGGTCGGGATTGCGCGATGGTTAACTCCTACCAACCCTTCCCCTAGGAGCATGCGTGTAGTACTTTTTTTTATGACTTGTAGATTTTTGCAATAAGTATGTGAGTTCTTTATGACTAATGTTGAGTCCATGGATTATACACACTATCACCCTTCCACCATTGCTAGCCTCTCTTGTAACGCGCAACTTTCGCCAGTACCATACACCCACCATATACCTTCCTCAAAATAGCCACCATACCTACCTATCATGGCATTTCCATAGCCATTCCAAGATATATTGCCATGCAGCTTTCCACCGTTCCGTTTGTTATGACACACTTCATCATTGTCATATTGACGTGCATGATCATTTAGTTGACATCGTATTAGTGGCTAGACCACCATGCATAATTTTTCATACATGTCACTCTTGATTCATTGCACATCCCGGTACACCGCCGGAGGCATTTATATAGAGTCATACTTTGTTCTAGTATCGAGTTGTAATATCGAGTTGTAAATCAATATAAGTGTGATGATCATCATTATTAGAGCATTGACCCAAAGAAAAAAAGAAAGAAAAAAGAGGAAGAAAAAAAGAAGGAAAGGCCAAAGAAAAAAAAGAAAGGACCAATAAAAAGGGACAATGCTACTATCTTTTTCCACACTTGTGCTTCAAAGTAGGACCATGATCTTCATGATAGAGAGTCTCTTGTTTAGTCACTTTCATATATACTAGTGGGAATTTTCGTTATAGAACTTGGCTTGTATATTCTAGCGATGGGCTTCCTCAAATGCCCTAGGTCTTCGTGAGCAAGCAAGTTGCATGCACATCCACTTAGTTTCTTTTGTTTGAGCTTTAATACATTTATAGCTCTAGTGCATCCGTTGCATGGCAATCCCTACTCACTCACATTGATAGCTATTGATGGGCATCTCCATAGCCCATTGATACGCCTAGTTGATGTGAGACCATCTTCCTCTTTTTGTCTTCTCCACAACCACCACTCTATTCCACATAGTGCTATGTCCATGGCTCACGCTCATGTATTGTGTGAAAGTTAAAGAGTTTGAAAAAATTAAAGTATGAAACAAGTGCTTGGCTGAAACCGGGGTGGTGTATGATTGGAATATTTTGTGTGACGAAGATGGAGCATAGCCTAAATATATGATTTTGTAGGGATGAACTTTCTTTGGCCATGTTATTTTGAGAAGACATGATTACTTTGTTAGTATGCTTGAAGTATTATTATTCTTATGTCAATATGAACTTTTATCTTGAATCTTTCGGATCTGAACATTCATGCCACAACAAAGAGAATTACATTGAATTATGTTAGTTAGCATTCCACATCAAAAATTCTGTTTTTATCATTTACCTACTCATGGACGAGCAGGAATTAAGCTTGGGAATGCTTGATACGTCTCCAACGTATATATAATTTTTGATTGTTCCATGCTATTATATATTCTGTTTTGGATGTTTAATGGGCTTTATTATACACTTCTATATTATTTTTGGGACTAACCTACTAACCCAAGGCCTAGTGCAAATTGCTGTTTTTTTTAACCTATTTCAGAGTTCCGCGGAAAAGGGATATCAAACGGAGTCCAAATGGAATGAAACCTTCGGGAGAGTTATTTTTTGGAACCGTATCTACCCAGAAGACTTGGAGTACACGTGAGGGAACGAAGGAGGTGGCCACGAGGGTCCAGGGCGCGCCCCCTCCTATAGGGCACGCCCCCCACCCTCGTGGGCCTCCTCTGGCACCCCCGATGCCCTCCTTCCTCCTATATATATCCATGTACCCTGAAAACATCGAGGCAACAGAGGAAACCCTAATTCCACCACCGCAACCTTCTGTTCCCGTCAGATCCCATCTTGGGGCCTGTTCCGGAGCTCCGCCGGAGGGGGGATCTACCATGGAGTGCTTCTACATCAACGCCATAACCTCGCCAATGAGTTGTGAGTAGTTTACGACAGGCCTTCGGGTCCCGTTGGGGATATACCCCGTGGCGTAACCCGGCCGGAAGTATAACCCGGTCGGACTTGGCGACTCACTAATGACCTGCCCTGACTCGACGACTCACTAAGTGACCCGCCCGAGCCCGGCGACTCATGGGTGACCCGGCGAGCGGGTCAGAGGAACGACAAGACCCGGGGCCCCAGAAGGTGGTTTATGGAAGGCCGGTTCATGTTATGGTGGGCCGGTTTATGAGGAAAGCACAAGGAATATTCTCCTACAAAGGAAGCAAGACTAGGACTCCACTTGTAATAGAGTAATCCTAATCCAACTAGGACTAGTCATGTAACCCACCCCTTCAACATATATAAGGAGGGGCAGGGCTCCCCAAAGGGTGGGAGAAGAAACAACAAACAGTCTATAGGGCTAGACACGACTAGAGGACAGCCGGTTTATGCGGCGACTCCATGAGGGTCATAATGAAATCTAGCCTCAAACAACATGTAGGGTTATTACCAGATGATGTTTCTCGGGGCCCGAAGCTGTATAAATCTGTGTCTTGTGTGTTGCGCCTCTCGATTCCGCTCAACCCCTGTCAAGCTACCACATAGATGCGTTGGCCTCATGACTAAGTCCTCACCCTAGGACATCTGCCGTGACAATTCCACGACAGGTCCATAGTTATTAGCCAGATGGCTTCTTCTCTCTTTTTGGATCTCAATACAAAGTTCTCCTCGATGTTCAAGGAGATCTATTCGATGTAATCTTTTTGCGGTGTGTTTGTCGAGATCCGATGAATTGTGGGTTTATGATCAAGATTATCTACGAACAATATTTGATTCTTTTCTGAAATCTTCTATGTATGATAATAATATCCTTGCAAGCCTCTTTGAATGATTAGTTTGGTTTGGCCTACTAGATCTATAGTTCTTTCAATGGGAGAAGTGCTTGGCTTTGGGTTCAATCTTGCGTTACTCTGTTCTTATGAACTTAATACTCTAGATGCATGCTGGATAGCGGTCGATGTGTGGAGTAATAGTAGTAGATGCAGAATCGTTTCGGTCTACTTGTCATGGACGTGATACCTATATATAATGATCATGCCTAGATATTCTCATAACTATGCGCTTTTCTATCAATTGCTCGATAGTAATTTGTTCTCCCACCGTAGAATTCTGTTATCATGAGAGAAGCCACTAGTGAAACCTATGGACCCCGGGTCTATTCTCATTATATTAATCTTCCATCTACTTTACTTTGTTTTATTTACTTCTGTTCTTATACCAAAAAATACCAAAAATATTATACTATCCTGTCTATTAGAGCTCACTTTCGTAAGTGACCGTAAAGGGATTGACAACCCCTTATCGCATTGGCTGCGAAGTTCTTATTTGTATGTGCACGTGCGAGGGACTCCCGCGTGGTCTCCTACTGGATTGATACCTTGGTTCTCAAAAACTAAGGGAAATTCTTACACTACTGTGCTGCATCACCCTTTCCTCTTCGAGGGAATACAACGCAAGCTCGAGAAGTAGCAGATCTCCGACTAGATGAAGCTGCAGGACGAGATGAATGCCTTGTTTGAAAATGCTACCAGCGTCATCCGAGTACTGGGGGAGGACAAGGCGAAGATCCGCACCGAGCGCGACCTGCTGAGGGCGAAGATCGCTAGAATAACGAAGCAGCACGAGGAGACCACTCCCTTGTTAAAGAGGACCGGCATCATCGCCAAGAAACTTATGGACGAGAATGCCATGCTCCGCATTGAGCGCAAAAGGCTGGTGGAGGAATACCTGGATCTTCTCAAGCAGCGTCTTGAGGACACGAAAGAGCTCATTGCCGCTCTCCACGAGAACTAGTCTACGCAACCTGCAGCAACGCATCAAGAAAGTAGAAATCAGCGAGCCAGATCATTGTCTGTGTCTTCCTTCTTCTTTTGCCCTTGTGTATTTCGGGCGTTGCGGCATGCATGTTGCTTTTTTAATTATCTTCCTAAATATGTAGGACGATTATTATCCACTGTCATTGTCCTTATATTTACCAATCTTGCTATAAGTCGAAGTCGATGCTATACAAGTCCGTCAGACCTTACATCAAGATGCGTGCAAAACTTTCGTTTCAGAATTTCTTTTTCTTTCTTAAATCTTAGTCGAGTGAGACATAGCCACACCAATAAACAGGGGCTCGGGCACCATTAATGGAGACATTGGGAGATAGGCGGGCGGCGGATAGAGGTCAAAGGGATCTCCTCCCGATGAGCTCGCGCAAGGGTGTCTGATCACACGCCCCGCGTGGCACCTCCTAGCCAATAAAAAAGGGGACGCGTGGCGGCACGTAAATGGTAAGTAGAACACCCATGGTTTCAATTATAATTGTGTTTCTGATTGTAACATGATAGCACTTGTTCCAAAATGACTCTGTTGATTGTTAATGTGTGCGCCTTCGCAAATCAGAGAAAAAATTACCACAACATGTTGGTGCCATGTCATGACACCATGCCAAGTTTCGTGATTTTCAGGCGAGTTATGGATTTACTGGAATTTTAAAATCAAGCTTCTTGATGCTTCCAGCCGAGCCAAGACGCCCAGATGTTTGAATTCCATTCCCATTTCTTGCATGGGACCTAGAAATTCACCAAGTATACATAAATGTTTTTTCAACAAACTTTGGCGCAGTTGAGCATGTGCTTGTAGTTCAAATTTGAATTATGTGCATTAAATGCCTGGAAATTCAATAAATGTATGAAAAGGTCAAACGAACATGGAATAATTCCAAAATTTAGCACGAAACTCCTATTGGTCTAAGCTGCCTGTGTAAACAATAAAGGCGGGAGAAGGTAGTGTATGTCATTTCGCACACGGAGGTGACACGCTCTCTCTCGGAACCACGAGCATTCTTGCTAGGAGCTTTGGTTCACAAGAAGCTTATGCCAAATCTTGCCCCAATTCGGCCAAATGTTTTACCAAAGCATGTTGGTGCCATGTCATGACACCATGGCAAGTTTCATGATTTTCATGCATGTTTTGGATTTACGGGAATTAAAATACAAGTTTCTCAATATTTCCGGCCGAGCCACGACACCCAGATGTTTGAATTTCATTCTCATTTCTTGCATGGACCTAGAAATTCACCCAAGGAGACACATGTGATTTTTCAACTAACTTTAGTGCACTGGAGCATGTGCTTGTAGTTCAAATTTGAATTATTCACATCAAATGCCCCAAAACTCAATTAATGCATAAAAAGGGCCAAACGAACCCGGGATAATTCCAAACTTTAACCCGACACACATATAGTTCTATGATTGATATGTAAAAAAAATCAAGGGGGCAGCATATATCGTTTCGCACACAAAGGTGACACATTCCCTCTCGAAACCACACGCCTTCTTGAGAGAAGCTCCAATTTGCAAGAAGCTTATACCAAAACCTGTCCCAATTCGGCCAAATCTTTTACCACGGCATGTTGGTGCCATGAAATGACACCATGCCAAGTTTCATGATTTTAGGCGATTTTGGGATTTACAGGAATTTAAGAACCAAGTTTCTCAGTGTTTCCGGTCGAGCCACGACGCCAATATGTTTGAATTTCATTCCTATTCTTGCATGGGACCTATAAATTTAGTCAAAGACACACATGTGATTTCTCAACAAACTTTGGTGCACTGGAGCATGTGCTTGTAGTTCAAATTTGAAATATGCACATTAAATGCCTAGAAAATCAATTAATGCATAAAAAGCCAAACGAACCAGGAATAATTCCAAATTTTAACACGACACTCATATAGTTGCATGTTCACTATAGATAAATGTTCTAGCAATTAAAACACCATCCTTTTCCTCCATAACAACATTTTGTCTTTCAAAATAGAATGAAAAAATTAGGTATACCACAACAGTTTACTAGCAAGAATCGTGTGGGATGCGCTATAAAAAATCTTGGCACACTGTCTTGTCTGGCTTACACGGGAAGCTTTGTCGTCTAGAGTCCAACGCCCTTGCTTGAACCACACTTGCACGCCAGTTTCTCGCGGCACCGAGCAAAATATTTCTGCCACCGCGGAAATATCTATCTC
>LR738713.1:169033997-169064668 GCA_902687465.1 Secale cereale | reverse complement strand
CCCCCCCCCACACACACACCAAAAGCCACATTTCCATTGTTCCTCCTTGCTTTTTAAGTTCAAACATTCACTGCTACTTACTGGCAGCGCCGCCTCCTCGCCGGCGACCCTTCTTCTTGAAGCGCCGCCTCCTCGCCGGCGACCCTTCTTCTTGCAGCGCCGGCGACCCTTCTTCTTGCTGCATCGCCTCCTCGCTGGTGACCCTTCTTCTTGTTGCGCTGCCTCCTCGCCGATGACCCTTCTTCTTGCCGCGCGACCTTGTCGGTTTGGTCAGGTGATCCACACCCACCCACACCATCCTCCTCCTTCCCCTTCCCACATGCCCCGACCAACAACGCGACACCTTTTGCCGAAATCACTGGCCCCGTCCTCCAATTAAGCGCCGCCCACCACCATTTTGCACGCAGTATAACATGGAGCTCGGTAGCATCTGGCAGCGGAGAAGCAAATCGCGGCTGCATGCACTGATGAACTCGCTATGGCTATCATGCGTGCCGACCGCCAGATCTTGGAGGAGCACCTCGTCCTTGAGGCCATCGTCGACACCGCCACGCGATTGTCTAATTTAAAATATAGTTCATGTAGTTTTCTCGAGGCCACCACCTGCCTTCTAGTGATTTGTCCTCTGTAATGTTAATATGCAATCTGATATCCTGAAATGTAATGTTCGGTTAATAGTTTGGTCCAACAATTGCTACATTTCATAGTACTATTCTCAAGCATTCTTGGTTTCCTTAGCTGTCTTATCTTCTAGTATATGTTCTATTCTGCAAAGTCGTGCTGAGTCAATTGTTTTGGTTCATTTGGTCTATTGTCTAGTTAACTGTTTGGTTCAATTATGCAATTTGATTTTCATTAGTTGTGGGTACAATTTTGTACTGTTATGCATGTGAGAAATAAATTGAACTTGGTTGTACTCAATACATATTCTACTGATAGTAGGAAAAGGCCCTAGTACCTGAAAATCAAGTTGTTGCCGAAGGAGTACCAGCGAAAGAAATTGTGAATCAAGAAGAGTTACCGTTGAAGGAGTTCTAGCGAAGATAATTGAAGGTCAGTCGTGTGCTGCCTTACAAATTGATTTAGAACAAGTTATTGTGCCCCCTGCTCCAGTAAAGCCTATCAATGAGAATGAGCCAGCCTCTAAAGATTTTTAGCCAATAGAAATTAGTGAGGAAGAACATCGAAAAAAATCCTCGAGAATCATTTCCGCTATTTCCAGCTGAGTATGGCCCCAAGGGTCCCGCATTCAATGAACAACTTCATTATTTGAAGCTTGCATTCTTTGGGGTCATCCCTTATGATGGAGAAAGAACTACATTGTCTCTGATGTTTTGGATCAAAGATCAAGTAGTTTATTATGCTCAAATCTTATTTGGCAAGCAAATGATTTTCAATCATGAGATGTTAAACTTTGCCAAGGTCGAAGATATGCCTTGCTTCCATTATGCTATCGAGCATATAGAATATGATTTTCTGATGGGTTTCATGTGTTTCAATCATGGCTGAAACAAGGAAATCATTCTTCAGTTCTGTGCCACCTTATACATCTCAGGGGTAGTTGAAGACATCTCCACCTGGACGCTTGAATGGATGACTGGCAGAGGGAGAATCAAATATTCGGCAAATCATTTTCTATCATTGATAAATATTTCACAATGTGAATTTGAGAAGGATAGTGAATCAAGGTTGCATTTCTAGGAAGTGTCCAAAGAACAACTCCACGTCCTGATCGATCCCACCATGGTGGGCGATGAATGCATTAATGTTGATCCGAAGAAGTTGGCTTATGATACCAAGGTTATTTTTCACATTCTATGTAATACCATCACGCCAACATACATGACAACATCCATAAAGGCATTGTGGGGCATGCTCTTGTGGCAGTATCTCAAGGACTCAAGTTGACATTCCTGACCTTTTCATTTACCTGGCTTGTGCAGAAGATAGCCCCCAGTCACTGGAGCCATATGATCCATGGATAATATTCACAATTGAGCAGCTGACAACTGAGAAATTCTTCCAGGCTTACACACTGAAAGTTTTCATGCCTCTAGTTTATGACACTATGCGCAATGTGAAGGATTATCGCAAAGGAAAGGAACCTGTTGATACTACTACTAATGCCACTGAGTTCGAAAATGCTCCACAAGTGAAGGAAACCAGTGTTGAAATCCCTCATGAGGAAAATCCATCTCTCTATGAGATTTGCATCCGCACACATCTGACTTTGGAAAGACACATCAAGATGGACAGAAAGGAAAAGATGGAATTGATGACTGAGCTGAATTTGATTGACAATCACACTCGTCAAATTTTTCAACATCAGAAGGAAGCAAGAAAACAATCATGGACCTTGTTGAGAAAGCATTATTCTTGCAAGGATTTAGCTAAGAAAGGCTTGTTCAAGGATTATGACTACCTGGAATTGTTTGTTGTTCTTCGTGTCCAAAGACAAACTCCAGTGCAACCACAACGTTGTGACTCTACAGATCTATTGTTTGTCGATCATGATGACAAAGTTGCAGATACGGTTGGCACTCTTGTCTACAAGCCTGATGCATACAGCTCCAAGCCCCTCAATACCAAAGCTGCTACTCCTGCTTCTGCCTCGACCATTCCACATTCTTCAGACACTGATTCATCGAGTGGTTTTAATTCGTATTCAGAAGACTCTCTCATGGAGTAATTCCTCATATGTCTTGCCCTTCCTTTTTGACACTTGTTGACAACAAGGGGCGAATGACACCGAGTGATAGTTTATCAGGGTTTGCAGGATGTTTTTATTCACCATTTGGTTTTCCCTTGAACAATTTGCTTCTTGAACTTATCGCGCCGCTTGTGGCGTTGAAAAACTAGGACGTCATGTAACATTAATAACCCACCACTTGAAATATCATTTGCTTTCGCACTCTGATAACCGACAAGTATAGCGGATCACAACAGTTTTCGAGGGTAGAGTATTCAACCCAAATTTATTGATTCGACACAAGGGGGGCCAAAGAATATTCTCAAGTATTAGCAGCTGAGTTGTCAATTCAACCACACCTGGAAAACTTAATATCTGCAGCAAAATATTTAGTAGCAAAGTAGTATGGAAGTAACGGTAACAATGGCAAAAGTAACAGTAGCTGTTTTATAGTGATTGTGACAGCAGAAGTAATGAATGTAACAAAGCAAGTATCAATATGGAATGAACTCGTAGGCAATGGATTGACATTAATAGGTGTCGGATAATATTCATCATGTAGCAGTTATAACCTAGGGTGACACAGAACTAGCTCCAATTCATCAATGTAATGTAGGCATGTATTACGAATATAGTCATACGTGCTTATGGAAAAGAACTTGTATGACATCTTTTGTCCTACCCTCCTGTGGCAGCGGGGTCCTAGTGGAAACTAAGGGATATTAAGGCCTCCTTTCAATACAGTACCGGACCAAAGCATTAACACTTAGTGAATACATGAACTCCTCAAACTATGGTCATTGCTACTTCTCGAGCTTGCGTTGTTTTCCCTCGAAGAGGAAAGGGTGATGCAGCACAGTAGAGTAAGTATTTCCCTCAGTTTTTGAGAACCAAGGTATCAATCCAGTAGGAGACCATGCACGAGTCCCTCGTACCTATACAAATAAATAAGAACCTTGCAGCCAATGCAATAAAAGGGGTTATCAATCCATTCTCGGTCACTTACAAAAGTGAGATCTGAGAGAGATGATAAGATAATATTTTTAGTATTCTTGATATGAATATTTAAAGTAAGATTGCAAAACAAAAGTAAAGTAAAGATAAATTGTTGATGGAATATTAATATGATGAAGATAGACCCGGGGGGCATAGGTTTCACTAGTGGCTTCTCTCATGATAGCAGATTTCTACGGTGGGTGAACAAATTACTGTCGAGCAATTGATAGAAAAGCGCATAGTTATGAGAATATCTAGGCATGATCATTGTATATAGGCATCACGTCCGTGATAAGTAGACCGAAATGATTCTGCATCTACTACTATTACTCCAGACATCGACCGCTATCCAGCATGCATCTAGAGTATTAAGTTCATAAGAACAGAGTAACGCCTTAGGCAAGATGACATGATGTAGAGGGATAAACTCAATCAAAATGATATAAACCTCAGCTTTTTATCCTTGATGGAAACAATACAATACGTGACTTGCTGCCCCTGCTGTCACTAGGAAAGGACACCACAAGATTGAACCCAAAGCCAGACCCTTCTCCCATTGCAAGAACTATTGATCTAGTAGGCCAAACCAAACACGTAATTCGATCAGACTTGCAAGGATATTTAAATCATACATAAAATATTTCAGAGAAGAATCCAATATTATCCATAGATAATCTTGATCATAAACCCACAATTCATCGGATCTCGACAAACACACCACAAAAAGAATTACATCGAATAGATCTCGAAGAAGAACGAGGAGAACTTTGTATTGAGATCCAAAGAGAGAGAAAAAGCCATCTAGCTAATAACTATGGACCCGAAGGTCTGTGGTAAACTACCTACAACTCATCGAAGAGGCTATGGTGTTGATGTAGAAGCCCTCCGTGATCGATGCACCCTCCGGTGGAGCTCCGGAACATGCCCCAAGATGGGATATCACGGGTACAGAAGGTTGCGGCGGTGGAATTAGGGTTTCGTGGTGCTCCCCGATGGTTTCAGGGTACGTAGGTACGTATAGGAGGAAGAGGCACGCTAGGGGAGCCACGAGGGTGGGGGTGCGCCTACCCCCTGGGAGCGCCCCTGCCCTCGTCGCCGCCTCATTCGCTTCCTGGCGTGTACTCCAAGTCTTCTGTGTTGAAATCGTTCCAAAAATGACTCTCCGAAGGTTTCATTCCGTTTGGACTCCGTTTGATATTCCTTTTCCGTGAAACACTGAAATAGGCAAAAAACAACAATTTGCACTGGGCCTTGGGTTAGTAGGTTAGTCCCAAAAATAATATAAAAGTGTATAATAAAGCCCATTAAACATCCAAAACAGATAATATAATAGCATGGAACAATAAAAAATTATAGATACGTTGGAGACGTATCAAGCATCTCCAAGCTTAATTGCTGCTCGTCCTCGAGTAGGTAAATGATAAAAACATAATTTTTGATGTGGAATGCTACCCAACATACTTCTCAATGTAATTTTCTTTATTGTGGCATGAATGTTCAGATCCAAAAGATTCAAGACAAAGGTTTAATATTGACATAAGAATAATAATACTTCAAGCATACTAACAAAGCAATCATGTCTTCTCAAAATAACATGGCCAAAGAAAGTTCATCCCCACGAAATCATATAGTTTGGCTATGCTCCATCTTCGTAACTCAAAATACTCAAATCATGCACAACCCCGGTGTCAGCCAAGCATTTGTTTCATACTTCAATTTTTTTAAACTTTTTCAACTTTCACGCAATACATGAGCGTGAGCCATGGACATAGCACTATAGGTGGAATAGAGTGGTGGTTGTGGAGAAGACAAAAGAGGAAGATGGTCTCACATCAACTACGCATTATCAATGGGCTATGGAGATGCCCATCAATAGATATCAATGTGAGTGAGTAGGGATTGCCATGCAACGAATGCACTAGAGCTATAAATGTATGAAAGCTCAAACAAAAGAAACTAAGTGGGTGTGCATCCAACTTGCTTGCTCACAAATACCTAGGGCATTTGAGGAAGCCCATCGTTGGAATGTACAAGCCAAGTTCTATAATGAAAATTCCCACTAGTATATGAAAGTGACAAAACAAGAGACTCTCTATCATGAAGATCATGGTGCTACTATGAAGCACAAGTGTGGAAAAAGATAGTAGCATTGTCCCTCTTTTTTTATTTTTTTTATTTTCTTTTTCTTCCTTTTTTCTCCTTTCTTTTTTTTTCTTTGGCCTTTCTTGTTCTTTTTTTTTCTTCTTTTTTTCTTTGGGACAATACTCTTATAATGATGATCATCACACTTTTATTTACTTACAACTCGATATTACAACTCGATACTAGAACAAAGCATGACTCTATATGAATGCCTCCTGAGGTGTACCGGGATGTGCAATGAATCAAGAGTGACATGTATGAAAAATTATGCATGGTGGCCTAGCCACAAATACGATGTCAACCACATGATCATGCATGGTAATATGACAATGATGAAGCGTGTCATATAAACGAAATGGTGGAAAGTTGCATGGCAATATATCTCGGAATGGCTATGGAAATGCCATGATAGGTAGGTATGGTGGCTGTTTTGAAGAAGGTATATGGTGGGTGTATGGTACCGGCGAAAGTTGCGCGGTACAAGAGAGGCTAGCAATGGTGAAAGCGTGAGAGTGGTATAATCCATGGGCTCAACATTAGTCATAAAGAACTCACATACTTATTGCAAAAATATACAAGTCACCAAAACAAAGTACTACCCGCATGCTCCTAGGGGAAGGGTTGGTAGGAGTTAACCATCGCGTGATCCCGACCTCCACACAAAGGATGACACTCAATAAAATACCTCATGCTTCAAATTTGTCACACAACGGTTACCATACGTGCATGCTATGGGACTTGCAAACCTCAACACAAGTATTTCTGAAATTTAGAACTACTCTACTAGCATGACTCTAATATCACCATCCCCATATCCCAAAACAATCATCAAGTATCAAACTTCTCATAATATTTAATGCACTTCATATGAAAGTTTTTACTATACCCATCTTGGATGCCTATCATATTAGTACTAAATTTATAACCAAAGTACATTACCATGCTGTTCTAAGAGACTCTCAAAATAATATAATTGAAGCATGAGAGATTAATAATTTCTATAAAATATAACCACCACCGTGCTCTAAAAAGATATAAGTGAAGCACTAGAGCAAAACTATCTATCTCAAAAGATATAAGTGAAGCACATAGAGTATTCTAATAAATACCGATTCATGCGTATCTCTCTCAAAAGGTGTGTCCAGCAAGGATGATTGTGGTAAACTAAAAAGCAAAGACTCAAATCATACATGACGCTCCAAGCAAAACACATATCATGTGGTGAATAAAAATATAGTCTCAAGTAAAGTTACCGATAGACGAAGACGAAAGAGGGGATGCCTTCCCAGGGCATCCCCAAGCTCAGTCTTTTGGTTGTCCTTGAATTTTACCTTGGGGTGCCTTGGTCATCCCCAAGTTTAGGCTCTTGCCACTCTTTGTTCCATAGTCCATCAAATCCTTACCCAAAACTTCAAAACTTCACAACAGAAAACTTAGGAAAAATCTCGTAAGCTCCGTTAGTATAAGAAAAGAAAACCACCACTTTAAGGTACTGTAATGAACTCATTATTTGTTTATATTGGTGTTAAACCTACTGTATTCCAATTTCTCTATGATTCGTACCCCCCGATACTGCTCATAGATTCATCAAAATAAGCAAACAACGCACAAAAAACAGAATCTGTCAAAAACAGAACAGTCTGTAGCAATCTGTAACTTTCGAATACTTCTGTAACTCTAAAAAAATTCAAATAAATTGGTGGACGTGAGGAAATTTTATATTAATCATCTGCAAAAAGAATCAACTAAAAATCTCTCTCCAGCAAAAGATGGCAGCAATTCTCGTGAGCGCAAAAGTTTCTGTTTTTTACAGCATGATCGCATAAACTTCACCCAAGTCTTCGTAAAGGTTCTACTTGGCACAAACACTAACTAAAACACAAAACCACATCTAAACAGAAGCTAGATGCAATATTTGTGACTAAAAAGAAGGAAAAGCAAATAAAATAAAATTGGGTTGCCTCCCAACAAGCGCTATCGTTTATCGGCCCTAGCTAGGCATGATACAAGAATAGATCTAGGTATTGCCATCTTTGGTAGGCAATCCATAAGTGGCTCTCATAATAGATTCATAAAGCAATTTGATTTTCTTTCTAGTAAAGTGTTCCATGCCTTTCGTTAACGCAAATTGGAATCTAATATTTCCTTCCTTCATATCAATAATGGCACCAATCGTTCTAAGGAAAGGTCTTCCAAGAATAGTAGGACATGTAGGATTGCAATCTATATCAAGAACAATGAAATCTACGGGTACATAATTCCTATTTGCAACAATAAGAACATCATTAATACTTCACATAGGTTTATTAATATTAGAATCCGCAAGATGCAAATTTAAAGAACAATCATCAAGTTCATGGAAACCTAACATATCACACAAAGTTTTTGGAATTATGGAAACACTTGCACCCAAATCACACAAAGCAAAGAATTCATGATCTTTAATCTTAATTTTAATAGTAGGTTCCCACTCATCATAAAGCTTTCTGGGGATAGAAACTTATAATTCAAGATTTTCTTCATAATATTGCATTAAAGCATCAACTATGCGTTTGGTAAAAGCTCTATTTTGACTATAAGCATGAGGAGAATTTAGCATGGATTGCAACAAGGAAATACAATCTATTAAAGAGCAATTATCATAATTAAATCCCTTGAAATCCAAAATAGTGGGTTCATTGCTATGTAAAGTTTTGACCTCTTCAATCCCACTTTTAACACTTTTAGCATCAAGATCTAAAATCTCTGAATTATTGGGATGCCTTTTAACTAAAGTAGACTCATCTCCAGTCCCATCTTTATCAAGATTCATACTAGAAAACAAGGATTTAATAGGAGACACATCAATCACTTTTAGATCGTCATCTTTATTTTCATGAAAACTATAAGAACACGCTTTCATAAAGCAATCTCTTTTAGCACGCATCCTAGCGGTTCTTTCTTTGCATTCATCAATGGAAATTCTCATGGCCTTGAGAGACTCATTGTTATCATGCTTAGGTGGAACAGATCTAAGTTTCAAAGAATCAACATCAAGACAAATTCTATCCACGTTCCTAACCAACTCATCAATATTAAGCAATTTTTCTTCAAGCAAAGCATTGAAATTCTTTTGCGAATTCATAAATTCTTTAACACTAGTCTCAAAATCAGAGGTCATCTTATTAAAATTTACATAAGAGTTGTTGTAGGAATTACCATAATTATTAGAGGAATTACTAGGAAAAGGCCTAGAATTAATGTTTCCTCTATAAACGTTGTTACCAAAATTATTCCTACCAACAAAATTCACATCCAAAGATTCATTATTATTCTCAATCAATTTGGACAAAGGCATATCATTAGGATCAGAAGAAGCACTCTTAGTAGCAAATAATTTCATAAGTTCATCCACCTTTCCACTCAAAACACTAATCTCTTCAATAGCATGTACTTTTTTACTAGTAGTTCTTTCGGTGTGCCATTGAGAGTAATTAACCATAATATTATCTAGGAGTTTAGTAGCTTCTCATAAAGTGATTTCCATGAAAGTGCCCCCCGCGGCCGAATCTAAAAGATTTCTAGAAGCAAAATTCAAGCCAGCCTAATAGTTTTGTGTAATCATCCATAAGTTCAAACCATGTGTAGGACAATTACGAATCATTAATTTCATCATCTCCCAAGATTGTGCAACATGCTCATGATCTAGTTGCTTAAAATTCATGATATCGTTTCCAAGAGAGATAATCTTAGCAGGAGGAAAATACTTGGAGATAAAGACGTCTTTGCACTTATTCCTTGAATCAGTACTATTTTTAGGCAAAGAAGAGAACCAAGTTTTAGCACGATCTCTAAGAGAAAACAGAAATAGCTTTAATTTGACAATATCATTATCCGTATCCTTCTTCTTTTGCATATCGCACAAATCAACAAAGTTGTTTAGATGGGTAGCGGCATCTTCACTAGGAAGGCCAGAAAATTGATATTTCATGACAAGATTAAACAGAGCAGCATTGTTTTCACAAGATCCAGCATCGGTAATAGGAGCAATCGGAGTGCTAATAAAATCATTATTGTTGGTATTGGATAAGTCACACAATTTGGTATTTTCTTGAGCCATAGTGACGAGCAAGCAATCCAACACACAAGCAAACAAAAAGCAAGTCAAAAGAGGCAACGGGAAAAGAATGGCGAATAAAACGGCAAATGTGAAGTGGGGGAGAGGAAAACAAGAGGAAAATAATGTAATGCGAGGGATAAGGGTTAGTGATAGGTACATGGTATAAGACTTTTGCGTAGATCTTCCCGGCAACGGCGCCAGCAATTCTTCTTGCCACTTCTCGAGCTTGCGTTGTTTTCCCTCAAAGAGGAAAGGGTGATGCAACATAGTAGCGTAAGTATTTCCCTCATTTTTTTAGAACCAAGGTATCAATCGAGTAGGAGACCACACGCGAGTCCCTCATACCTGCACAAAAAAATAAGAACCTTCTAGCCAACGTGATAAAAGGGGTTGTCAATCCCTTCTCGGTCACTTACAAAAGTGAGATCTGATAGAGATGATAAGATAACATTTTTGGTATTTTTGATATGCAGATTGACAGTAAGATTGCAAAACAAAAGTAAAGTAAAGATAAATAGTTGATGGAAGATTAATATGATGATGATAGACCCGGGGGCAATAGTTTCACTAATGGCTTCTCTCATGATAGCAGATTTCTACGATGGGTGAACAAATTACTGTCGAGCAATTGATAGAAAAGCGCATAGTTATGAGAATATCTAGGCATGATCATTGTATATAGGCATCACGTCCGCGACAAGTAGACCAAAATTATTCTGCATCTACTACTATTACTCCACACATCGACCGCTATCCAGCATGCATCTAGAGTATTAAGTTCATAAGAACAAAGTAACACCTTAGGCAAGATGACATGATGTAGAGGGATAAACTCAATCAAAATGATATAAACCCCATCTTTTTATCCTCGATGGCAACAATACAATACGTGCCTTGCTGCCCCTGCTGTCACTGGGAAAGGACACCTCAATATTGAACCCAAAGCCAAGCACTTCTACCATTGCAAGAACTACCAATCTAGTAGGCCAAATCAAACTGATAATTCAAAGAGACTTGCAAGGATATTTAAATCATACATAAAATATTTGAGAGAAGAATCCAATATTTTTCATAGATAATCTTGATCATCAACCCACAATTCATCGGATCTCGACAAACACACCGCAAAAAGAATTACATCGAATAGATCTCCAAGAAGATCGAGGAGAACTTCGTATTGAGATCTAAAGAGAGAGAAGAAGCCATCTAGCTAATAACTATGGACCCGAAGGTCTGTGGTAAACTACTCACAACTCATCGGAGAGGCTATGGTGTTGATGTAGAAGCCCTCCGTGATCAATGCCTGGTTGAGCTCCGGAACAGGCCCCAAGATGGGATCTCACGGGTACAGAAGGTTGTCGCGGTGGAATTAGGGTTTCATTGTGCTCCCCGATGGTTTTAGGGTACGTAGGTATATAATAGGAGGAAAAGGCGCGTCAGGGGAGCCACGAGGGGCCCAAGAGGGTGGGGGCGTGCCCCCTACCCTCGTCGCCGCCTCGTTCACTTCCTGGCGTGTACTCCAAGTCTTCTGCGTTGATATTGTTCCAAAAATGACTCTCCCGAAGGTTTCATTCCGTTTGGACTCCGTTTGATATTCCTTTTCTGCGAAACACTAAAACAGGCAAAAAAACAGCAATTTGCACTGGGCCTTGGGTTAGTAGGTTAGTCCCAAAAATAATATAAAATTGTATAATAAAGCCCATTAAACATCCAAAACAGATAATATAATAGCATGGAACAATAAAAAATTGTAGATACGTTGGAGACGTATCAGTCATCACCGGGAAGTGCCCCGGTTATTGTCACTTCGAGTTTGCCAGATCATAACACATAGTAGGTGACTTTTGACTTGCAAGATAGGATCATGAACACAAATATATTCATGAAAACATAATAGGTTCAGATCTGAAATCATGGCACTCGGGCCCTAGTGACAAGCATTAAGCATAGCAAAGTCATATCAACATCAATCTCAGAACATAGTGGAAACTAGGGATCAAACCCTAACAAAACTAACTTGATTACATGATAAATATCATCCAACCCATCATCATCCAGCAAGCCTACAATGGAATTACTCACGAACGGCGGTGAGCGTCATGAAATTGGTGATGGAGGATGGTTGAAGATGACGGCGGCGATGATCTCCACTCTCCGGAGCCCCGAACGGACTCCAGATCAGGTCTCCCGATGAAGAACAGGAGGTGGCGGCGGCTCTGTATCGTAAAACGCAATGGAATCTTCTCTCTGGTTGACTTCTCCCCGAAATAGGTTATATTCAGTTGGAGTTGGCGTCGGTGCAGCTCCAGGGGCTCACAAGGTAGGGGGGAGCGCCCTAGGAGGGCGCCCCCCCACCCTTATGGCCAGGGTGTGGCCCCCCTCCGGTGATTCTTTCCATTATTTTTTTAGATATTCTGGAAATATTCTCCGTGAAGTTTCAGGTCATTCTGAGAACTTCTATTTCTGAACAAAAATAACACTAAGGCAATTCTGCTGAAAACAACGTCAGTCCGGGTTAGTTGCATTCAAATCATGCAAATTAGAGTCCAAAACAAGGGCAAAAGAGTTTGGAAAAGTAGATACGACAGAGACGTATCAACTCCCCCAAGCTTAACAAATTGCTTGTCCTCAAGCAATTCAGTTGATAAACTGAAAGTGATAAAGAAAAAAATTTACAAACTCTGTTTGATCTTGTTGTTGTAAATACGTAAAGCCAGCATTCAAGTTTTTCAGCACAGATTATCAACTAACCACATTAACAATAACATTTAGGTTTCATGTTTACTCATGTCAATGGCATAATCAACGAGCGAGCAATAATATTTTCTAATAAATATAGGAGGACAACACTTTCTCAAAACAATCATGATATAATATGACAAAATGGTATCTCGCTAGCCCTTTCTGAGACCGCAAAACATAAGTGCAGAGCACCTAAGAAGATCAAGGACTGACTAGACATTGTAATTCCTGGTTAAAGAGATCCAGTCACACTCATACTCAATATCACTTAATAACAAAGCATATAAATGACATAGGTGCTCTCCAACTAGTGATTTTTATAAAAGTATGATGACTCAGCAATAAAAGTAAATAGATAGGCCCTTTGCAGAGGGAAGCAGGGATTTGCAGAGGTGCCAAAGCTCAAGTTTTTAAATCAGAGATGGTTATAATTTTGAGCGATATGCTTTCTTTGTCAACGCTACGACCAAGAGTTCTCAATATCTTCCATGCTACATACATTATAGGTGCTTCCCAAAAAGAATGGTAAAGTTTTACTCCCCCTCCACCATCAAAGACACACCATGGCTTATCCGAAACAACAGGTACCTGATACATCTCCAACGTATCTATAATTTTTTATTGTTCCATGCTGTTATATTATCATTCTTGGATGTTTTACAATCATTTTATAGTCATTTTATATCATTTTTTGGTAATAACCGATTGACATAGTGCCAAGTGCTAGTTGATGTTTTCTGCATGTTTTCTACATCGCAGGAAATCAATATCAAACGGAGCCCAAACACCATTAAACTTTTTGAGAATTTTTACGGGCCAGAAGACACCCAATGGGCCAGAGCTGCACCTGGGGTGTGCTCCGAGGGGGGAACAACCCACCAGGGCATGCCAGGCCCCCCTGGCGCACCCAGGTGGGTTGTGCCCACCTCGGTGGCCTCCCGGTCTGCCTCTTCGCTCTATAAATACTCAGATATTCAAGAAACTCTAGAGGAGTCGACGAAATTCTATTCCAGCCGCTGCAAAGTCCAGAACCACCAGATCCAATCTAGACACCATCACGGAGGGGTTCACCACCTCCATTGGTGCCTCTCCAATGATGTGTGAGGAGTTCCTTGTAGACCTACGGGTACGTATACAGTACCTAGATGGCTTTCTCTCTCTCTCTCTCTCTCTTGATTTACAATACAATGGTCTCTTGGAGATCCATATGATGTAACTCTTTTGCGGTGTGTTTGTTGGGATCCGATGAACTTTGAGTTTATGACCAGATCTATCTTTTTATATCCATGAAAGTTATTTGAGTCTTCTTTGATCTCTAATATACAAGATTTCTGATAGCCTTGTATTTCTTCCCTGATATTTGGATTTTGTTTGGCCAAGTTAATCTATTTATCTTACAATGGGAAGAGGTGCTTTGTAGTGGGTTCGATCTTACGGTGCTTGATCCCAGTGACAGAAAGGGAACCGACACGTATGTATCATTGCTACTAAGGATAAAACGATGGGGTCTATTTCTACATAAATAGATCTTGTCTACATCATGTCATCGTTCTTATTGCATTACTCAGTTTCTCCATAAACTTAATACACTAGATGCAAGCTAGATAGCGGTCGAGGTGTGGAGTAATAGTAGTAGACGCAGGCAGGAGTTGGTCTACTAATCTTGGACGTGATGCCTATATAATGATCATTGACTAGATACCACCATGATTATTTGACGGTCCATCAATTGCCCAACAGTAATTGTTTTCCCACCGTTTGCTATTTTCTTGAGAGAAACCACTAATGAAATCTACGGCCCCCGGGTCTCTTTCTCATATTATTTGCCTTTGCAATCTATTTTCCTTTGATTTTATTTTCAGATCTACTAAACCAAAAACCCAAAAATACCTTGCTGTAATTTATCTTATTTATCATTCAATATATCAATATTTACAACTCTATCACGTCCGTTACCCGAAAGGGATTGACAACCCCTTTTACACGTCGGGTTGCGAGTATTTGTTATTTGTGTGCAGATGTTGTTTAAGTTGTGTTGCATGGTTCTCCTACTGGTTCGATAACCTTGGTCTCATCATTGAGGTAAATACCTACCGCTGCTATACTGCATCATCCCTTCGTCTTTGGGGAAATACCGACGTAGTTCTAGCAGACATCAAAAGGAATTTAAGGCACCGTTGCCGGGGAGCACCTTCAACATATACCAGGTTCCTAATCACAAATCTCATCTCCTCGCAATTTACATTATTTGCCATTTGCCTCCCGTTTTCATCTCCCCCACTTCAAAAAAATTTGCCATTTTTATTCGCCCTCTTTTCCGTTTGCCGTTTTCCGGTCGGATCTATTGCCCACTTGTGTTCTTGTTTACAATTGCTCACAAATAAAGCAAGAGAACACTAAGTTGTGTGATTTTTTCTAATACCAACAACAATGATTTTATTGGCACTCCGATTGCTCCTCCGGCCACTAGTGCGGAGACTTGTGATATTAATACTGCTTTGTTGAATCTTGTCATGAAAGATCAATTTTCGGGCACTCCTAATGAGTATGACGCGTCCCATCTTAATACCTTCGTGGAATTATGCGATATGCAAAATAAAAGAGATGTGGACAATGATATTGTGAAATTGAAATTGTTCCCATTTTCTTTGCGAGATCATCCAAAATTTTGGTTTTCTTCTTTTCCTCGCAATAGCATCAATTCTTGGAACAAATGCAAAGACACTTTTATCACTAAATATTTTCCGCCCGCAAAAAGTATATCCCTTAGAACCCAGATCATGAATTTCAAGCAACTTGAACATGAGCATATTGCACAATCTTGGGAAAGGATGAAAATGATGGGAAGGAATTGCCCACCTCATGGGTTAAATCTTTGGATGATCATACACATTTTTATGCGAGGTTGAATTTTGTTTCTCGAAACCTTTTGGATTCTGCCGTGAGTGGTACTTTTATGGAAATTACTTTGGGTGAAGCCACAAAATTGCTTGATAATATCATGGCGAATTATTCGCAATGGCATACCGAAAGGGTGCCAACTAGCAAAAAAGTTAATTCGGTTGAGATTGATTCTTTGAATGAAAAAGTTGATACTCTTATGAAAATATTTGCTAGTAAAAGTGCTCCTATTGATCTTAATGATATGCATTTGTCTACTTTGATTGAGCAAACTAGTGATGTTATAGATGTGAACTTTATCTCTAGAAATAATTTTAATAACAATGCTTATAGAGGTAATTTTAATCCTAGGCCTTTTGCTAGTAATAATTATGGTAATTCCTATGGAAATCAATCTTACAATAATAATAGGAACACCTCTGATCTAGAGAATAATATTAAGGAATTTATCAATACTCAAAAAGTTTTCAATGCTTCCATAGAAGAAAACTTGAATAAGATTGATGATATGTCTAGGAGTATTGATAAAATTTCTCATGATGTAGAGAATCTCAAGTTGAAAAATGTTGTTCCTAAAGTTGAAGAATCAATTAAATCTCTTTATGTTTCTATGTATGAAAGTAAGAAAAGAACCGCCATGCTTAGAGCTAAACGAGAATTTTTAGAAAATGCGTTTTCTAGTAATTGCTTTCATAAAAATGATGAAGACATTAAAAAGATTGGTGTTTATTCTATTGATTATTTATTTAGTAAAGTTCAACTTGAGGATAAAGGGACTGGAGAAGAGTCAACTTTAGGTAGAAGGTGTCCCAATATTTTAGAGATTGAAAATCTTGTAGAGAAAATTGATAAAAGTGTGTTTGGAGAGGTCAAGACTTTAACTAGTGATGTGCCCACTATCTTGGATTATAAAGACTTTAATTATGATAGTTGTTCTTTGATTGATTGTATTACTTCGTTGCAAACCATGATTAATTCACCCCATGTGTCGTGGATTTAGCACGGCAGATGTCCTAGTAAAAGGACTTAGTCATGAGGCCATCGCTATGGGTTAGCTTAAAGGGGTTAAACCGGACGAAGGACACAAGGATTTTATACTAGTTCGGCCCCTTCGATGAAGGTAAAGGCCTACGTCTAGTTTGGTGTGGTATTGCTTGGGCTTCGATGACCAGGGAGCGAAACCGCTTTGCCTGTGTCTCGAGCTGTTGTCTCCTCTCTTGAACTGTCGCCGGGCCATCCCTTTATATAAGAGGTGACGCCCGGTCCGGTTTATAGAGTCTCGAGGCTGGCTCATAATCGTGTCCGCCTCGGTTTCTGCTCTTTCTATCTAACATCCCAAGTTTATATAGTATGACGGTTTACAAGTCATGGGCCCTATCATATGGGCTCTAAGCCTCCTGGGCTATAACTTCCTACTCCATACTCCGCTGGGCTATTGATAATACAATCTTGATAACTTAAACCGGACCCTCATGGCCGGTTTATACCTGCTAGTAATATCCCTGACATTAGGCCCCAGATTAATTTGAACCTGTTCATGTCAATCTCCAAAGTCTTGTACAGCTTTTCATTTCCGCAGCTTCAGTATGCTTGGTAAACCGGCATGACGTCATCCCTCTGTGTCGCTTTAAACCGTCGTGACATCATCCATGCATTCAATGCCTGCACCTGCTTTTTACCTTTACTTACTAAAGCTCTGAAGATCGAGGCGACAGCTCAATCCATATCTGATTTTTTGTCTCCTCGATTCCCGCGCCTGCCGTTTTATCTCCTCGGCCTATAAATAGGGCCGAGGGCCATCTCTTTATCCCCTCTGCTTCGTCTTCCTCTGTCTTCCAGTGCTCAAGCTCCGCCGCTGTCCTTCGAGCTCATCGTCTTCACCAAGCCTAGCCGCTGCATCAACCTGAGCGTGTCTAGAGACTCGTCGCCATCCTTCCGCTTCCTCGGGTGCGTTACTTCTTCTTCCCCATAGATATTAGTTCTAGGGTTTCTCGGGAGCTCGCAGATGAACCTCCGCTCCTCGCTGTTCATCACCATAGGTGGTTCTTAGCCATAGATGTTAAATATTTTTAGGTCAACCCTTGTATGCGCGACTCCGCTCTATCTTTACAATCTTAGTTTCGCCAATACTGCTAGAAAAACTGGATCTGTAAAAACCTTCACTGTCTTAAACGAATATGACTTGAATTATCTTGATTTTTCCCTGTGCTGTAGATCCATATTTTACCACTGCTCATGTGAAAGTTGTTTCTCATACTTTAGATCTGCAACTTATCTGCTTATGTCACCGGTTCAATTGTAACCTGCGCCTTATATGCCTGTGCTGACGGTTTAGATTTAGACCTGCATCCTGTAATTGGCGGTTTAACCTTTCACTTCTAAGCTTCATAAACTGGTAGCTGTCTCGTTCATGCTTGGTCCGGATCAGTAGATACCATTAGTCCCTTGTTTAAACCGTAAATTAGGTCAATATCTTCATAGAACATGCCGGCTTATATCTAGTGGATCGTAAACCGGGTCTTGTACTGTATTTTTCAGCATTCCCTCCTTGAAAAAGATGACTTCTACGGCTAAACAGTTCGTCGCTTGCAGCTAGCTCCCATCCCGGATTACCGAGGATGACTTAGTAAAGGTGGCCTCCATAGGCGGTTTAGGTCCGAAAGAGGTTCTGCACTGGCGGGCCCCTGGGAAAGAGTGCCCTCCTCAGCCTAAGGAGGGATAGATCATCGTCTTTTTCGATCATCTGGCCCGGGGCTTTAGCCCTCCCGGTTCAAAGTTCTTCCGCGACGTTTTAGCAGATTTTCAACTACATTCACAAGACATAGGTCCCAATTCCATATCAAACATCTGCAACTTCCAAGTCTTCTCAGAAGCATATCTGCAAGAGGAGCCATCCGTAGAGCTATTCCGGGACTTCTTCCATCTGAATCGCTGGACTGAATTCTCCGACGGGCCCCATACTGAACTTGGCGGTATGAGCATCCAGAAGAGGAAAGATGTCAGCTTTCCTCACGCCACTCTTCACAGCCACCCCAAGGAGTGGAATCAGACTTGGTTCTATTGCAAGGACACTTCACCAGAGGGAGAAAATCCACTGCCGGGCTACTGCCCTTATCGTTTGACAGTGGATCACCCTTTCCCGCAGCATCTGAGTGCCCAAAACCGGGCTCGATATGTCCCCCAACTTTCCAAACTCAGGGCTTTCGTAGCCAACGGTTTAACCGGGGTTGACTTTGTCCGCTGCTGGCTCTCTTGGAGCATTCTCCGTTAAGCCGGCGATCCGGTTTAATGTGCGAGTATACCGGTAATCCGAAGGACCCTCAGCGTCACACAGCTATGGTGCTTCCAGACAATGAAGTTACTGAGTCTGCTAAGAAGATGTTGAATATCCCCCTGGAGGAGTGCAGCCGGACCGGTTTAGCACCTTTCTGTGTGAACAACAAACTGCCGTCGGTAAGATTCTTCTGTCCCTTTCTTTTTTTGCTTTAATCCGTCCATATTGCTTGTCTTCAATATGTTTTTACTCCTTTACACAGGCCAATGACCCCTTCTGGAAGAAGAAGGCTCAAGAAAAACCGGCGAAGCCAACTCGCAATAAGAGCTTGGCCGTAAAGAAACATAAGAAGAAACATGCCGCCGCTTCCGGTTCAACCCCCGAAGAAGATGATCCGGCTTCTGAGGTACTGCTTCGTTCTTACACCTATTAACTTTCATTTGTCTGTATTCATATTAACAATGTCCTTTCCCAGGATCTAGCGGAAGGGAGTAAAGCGGATGAAGTCGAGGTAATCTCTCTTTCCTCTGATTCAGGACCGTTGCCACCCAAAATTCGTCGGTAGCCCGGAAGTATCCATTTTCTCACCCTTATGCGCAATTGGATCCCAATTTTCTTTTGAAGAAGCAGCAGCATGAGGCTCGCCGGACCACACGCCATAGTGGTCACGTGGTTGAATCATCCGGATTACCCCACACGCCTGCTCGAAGACGTCGCTCAGAGGTTTTGCTTACTCCAACCACTCTTCATCCAAAGCAGGTCTTATTCACAAACCTCTTAAACCGTCTGATCCAAACTATGTGGAAACTCCTTTGTCTTCTTCCGGCGATTCAACTGCCACCCAAGTCCCGGTGCTTAAGACCGTTCCTGGGTAATTCATCTTTTAGTATGTCCGGTTTATTTTTCCTTTTTAACTTGCGATTTTCATTATTCCTTTAATCTTTTCAGTATGCCCAAGCCTAGCAAGAAGGTAAAGTTGAATAAACCGACAGAAGACCTTGAAGCTACCAATCTCTAGAAGAGAACGCTGAAGTTCTGCTCGATGATCCTGCCCCAATAGACCACGAAGATCTTGCTGCTCCGGAGGGTGATGCTATGGAGAACGCTGCTGAACCGGCCAGCCCTGCCCGGGTTAGTCCTCCCAGGCTAGTCCGGCTTCTGTTAGTCCGGTACGCACCGATCCCGCTGTTCTTGATGATCCCCCCAGGCCAACTGCTGCCTCGACAGAAGATGTCAAGATTACTGGGATAGGTTTTACTGCTCCCCGCGGAGCCTGTTATCTTGGCCAGACACACTGCCAAGGAGGAAGTTCTCCAGAAAGACAAAAGCAAGTGGAGCACTGACTTGTCTAGTTACGCCCAGCTTAGTACCCAGGAGCTCCACTCTGGGTATCTAAACCGGCTCTTCACCAGCCGCGACCACGAGGCCTGTTTGGTAAACATGATGAAGGAAAAATATGAGGTAACTTCTTTCCCTTTGCCTTTCATTTCTGCTTGTATCTTGTAACTATACCATTAGGCCATTGTAGCCCCCAAGTGCCGGTTTAGCCTTTAGGATGAACCGGGACTTTGATGGATTAACTGGAATATCTTGATTTGCATGTGTAGCCCCCAAGGGCCGGTTTACTCCATTGCGGGTGAATCGGGACTTCTTCGATGTTTGAGAATGACCTTACATTAGCCCCCAAGTGCCAAGGACATAACTTTGCTATGTGCTAGGGACTTGTTTGAAAAAATTGATTTCCTTCACTTCAATTGTACATTAGCCCTCAAGTGTCGAGTGCATAACTTGTTATGTGCTTGAGACTTTTGATTAAGTTGTCTCCATAAATATCTGACATTCCTTATCCTTTGCAGACTGACTTGAACCGGAGAGCTTCCAAAATAACTGAGCTCCGGAATAACCTGGCCTTCTAGGAATCTGCTTCGACTCAAGTTAAGGAGGAACTTACCCTTGCTTTAGCTAGTAATGAAACGCTCAAAAAAGATTTTGAAGCGGAGTGGTACACTTGGGAGGTGCAAAGAGCTGCCTTAGAGAAAAGAGCCAAGGATGCTGAGGCTGCCCTTAACCCGGTGACGGAGGAGTTATCCGGGTTAAGACAGCATATAGACGATATGACATCTGCCATCTTTGGTAAGTACTTGTTTTCATACGCTTTATCCTTGCTATTTGATACTGCTCCGGCTTGACTCATCACTTGTACACAGGGAGGCGCGTGACTCATCTTGGGGATGATGTCCGAAGGAAGCTGAAGGTTGCTTATACCTTGGTGGAACAACTCTATGCCGGTGCTCAGAGGGCCATCAGTGCTATTTCGCACAATAAACCGGCGCCGTCCACCATCCAAGGTACTCTGGAGAAATTATCCATCTTGCCTACCCGACTTGTTGAAGTGAAGAAATCTTCTGCAAGAGCTGGTTCCCTCATGGCGTTAACCTGGGCCAAGGCATGGGTTCCCGATTTTGATCCAGCGGAGGACATGAATGGTTATCCCAGTATGAAAGAAGACGGGTCAGCCTTCTCTGCTGAAGATCTTCGCGCTTTAACCAAAGACATGCACCCTCTTGCCAGTAAGCTTGCTGATGAAGCGGACTTAACAAGGTATCATCCGGGTTATGATCTAGAGAATTCGCGCGTGGAGCGGCCGACTTATGACGTCGAAAATCTGATTCCGCCAGTTCGTAAGCATACCTTCGCTCCTGACATTGAACAGTCAGCACTTATAAACGATGAAGTATATTTCTGTGCCCTTGTCAAGATTGACTAGAGCACCCCTGATTTCCAGCAGCTGCCAGAAGTCGTCGAAGATCCGGAGCAAGCTGACCCTCAAACTTCACAGCGAGCCGAAGAAGAATCCTAAACCGGCTCCGGTTTAATCTTATGTGTTGAATACTTTGCAAGAAACTGATATTCTTTTGGGCCTGCAAGTGCCTTGTAATAGAATAGTTGTGATACTGTCTTTGTCCCACTCTTATCCTTCATGGCAATACTTTGATTGGCAATTCCTAAATTATCTCCTGCTTGCAATGTGTCAATAGTTTATGTTTACCTGTATCTGCATAAACAATGCTAAGAATGTCCTGGCGGTTTACCACCAGACGGGTTATACTACCCAAGCACATGATCTAAGTTAATAACTTGAACTGTGTATAAGATACCATCATATATCATACCTGTGATTTAGTGTATCTGCAAACCTTAATCCGACACGAGTAATCCAAGACGTGAGTGTTGATGACTCCCTTGGCTCTCTGTTGGCTTATGAAGCTGATCCGGGTTACAATGAACGCCGGTTTAACGGTAAACTAGTGCTGGTGTTCATGACCCAGACTATAGCTCTGTAGACACAGATGTAGTGACAGCTTTGTAGTTGCCCGGTCTTGGATCAATGGACTTGGTTGAAAAACCAATGACCTTGTATATAAAGATTTGTGAAAACATAAAAAATGGAAAATAAAGTTTTTGGGCAAATAAGACCATGTAGTCGAGGCTTTTTACGAGCTGCCAGGCTCCAAATTTGAGGCTTTTTATGAGCTACCAGGCTACTGTCATTAACCATTTTAGCAAAGCCTGTTAAGATGATCCGCAATATTTAACCAAATCATCAATGTCAACAGCTACCCAATGTTCAAAATCTCATAAAGATTTTGGCTTGGGTAATCACTTGATGATCGTCAATTTAACGTGAACAAGTTCAGGGTCCCGAAGGATTGACTTGTGATACGTTCGACGGGTCATACCAGGTTTACCTGGACGGCGCGATTTACTTGATGCAGGCAGGTTAATCCGGGGTTTTAGGTGTATACACAGGGCTTCCTAGCCGTGTTCACTACAAGAGTTTTCAACTCGCTGATGAACTTGCATCAGGAGCCCCCAGGTAGTGTGTGAGCATTGCTCGTGGGGGCATATGTTTGAGTCGTGCTAGGCATAAAACCCTCTTTTGCCCCTTATCATCATGTGGAAATTGCCGAAGCAACCAGAGCAGTGCTCTTATGATGGGCTTCATATGGCCGCCGGTTCAAGAGGCCAAGGGATACTTCCTTGCCCGCGGAAGCCCCCATGTGATTCTTGTTTGTATAGAAAGGACGGCTGATTCCTTGATTTTATCAAGGGCGTCGGCTTAAGAGGCCATGGAAAACTTCCTTGCACGGAAGCCCCCATGTGATACTCTTGTGAAAAGGATGGCTGATTCCCCGGCTTACCGGGGGCGCTGGTTTATTTTATTAATCATAATATATACAGTATACATAAAGCGGAGCCGATGGCTCAAGTATAGTAAAGTCGAAGAAGAGCAATGTTCCACGGCCGCTTGGTCTCCTCCTCCGCCGTGCGTGAGTCCTTACGTTCTCGAACGTCGACGAGGTAGTATGATCCACTGTGCAGGTTCTTGCTGACCACAAAGGGTCCTTCCCAAGGTGGGGATAACTTGTGCATATCTGTCTGGTCCTGGATGAGCCGGAGCACCAGATCTCCTTCCTGAAACGTCCTAGTCTTAACCCGGCGGTTGTGGTACCGGTGCATGTCTTGTTGATAAATCGCCGATCGCGCTGCTGCCGTGTCCCGTTCCTCGTCCAGCCGGTCCAAGCCGTCTTGTCTTGCTTGTTCATTATCCGCTTCAACATAAGCCGCCACCCGCGGCGAGTCGTGCCGCATATCACTAGGGAGGACCGCTTCAGCTCCATATACCATGAAGAAAGGCGTGTACCCTGTGGGTCTGTTAGGTGTAGTGTTGATGCTCCAGAAGACAGAAGACAATTCCTCCACCCAACAACCCGGTGTTCTCTGTAAAGGAACCATAAGCCGGGGTTTGATGCCTCTCAAGATCTCTTGATTGGCTCTTTCAGCTTGGCCATTAGATTGAGGGTGAGCTACCGATGAACACCAAACCGGAAAATCACCTTTTTGATGAACTGAACCGCTGTTGCTGCATCACACTTACTGACAGGCTCCGCTTCAACCCATTTTGTAAACTTATCCACTGCTACCAACAGGTGGGTTTTCTGGTCTTGGGATCTCTTAAAGGGTCCAACCATATCGAGCCCCCAAGTCGCAAACGGCCAAGTAATTGGGATCATCCGCAGCTCCTGCGCCGTTATATGAGCACGCCGTGAGAATTTCTGGCAACCATCGCATTTTCTGACCAAGTCCTCTGCGTCGGCATGAGCCGTCAACCAGTAGAACCCATGATGAAAGGCTTTAGCCAACAAGGATTTGGAACCGGCGTGATGACCACAATCCCCTTCATGAATCTCTCGAATAATATCACAGCCTTCTTCTGATGATACACACCGCTGAAACGCTCCAGAAACGCTGCGGTGATGAAGTTCTCCATTGACGATAGTCATAGATTTAGACCGCCGGATTATCTGTCGGGCCTCGACTTCGTCCTCTGGTAACTCACCTCGGTTCAGGTATGCCAAGTAAGGGAGTGTCCAATCCGGAATGACATGAAGTGTTGCAACCAATTGCACTTCCGGATCAGGAACAGCCAAATCCTCCTCTGAAGGTATTTGGACCGACAGATTATGTAATTCATCCAAGAAAGTATTAGGTGGAACCGGTTTACGCTGGGAACCCAGCCGGCTTAACGCATCAGTCACTTCATTCTTTCGCCGGTCTATATGATCCACCTGATATCCTTTGAAATGTCCGGCGACAGCGTCTACCTCTCGTCGATATGCTGCCATAAGCGGATCCTTAGAGTCCCACTTGCCAGATACTTGCTGTGCTACCAGATCTGAATCGCCATAGCATTTAACCTGGCTCAAATTCATCTCCTTAGCCATCCGCAAACCATGGAGGAGAGCTTCATACTCAGCAGCATTGTTAGTACAAGGGAACATTAAACGAAGGACATAGCATAACTTATCACCTCGTGGGGAAGTTAACACGACTCCAGCCCCCGAGCCCTCCAACTGCCTTGAACCGTCAAAGTGAATAGTCAAGTACATATGATCCGAATTCTCCACAGGTGCTTGCAACTCTGTCTAGTCATTAATGAAATCCACCAGCGCTTGGGATTTTATAGCAGTACAGGGCACATACTTTAATCCGTGCAGGATGAGCTCAATGGCCCATTTTGCAACTCTACCAGTGGCTTCTCTGTTCTGGATTATATCCCCTAACGGAGCTGAACTAACAACGGTGATTGGGTGGCCCGGAAAATAGTGCTTCAACTTCCGGTTTTCCATGAACACTCCATATACCAGCTTCTGCCAATGCGGATATCTCTGTTTCAACTCAATGAGCACCTCACTAATGTAGTAAACCGGCCTCCGAACCGTATATTCTTTGCCCGCTTCCTTGTGCTCTACCACAATGGCAACGCTTACTGCACGGGCATTGGCGGCCACATATAACAGTAGCGGCTCATTATCAACCGGGGCAGCAAGGACCGGCGGCTCTGCCAATTGCCTCTTAAATCCTCGAACGCAGCATCAGCAGCATCGCTCCAGACGAACCGGTATGTCTTCTTCATCATCTGATAAAGCGGGATTGCCTTCTCCCCCAAACGGCCGATAAACCGGCTCAGTGCTGCAATACGGCCCGCCACGCGTTGGACATCATTGACGCACGCCGGTTTAGCCAGGGACGTGATCGCCTTGATCTTCTCCGAATCATCTTCAATCCCTCTGTTTGACACAAAGAACCCCAGGAGCTTGCCCGCCGGAACACCGAAAACGCACTTCTCCGGATTAAGCATCATTTTGTAAATTCGGAGGTTGTCAAAGGTTTCCTTCAGATCCTCTATCAGTGTCTCCTCCTTCCTGGATTTCACCACAATGTCATCAACATATGCATGGACATTTCTCCCAATCTGCCCTTGTAGGCAGTTCTGCACACAACGCTGGTAGGTTGCCTGGGCGCTCTTGAGCCCAAATGGCATAGATACATAATAGAAGGCTCCAAAGGGAGTTATAAAAGTTGTCTTCTCCTGGTCCTTAACAGCCATCTTAATCTGGTGATAACCTGAATATGCATCCAAAAAACTTAGCCGCTCACATCCTGCCGTAGCATCAATGATCTGATCAATACGGGGGAGAGCAAAAGGATCAGTTGGGCAAGCCTTGTTCAAATCCGTGTAATCCACACGCATTCTCCAAGTTCCATTTTTCTTAAGTACCAGCACCGGATTATCCAACCACTCTGGATGAAACACTTCAACTATGAAGCCTGCAGTCAAAAGCTTGGCCACTTCTTCTCCTATAGCCTTACGCCTCTCCTCATTGAAGCGGCGCAGGTATTGCTTGACTGGTTTAAACTTAGGATCAATATTAAGATTGTGCTCAGCGAGTTCCCTCGGTATACCTGGCATGTCAGAAGGCTTCCACGCAAAGATATCCCGGTTCTCACGGATGAACTCGATGAGCGCGCTTTCCTATTTGGGGTCTAGGTTAGCACTGATAGTGAACTGTTTGGATGAATCACCCGGAACAAAGTCCACCTGCTTGGTCTCCGCAACCGATTTGAACTTCAACACCGGATCATGCTCCGTAGTTGGCTTCTTCAGCGGGGACATATCCGCCGGATCAACATTGTCCTTATAGAACTTCAGCTCCTTGGTAGCACAAACCGCCACAGCATAAGCTGCATCTCCTTCCTCGCACTCCAATGCAATTTTGCGGCTCCCATGAACCATAATAGTCCCCTTGTGGCCTGGCATCTTAAGCTGTAAATAGACATAACACGGCGTAGCCATGAACTTGGCGTAAACCGGCCACCCAAACAAGGCGTGGTATGGGCTCCTGATCTTTACAACCTCAAAGGTCACAGTCTCTGATCTAGAGTCACGCTCATCTCCAAAGGTGACCTCCAAATCAATCTTTCCAACTGGGTAAGCCGATTTACCGGGTACTACCCCATGGAACACTGTATTGGACTGTCGAAGCTTTTTATCTGTCAGCCCCATGCACCGGAACGTCTCACAGTATAAGATGTTGATGCTGCTGCCTCCATCCATAAGCACTTTGGTGAACTTGTAACCACCCACCTGTGGTGCCACTACCAGAGCCAACTGACCCGGATTATCAACCCGGGGTGGGTGATCCTCTCTGCTCCACACAATGGGTTGCTCAGACCAATGCAAAAAACGTGGTATCGCCGGTTCAATAGAATGCACTGCCCTCTTCAAAACCTTTTGATCCCGTTTGCATAAGCTCATGGTGAAGACGTGATACTGCCCACTGTTCAGCTCCTTCGGATTATTCTGATATCCGGATTGCTGCTGCTGCTGACGCTGTTGATTCCCTTGGTTGTTGTATCCGCCCTGACCATGCTGCTGGTTATGCTGATGCTGATTGTTGCCATTGTGGTTGCCGTTACCGCCGTGGTGTCCTAAACCGGATCCGCCACCTTGATAACCCGGACCTGGAAAACCGGGGCCTGATCCGCCGGGGGGCCCGTGATCATACTTAGTATGTTTCATAAATTCTTGCATAATGAAACAGTCTTTCCAGAGATGTGTAGTCGGGTTTTCTGCTGTACCGTGCTTTGGGCAAGGCATGTTCAACTAGCTCTCTAGATTAATAGGCGGCCTCCCGTTGCGTGGGGGCGGTCTACCCTTGCGGCGCTGCCCACTGTCCTGAGCGTTGGTATTGGCCACAAAGTCTGAGCTGCCTTCCGCTTTACACATGCCATTGTGTCCTTGACCCGTCGGATTGGTCTGCGACAGTTACCATTCTTGCTCGCCGTCCCTGACTTGTCTGCATCTGCGTCTGGATATTTGGTGTTATCAGAATCCCCGTATTTCACCAAAGCGCCCATGAGTGTTCCCATGTCGTGGCAATCACGTTTGAGCCGTCCCAACTTCTGCCTCAAAGGTTCAAACCGACAGTTGCCTTCCAAGGTTACTATTGATGTACTTGGGTTGATGCTATTGGAGGAGTGCAAGATTTCGGACACTCGACGCACCCAACTGCTTGTGGACTCTTGCTCTCCTTGAACGCATGCCGCTAAATCGACAACAGACATCGGCTTCTTGCACATGTCCTTGAAATTATTAATAAACCGGCGCCGCAATTCACCCCATGATCCAATGGAATTAGGTGGCAAACCCTTTAGCCATGTCGGTCCGTGCCCTCGAGCATCATTGTGAAGTATTTAGCACATGCCGCTTCATCCACGTCGAGCATCTCCATGGCCATCTCATAACTCTCAACCCACGCCTCCGGAGCAAGATACGCCGTGTTGTTGGGCACCTTGCGCGGACCTTTGAAATCTTTGGGTAGTTTCACGTTCCGTAAAGCGGGGATGAGACACTGTATGCCCAGGGAACTGGACATGACTCCCGGTTTGACTATGGCGGTGGGACCAACCGGCGTCTCCTGATGGGCGTCGTATTGGGCAGTATGTCTGGCCTAATCCACCACCTCTTGCGCATGTGCTTCCTCTCCTACCGGATTATCCTACCTCTACCGATGTCGTCTCCGTGCGCTGCTTGATACGGCTGGTTCATCCAGACGCCTCGTATAACTCCGGCTCGGGCGGGGGGTTGAATGAATCCTCTCCCGACTATATGAATAAGATTGCTGTTGAGTTAGCGCCGTGTCCAGCAATTCCTTGGCCCGTCGTGCCTCCACCGCTATGGGGGACGTACCTTCGATGGGAAGAGCGGCCAGTCGTGAAGCGGCAGCAACTATGTTATCCAATGGATTAGAATAATGACCAGGAGGGTGGGCACATGCTGGGTCGGCACAACTTGGCGATTTGGCTCTGCAGCCGGTGGGTGAACCGACACGCCTGTTCCTGGTGTTCCTCCCCGGTTTATCTCTGGATGGTTACTGGTCCCCGCGCCTGGCGTGCTAAAGAGATTCCTCGCCTCATAAACCGGCGGCAAACGAGATCGTTGTCTTCTCCACATTACCTCTTGTGAGGCGTTCTGATCTAACCTGAGCCGATAAGCTTGAGAATCCAGCTATGCCTGCCTTGTAGCCATCCTAGCTTTCTCAGCGGCCAGATCCAACTTGGATTGCTTAATTCGGCTCTTCACCTGAGCGATCTCTGCATCATGCTGCTCCTTGTCGGCCTAAGCTACTTCTGCTGTTGCAAGCGCTGTCAAAGTGTCGACTAAGATGGATAGAGCGTCAGAGGGTGACGGGGGAGGATCTCCAGCTCTAGCTCCCATTGCCTCTGAGGTTAGTGCCCCTGTCGTTGAGGGCTGCTGCATGGATTGTGATCCGGCCATGAAAACAGCAACCCTGTTTGGTGGATCGAGGGGGTCTGGAATACTATCGCCATCGGAACAACCCTCAGATCAGCCGTCCTGCAGCAGATACAAAAGATTCATTCTCTCCGGACGAAGATTCATCGCCGGAATAAATAACGGTCTCGCCGCCGGAGCCCGATCCGTCCTCGGCTTGTACTCCATGCACTGCTCCAACGAAGACGTGCTTCATGGCGGGTTGAATTCGGGCAGGTCTCGCACGCTGAGCCGACTCGACGATGTTGGGGAAGGTGTCCGGCTCAGGGTCTGGTTCACCGATCTTGCCGATGAAGACGTTGATGCCGCCGAAGGGGACCCGGTACCCGTATTCAATTGAATCGGCCTCGGGGCCCCAGCCTGCATCGTCGATGTAGATCCGGTCGCGACGACTCTTAGTCATCCGACCCGCTGCGTAGCCCTTGAGCCCTTCAAAGCTGCCCTTCAAGAACTTGAAACCATCGTGCGATAGCCCCACGGTGGGCGCCAACTGTCGTGGATTTAGCACGACAGATGTCCTAGTAAAAGGACTTAGTCCTGAGGCCATCGCTACGGGTTAGCTTAAGGGGGTTAAAGCGGATGAAGGACACAGGGATTTTATACTAGTTCGGCCCCTTCGATGAAGGTAAAGGCCTACATATAGTTTGGTGTGGTATTGCTTGGGCTTTGATGACCAGGGAGCGAATCCTCTTTGCCTGTGTCTCGAGCTGTTGTCTCCTCTCCTGAACCGTCGCCGGGCCGTCCCTTTATATAAGAGGTGACGCCCGGTCCGGTTTACAGAGTCCCGAGGCCGGCTCATAATCGTGTCCGCCTCAGTTTCTGCTATTTCTATCTTACATCCCAAGTTTACATAGTATGACGGTTTACAAGTCATGGGCCCTATCATATGGGCACTAAGCCTCCTGGGCTATAACTTCCTACTCCATACACCGTTGGGCTATTGATAATAAAATCTTGATAACTTAAACCGGACCCTCCTGGCCGGTTTATACCTGGTAGTAATATCCCTGACACCATGCCTATGAATAAAATAAAGCTTTTACTAAACATATTGTCGATGCTATGATAAAAGCTTTAGATGATAACACTACTGGAATCAGCTTCTTTGCCGTCAGCCACATCGTTGTCGTCAGCTAGCTGATGGCAAAGAAGGTCTTTGCCATCCGTATACAGAAAGTTGACGGTAAAGAAAGAGCTGACGGCAAAGAGTGCGTTTGCCGTCAGCTAGCGGACGGCATATAAGCTTTGCCGTCAGCCAGCGGAAGGCAAAGAGGCAGGGTGGCCCACTAGTGAGAACCACATAGCGGCCACTTTCTTTGTCGTTAGCTACCAGACGACAAAGAAAGTGCTTAAACTGACGTTCGTTAGGTAGGCTCTTTATCGTCTGCTAGCAGACGGCAAAGAACCGTGCCCCAACTAAAAGTCAAACATGCCCGCGCCTGACCACTCTCTCTCTGTCCCCTTTCTCCTCCCCGAGCCCAAAGCCACCGCCTCCCCGCGCCAGCCTCGTCATCGGCCGCCCCGCCACGGCCCCGCGCCACCCCCATCGCCGGTCGCCCCGCCCCCGTGTCGCCGCCGCCCCGTGCCACCTACACCCGGCGACCCCCTCTTCGCCCCACGCACCCCGTCG